>CM057348.1:396517524-397717524 GCA_030015575.1 Agapanthus africanus | reverse complement strand
GGCAGCAGAAACATAGATATAAAGTGGGATATACTAGGACGTCCGTATTTAGTATTTAGCCAGAATAGAAAATACGGATTCCACAGTCGCGATGAATAGCCAAGCCCACACCGTGGACCCCTACGAGAGCGGCCTACGAGAGCGGCAAGTGACCCTACCAATTCTGGAGTTTAGAAGACCCGGTCTCGACTCCTCGAGATGGCCTCCCACTGAACCCCAGAACCCGGTCACCTGTGCTCCCCTCCTTGGGTCCATCCTAATGCGGAAAAGTAAATAATATACAACACTGGTGACACAACCTCAACCCGGAAGTGCCCCAAATAAAAGAATATTACATTACATTTGAATTTACATGAATGAAAATATAAAACTCTCATCTCACATAAAAAAAACCCGGCTATTCAATCGCGACAATCCTGCACATCATATCTCAGCAACACATAATAGCTCATATCATCAACGTAAGTAAGTATGCATATCCCAATTGTCGTTGATGTATAGCAACGAAACCGGAGATATCGAACATACTACACTTACGGTCACAGAAAAGAAAGTGTAAATCTACAATATTTGGAATCCACATTCTCTTTAGACATCATAAATACGAAATATCACATATTTCGTATTTCATGCCTAAACTATATGAATTCCACATATTGTTTCACATTCCAGATAAACAGACAGTATTAAAGTTTTCGAACGAACGATCAAGTACCCAAGATTCACTAAAGCTCAACACTTGAGCAGGGTTCAAAAATCCGGAGTGTGACACAGTAGTAGCGGTCCAGCCGTAGAAGGGTCAAGCCAACGCCTTACATATGGCACGCCGTACTGCCCCAAACCCTAAGGTTCAAAGGGCAGTTCAAGACAGTCACATAATCGAGTTAAGGTTTGTTGTCTTCTAGAGAGACCGCCACAAAAAGACTTGCACGTATCTCCAAAGTATTTAAACCCCGTGAATAGTGAGCAAATGATACTCGTTCAAACACTTCAATACTTTCTAATTTACCCGGAAAAGCAACGAAATGAAAATTCCGATCGAATCTACGCGTCCAAAACCATCTCCAAAAAATACAGTGCTATTTTCAGATTAAACATACCTAAAATACTGTACAAGCAGATATAAGAATTACAGTGGAAATTTTATCCAATGATGCCTCTGTACGGCCGCGTAACCGCGGCCTAAGCCAGGAAATGCGGCGGTTCCACGGCGGTTTATGCTGTTCAGGTCATCGAATTTCACTGTTGTTCTTAGTTTTTCCTGCTGTAATTTTTAAGCATTTTTAATTCTGAAAAATGTCAGATTTTAAAATTTGTCCAGAGAGGGTATCAAAACGTTGTATTTTTGTCTGATCGGGATTTTTACTTCGTAAAAGTGTCGCCTAATGTTCTAGGTCGGCTCTGATACCAATGTTGGTCAGGCAGCTACCCCATCCAATGGGGTCGCCGTGGCACTAACGGGTCCCTCAGCCGCTACTTTTTACGCATGCCCCCTCGCGAGGACTACAACCCGCCGGAACACCTTCCGGTTTCGGGACACCCTGGGGGTAAGAGCCTATGCTTCGCCACACTGTCACACAGTGAGAACCCCCCATAGGTCGACTGTCACGACCCGAAAGTACGGAACGTGACCGGCACTTAGATTACGAAACGTCTAGAGGCGCAACGTAACCTAAGTAAGCCGAAGCCCAGAAATCTAAACCATAAAAGAAGAAGAAGAAGAAGAAGAAAACATGTAGAATACAAGTTTAAAAACAACATCAAATTTTCCCAAAAATTTCGGCAGAGTCTCCTCTGTAAAAACTGGCCCCCAAACGGGCTACAACAGGTATAATATGCATAAACAATAAAAAGCATCCCCAAACGGGAGCTAGATCAACGCCAACAGGCGGAAACAACCACAACAAGCACAATAATATACAACGCCAGAAGGCGAGGCTCAAACTCAAAAGAAAACAAAACCACCAGATCAGAATAATACAGGCGCGACTCTAAGGTCGAAGTAAAAGACTGGTCCAATAACTTATCAAGTAATACAAATATGGTTGATGGAGCTTACTATATACAAATGAATGAATAAAAGTACAATGGTGGTTCGGATACAAGTGAACCAACCTACCGTGCAAATCACCCTAAAGAAAAGATGTGCCAACAAGCTGCCACGGGAAACCTGTACATCGAACCTGTAAAGAATTTGGCATAACGGGGGTGAGTTGCCAACTCGTGAGTAGAAGACATCTACGAAAAGAAATCGAATGCACGACGCTATCCTAGGTCATAATAATACACTACTATATCCCAAACATCTAGTAATAGCAGGGTAATACTAAGTGTAAGTGCAAATACTCCGTGTCGTGTCAGTGCCTCATATAGTACTAAGTCATATGAAATGAAATGCATGCACCATGAATGTAAAGTCACAAATCCTGAAATCCAGATATATATGTATGAGAACCTTTAGCCGTTATCATAGTAAAGTGTGTATAAGCATCTGAAATCTCAACAATGAAATCCATGGAAATCCGTGTCAAGCATCGACACAACACATGTAACCTCAAGTATCAATATGTCGGGCTCCGTCAGTCCGGATCGGCCCATATCATCAAATCCCACGACAACGGTCGGTATCCTCCGGATATCCGCCGCGCCAGACATCACCGGTAGGTAGCCTTCCCCTGCCAGGCTCATCGTCTACAACTCGATATTCTTGCCCCGGGGTACCATACCGGGCCCACCATGTACCCGAGACGGTTCATCCACTCCTCGAATCGGGTCTCGAAATCCGTCAGAAAACATGAAATACTCATGGTGGACGACACATACATCACGAGAAAACCGCATCTTATTTTAAAAAGAGAGGAGGAGAGAGAGAGAAGTTTTTATATATTCTTGCGGTTTTCCCCAAAAATCCAGAAATCTCACAGAAATCCAAATCTCAAAATCGTGAGTAAGTATATGATAAGTGTCAGCATATGCTCATAATACTGTGCGATAACATGAAAATATGAATGCATGAATGTCTAAGTAATGATTATCATGTCTATACTAACATCAGAGAGTAATCACAATATTATATCGGTTTAGTTGTTAACTGATTCTATCAATAAAAGATAATATGATCTAAAGTGTACGTGACATAGCAATTACCGATGATGATGTGTGTGAGCCGGCAAATAAGTGTGCGTGGAATATGCGCATCATCGGTAATGGTGCTGGTGTCCTAACAGGTAAGGTTTATACTGTTTATAGCAACATATAAAAGACATGCACCATGATGATTACAGTATGAATGTAAATACAGACGTGCATTATCCGCTCCTCTGCGAGATACGAGTACAACTACCACTATGTGAGTCGAACCTAAACCAGTGTCCATCTAACATCCTAAGGAACTAAACCTAATAGACTAGTCAGTAAGAAACTAGAGTCTACCTAAGGTCTGAATCAATATCTCTAATAGTCGGCGATCCCGCCTCAACAGCGTCACGTACGTAGTACGGCTTCCTCGAATCAAGAGTGCGGATCAATCATCAAATCTAAGCCTCGTACGGTAAAATCCATCGTACGGCATCCCAATGTCGGGGTACGGTCAAGTATCTCCTAGGTGTCTCCTCATTTGTATAATATCATATGTATCATATTGTGATTAAGTCATACTCATATGATATCGGCATCAGGTCACACCAATATAATGTCGAAATCAAGTTATACATATATCATATCGTAATCAGTCACAAGTTACAGTCCGAGTACTATTCTAGCGTCCCATGTACATCAATATCACCACCACTCTTTGTAATTTATATATTCAAGTTCATTATCTCATTCCCTAATGATCCGCTAACACTTTATTACGACTGTATAGTCAAAAATCACGGCATCAAGCCCAGTTATACTGTTTCATCATACCTCGGATATCATATCACATCACTGAATCACCTATATGTGTTGTATATATATGTATATACCTATACTAGTTCTATATATATACACATACACGTACCACATCTCGATTTTCAGTGTGTGCACGGGTGTGTTTCTATCTGAAACCTACGAACCTCTTCCAAGGTACTCATCCTCTGATATAGTTTTCCCTAAATCGGTCTAGTCCAGCCTAGGGTCAATACTAGGGTCCTACTAGGGTCACGTCTGGTTTCCTAATGTCAATAAGTACTATTCCTATTCTACGTTGCGGGGGTGCTAAACGCCATCCACCCGACTTCCCCCCGTAGATATGCATCTACTCACCTGGTCCATGTCTGCCGAAGACAGTGTCGCCATCCTCCTCTTCGTCGCCTGCAGTCCACGTGAGGGTACCTAGACGCAAACATATAAATAGCATCGTAAACCGAATCACATACAAAAGTCAAACGATACGAAGAACAAGCACAGGTTAAAACCTATGTCCCGTCCACGCAAAAGAACCAAATACCGCTCGATATCGGCGTACAAACTCCGATGGATCGAGATAACATCATCAAACAACTTGTAGTTTTAAAACACATTACTTATATTGTAAAACATGATCAAATTCATCGAAACACTAAAATCGATCAAATCGTCCGTTTTCGAAAAACCCGAAAATGCCAATTTACCGTTTTTCATCGAAACTTGACATTTAAATGAAACCAATGGTCATAAAACTCATTAAATAGCATAACTAGACTATACAAACTATTACTATATTTTTATTACATAAATTTGTATAAATTTTAAATTTCTAGTTTGCACCCTTTAACAATTTTCAACCTTTTTTCAAGCAAAATACCACAATTCCACCACAAAACATGATTTTGCATAACTTTATAACTTAAACCACAATTCATGATGATAATGATATAATGAAACCATAATTATATTTTTAATCTCATTTATATAGGAATTTCTAAAATCTAGTTTACAAAAATAGCAATTTTTATCACAATTTATCAATTATCCATAGAAACTAGCAATCAATTTAAGTTTTCCATTCCACCAACAAGTTAATACTCTTATTAAGACCAAAATCTAGTATTACCAATATTAATTGAGATTTATTTCACCAATAATTAGGTTTTATAGAAACCTAGTTAGCAAAATTTCCTAATTTAAACAATTTCCAATGAAAAATTTACAATTCAACAATCATGCAAGATTTTCCAATTCCAAAAGTGTTAAACTAACTATTATAACCCTAAATAATTAACAAAAATCCTAACTTGAATTTACAAACCCTAACTTGAATTTTAAAAAAAAACATAGAATTAATTCTTTAAATCTAGTTAAGCTTAAATGAACATCTAAAACAATAAATCAAAAGAAAGAAATTATACCTCCCAAAATATGAAATCCAAACAAGAAATGAGCCTCCAAAATGCAAGCTTTCCATCTCCAAAATCCATGTAAAAATGAGTAAGGAATAAACGGTATGAATTAGATAGGATTTTGTGAAATTTTAATTGAATTTTTGATGTATTTTTGATGATTTTTGAATAAAAATGAGGTGGAAAATGGGGGGGGCAGCCATGGTGATGGGGAGGCCGGCCACAATAAGAGGAAGAGGGAGAAACACATGAGAAATGGTGTAGAAACTTCTCCAAAATGTCATCATCTTAATGTCTTTTCATGCTTTATTCATTTTCTTTTAATTCTTTTCTAAAATAACTCAAGAAAGATCTAGAAACAAGGAAAAATTTGCAAATAAATTTTGCATGATACACACTAAATTCTAATGTGCCATGGTTCATTTTTACAAATTAAAATCATTTAAATTTGTAATTTACACTAATTTAGTGTAAAAATAAAGCTTATGTTAATATTTAAAATAATTAATTTAGGAAAAATATTTTATTAAACCAAAAATTTATAAGTGGCTAAATAAACACTATTTACTAGTAATTTCATAATTAAAATAGATATTTTTAAATTTATAGTGAAAAACAATCACGGTTTGGTTTTACGAAAAATACATTTTACTTTACCGAAAATCCTAAAATTCACTTAAACACTTTTATTCATTTAATTATTTATTTAATTATTTTTAAAATGTTACAATCTTCCCCCCTTTAGGAAATTCGGTCCCCGAATTTAAATTAACACTCCCCTTCCAAATACTAAAACATTTAGCAAAATACTCAAATCGTCGGGGATCCGAAATCATTAATACATAACGAAAATCAACTCCGTCAAGCATGACGCAATCATCGGAGTTATGGCGATAATGAAATATCATAACCCAATATGAAAACCATCATAATATACATCAATCTATAACTTATATATAGTTCGCATCCTAGTAAAATCGCCGAATCATCATAATAAAGCAGCATACAAAAACCCCTTCTTGAAAATCGCCGTGCAATGCACCTGTCACGGTCTAAATAGCGGACGTTTAAATTTTTAAAAATATAGCTATATATATATCTTTTATTTAACATACACGTCCCACCTGGTTACTAACTCAAATAATAATGATCATGAAAACATACTGCTCAAACTAAAATCAATCCCAATCACATCAATAAAATGTCATGTGCGTCCGGTGCGCACTGAAATCGAAACCAAATGCAGAAACCATGAATACCCACAAAACAAAACTAAGTGAAACAGGTGTGCACCAAAAACATCTGTCAAGTGCAACGGGCGTGCACGACTCACTATCAGGTGCATCTAATCTGCACAAAACCCCGATTTAGTGCATCTGGTGTGCACAAAATCGCATCAAGTGCGCCAAGTATGCGCAAGAATCCTAATCAGGTGCACATGGAGCACGAAAACATACATTGAATATCAAAATCGAAATCACAGCACAAAAATGCATGAAAATTAGGTCGAAACATATGTCAAAATTACGTGTAACCCCTATGCACGAAATCAAATCAAAAATCTCAAAAAAATATATAAAACCAAATCAAGTGTACTGGGTGCGTACTAAACCACATCAATACGACTGATATAAGAAACACAGATAGAATGAAGGTACACACAGGAAATACCAATCGTAGAACAAAGTCTTGAAAATACAAAAATCCAATCAACGAAAATAGGAAATTCAAATCACTAAATCACAATCGTAAATACTATCGTCAATGTGCGCCTCTTTCCTCTGATGTCGACCGCTTCGAACTCGTTCTTTCATAGGTGTGCTGACTCCGCTACCAACGGCAATACTCATGTCTAGAGTCTCCCACATAGTCGATCCCTTCACTTGATATCCGGACTACATTAAACTTCTCGATCGATCCATCAAAATCCCATAATTCCCCGAGAGCTCAACACTCAAGTACAGTTTAAAAATATCCGGTACATACCCCAGCATCGATGATCCAGCTGTAGAAGGGCAAACCCAAGCCTCACTAATGGCACCGCGGAACTGCCGTAAACCCTAAGGTTCAAGGGCGTTCTCGTGGTCATTATGTCGAGTTAGGGTTTCATTCTTCTAGAGGGTCCATCGAAATACCTGCATGTTCTTCCGAATACTTTAAAGTTAAGAAATGGTTTTCTGATAATCGTTCGAACCCTTTAACTTCATCCGGACGGCATGTGAATACCCTTCGTCCGCACGCTAAGCAATGCTTCAATCCTCAAGAATAACCAATACTCTAATGGTTACTGCATTCGAGCCACATCTCCCTCTGCCCGTGGTAACAGAAACCACCATCCGACATTGACGAAGATAGATCAAAGGAACGAATGAAATACGGTGCAAACAATGTAAATCCTAGGGCTCCTTAAGCAGAGTAGCGTATCGTAAGTATGCCGCGGACCATACCCACGGTACGTTACTCTACCTAACTCGCCTACTCCATCAACCAAGGGTCACCTAGACTTATACAACCAAGGGTCACCTAGACTTATACAAGGTTAAACCTAGCGCTCTGATACCAACTTTGTCACGACCCGAAAGTACGGAACGTGACCGGCACTTAGATTACGAAACGTCTAGAGGCGCAACGTAACCTAAGTAAGCCGAAGCCCAGAAATCTAAACCATAAAAGAAGAAGAAGAAGAAGAAGAAAACATGTAGAATACAAGTTTAAAAACAACATCAAATTTTCCCAAAAATTTCGGCAGAGTCTCCTCTGTAAAAACTGGCCCCCAAACGGGCTACAACAGGTATAATATGCATAAACAATAAAAAGCATCCCCAAACGGGAGCTAGCTCAACGCCAACAGGCGGAAACAACCACAACAAGCACAATAATATACAACGCCAGAAGGCGAGGCTCAAACTCAAAAGAAAACAAAACCACCAGATCAGAATAATACAGGCGCGACTCTAAGGTCGAAGTAAAAGACTGGTCCAATAACTTATCAAGTAATACAAATATGGTTGATGGAGCTTACTATATACAAATGAATGAATAAAAGTACAATGGTGGTTCGGATACAAGTGAACCAACCTACCGTGCAAATCACCCTGAAGAAAAGATGTGCCAACAAGCTGCCACGGGAAACCTGTACATCGAACCTGTAAAGAATTTGGCATAACGGGGGTGAGTTGCCAACTCGTGAGTAGAAGACATCTACGAAAAGAAATCGAATGCACGACGCTATCCTAGGTCATAATAATACACTACTATATCCCAAACATCTAGTAATAGCAGGGTAATACTAAGTGTAAGTGCAAATACTTCGTGTCGTGTCAGTGCCTCATATAGTACTAAGTCATATGAAATGAAATGCATGCACCATGAATGTAAAGTCACAAATCCTGAAATCCAGATATATATGTATGAGAACCTTTAGCCGTTATCATAGTAAAGTGTGTATAAGCATCTGAAATCTCAACAATGAAATCCATGGAAATCCGTGTCAAGCATCGACACAACACATGTAACCTCAAGTATCAATATGTCGGACTCCGTCAGTCCGGATCGGCCCATATCATCAAATCCCACGACAACGGTCGGTATCCTCCGGATATCCGCCGCGCCAGACATCACCGGTAGGTAGCCTTCCCCTGCCAGGCTCATCGTCTACAACTCGATCTTCTTGCCCCGGGGTACCATACCGGGCCCACCATATACCCGAGACGGTTCATCCACTCCTCGAATCGGGTCTCGAAATCCGTCAGAAAACATGAAATACTCATGGTGGACGACACATACATCACGAGAAAACCGCATCTTATTTTAAAAAGAGAGGAGGAGAGAGAGAGAAGTTTTTATATATTCTTGCGGTTTTCCCCAAAAATCCAGAAATCTCACAGAAATCCAAATCTCAAAATCGTGAGTAAGTATATGATAAGTGTCAGTATATGCTCATAATACTGTGCGATAACATGAAAATATGAATGCATGAATGTCTAAGTAATGATTATCATGTCTATACTAACATCAGAGAGTAATCACAATATTATATCGGTTTAGTTGTTAACTGATTCTATCAATAAAAGATAATATGATCTAAAGTGTACGTGACATAGCAATTACCGATGATGATGTGTGTGAGCCGGCAAATAAGTATGCGTGGAATATGCGCATCATCGGTAATGGTGCTGGTGTCCTAACAGGTAAGGTTTATACTGTTTATAGCAACATATAAAAGACATGCACCATGATGATTACAGTATGAATGTAAATACAGACGTGCATTATCCGCTCCTCTGCGAGATACGAGTACAACTACCACTATGTGAGTCGAACCTAAACCAGTGTCCATCTAACATCCTAAGGAACTAAACCTAATAGACTAGTCAGTAAGAAACTAGAGTCTACCTAAGGTCTGAATCAATATCTCTAATAGTCGGCGATCCCGCCTCAACAGCGTCACGTACGTAGTACGGCTTCCTCGAATCAAGAGTGCGGATCAATCATCAAATCTAAGCCTCGTACGGTAAAATCCATCGTACGGCATCCCAATGTCGGGGTACGGTCAAGTATCTCCTAGGTGTCTCCTCATTCGTATAATGTCATATGTATCATATTGTGATTAAATCATACTCATATGATATCGGCATCAGGTCACACCAATATAATGTCGAAATCAAGTTATACATATATCATATCGTAATCAGTCACAAGTTACAGTCCGAGTACTATTCTAGCGTCCCATGTACATCAATATCACCACCACTCTTTGTAATTTATATATTCAAGTTCATTATCTCATTCCCTAATGATCCGCTAACACTTTATTACGACTGTATAGTCAAAAATCACGGCATCAAGCCCAGTTATACTGTTTCATCATACCTCGGATATCATATCACATCACTGAATCACCTATATGTGTTGTATATATATGTATATACCTATACCTAGTTCTATATATATACACATACACGTACCACATGTCGATTTTCAGTGTGTGCGCGGGTGTGTTTCTATCTGAAACCTACGAACCTCTTCCAAGGTACTCATCCTCTGATATAGTTTTCCCTAAATCGGTCTAGTCCAGCCTAGGGTCAATACTAGGGTCCTACTAGGGTCACGTCTGGTTTCCTAATGTCAATAAGTACTATTCCTATTCTACGTTGCGGGGGTGCTAAACGCCATCCACCCGACTTCCCCCCGTAGATATGCATCTACTCACCTGGTCCATGTCTGCCGAAGACAGTGTCGCCATCCTCCTCTTCATCGCCTGCAGTCCACGTGAGGGTACCTAGACGCAAACATATAAATAGCATCGTAAACCGAATCACATACAAAAGTCAAACGATACGAAGAACAAGCACAGGTTAAAACCTATGTCCCGTCCACGCAAAAGAACCAAATACCGCTCGATATCGGCGTACAAACTCCGATGGATCGAGATAACATCATCAAACAACTTGTAGTTTTAAAACACATTACTTATATTGTAAAACATGATCAAATTCATCGAAACACTAAAATCGATCAAATCGTCCGTTTTCGAAAAACCCGAAAATGCCAATTTACCGTTTTTCAATGAAACTTGACATTTAAATGAAACCAATGGTCATAAAACTCATTAAATAGCATAACTAGACTATACAAACTATTACTATATTTTTATTACATAAATTTGTATAAATTTGAAATTTCTAGTTTGCACCCTTTAACAATTTTCAACCTTTTTTCAAGCAAAATACCACAATTCCACCACAAAACATGATTTTGCATAACTTAATGACTTAAACCACAATTCATGATGATAATGATATAATGAAACCATAATTATATTTTTAATGTCATTTTCTAAAATCTAGTTTACAAAAATAGCAATTTTTATCACAATTTATCAATTATCCATAGAAACTAGCAATCAATTTAAGTTTTCCATTCCACCAACAAGTTAATACTCTTATTAAGACCAAAATCTAGTATTACCAATATTAATTGAGATTTATTTCACCAATAATTAGGTTTTATAGAAACCTAGTTAGCAAAATTTCCTAATTTAAACAATTTCCAATGAAAAATTTACAATTCAACAATCATGCAAGATTTTCCAATTCCAAAATTGTTAAACTAACTATTATAACCCTAAATAATTAACAAAAATCCTAACTTGAATTTACAAACCCTAACTTGAATTTTAAAAAAAAAACATAGAATTAATTCTTTAAATCTAGTTAAGCTTAAATGAACATCTAAAACAATAAATCAAAAGAAAGAAATTATACCTCCCAAAATATGAAATCCAAACAAGAAATGAGCCTCCAAAATGCATGCTTTCCATCTCCAAAATCCATGTAAAAATGAGTAAGGAATAAAGGGTATGAATTAGATAGGATTTTGTGAAATTTTAATTGAATTTTTGATGTATTTTTGATGATTTTTGAATAAAAATGAGGTGGAAAATGGGGGGGGGGGGCAGCCATGGTGATGGGGAGGCCGGCCACAATAAGGGGAAGAGGGAGAAACACATGAGAAATGGTGTAGAAACTTCTCCAAAATGTCATCATCTTAATGTCTTTTCATGCTTTATTAATTTTCTTTTAATTCTTTTCTAAAATAACTCAAGAAAGATCTAGAAACAAGGAAAAATTTGCAAATAAAATTTGCATGATACACACTAAATTCTAATGTGCCATGGTTCATTTTTACAAATTAAAATCATTTAAATTTGTAATTTACACTAATTTAGTGTAAAAATAAAGCTTATGTTAATATTTAAAATAATTAATTTAGGAAAAATATTTTATTAAACCAAAAATTTATAAGTGGCTAAATAAACACTATTTACTAGTAATTTCATAATTAAAATAGATATTTTTAAATTTATAGTGAAAAACAATCACGGTTTGGTTTTACGAAAAATACATTTTACTTTACCGAAAATCCTAAAATTCACTTAAACACTTTTATTCATTTAATTATTTATTTAATTATTTTTAAAATGTTACAATCTTCCCCCCTTTAGGAAATTCGGTCCCCGAATTTAAATTAACACTCCCCTTCCAAATACTAAAACATTTAGCAAAATACTCAAATCGTCGGGGCTCCGAAATCATTAATACATAACGAAAATCAACTCCGTCAAGCATGACGCAATCATCGGAGTTATGGCGATAATGAAATATCATAACCCAATGTGAAAAGCATCATAATATACATCAATCTATAACTTATATATAGTTCGAATCCTAGTAAAATCGCCGAATCATCATAATAAAGCAGCATACAAAAACCCCTTCTTGAAAATCGCCGTGCAATGCACGTGTCACGGTCTAAATAGCGGACGTTTAAATTTTTAAAAATATAGCTATATATATATCTTTTATTTAACATACACGTCCCACCTGGTTACTAACTCAAATAATAATGATCATGAAAACATACTGCTCAAACTAAAATCAATCCCAATCACATCAATAAAATGTCATGTGCGTCCGGTGCGCATTGAAATCGAAACCAAATGCAGAAACCATGAATACCCACAAAACAAAACTAAGTGCAACAGGTGTGCACCAAAAACATCTGTCAAGTGCAACGGGCGTGCACGACTCACTATCAGGTGCATCTAATCTGCACAAAACCCTGATTTAGTGCATCTGGTGTGCACAAAATCGCATCAAGTGCGCCAAGTATGCGCAAGAATCCTAATCAGGTGCACATGGAGCACGAAAACATACATTGAATATCAAAATCGAAATCACAGCACAAAAATGCATGAAAATTAGGTCGAAACATATGTCAAAATTACGTGTAACCCCTATGCACGAAATCAAATCAAAAATCTCAAAAAAATATATAAAACCAAATCAAGTGTACTGGGTGCGTACTAAACCACATCAATACGACTGATATAAGAAACACAGATAGAATGAAGGTACACACAGGAAATACCAATCGTAGAACAAAGTCTTCAAAATACAAAAATCCAATCAACGAAAATAGGAAATTCAAATCACTAAATCACAATCGTAAATACTATCGTCAATGTGCGCCTCTTTCCTCTGATGTCGACCGCTTCGAACTCGTTCTTTCATAGGTGTGCTGACTGCGCTACCAACGGCAATACTCATGTCTAGAGTCTCCCACATAGTCGATCCCTTCACTTGATATCCGGACTACATTAAACTTCTCGATCGATCCATCAAAATCCCATAATTCCCCGAGAGCTCAACACTCAAGTACAGTTTAAAAATATCCGGTACATACCCCAGCATCGATGATCCAGCTGTAGAAGGGCAAACCCAAGCCTCACTAATGGCACCGCGGAACTGCCGTAAACCCTAAGGTTCAAGGGCGTTCTCGTGGTCATTATGTCGAGTTAGGGTTTCATTCTTCTAGAGGGTCCATCGAAATACCTGCATGTTCTTACGAATACTTTAAACTTAGGAAATGGTTTTCTGATAATCGTTCGAACCTTTTAACTTCATCCGGACGGCATGTGAATACCCTTCGTCCGCACGCTAAGCAATGCTTCAATCCTCAAGAATAACCAATACTCTAATGGTTACTGCATTCGAGCCGCATCTCCCTCTGCCCGTGGTAACAGAAACCACCATCCGACATTGACGAAGATAGATCAAAGGAACGAATGAATACGGTGCAAACAATGTAAATCCTAGGGCTTCTTAAGCAGAGTAGCGTATCGTAAGTATGCCGCGGACCATACCCACGGTACGTTACTCTACCTAACTCGCCTACTCCATCAACCAAGGGTCAACTAGACTTATACAAGGTTAAACCTAGCGCTCTGATACCAACTTTGTCACGACCCGAAAGTACGGAACGTGACCGGCACTTAGATTACGAAACGTCTAGAGGCGCAACGTAACCTAAGTAAGCCGAAGCCCAGAAATCTAAACCATAAAAGAAGAAGAAGAAGAAAACATGTAGAATACAAGTTTAAAAACAACATCAAATTTTCCCAAAAATTTCGGCAGAGTCTCCTCTGTAAAAACTGGCCCCCAAACGGGCTACAACAGGTATAATATGCATAAACAATAAAAAGCATCCCCAAACGGGAGCTAGATCAACGCCAACAGGCGGAAACAACCACAACAAGCACAATAATATACAACGCCAGAAGGCGAGGCTCAAACTCAAAAGAAAACAAAACCACCAGATCAGAATAATACAGGCGCGACTCTAAGGTCGAAGTAAAAGACTGGTCCAATAACTTATCAAGTAATACAAATATGGTTGATGGAGCTTACTATATACAAATGAATGAATAAAAGTACAATGGTGGTTCGGATACAAGTGAACCAACCTACCGTGCAAATCACCCTGAAGAAAAGATGTGCCAACAAGCTGCCACGGGAAACCTGTACATCGAACCTGTAAAGAATTTGGCATAACGGGGGTGAGTTGCCAACTCGTGAGTAGAAGACATCTACGAAAAGAAATCGAATGCACGACGCTATCCTAGGTCATAATAATACACTACTATATCCCAAACATCTAGTAATAGCAGGGTAATACTAAGTGTAAGTGCAAATACTCCGTGTCGTGTCAGTGCCTCATATAGTACTAAGTCATATGAAATGAAATGCATGCACCATGAATGTAAAGTCACAAATCCTGAAATCCAGATATATATGTATGAGAACCTTTAGCCGTTATCATAGTAAAGTGTGTATAAGCATCTGAAATCTCAACAATGAAATCCATGGAAATCCGTGTCAAGCATCGACACAACACAAGTAACCTCAAGTATCAATATGTCGGGCTCCGTCCGTCCGGATCGGCCCATATCATCAAATCCCACGACAACGGTCGGTATCCTCCGGATATCCACCGCGCCAGACATCACCGGTAGGTATCCTTCCCCTGCCAGGCTCATCGTCTACAACTCGATCTTCTTGCCCCGGGGTACCATACCGGGCCCACCATATACCCGAGACGGTTCATCCACTCCTCGAATCGGGTCTCGAAATCCATCGGAAAACATGAAATACTCATGGTGGACGACACATACATCACGAGAAAACCGCATCTTATTTTAAAAAGAGAGGAGGAGAGAGAGAGAAGTTTTTATATATTCTTGCGGTTTTCCCCAAAAATCCAGAAATCTCACAGAAATCCAAATCTCAAAATCGTGAGTAAGTATATGATAAGTGTCAGCATATGCTCATAATACTGTGCGATAACATGAAAATATGAATGCATGAATGTCTAAGTAATGATTATCATGTTTATACTAACATTAGAGAGTAATCACAATATTATATCGGTTTAGTTGTTAACTGATTCTATCAATAAAAGATAATATGATCTAAAGTGTACGTGACATAGCAATTACCGATGATGATGTGTGTGAGCCGGCAAATAAGTGTGCGTGGAATATGCGCATCATCGGTAATGGTGCTGGTGTCCTAACAGGTAAGGTTTATACTGTTTATAGCAACATATAAAAGACATGCACTATGATGATTACAGTATGAATGTAAATACAGACGTGCATTATCCGCTCCTCTGCGAGATACGAGTACAACTACCACTATGTGAGTCGAACCTAAACCAGTGTCCATCTAACATCCTAAGGAACTAAACCTAATAGACTAGTCAGTAAGAAACTAGAGTCTACCTAAGGTCTGAATCAATATCTCTAATAGTCGGCGATCCCGCCTCAACAGCGTCACGTACATAGTACGGCTTCCTCGAATCAAGAGTGCGGATCAATCATCAAATATAAGCCTCGTACGGTAAAATCCATCGTACGGCATCCCAATGTCGGGGTACGGTCAAGTATCTCCTAGGTGTCTCCTCATTCGTATAATGTCATATGTATCATATTGTGATTAAGTCATACTCATATGATATCGGCATCAGGTCACACCAATATAATGTCGAAATCAAGTTATACATATATCATATCGTAATCAGTCACAAGTTACAGTCCGAGTACTATTCTAGCGTCCCATGTACATCAATATCACCACCACTCTTTGTAATTTATATATTCAAGTTCATTATCTCATTCCCTAATGATCCGCTAACACTTTATTACGACTGTATAGTCAAAAATCACGGCATCAAGCCCAGTTATACTGTTTCATCATACCTCGGATATCATATCACATCACTGAATCACCTATATGTGTTGTATATATATGTATATACCTATACCTAGTTCTATATATATACACATACACGTACCACATGTCGATTTTCAGTATGTGTGCGGGTGTGTTTCTATCTGAAACCTACGAACCTCTTCCAAGGTACTCATCCTCTGATATAGTTTTCCCTAAATCGGTCTAGTCCAGCCTAGGGTCAATACTAGGGTCCTACTAGGGTCACGTCTGGTTTCCTAATGTCAATAAGTACTATTCCTATTCTACGTTGCGGGGGTGCTAAACGCCATCCACCCGACTTCCCCCCGTAGATATGCATCTACTCACCTGGTCCATGTCTGCCGAAGACAGTGTCGCCATCCTCCTCTTCATCGCCTGCAGTCCACGTGAGGGTACCTAGACGCAAACATATAAATAGCATCGTAAACCGAATCACATACAAAAGTCAAACGATACGAAGAACAAGCACAGGTTAAAACCTATGTCCCGTCCACGCAAAAGAACCAAATACCGCTCGATATCGGCGTATAAACTCCGATGGATCGAGATAACATCATCAAACAACTTGTAGTTTTAAAACACATTACTTATATTGTAAAACATGATCAAATTCATCGAAACACTAAAATCGATCAAATCGTCCGTTTTCGAAAAACCCGAAAATGCCAATTTACCGTTTTTCATCGAAACTTGACATTTAAATGAAACCAATGGTCATAAAACTCATTAAATAGCATAACTAGACTATACAAACTATTACTATATTTTTATTACATAAATTTGTATAAATTTGAAATTTCTAGTTTGCACCCTTTAATAATTTTCAACCTTTTTTCAAGCAAAATACCACAATTCCACCACAAAACATGATTTTGCATAACTTAATGACTTAAACCACAATTCATTATGATAATGATATAATGAAACCATAATTATATTTTTAATCTCATTTATATAGGAATTTCTAAAATCTAGTTTACAAAAATAGCAATTTTTATCACAATTTATCAATTATCCATAGAAACTAGCAATCAATTTAAGTTTTCCATTCTACCAACAAGTTAATACTCTTATTAAGACCAAAATCTAGTATTACCAATATTAATTGAGATTTATTTCACCAATAATTTGGTTTTATAGAAACCTAGTTAGCAAAATTTCCTAATTTAAACAATTTCCAATGAAAAATTTACAATTCAACAATCATGCAAGATTTTCCAATTCCAAAAGTGTTAAACTAACTATTATAACCCTAAATAATTAACAAAAATCCTAACTTGAATTTACAAACCCTAACTTGAATTTTAAAAAAAAACATAGAATTAATTCTTTAAATCTAGTTAAGCTTAAATGAACATCTAAAACAATAAATCAAAAGAAAGAAATTATACCTCCCAAAATATGAAATCCAAACAAGAAATGAGCCTCCAAAATGCATGCTTTCCATCTCCAAAATCCATGTAAAAATGAGTAAGGAATAAAGGGTATGAATTAGATAGGATTTTGTGAAATTTTAATTGAATTTTTGATGTATTTTTGATGGTTTTTGAATAAAAATGAGGTGGAAAATGGGGGGGGGGGCAGCCATGGTGATGGGGAGGCCGGCCACAATAAGGGGAAGAGGGAGAAACACATGAGAAATGGTGTAGAAACTTCTCCAAAATGTCATCATCTTAATGTCTTTTCATGCTTTATTCATTTTCTTTTAATTCTTTTCTAAAATAACTCAAGAAAGATCTAGAAACAAGGAAAAATTTGCAAATAAATTTTGCATGATACACACTAAATTCTAATGTGCCATGGTTTATTTTTACAAATTAAAACCATTTAAATTTGTAATTTACACTAATTTAGTGTAAAAATAAAGCTTATGTTAATATTTAAAATAATTAATTTAGGAAAAATATTTTATTAAACCAAAAATTTATAAGTGGCTAAATAAACACTATTTACTAGTAATTTCATAATTAAAATAGATATTTTTAAATTTATAGTGAAAAACAATCACGGTTTGGTTTTACGAAAAATACATTTTACTTTACCGAAAATCCTAAAATTCACTTAAACACTTTTATTCATTTAATTATTTATTTAATTATTTTTAAAATGTTACATCGACATCCAATGCCTAGTAGCTCTGATACTAATGAAAGGTTTGCCTAGCACCCTATGTAGAGTTTTGAAGCATCACATGTCTCAAAGTTTAGATTTTTATGGTGCTAAACAAGCATACAAAGGAATCGATCCTAGAAAATTAGGGTTTCGAAAGTTAAAGCCAATAAAAACTAGGGTTTCGAGACTACAACCTTTGTAACTCCCTTTCGCTGGACTCTTTGGTCTCTTGGGTGTTGGAAGAAGGTCCTCTTGAAGTCCTTTCACGTCCACGACGATCCACCCGGAGTTCCTCGTCCAAGCTCGCAACTTCGATTATCACGATGAGAAACGAAGAGAATACTCTAAACATGTTGGCTAAACTTGTGTAGAATGATGTTGTGGTTTAGATTCTCACTTCAAAAACCTTTCTTTATGTGTGTTTTACTCACTAGAAAAAAACTAGAGAGCAAATGGTGAAGGAGGATGAAGATGGTAGCTTTCTTTTAACAAGAGTAAAATGATAACCGTAGAAAAGAAATGAAATATATCTTTATATATTTTATTTCTTCTCACTTCAAACCATAGTTAAGTGATGGAGACATTATTTAACTTGAGTTTTAAAACACAAAGAGAAGGATAACTCATGGTTAGTGGTAGGTGAGCTTGGTTAGGTTTAAAGAAGAGTGTAGAAGCTAGCAAGAATTATCCTTTTCTTTAGTATTTTGTTTTAAACAAAAAATCAAATAATAATCCATCCATTTATCCATGGTGTGAGTCTTATATTGCCACCATTTCCATGTGTAAACAACCATGATAGATGGGTGTATGTAGGTATATATGCACATCCATATGTGTATGAAACTAGTAAGAAAGAAAGAAAGAAAAACATACATGCATGCACACATCCATCATCCAAGAAAAGGTTTTAAGTGAGAAAACTAATGGTTAAATGATAAATCAACACTTGATTTATCAATCCGGCCATATCACATATGACCCTACCAAAAGCAAGCCGCCCGATCAATGTACGGTATCGTATACGCGCATTTTAATGGGGTCCATGCGCATATCGCATACGCGCACCACAACGTTTCGCCTGGACTAGGTAACTCCTGTGTGGGACTCTAAGACTCGTCAATACGCCGGCAGAGGGTGATGATCATATCAAGCACCCCCAAGCCGCAAGCGGTCAGCTAAACGTAACGGCCACCCGGGTATTGAGCGATCAGAAGAAAACAAGCGAACCTGCTACAACTCCCGTCGAGCCAACCGGCAACACTACCGTACAGTCCGGTCTCTTCATCAGATATGCTGCATATCGAGCCTAGGGATGGTCACGTCGACCCCAATAACTCAATAAGTCGTGCCGGTGAATGGTCTATAACAGATCGAGAAACTACTGATAACACTTATCAGCAAATCTCAGCAGCCCTGGCCAGGGACTTACTGATATAACCAGTCGGGCACAGCACAGCAACAACTCCCAATACCGGGAGAGACGAAACCCCTCCTATCGCTTATTTCCTTCGTGTGTCTCGGGACTGTACCCAACGGCCACCTGTTTGCACGACTCAGTAGAGCCGTGGTAGGGTGGCAATCAAAGTACAGTGGGAGAGCACACAAGACTCTATGACGATTTCAGGTCTACAGACTAACCTGTACCAGTGTCACCTGAGAACTGCTATCCGACGATAGATATAATTCCGTATAGGAGTTCTCGGTGAGTCCGTCCAGTGTACCCAGTCACCACTGAGCACCCGTATATGATCTTGATGTCAAACATCGATGAATGTGGGAATATTCATCGCCCATCGTATGGGTCTAGTATCATATACGCTAGTCTACTCTGGTATATCAATGCCCCGTCTCGATATACCTACAACTAAGGACTTTCCAGGATATGCTTATAGACTACAGATGTCCCACTAGTTTGATCTCTATCATAATCAGAGCATTCAAGCTGATATCCTCAGGGCTTTATCAGTATGTATGAATGAATAAAAGCATGATCAAATCAACATGTCAGATAAAGAAGAACCAGATAGCATACTATCATGTCGAGCAAGAATGTATACTGAATATATATATATATATATATATACATGTACAAATACATCCACTATCATATAATGGCCTCTAAGGCATACATATATCCAACAACAGCCACCAAGGTATTGAGCGATCAGAAGATCAACAAGCTAGCCTGTCCGTTCTCCTGTGAATCCAATCAGTAACACACCCGTACAGTCCGGTCTGTTCGTCTGATATGTCGCATATCAAGTCTAGGGGTGGTATACGTCAGACCCCAGTAACCGATAACTAGTGTCGATGTGAGGATCATAACTGTCTAGAAACTATTGGTAACACTTACCAATATATCTCTATATCAGCCCTGGCCAGGGACTTCCAGTTATAGCCAATCGAACACAGCACGACATCAACTCCCTATACCGGGAGAGACGAATCCCCTCCTATCGCTCATTGCCTCCATGTGATTCGGGACTGTACCCAAAAGCAACCGTTTTGCACGCCCTCTTGGACGTGGTAAGGTGGAAATCAACGCACAGTGGGAATCACACAAGACTCTATGACGATCTCGGGTCTACAAACTACCCTGTACCAGTGTCACCGGATAACTGCCATCTGATGTGTGGTATATCACCATCTGGGAGTTCTCGGCGAGTCCGTCCAGTGTACCCAGTCTCCACTGAGCACCCGTACACCATCCTTGATGTCAAACACCGATGGATATGGGATCATCCATCGCCCATCATATGGGTCAAGATGCGTATACGCTAGTCTACTCTGGTGTATCGATGCCCTGTCTCGATATACCCTCGACTAGGAACATATATAGGATGTACTCATCGACTACCGTGGCCCCACTAGTATGATCTCATCATAATCCCAGTAGTCGAGTACAGATCCTAAGGGCTTTATCAACATGTGAGAGAAAGACAGTAAACAAATACAAGTCAACATGTTAAGATAAAGAGAAACCAAATAGCATACTATCATGACGAGCAAGAAAGTCCTCTCTGTATATATCCAAGCATCCATCATAATATACATCATATGTACAACAATGGCCTCTAGGGCATATACATAACTAACAATCTCCCACTTGCACTAAGGCCAGTTGCTGTAGTATCTCATACCTAGCATCCCGAATAATCTCTCAAACTGTATCTGGGGAATGGCCTTCGTGAGTGGATCCGCAGTGTTATCCTTCGTATCTACTCTCCTGACCCCGATCTCCCGGCGATCAACTATCTCCCTGATCAGGTGATACCGCCTCAGAATATGTCTGGACTTCTGATGGGATCTGGGTTCCTTGGCCAAAGCCACAGCTCCATTGTTATCGCAATACAGAGGTATTGGATGTTCAATGGATGGAACCACACCAAGTTCAGTGATGAACTTCTTCATCCAGACAGCCTCTTTGGCAGTATCGTTGGCAGCGATGTATTCAGCCTCCATCGTCGAGTTTGCAACGGTATCCTGTTTGGAACTCTTCCAACATACCGCCCCTCCATTGAGGGTAAAGACAAATCCCGAGTGCGATTTAGAGTCGTCCTTATCACTTTGGAAGCTGGAATCGGTAAAGGACTCCACCTGGAGTTCTACGTTACCATACATCAAGAACATATCTCTAGTCCTTCGTAAGTACTTGAGAATGTTCTTCACAGCTGTCCAGCGACTCTCTCCAGGATCTGCTTGATACCGACTCACTACACTTAATGAGTATGCTACATCGGGTCTGGTACATAGCATCGCATACATGATAGAGCCTACTGCCGAAGCATAGGGTATCCCTGGCATGCGAGCTCTCTCCAAATCAGTCTTGGGAGACATCTCTTTGGAGAGAGTGAGTCCAGAGATCATGGGTTGGTTCCCACCCTTGGATTCTTCCATACTAAACCTCTTTAGTATGGTGTCAATGTATCTTGTTTGGGACAATCCCAGTATCCTTTTGGATCTATCTCTATAGATCCTAATCCCTAATATGCATGAGGCATCACCGAGATCTTTCATTGAGAATCTTTGTGATAAGAAGAGCTTGACTGATTGTAGCATAGGAATATCATTTCCTATCAAGAGTATGTCATCCACGTACGATACGAGGAAGACAACCTTACTCTCTGCTACCTTCTTATAGATACAAGGTTCATCTATGTTTTTGATGAAATCAAACTCTTTGACTACTACATCAAAACAGATGTTCCAACTCCGCGATGCTTGCTTTAACCCATAAATGGATTTAAGCAGTTTGCACACCTTTCCGCTGCTCCCACTATCTACGAAGCCCTCTGGCTGAGTCATGTACACGCACTCTTCTAAATCACCATTTAGAAAGGCGGTCTTAACATCCATTTGCCAGATTTCATAGTCATGGTATGCAGCAATGGCAAGCAAGATCCGGATGGACTTAAGCATAGCTACTGGAGAAAAGGTTTCGTCATAGTCCACACCTGGTCGTTGACGAAATCCCTTTGCTACAAGTTTAGCTTTAAAAGTCTCAACTTTTCCATCTACACCAATTTTCCTTTTAAAAATCCACTTGCTCCCAATGGGTTTTACCCCTTCAGGAGCATTTTCTAAAATTCATACTTTATTGGTGTTCATGGATTCCATCTCAGATCGCATTGCATCCAGCCATTTCACAGAGTCGCCACTCGTGATGGCCTGCTCGAAACTAGTCGGGTCATCATCTTCCATGATGCAATCCTCGCTTCCACCATCAATGAGAAAACCGTAGTATCTCTCAGGTGGATGAGAAACCCACTAGATCGGCGGAGTGGCTGGGGTTCGTTGGGTACTACTGAATCCTCTGGTTCTACTAAATCTTCAGTTGCAATTTGTGTTTCTGGAACCTCTTCCAGCTCTACTTCTTTGCCACTAATTTCTTTTGCAAGAAGTTCCTTTTCCAAAAAGGTGGCATATTGAGAAACAAACACTTATTGTTCTTCAGCGTGGTAGAAAAAATATCCTTGGGAATTCTTAGGATATCCCACAAACTTGCAAAGAACTGACCGTGCCTCGAGTTTGTCTGGATTTTGCCTTTTGACATAGGCCGGACAACCCTATATCTTAACTCGTTTAAAATATGGTCTCTTCCCACTCCATATCTCATATGGTGTGGCAGGCACAGATTTAGACGGAACTTGATCCAATAGGTATGCTGCTGTCTCAAGCGCATAACCCCAGAAGGAAATAGGCAACTCAGCCTCGCTCATCATAGAGCGCACCATATCTAATAGGGTGCGATTTCTCCGTTCTGATACACCGTTGTGCTGTGGTGTATAAGGAGGAGTAAGCTGAGAGAGAATCCCATTCTCTTTTAGATAATCTAGGAACTCATTGCTTAAGTATTCACCTCCTCGATCAGATCGAAGAATCTTAAAACTTTTGCCCGTTTGATTCTCTACTTCGTGCTTATATTCTCTGAATTTCTCAAAAGCTTCAGACTTGTGTTTCATCAGGAACACATGTCCGAATCTAGAGAGATCGCCAGTGAATGTAATGAAGTAGGAAGAACCGTTCCTGGCATGCGTAGACATGGGACCGCATACATCACTATGTACCGGCCCTAAGAGTTCAGTAACTCTTTCTCCGTGTCCACTAAACGGAGCTTTGGTAATTTTTCCTTTGAGACAGGAATGGCAAGTATCATAAGATGATAATTCGAACGTATTCAAATAACCATCCTTATGTAACTTAGCCAGTCGTGTCGCATTGATATGACCAAGTCTACAATGCCACAAGAAGGATTCGTTCATTTCTGAACTTTTCCTCTTGTGTGTGTTTTGTATATTGAGGACAGTATTCTGATTTAGAATGAATATGCCATTATGTAACGAGCCTGATGCAATCAACTTTTGATCTAGGAATATGTTCATAACATTATCCTTTACTACAAAATTATATCCTTCTTTACTTAATAAAGAGACTGATATAATGTTGCACATCATGTTCGGTATATAATAGCACTCATTTAGAATCAGTGTATTACGACTTGGCAATACAAGGTGATATTCGCCAACTGTTTTGGCTGCAATACTTGAATCGTTCCCTACTTGAACGGAATGATCACCTTTTCCCAGTTCTCTACCTTTACGTAGCCCATGTAACAATTTACATATGCGGGATCCTGATCCGGTGTCCATTACCCAGGACGTACGGTGAACTGAGAAACAGTTCTCAATAACTAACACACCTGAAGAAGATGCATCAACATGTATGTTCTTTTGGGCGGCTTGAGAATCCAGATATTCTACTATTCCCTATTCAGTCTTATAACTCTTATAAGAAAGAACGGGTCCAACGTTCCCCTGCTCAGTAAAATAAGCGGGTTCAGTCAATACATCCATATTATTATCTTGATTATGGCCTGACATGGTCGCTACCTGGAGAGAGAGAGGAGAAAACACTTTAGCGTATGCTCTTGCAAGATTAGATTGGTTATTATCTTATCTAATCAGGATGTCTCCCACTGTTTTTATCAAATCTACCTTCAAACCCTAAAAGGTAAGATTTGTCGGGATTAATTACACCGTACAATTTCGTCAATCTTTCAGCCAGATCAGTGTCGGTACTTTGAGGGAGGTTCCCTGTGCTTTCGCACGGACCTAATTAAAGTAAACCTCGTTTTCCCAGAGGCGTAACCCCGTTAACACTTTCTAGACACCTACTTGATCGACTAATTGTCCTGTGTAAAACTCTCCCAGGAGTAACTCTTATTCGCAGTGGGTATCGAGATCCAACTATCTCATAGAAGGTATGCAATCTCATTGCAAATTTCAACACTTGAAATTCCAGATAATATTTTGCCCCTAGCAATTTATGACCTTAACATAGTCAACAAATCATAATTGCTAGCCAAGTTCAACCCGTCATTTCCCGATTGAATTAAACCCACATGCACGACCCTTAACATAGTCAACAAAGTCGTACAACTACCCTAATCCAATCACATCTCATGTTTTAACAGATAAGTACTAATTAGCTACCGTACACTACGCCTTAACATAGTCAACAAACGTAGCACGAATACTAACTAGTCTTTATCTGAAATGACGGAGGGCTACGCAGGTTTTTCAAAAAAAAACATGAGCGTAATGAACTTGATATCGTCGTAGAATCATGTGAAATTTTGAAATGGAGTGTTTTTTAGGCTTTCATTAGTTTTGCTAAAGTGGTCACTCCCGGTGAAGGGATCTCGGCTCTTTCCTCATCGAATAAGGTGCAGGACATATCATATATATCACTGTGCAAAGCAAAACTCTAAAAGAAATCAAAAGACAAATCGAGTTTTGTAGCATCTGCCAGTTTCGTTAAAGTGGTCACTCCCGGTGAAGGGATCTCGGCTCTTTCCTCATCGAATAAGGTGCAGGGTATATCATATATATCACTATGCAAAGCAAAACTGTAGCTACCCTTTTTATAAAGTTTTGATTTTACAACATCTTTTAGGTTTCTTTTCTTTTTATTAATCTTATTAATAAAAATCCCATCAGCTTATGCTTCCTAAGCATCACAGATAAATACGACGTACACTTATGCCATCCGCATTCGCCTCGATGTCCCCTCATGCACCGTTAGGTTAGGTATCTAAGGACAGAGCAGGGCAGGGCTAGTGCGGGTGTAAAACATAAGTAACGTCTATATAATATATCATATATACTATATACTGTATCCATCACAACATATCAAATGATCACATCACAGATATCGCAGCAGAAACATAGATATAATGTGGGATATACTAGGACGTCCGTATTTAGTATTTAGCCAACAATAGAAAATACGGATTCCACAGTCGCGATGAATAGCCAAGCCCACACCCTGGACCCCTACGAGAGCGGCAAGCGACCCTACCAATTCTGGAGTTTAGGAGACCCGGTCTCGACTCCTCGAGATAGCCTCCCACTGAACCCCAGAACCCGGTCACCTGTGCTCCCCTCCTTGGGTCCATCCTAATGCGGAAAAGTAAATAATATACAACACTGGTGGCATCAATCTCAACCTGGAAGTGCCCCAAATAAAAGAATATTACATTACATTTGAATTTACATGAATGAAAATATAAAACTCTCATCTCACATAAAACCCCCGGCTATTCAATCGCGACAATCCTACACATCATATCTCAGCAACACATAATATCTCATATCATCAACGTAAGTAAGTATGCATACACCGATCGTCGTCGATGTATAGCAACGACAACCGGCATTACAACTACATACTACACTTACGGTCACAGAAAAGAAATTGTAAAACTACAATATTTGGAATCCACAATCACTTTAGACATCGTAAATCCGAAATATCACATACTTCGCATTTCATGCCTAACACAATGAATTCCACATATTGTATCACACTCCAGATAAATAGACAGTATTAAACTTTTCGAACAGATAATCAAATACCCAAAATTTCCTAAACTGCTCAACACTTGAGCGGAGTTCAAATAATCCCAGAATATGTCACAGTACCAGTGATCCAGCTGTAGAAGGGTCAAGCCAACGTCTCACATGTGGCACGCCGTACTGCCCCAAACCCGAAGGTTCAAAAGGCAGTTCAAGACGGTCACATAATCGAGTTAAGGTTTGTTGTCTTCTAGAGGGTCCACCGTGTTACTTGCACATTTTTCCGAAATATTTAAGCACGAAAAGATTCAACACTTGAAAATTTTTCGTGTCGGGAAAAAGTGAGTTAATGATATCCGTTCGAAGTTTTTAACAGTTTCTAAATATCCGGAAAAACAATAACGAATTTAAAATTCCCGATCGAATCGACGATTACAAAATAAACCCCAGAATACTCAACACTTGAGTCAGATTAAAAATACCCATAAAATAGTAAATACAGATACAAGAATTACTGTGCACTAAACCGTACCTAATACCCTTATACTACCGCGGAACCGCCGCCAATGGTGGGTCATTGCCGCGGTTCCGCGGCCATGTTGTCGAATTAGAGGCACGGATTTCACCATAATTCTTATATTATCCTGCTGTATTTTTTAGGTATTTTTAATTCTGGAAAAACCCAGATTTTAAAAAATGTACAGAGAGGAGTTTTAAATGTCGTATTCAGGTTCGATCGGGGTTTTAACTTCGTTAACACATCGCCTAATGCTCTAGGTAGACTCTGATACCACTGTAGGGTTCCTAGGCACACTTGTGAAGGTTCATAAAGCATCAAACATGCCCGAATAAAATTTTACATGTGCCGAACAACCCAAAGACGGGATCTTTGGTAGATTATTAGGGTTTAGCATGCAAGATGATATCTTTATAGCTAAGTGTGAGGGATTACAACCTTTGTAGTCCGCTCCTTCGCTTCACAAGCTCCAAGTAGAAGTCCCTTTGCCGCGATCCACGATCTCCCGGACTCAAGAGAGGCTCCACGACTCGAACGATCCATGCTAGCTTGAAGTGTTCCGATTCTCCGATGATCTACGTCGAAGTTTCTATAACCCAAGCTTTCTCACTCTAAAGAGATGAACACCCTAATCTAATGAGCTAGATTAGATGAGGATGATGGAGTAGTATTTATGCTTTCTTTTTAATTCACTTTCTCACAAGAAATCATCACAAAAGAATTAACTAGTAAGCTTTTTCTTTTTGAACTCAAGAGAGAAGAAGATGATAATGAAAAAGATAATCCTTTTGTGATGAATAGTATTCAAGAATATATGATTGATTATCAAACCATGGTCAAGGATGACAGGTTAAAACTTGTAGAGAATAAACTAGAGTTAGGGTTTAGTTAGGTTAAGGATAAGTATCAAGCATAATATCTTAACCAAGACAAAATATAATCCTTCTAGAATGAACAAGAAGAAGCTAACCCTAATCAAACCCTAATCCCTTCTTATCATCCTTAAACATGTTTTATAATAAATCATATTATGTCACAATAATATATATCACATATATATTATATATTTGCAACAAAATAAAATAATACATTTAACATATATCGCATATATATCAATGTATTAATCCGGTGAGAAAAATGAAATAATAAAGCAAGCCAATATTAGATAATGTAATACAATATATCATATATATCATTATACATTAAATCATCGAATCAACACTTGATCCAACGATCCGGCTATATCGAATATAACCGACTAATATATCATGTACCGATTCATCGAATCAACACTTGATCCGATGTCCCGATTCATATCTAAATATCGCGAGAATATAATACAGTATCTCATATCGCATTATCCTCGGTCCTGCACATATCACATATGTGACTCTACTCCGTTTTGCCTGAGCCAAGAAACCTCTGTGTAGGACTCTAAAGAATCGTCAATACGCCGATAGCAGGTGATGATCATATCAAACACCCACAAGCTGCAAGTGGTCTGCTAAACGTAACAGCCACCCAGGTATTGAGCGATCCGAAGATCAACAAGCTAGCCTGTCCGTTCTCCTGTGAATCCAATCAGTAACACTCCCGTACAGTCCGGTCTGTTCGTCTGATATGTCGCATATCAAGTCTAGGGGTGGTATACGTCAGACCCCAGTAACCGATAAGTCGTGTCGATGTGAGGCTTATAATAGGTCGAGAAACTATTGGTAACACTTACCAGTATATCTCTATATCAGCCCTGGCCAGGGACTTCCAGTTATAGCCAATCGAACACAGCACGACATCAACTCCCTATACCGGGAGAGACGAATCCCCTCCTATCGCTTATTGCCTCCATGTGATTCGGGACCTTACCCAAAAGCCACCGTTTTGCACGCCCTCTTAGACGTGGTAAGGTGGAAATCAATGCACAGTGGGAATCACACAAGACTCTATGACGATCTCGGGTCTACAGACTACCCTGTACCAGTGTCACCGGAGAACTGCCATCTGACGTGTGGTATATCACCATCTGGGAGTTCTTGGCGAGTCCGTCCAGTGTACCCAGTCTCCACTGAGCACCCGTACACCATCCTTGATGTCAAACACCGATGGATATGGGATCATCCATCGCCCATCATATGGGTCAAGATGTGTATACGCTAGTCTACTCTGGTGTATCGATGCCCTGTCTCGATATACCCTCGACTTGGAACATTTATAGGATGTACTCATCGACTACCGTGGCCCCACTAGTATGATCTCATCATAATCCCAGTAGTCGAGTACAGATCCTAAGGGCTTTATCAACATATGAGAGAAAGACAGTAAACAAATACAAGTCAACATGTTAAGATAAAGAGAAACCAAATAGCATACTATCATGACGAGCAAGAAAGTCCTCTCTGTATATATCCAAGCATCCATCATAATATACATCATATGTACAACAATGGCCTCTAGGGCATATACATAACTAACAAAAACAAAATCTAACTGTCTTCTCGCGGCAGTCTACGGACGCATAGCAAGTACCTAGCCAGTCCATGCCTAACAGAACGTCGAAGTCCAACATCTCAAGAAGGATCATGTCGACGGACATATCTCTGTCTCCTAAACGGACATCACACGATCGGAACACGTGTCGAGCAATAAATGATTCTCCCACAGGAGTAGTCACGACAAGTGGCTGATCCAGCAAACACGACTCTCAGACTAACCTCAGCACGATGTTCGTAGAAACATACGAATGTGTAGTTCCCGGATCAAAAAGAACATGTGCATCATAAGAACATACAGAAAGGGTACCTGAAACCACAGCATTTGACGCCTGAGCATCCTGGTGAGTCAAGGCAAAAACCCGAGCTTGTCCTCTATCGGCTACTGGCTGTCCCCTGCCTCTGCCACCTCGTCCTCTTGGCACAAAACCACCGCGACCACGACCTCTCTGAACAGGAGTCTGACGCGGCGCAACAACAGGAATAAGTGGCAACGCCCTCTGAGGCGGAGAAGGTGGTAAGGTAACCTGGGGTACTGTTGGCCCTCTCTGACGTACCACGGTACAATCCCGAACAAGATGATGTAGACTGCCACATCCGAAGCACCCATAAGACGGTCGCTGGCCCTCCTGGGAATAAGAACTGAATAACCGGCCACGTCCCACGTCTCTGCTACTCCCTGAGTCTGAAGGAACTCTGCCTCGGCGTGCAAACCTCTGTCTTCGTGCTGGTACATCCGTACGAGTCCTCTTCGGTTCCGGAACAAACAATGACTCAGCTAGAGGCTCCTCCACCAATAGAGCTGCATCGACAGCCGCCGCATACGTGTCGCAATGCTAAATGCTGATGGCTAGGAACAACTGGGTAAGTAGGCCTCGAACAAACATCTTCACCCTCATCTCCTCAGTCGCCACCAGGTATGGAGCATACACCGACAGCTCGGCAAATAGCACATCATACTCAGACACCGTCATCCCCGGAGTCTGACGTAACGACTCAAATTTGCGCGCTCCCGCATCCCTCGCACTCGGTGGAAGAAAACGGGTGAGAAACACCGTCACAAACTCAGCCCAGGTCAAAGGAGCAAGACCAGCGGCTTTGCCCCTCTCCAACGACTCACACCACTTCTGGGCCAGACCCTCCAGCCGGAAACTCGCAAACTCTACCCACCTCTCGTCGGAGCATCGGAGTGAGCGACAAATCCTGGCCATCCGGTCGATGAACAACTGCGGATCCTCAGTAACAACTGTGCCAGTAAACACCGGAGGCCTCAGCCTCATAAAATCTGTCAGTGACACGGTAATAACCTCCGGAGCTGTAACTGCAACTGCCGGAACTGTAGGTACCATCATAGTCCATGCAACGGATGGAACAACTGCCGACCCCTATGCTCGAATGGCCTCTACCAAGATCCCCATCATCTGGCGCAGGTCCTGCATACCAGCCCCAAACATAGCAATATGCTCCGGTACAACAGGCGTACCGCCCTGGTCAGTCCTCGCCTCAGACGAGTCAACTTTGACCTCGGCCCTCGCGGCCGCTCTCTGTGCCCTCGTAGTCTTCGGCGGCATATAGGCTGGAAATTGAAACAAGATTCGATAAGGAACAGGAATCGAATCACAAGGATGTATATCATCACGGAAGAATTACAATCAATAAGTCCTAAGGTCACTTAGGCGGAGTACCGTGTCGTAAGTATGCCGCGGAACATACACACGCTACGTCACTCTGCTTAAGCTACCAACTCCATCATACCAAAGTCATCCTATACTCCGAAAGGTAAAACCTAGCGCTCAGATACCAACTTTGTCACGACCCAAAATTTGGCCCATAACCGGCACTTAAACTACGTAACGTCTACAGGCGTACGCAACTCAAGTAAGCCGAATCCCAGAAATCTAAACCACCCAAATCTGGATCAACGGAGAAAAACATAGTTTTAACATTTGGAAATTCACAAGTAAAATCTCTAACTCTAGTTTTCTTTCTTGAAAATTTCGGCAGCACCTCCTTTGTAAAAACTAGCCCCGAAAATGGGTATAACACAGATAATAAATAAAGCATCCCAAATGGGAGAAAAATCACGCCCAACGGCGGAGACAATCACCACAATAAGTATACGACGCCGAAGCGAAGAAATATCAAAGAAACGACTATAATAAGAAGTAAACTTTTCAACACACCGGCTCTCACGAGCACGGCACCCAAAGTTACCAATAATACAACACAGAATCCTCACAAGTCGTCTCTAAGTCATATACAAACAGTGGTAGATGGAGAATACTAAATCCAACAAAAAGGATATGCAATGTACAAACAGATAACCGCAAAACCACCTAAAAGCTAAGGCCTCACTGCGCAACTTAGCGGTATCCGTAAAAGTAGTGATGATAAGACACCCTGCCGTGACTACTCTGAGGGTATGCCCTGCAAAACACTATGGCACAATGGGGGTGATTTGCCAACTCGTGAATAGTAATTAACATCATATTGTAATCGCAGGTATGCACGAACAGCGATCTATCTATCACATGTAATCCGATAGCATAAGTATGATAAGTGAATATGCAACAATCATGTAAAGGTACATCATCAGGGTACTATAACTATATGAAACAATGCATAACAACAATAATCCTCAGTGTGTGGGATGATACAATAAAATCTCATGCCAAAAATATCAGCATGGAAAAACACCAGTGTCCCTCACAGACACATCAAATTCCAAATCCTCTGGCACCCCATCCTCAGATCGGCCCTCACATCCTGTAAGTCTCATGGAACCTGAGTGTCTATCATCGACACCCGAAACATCATGAAAACATATACCTGTAAGTATATATATATAAGGATATCAACCCCGTATGTCCACAGAGGATACGTAAAAATCATAAAAAAACCTGAGTGTCTAACACCGACGCTCGAAACATCATGAAACCCGTGTCTAACATCGACACGTAAATCCTCATAACTCAGGCGCTGTCACCATGACTGGCCCTGACGATATGTCATACCTCACTCCGGTTGGTATCCCCATGATAACCGCCGAGTCCAAATACTATCACTGGCAGGTAGTGGTCCCACCGCCAGGCTTATCGTCTACACCACGAAATCACCACTCGCCCGGGGGTACCATACCGGGTCCACCATATACCCACAGACGGTGCCTCCCGCTCCTCGAATCGGGTATCACAAGCCAAATCTCAGAACCGAGAAATCACATGGTGGACGCACTGAAATATCATATCAAGAGAAACCTGGTTTTCAAACAATATATAGTTTTCTTGAAATACCCCCACGGTTCTCAAATCCATAAATCATAAGAAATCCATATCTCAATGCGTAAAACCATGAAAACTGATATATGCAACAAAAGACAACAATATGAGCATATCAAGGGAAATCCTCTCTTTCAAATGAATCCATCTTTAAAATATATCTTGCGGTTCCCAAAATCCTCCGAAAAACAAGTGCATCATCATATAATGTGTACATGTAATTGTAGCAAGGTTTAAGTATCTACATGTAAGCAAGTGGGTATGATGCATTTCATAAGCATAATGATCAACAACTCAATATCACATATAAAAACAATACCGCTTAGGGTGTATACAACTATAGCAAACATATGTGGTGTACATGTCAGTATATATGCATGATGTACAAGTAACTGAAATCGAGTATGTGGTGTACATGTCAATATGTATGCATGATGTACAAGTAACTGAAATCGAGTATCTGGTGTACATGTCAATATGTATGCATGATGTTGTAACGTTTTAAAAATAATTAAATAAATAAAATCGTTTAACTGAATTTTATGATTTTTGGTAAAGTAAAACGTATTTTTCGTAAAACTAAACCGTAATAATTTTTCACTATAAATTTAAAAATACCTATTTTAATTATGTAATTACTAGTAAATAGTGTTTATTTAGCCACTTATAAATTTTTAGTTTAATTAAATATTTTTCCTAAATTAATTATTTTAAATATTAACATAAGCTTTATTTACAAACTAAATTAGTGTAAATTACAAATTTGAAGGGGTTTAATTTGGAAAAATGAATCATTGCATATTAGAATCTAGTGTGTATCATGCAAAATTTATTTTCAAATTTTTCCATGATTCTAGAAATTTCTTTAGTTTATTTAGAATAGAAATGAAAGAAATTAAATAAAATCATGAAAAGACATAAAGAGTTGATATTTTGGGTGAAGTTTCTACATTTTTCTTCACTTTTCTCACTCTCCTCTCCCTCCTCCATGGTGTGGCCGGCCTCAACCCCCCATGGCAGCCCCCCATCTTCAAAATTTAATTTACCTCCAAAAATCATCAAAAATCCTACAAAAATCCAAATGAAAATCCACAAAATCCTAATTTATTCCTACCCTCTATTCTTTGCTCTTCTTTACATGGATTTTGGAGATGGAAAGCATTCATTTTGGAGGCTTATTTTCATGTTTGGAATTCTTGTGTGAAGGTATAAATCTTATTCTTTTGATTTATTGTTAGTAGATGTTTCATTTAAGCATGTTTAGATTTAAGAAATTAATTCTATTTACAATTTTTGAAATTCAAATTAGGGTTTGTAAAATCAAATTATGGTTTTATTAATTAATTAGGGTTATAATAATTAGTTTGAAACTTTTAGAAATGGAAAATCATGCATGGTTGATATATTGTAAATTGTTGATCCAAAATTGTTTAATTTAAACAATTTTGCAAACAAGATTTCTATATATTATATATATTGGTGAGATAAATTCCAATTAATGTTTGTAACATTAGATTTTTGTTTTAATGAGAATATTGACATGTTTATGGAATGAAAAACTTAGTTTGGTCACTAGTTTGTTTTGATAATTGAAAAATACTAATAAAAATGCCATTTTTGCTAACTAGTTTTTGGAAATTCTTAAATAAATGAAATTTAAAACATAATTTATGGTTTCATTATATCATTATCATCAATGAATTATAGTTTATTGTATTAATTCATGCAAAATCCAGTTTAAATGTGATATTGTGACATTTTTCTTGTAAGATGTTGAAAATTGCTAAAGGTTGCAAGCTAGAAATTTCAAATTAAAACAAATTTGTGTAATAAAAATATAGTAGTGGTTTGTATAATCTAGTTATGCTAATTAATGAGTATCATGACCATTAGTTTCGTTTAAACAGTAAGCTTTGAAGTAAAACGGTAAATTGGCGTTTTCGGGTTTTACAAAATCGGACTGTTTGATCAATTTTTAGGGTTTCGATGGATTAAATCATGTTTTATATTATAAGTAATGAGTTTTAAACTACGAGTTGTTTGTTGATGTTTATCTCGGTTAATCGGAGTTTGTACGCCGATATCGAGCGATATTTGGTTCATTTTGCGTGAACGGGACATAGGTTTTAACCTATGCGCGTTTCGTGCGTCGTTTTGACGTTGTCCGTGATTCAGTTTATGATATTATATATGTTTGCGTATAGGTACTCCTCACGTGGACTTCGGACGATGAAGAAGAGGATGGTGACACCGTCTTCGGCAGATATGGACCAGGTGAGTAGATGTATATCTACGGGGGGAAGTCGGGTGGATGGTGTTTAGCACCCCCGCAACGTTAAATAGGAATAGCACTTATTGACATTAGGAAGCCAGAGGTGACCCTAGATTCTTAATGAGTAGGACCCTAGTAATGACCCTAGGCTGGACTAGACTGATTTAGGAAGACCATACCAGAGGATGAATACCTTGGAAGAGATTCGTAGGTTTCAGGTAGATACACACACACGCACACACTGAAACTCGACGTGGTGTATACGTGTATGTGTATATATATATAGGACTAGGTATAGGTATATATATATATAGGACTAGGTATAGGTATATATATATATACAACACGTATATGGGATACAATGATGTGATATGATACACGGGAATGAAACAGTATAACTGGGCTTGATGCCGTGATTCTTGGCTACGGTTGTGTTATGATGATAGCGGATCATTAGGAAATGAGTTAATGAATAGTTATACATAGATAATAAAGGGTGGTGATGATATTGAGGTACGTAGGACTCTAAAACTGCACCCGGACCGTAACATGTGATTGAAATTCTGATATAATATATGTGTGACTTGATTACGACATTATACAGGTGTGACTTGATTTCGATATCATTTATGCGTGACTTGATTACGACATCATATAGGTGTGACTTGATCATGATATGATCTAAGTGTGACTAAATCACAATATGATACATATGACATGATATTCTGAGGATAAATTAACGATGTATATTTATGCTGGCAATGATATATGATTAATGTACGTGAGTACAGTATAGTACCCTGATCAAGACATGTGTTGATGATGATATTATACGAATGATGAGACATGTAGGTGATACTTGACCCGTACCCCGATTTTGGGATGCCGTACGATGGATTTTACCGTACGAGGTATAGACGTGATGATTGATCCGCGCTCTTGATTCGAGGAAGCCGTACTATGTACGTGACGCTATTAGGCTGGATCGCCGACTATTAGGGATATGGACTCAGACTTTAGGTGTACTTTTATTTCTTATCGACTAGTTTCTTAGATTTAGTTCCTTAGGAGCTTAGATGGACACTAGTTTAAGCTCAAGTCATATAGTTGTAATTTTACTTGTATATCAAATGAGTGGATAATACACATCCGTTTTTACTTTCACACTGTAATCATAATGGTGCATATACATTCATATGTTTCTATAATCAGTATAATGTTAGGACACCAGCACCATTACCGACGATGCGCATTTTCCACGCACACTTCTTTGCCGGCTCACACACATCATCATCGGTAATTGCTATATCACATACACTTTAGATCATATTATCTTTTATTGATACAATCAACTAACAGCTAGATCGATATAATATTGTGATTACTCTCTGCTGTTAGTATAGATATGGTATTTATTACTTAGACATTTCATGCATTCGCATTTTCATGTTATCATGCATTATTATGGGGCATATGCCGACACTTATCATATACTTACTCATGATTTTGGGATTTTGAATTTCTATGAGATTTCTGGATTTTTGGGGAAAACCGCAAGAATATATATAAAAACTTCTCTCTCTCTCCTCCTCCTCTCTTTTTAAAACATAAGATGCGGTTTTCTCATGATGTATGTGTCGTCCACCATGAGATTTCAAGTTTTCTGTTGGATTTCGAGACCCGATTCGAGGAGTGGATGAACCGTCTCGGGTACATGGTGGGCCCGGTATGGTACCCCGGGGCAAGAAGATCGAGTTGTAGACGATGAGCCTGGCAGGGGAAGGCTACCTACCGGTGATGTCTGGCGCGGCGGATATCCGGAGGATACCGACCGTTGTCGTGAGATTTGATGATATGGGCCGATCCGGACTGACGGAGCCCGAGATATTGAGACTATGAGACATTGAGTTTATGAGGGATTGAGACTTGAGATTTACACGTTTTGTGTCGATGCTTGACACGGATTTCCATTGATTTCATTGTTGATATTTCAGATTTCTATACACATTTTACTATGATAAAAGCTAAAGATTTCTTATACAGATATATCTAGATTTCAGGATTGGTTATTTTACATTCATGGTTCATGCATACTCATTCATATGACATAGTACTATATGAGACACTGACACGAGTACGGAGCATTTGCATTTACACATAGCTTATTATTCTGTCCTTACTTGATGACTAGTAGTATATTAGTATATTATTATGACCTAGGATAGCGTCGTGCATTCGATTTCTTTTCGCAGATATCTTCTACTCACGAGTTGGCAACTCACCCCCGTTGTGCCAAATTTTATTACAGGTTTGATGCATAGGGTTCCTTGGCAGTTTGCTGGCACATCATTTCATTCAAGGCGATTTGCACGGTAGGTTGGTTCATTTGTATCTGGACTGCCGTTGTATTTTTATTATTTCATTGTATCTAGTAAGCACCATCAACCAAACTTGTATTACTTGATAGATTACTGGACCATTTATTTGTTTCGACCTTAGAGTCGCGCTTGTATTATTATGATATCTGGTGGTTTTGTTTTCTTTTAAGTTTTGTGCCTCGCCCTTTGGCGTTGTATACTATTATGCATTGGTGTGGTTGTTTCCGGCTTTAGGCGTCGAGCTGGCTCCCATTTGGGGATGCTTTTTATTGTTTGTGTATATTATACTTGTTGTACCCGTTTGGGGCCAGTTTTTACAGAGGAGACTCTTCCGAAATTTTTGGGAAAATTTGCTGATGCTTTTAAACTTGTTTTCTTCATGTCTTCTTTTACTTCTTCTTCTTTTTATGGTTTAGATTTCTGGGCTTCGGCTTACTTAGGTTACGTTGCGCCTCTAGACGCTTCGTAATCTAAGTGCCGGTCACATTCCGTACTTTCGGGTCGTGACAAAGTTGGTATCAGAGCGCTAGGTTTAACCTTGTATAAGTCTAGGTGACCCTTGGTTGATGGAGTAGGCGACTTAGGTACAGTAACGTACCGTGGGTATGGTCCGCGGCATACTTACGATACGCTACTCTACTTAAGGAGCCTTAGGATGTACATTTATTTGCACCGTATTTCCTACGTATCTTTGATCTATCTTCGTCGATGTCGGAGGATGGTTTCTGTTACCATGGGCGCACGGGCAGAGGGAGCTGCGGCTCGAATGCGATAACCATTAGGGTATTGGTTATTCTTGAGGATTGAACCATTGTTTAGCGTGCGGACGAAGGGCATTCACATGCCGTCCAGACGAAGTTAAAGGATTCGAACGATTGTCAGAAACCCATTTTCCCAAGTTTAAAGTATTCGGAAGAACATGCAGGTATTATTATGGACCCTCTAAAAGAATGAAACCCTAACTCGACATAATGACCATGAGAACGCCCTTGAACCTTAGGGTTTACGGCAGTTCCGCGGTGCCATTAGTGAGGCTTGGGTTTGCCCTTCTACGGCTGGACCATCGATGCTGGGGTATGTACCGGATATTTTTAAACTTTACTGGAGTGTTGAGCTCTCAGGGAATTATGGGATTTTGATGGATCGATTGAAAAGTTTAATGTAGTCCGGATATCAGGTGAAGGGATCAACTGCGTGGGACTCTAGATATGAGTATTGCCGTCGGTAGCGCAGTCAGCATACCTATGAAGAGACGAGTTCGAAGCAGTCGACACCAGAGGAAAGGGGGAAAGAGGCGCACATTGATGATAGTGTTTACGATTGTGATTTGGTGATTTGAATTTCATATTTTCGTTGATTGGATTTTGGTATTTTGAGGACTTTGTTATACGATTGGTATTTCTTATGTGTACTTTAATTACATTCTATTTGTGTTTCATATATCAGTTGTATTGATGTTGTTTAGTACATACCCAGTGCACTTGATTTGGTTTTAATACATTTTGAGATTTTGATTTGATTTCGTGCATATGGTTACACATGATTTTGACATATGCTTCGACCTAGTTTTCATGGATTTTCGTACTGTGATTTCGATTTTGATATTCAGTGTATGTTTTCGTGTACCATGTGCACCTGGTTGAGATTTTTGCGCACATTCGGTGCACCTGATACGATTTGTGCACACCAAATGCACTAAATCGTGGTTTTGTGCAGATTAGATGCACCTGATATTAGAGTCGTGCACGCCCGTTGCACTTGACAAATGTTTTTGGTGCACACCTGTTGCACTCAGTTTTGTTTTTGTGTGAATTCGTGGCATCTGTATTTGGTTTCGATTTCAGTGCGCACCGGACGCACATGATATTTTTATGATATGATTGGGATTGATTTCAGTTTAAGCAGTATGATTTTATAATCATTACTATTTGATTTAGTAACTAGGCGGGACGTGTATGTTAAATAAAAGATATATAAATATATATATATAGCTATTTTTTTTAAATAAACGTCCGCTACTTATGCCGTGATACGTGCATCGCACGGCGATTTTCAAGAGAGGTTTTTGTATGCTTCTTTATTAAGATGTTTAGATGATTTTACTACGATGCGCACTATATATATATAAGTTATAGTTTTGATATATATTATGTTGGTTTTCGTATTGATTTTTGATGTTTTATCTTCACCATAACACCGATGATTGCGTTATGCATGACGGAGTTGATTTTAGTTATGTATTGATGATTTTGGAGCCCCGACGATTTGAGTGTTTTGCTAAATGTTTTAGTATTTGGAGGGGGAGCTTTAATTTAAATTCGAGGACCGAATTTCTTTAAGGGGGGAAGATTGTAACGTTTTAAAAATAATTAAATAAATAATTAAATAAATAAAACCGTTTAAGTGAATTTTATGATTTTCGGTAAAGTAAAACGTATTTTTCGTAAAACTAAACCATAATTATTTTTCACTATAAATTTAAAAATACCTATTTTAATTATGTAATTACTGGTAAATAGTGTTTATTTAGCCACTTATAAATTTTTAGTTTAATTAAATATTTTTCCTAAATTAATTATTTTAAATATTAACATAAGCTTTATTTACACACTAAATTAGTGTAAATTACAAATTTGAAGGGGTTTAATTTGCAATAATGAATCATTGCATATTACAATCTGGTGTGTATCATGCAAAATTTATTTTCAAATTTTTCCATGATTCTAGAAATTTCTTTAGTTTATTTAGAATAGAAATGAAAGAAATTAAATAAAATCATGAAAAGACATAAAGAGTTGAAATTTTGGGTGAAGTTTCTACACTTTTCTTCACTTTTCTCACGCTCCTCTCCCTCCTCTATGGTGTGGCCGGCCTCAACCCCCCCATGGCAGCCCCCCATCTTCAAAATTTAATTTACCTCCAAAAATCATCAAAAATCCTACAAAAATCCAAATGAAAATCCACAAAATCCTAATTTATTCCTACCCTCTATTCTTTGCTCTTCTTTACATGGATTTTGGAGATGGAAAGCATTCATTTTGGAGGCTTATTTTCATGTTTGGAATTCTTGTGTGAAGGTATAAATCTTATTTTTTGATTTATTGTTAGTAGATGTTTCATTTAAGCATGTTTAGATTTAAGAAATTAATTCTATTTACAATTTTTGAAATTCAAGTTATGGTTTGTAAAATCAAATTATGGTTTTATTAATTAATTAGGGTTATAATAATTAGTTTGACACTTTTAGAAATGGAAAATCATGCATGGTTGATATATTGTAAATTGTTGATCCAAAATTGTTTAATTTAAACAATTTTGCAAACTAGATTGCTATATATTATATATATTGGTGAGATAAATTCCAATTAATGTTTGTAACATTAGATTGTTGTTTTAATGAGAATATTGACATGTTTATGGAATGAAAAACTTAGTTTGGTCACTAGTTTCTTTTGATAATTGAAAAATACTAATAAAAATGCCATTTTTGCTAACTAGTTTTTGGAAATTCTTAAATAAATGAAATTTAAAACATAATTTATGGTTTCATTATATCATTATCATCAATGAATTGTAGTTTATTGTATTAATTCATGCAAAATCCAGTTTAAATGTGATATTGTGATATTTTGCTTGTTAGATGTTGAAAATTGCTAAAGGTTGCAAACTAGAAATTTCAAATTAATACAAATTTGTGTAATAAAAATATAGTAGTGGTTTGTATAATCTAGTTATTCTAATTAATGAGTATCATGACCATTAGTTTCGTTTAAACAGTAAGCTTTGAAGTAAAACGGTAAATTGGCGTTTTCGGGTTTTACAAAATCGGACTGTTTGATCAATTTTTAGGGTTTCGATGGATTAAATCATGTTTTATATTATAAGTAATGAGTTTTAAACTATGAGTTGTTTGTTGATTTTTATCTCGGTTAATCGGAGTTTGTACGCCGATATCGAGCGATATTTGGTTCTTTTTGCGTGAACGGGACATAGGTTTTAACCTATGCGCGTTTCGTGCGTCGTTTTGATGTTGTCCGTGATTCAGTTTACGATATTATATATGTTTGCGTATAGGTACCCCTTACGTGGACTTCGGACGATGAAGAAGAGGATGGCGACACCGTCTTCGGCAAACATGGACCAGGTGAGTAGATGTATATCTACGTGGGGAAGTCGGGTGGATGGCGTTTAGCACCCCCGCAACGTAGAATAGGAATAGCACTTATTGACATTAGGAAGCCAGAGGTGACCCTAGATTCTTAATGAGTAGGACCCTAGTAATGACCCTAGGCTGGACTAGACTGATTTAGGAAGACCATACCAGAGGATGAATACCTTGGAAGAGATTCGTAGGTTTCAGGTAGATACACACACACGCACACACTGAAACTCGACGTGGTGTATACGTGTATGTGTATATATATATAGGACTAGGTATAGGTATATATATATATATACAACACGTATATGGGATGCAATGATGTGATATGATACACGGGAATGAAACAGTATAACTGGGCTTGATGCCGTGATTCTTGGCTACGGTCGTGTTATGATGATAGCGGATCATTAGGAAATGAGTTAATGAATAGGTATACATAGATAATAAAGGGTGGTGATGATATTAAGGTACGTAGGACTCTAAAGCAGCACCCGGACCGTAACATGTGATTGAAATTCTGATATGATATATGTGTGACTTGATTACGACATTATACAGGTGTGACTTGATTTCGATATCATTTATGCGTGACTTGATTACGACATCATATATGTGTGACTTGATCATGATATGATCTAAGTGTGACTAAATCACAATATGATACATATGACATGATATTTCTGAGGATAAATTAACGATATATATTTATGCTGGCAATGATATATGATTAATGTACGCGAGTCCAGTATAGTACCTTGATCAGGACATGTGTTGATGATGATATTATACGAATGATGAGACACGTAGGTGATACTTGACCCGTACACCGATTTTGGGATGCCGTACGATGGATTTTACCGTACGAGGTATAGACGTGATGATTGATCCGCGCTCTTGATTCGAGGAAGCCGTACTATGTACGTGACGCTATTAGGCTGGATCGCCGACTATTAGGGATATGGACTCAGACTTTAGGTGTACTTTTATTTCTTATCAACCAGTTTCTTAGATTTGTTCCTTAGGAGGTTAGATGGACACTAGTTTAGGCTCAAGTCATATAGTTGTAATTTTACTTGTATATCAAATGAGTGGATAATACACATCCGTTTTTACTTTCACACTGTAATCATAATGGTGCATATTCATTCATATGTTTCTATAATCAGTATAATGTTAGGACACCAGCACCATTACCGATGATGCGCATTTTCCACGCACACTTCTTTGCCGGCTCACACACATCATCATCGGTAATTGCTATGTCACGTACACTTTAGATCATATTATCTTTTATTGATACAATCAGCTAACAGCTAGATCGATATAATATTGTGATTACTCTCTGCTGTTAGTATAGATATGGTATTCATTACTTAGACATTTCATGCATTCGTATTTTCATGTTATCATGCAGTATTATGGGGCATATGCCGACACTTATCATATACTTACTTATGATTTTGGGATTTTGGATTTCTATGAGATTTCTGGATTTTTGGGGAAAACCGCAAGAATATATATAAAAACTTCACTCTTTCTCTCCTCCTCTCTTTTTAAAACATAAGATGCGGTTTTCTCGTGATGTATGTGTCGTCCACCATGAGACTTCAAGTTTTCTGTTGGATTTCGAGACCCGATTCGAGGAGTGGATGAACCGTCTCGAGTACATGGTGGGCCCGGTATGGTACCCCGGGGCAAGAAGATCGAGTTGTAGACGATGAGCCTGGCAGGGGAAGGCTACCTACCGGTGATGTCTGCCGCGGCGGATATCCGGAGGATACGGACCGTTGTCGTGAGATTTGATGATATGGGCCGATCCGGACTGACGGAGCCCGAGATATTAAGACTATGAGACATTGAGATTATGAGGGATTGAGACTTGAGATTTACATGTTTTGTGTCGATGCTTGACACGGATTTCCGTAGATTTCATTGGTGATATTTCAGATTTCTATACACATTTTACTATGATAAAGCCTAAAGATTTCTTATATAGATATATCTAGATTTCAGAATTGGTTATTTTACATTCATGGTGCATGCATACTCATTCATATGACATAGTACTATATGAGGCACTGACACGAGTACGGAGCATTTGCACTTACACATAGCTTATTATTCTGTCCTTACTTGATGACTAGTAGTATATTAGTATATTATTATGACCTAGGATAGCGTCGTGCATTCGATTTCTTTTCGCAGATATCTTCTACTCACGAGTTGACAACTCACCCCCGTTGTGCCAAATTTTATTACAGGTTTGATGCATAGGGTTCCTTGGCAGTTTGCTGGCACATCATTTCATTCAGGGTGATTTGCACGGTAGGTTGGTTCATTTGTATCTGGGCTGCCGTTGTATTTTTATTATTTCATTGTATCTAGTAAGCTCCATCAACCAAACTTGTATTACTTGATAGATTACTGGACCATTTATTTGTTTCGACGTTAGAGTCGCGCTTGTATTATTATGATATCTGGTGGTTTTGTTTTCTTTAAGTTTTGAGCCTCGCCCTTTGGCGTTGTATACTATTATGCATTGGTGTGGTTGTTTCCGCCTTTTGGCGTAGAGCTAGCTCCCGTTTGGGGATGCTTTTTATTGTTTGTGTATATTATACTTGTTATACCCGTTTGGGGCCAGTTTATAAAGAGGAGACTCTGCCGAAATTTTTGGGAAAATTTGCTGATGCTTTTAAACTTGTTTTCTTCATGTCTTCTTTTACTTCTTCTTCTTTTTATGGTTTAGATTTCTGGGCTTCGGCTTACTTAGGTTACGTTGCGCCTCTAGACGCTTCGTAATCTAAGTGCCGGTCACGTTCCGTACTTTCGGGTCGTGACAGATGTACAAGTAGCTATAGTAAGATATACGTGAAGTGGAATATGGGTCACTACCTCGACTATTCCTGTCCAATGCAATATCACGTATGTATGTGCCCACAATATTTCATATGCACAATAGAATAAAAGTTACTACTCCAATCATCCCTATCCACTACCATATCACGTATGTAGGTGTTTGTGCGTGTCATGACAATTACAGACGGTGTGGGTGTAGCATACCATTTAGTGCTCGTGCAAGATAAACCGTCAGTAATGTGTTTTATCTAAAAGTACGAGTCAAGTACAACAGAAAATGCTATGCAATGACATTCATATGAAAGTAACTAATATGCAAATACATGCTGCTATCATATCATATCCGTCCCGACGCATAACGCCATACGGGCGATTTCCCCGTAGATGTTAAATCTACTCACCAATGGTCTCCAGCTATGAAAATCCGACCACCTGCTTCCCCTTGTTCGCAGCGTCCGAAGTCCCCGCTTGCGACGCTATATTTTCACAAACACAAGAAATGAAGCAAACATCTCAGAATCGATCAATATAATGTAAAACTACATATTAAATAACGCACCAACACTAAACTAACTCGCGAGTGTGCGTCTAGTGGCTAACGTGCGTCACGATACCACAAAACCTACCCAAGCACAGCAGCTGCACCAGCTCACGATTCGTGTCGCAAAACGTAACACGCGGACTCAAAACACTAGATTATAGGTAATCGATCCCAGATTTTGTATACTGAAATTACTAAAAAAGTAAACAGTACCAAACACCCATAACCAACAGCAGACAACTACCCAGAGAACCCAAACCCCAACACCCTCCTACAAAACCGGCGTCGCCGGAATTCGCCATAGGGGTCGCCGGCCCCGGCCGGTGGGGTGGTCCTCGTGTCTCAGGTGGTGTCTCAGGGTCACTAGTACATAACTATAAATTTGTTTGGTCACTCACTAAATTCTCCAGATCACAGCAGGTACAGAGGCTCTAAAAAGACATTAAAAATCCGATATTGCACAAATCGATATAAAAAGCGTTCTACGCTACAACAAACGAGCAAAACAATATGAGAACTTCTAAATAACAGTGTTGGGATTTTACCTAACAATATTGCTCACAAGATCCAACCTTTCCCTAGCTCCAAGTGATCCAAGAAGGCAAAAACAAGACTTGGTGTATATTTTGGGATTTATTTGGGAATTTTGGAGATTTTTGAGTTTGGATTGATTCAAAATGAGAAGGAAAAGAGCAAGAGCAGCAGGAAAAGAAAGGATCTCGGCCAAGAGAGGAGGTGGGAGTTTTATGAGGGATTTCCTAGCAATTACCAACATTAAATGCAATTAAATGCATTCATACACACATATGCACACTTGCATGTACCTCTTTCTTTTCTTTTATTTTCTTTTCTTTAATCCAATAAAACCTAACCTCCACACAAATATCTAGATACCAAGTGAAGGGTTTATTAACTCAATCTTAATTTATGAAAAGATCGCTTTATAGAAATTTCCCAAAATGTAACTACCGCATTAAAATTGGGAAAAATTCAAATTGAACCAAAACGTCCCATATACCCCCAAAGCTTGAGCACTAGCTTTATTTTAGCTAAACTAGGTGCTGACAAGTCTATATGGTCGTTTGATCACAGTCGGGTTAAAACGGGAAAAACCGACAATTTTACCCTAAAATGGAAAAATTCGCATAACGATTTCTAAAACGTTACATATTGTCTCTCTATTATATGTTGATAAAGCCCTCAGGATGAGTACTTGACTACCAGGATTATGATGCAGATCATACTAGTGGGGACAGGGTAGTCGGTAAGTACATCCTTCAAATGTTCCTAGTCATGGGAGTATCGAGACAGGGCATCGATACTCCAGAATAGACTAGCGTATACGCTTCTCGACCCATGTGATGGGCGATGGATGATCCCATATCCATTGGTGTTTGACATCAGAGATGGTATACGGGTGCTCAGTGGAGACTGAGTACACTGGACGGACTAGCCGAGAACTCCAAGATGTTATTATACCTATCGTCAGATAGCAGTTCTCTGGTGACACTGGTACATGTTAGTCTGTCGACCCAAGATCGTCATTGAGTCTTGTATGATTCCCACTGTGCTTTGATTTCCACCATACCACGTTCAAGAGATCGTGCAAAATGGTGGTGTTTGGGTACAGTCCCGAGTCACATGGAGGCAATGAGCGATAGGAGGGAATTCGTCTCTCCCGGTATTGGGGGTTCAAGTTGCGCTATGCTCGATTGGCCATAACAGGAAATCCCTGGCCAGGGTGCTGAGATCTACTGGTAAGGTGTTATCAGTAGTTTCATGAACCGTTATGGATCTTTCATCAGCATGACTTATCAGGCAATTGGGGTCTGACGTTATACCACCCCCAGGCTGTGATATGCGATATATCTGACGAAGAGACCAGACTGTACGGTAGTGTTACTGATTAGATTCACAGGTGTATGAGCAGGCTTTCTTGTTGATCTTCTGATCGCTCAATACCCGGGTGGCCTTTACATTCAGAAGACCGCTTGCAGCTTGTGGGTGTTTGATATGATTATCACCTACTGCCGGCGTATTGACGAGTCTTTAGAGTCTTACACAGAGGTTTCCTCGTTCATGCGAAACGGAGTAGAAGCACATATGTGATATGTGCGGGACCAAGATTAATGCGTGTATATGATACCACATTCTATTCTCGCGATATGTGATATCGGTCGGTTATATGTGTTATAGCCGAGTTATCAAATCAAGTGTTGATTCGATAAGTTATTACATTTGATATTAGTCGGTTGTATGTGATATAGCCGGATTATTAAATTAAGTGTTGATTTAATAATTTAATGTATAATTATATATGTGATATATTAATTTACATTAAATAATATTTGTTCACATAAACATTTCTTTTTCTCACTTGTGTACACTTGGTATATATGAGATATATATTAATGTACATTATTTTGTGTCATGCTTGATGCCACATGCTACATGGGTGTATGAGACTCACACAATGCTTGATATAATGAATGGTTTTATTTATTAAAAGTTAATCAAAATTAATGGTAATTTGTCACATGGTTCAAGCTTGTAGAAGCTTGTGGAACCATTGACCAAGTCCACTAATTTTGTTTTACTTGTAGATATTTATTAACCTAACCATTATTGTTAGCCATGGTTTATTCTCTACATAAGTTAGTGTATGACACTAACTCACCCATGGTGGTTATTATCACCTCATGAGTTTCATTCTCATCTTCACTTCATCTTCTTCTTCTTGATGAAAAAGCTCACTAGTTTTTCAAATGGTGAAGAAATAATATGAGAAAAAATAATCTAAAGTGAGCCCAATTCCTACTTCATCATCCTCTACTATATTAGCTATTTAGTTTAGGGTGTTTGCTTCACTAATCGACCATTAGTAAAGAGGTAGCATGAGCTTGAGTCTCTTCGACGTAGATCATCTTCGGCCTCGAAGACTTCGAGCAAGCTTGTTCATTTCTTCATGTGAACCCCTACTAGAGTTCGTATGTTCACTACTTGGAGCGAAGGGACTACTACATAGAGCTTTAGAAGTGAAGGACCGGTCTACAAAGGTTGTATTCCTCATTCACTTAGATGTAAATGTAAGTCTGCGGTAGCGCCCCGGCTGTCAATCCGAGGCCAAAATGCGGAACAAAAACTTTTATGAAACTGGTGCTATCGTAGTCTTTCACCCGGATCGAACCATTAATATAAACTAGCAACAAGAGAAGGGTTAGAAAAGCTATACCGATCAATCCGTGTCCTTCGGTCTTTAGCCACCATCCCTAGCTCCTCGCGGCATCTCCGGTCTCCGGTCTCCTCGTCGGAAGGGCACCACATCAATGAGACTTTTTACGGGCCCCCGCTTCATCCGAAACAACTCAAACATGAAGTTTGCTAGCCGGCATGTCCAAGGTGAAGTAGAGAATGTGTGTGATAACTTTGTCTCAAGCATCTATTGATTCTCAACACATGAGAGTGTATGGATGGAGGTTGAAGATGATGCCATTGGTGGAAGTTATGAGCTAGAGGAAGAAGAAGAAGAAGCTTTTCTTTCTTAATGTGTTGGAATAATAATGTGAGCAAGCATAATGAATCCAAGAGCTAACCCCTTGCCTCATGGCTGCCCCTTCTCTCTCCACTTATCATTTCAATACATTAATCAAAATAAAATGTGACATATGCACAAATAAAGAGACCATGAGTCACCACTTATGTACATGTCACAATAAATGCTCCAGATGATGAAATCCACTCACAATTTCAGCCAAAACACTAACCCAAATGTTTATGACAATAAAAAGAACGGCATCATCTAAAGTAAACTCGTGACGGATCATAAGAATACCCCTCACCTGTATATACATACCTGCATCCGCATTCCGACTGAATGCAAATGCAATGAGACGAAAGTAATCCAACAAATCTAATATTAGGATCCGGCTTAAACTGAAGCCCACTAGTATGGTCCGTCCGATCATGATCCATGCACGACTGCACGTATATGATCGAACCCTGCCATATCTCATACGGCCTCTACAACGTTTCGCCCGAAATGTGGGAAACAATCTGTGGGGGACTCTAAAGACTCGTCAATACACTGGTTGTGGATTTAACCACTAGCACGTCAGAGGTACTCGCTGTGCGTAACGGCTGCCGAGGTATTGACCAAAAGGTTGGCTGATGAGCGAACTCATCCTGACACCCTACAGAGCCTGTCAATGACAATATCCGTACAGTCCGGTCCGTTCGTCTATGAGTATCGCATGTCGGGCCTAGGTGTCTGGTAACGTCAGACCCCCAATAGCGGTACAAGTCATTTCGGAGTGTAGCCCAGAACACCCTGAGATACTACTGGAATACCTACCAGTAAATCTCCTGCTTTGGCCAAGGACTTCGTGTAATAGCTCTCCTAGACACAGCGCGATCTCACCCCCAATACCGGGAGAGACGTAACCGTTGCCGATCCGCTCACTGCCTCCATGTCGCTCGGGACTGTACCCAACTAAAACCTATTTGCACGACTCCTTTGAGCCGTGGTAGTGTAGTAATCAAAGCACAGTGGGAACTCACATGAGACAAATGACGATCTCAGGTCGATGAACTAACCTGTACACATGTCACCAGGGAACTGCTATCTGACGCTAGGTATAATACCAACTAGCATGTTCCCGGCCAGTCCTGTCCGGTGTACTCATAACCCAATGAGCACCTGTATACGTCTTAGGTGAACCAACTGACACCAATGGCTTGTGAGACCAGCCACCGCCCCTCGTCGGGGTCTCGATCGTATACACTAGTCTACTCATGGAGTATCGATGCCCAGTCTCGAAACTCCCATGACTAGGGACCTTTTAAGGATGTGCTTATAGACCCCAGCTCCCATGTATATGATCGCCATCATACTGCTGGCAGTCAAGCAAGAGTCCTATAGGCTCTATCAACGTGTAATAGTGATCTGTAATGTCACCTAAAGCTGTACACGATGATAAAGATAAACCCGGTAGCATACTATTCTCTATCAACGTGTAATAGTGAACTGCAATGTCACCTAAAGCATATACACGATGATAAATACAAACCAGATAGTATACAATCCTCTCGAGTAAGACTGTCCTACCGGTATAGGTCCTCCCTCAATCATTGCAATCACGTGCCTGCGATCCAATAATTGACTTTGAGGGCACTATATCCAACAATCTCCTACTTGGACTCAAGGCTAATTATTGCGATGTCCCATACTCACAGCCCGTGTGATACCGAACACCCAACTTCTCTGCTGATCAGTTTCACAAAGCTTGTTTGTGAAACTATTGCGTTCGAGAAATAGCCTTAGCTAGTGGATCCGCTATGATGTTCCTTTCTATATCTCTCTTAATCTCAAGTTCACGGAGAAAGCCATCTCCCAAAATGAGCAATACCTGTCTTAGAATATGTCTGGATATCTGATTGGACTTAGTTCATAAATGAACTTCAAATCCATTTTACATCTTAGACTGTATCGTCAACTGAATTTAATCAGTATCCTGCGCCATGCCTCCATCAGTATCCGCTTGGATCACCTGTCCAAACTACTGCCCCTCGTCAGAGGGAGAACTATAACTCTGACAGTCACTCTGTCAACCAGGTCACCTTGGAAGCCTGGAATGACAACTGTCTCCCGAAGGAGGCTGTCGTTATCAAATTCCTAGAACATCCACCTATGTTCTAAAACTGCTTCCGAACGTTTCTCCAGGATTGGATTAATATAACAACTGATTGCATCTGGTGCAAAAACAACATCTGGTGCGATACTTGACATCTCATGATTGACTCAATTGCCTAAGCAAGTGATATGTCAATCATGCACATCCCTCTCCCCTTTAGTCTGTAAGACACCTTCAGAGAGGGTGGCTCCATCACCTGCAGATATACTACCATGCCAGGAGTCGTCTATTCTAAAACACCTTTAGAATACTGTCTAAGTACCCAGATTAGGAAACCACCCAAATCTAGATAAACCATAGATCTAGTGACCAGAATGCCTGATATTTTATCCATATCCTATGTGGAGAAACTATTGTGTGACAACCACAGTATAACCGATCGTAGTATAGGAATTTCACTTCCTACTCTGTGTATGTCATCCAAATACCAGAACATCACACCCTACTTCTTTCTTAACAGATCCATCCCTTATTCTGATGAAGTCAAAGCCTATGACTATCACATCAAAAATAGATGATCTTTCTCCGCTACATCTGCTTTAGTCTATAAATAGACACAAGCAACTTGTGTAGGGTTGCTAGGCACGCGTATAAGGGTCTAGGAGGCATCAACCATGCCCGATTTAAAAACTAGCCGTGCCGAACAACCCGAAGCCGGATCTTTAAACTAGGGTTTAGGCGAAAACATGCATGTTAAACACATTAACACTAAGTGAGAGAGATTACAACCTTTGTAGATCGGGTCCTTCACTTCTTAAGCTCTGTGTTGAGGTCCCTTCGCTGCGATCATCGTGTTCTGGACTCTCGAGAGGTTCCATGAAGAGAAAGATGCAGTCTTGCTTCCGATCTTCGATACAAAGATGATCTACCTTGAAGTTTCGTTAACACAAGCTATCACTCAAGAAATGATGTGAACACCCCCATCTAAATGGAAAGAATAGATGAGGATGATGAAGTAGGATTTTTGCTTTCATTTATAATCTTTTTCTCACTCACTTTTATCACAAAAGAAAGCTTTTTCAAAAAGGAACTCAAGGAAGAAGAAGATCAATGAAGATGATAACTTATTTCCTTTTGTGATGAACAATGAATTATTGTAGTGGTTACAAATCTAACCAAGGGTTAAGCATGAAAAGAGTTAACCCTTGTAGAGAGTTAACTAGAGTTAATGGTTTGGATTGGGTTAACATAATATCTCACAAAAATATCAAGCAACCACAAAGTCAAATCTTCATGAAGCTTCATGGAAGCTTCATGCAAAAGCTAACCCTAATCCAAACCCTAACCAAGTTTAAACCCTAAACCATTTGTAGGGTTCCTAGGCACACTAAAGAGGTCTCACAAGGCATCAACCATGCCAATTTCAAATTTTACAAGTGCCGAGAAACCCTAATACGGATCGTTGACTAGAGATTAAGCGAAACATGCAACTAGTTAACAACTTAACTAAGAGTGAACGGAAATACAACCTTTGTAGATCCGGTCCTCCACCTCCATATCTCCGTGATGAAGTCCTCTCGCTGCGATCATCGGATCCCGGGCTCTAGCGTCGGCTTCATCGGAGAAATGGGCGGGCTAGGTCGTCGACTTCGATGCCGAAGATGTTCTATGTCGAGGCAACACAAGATCAAGCTCCAACTTCACCAAGCCATGAAACATGTGAAGAAAACACCCTATACTACTTGGAAAGTGGTAGAGGATGAAGAAATAGGAAGTGGGTTCACTTTAGAATTGGATTTCTCACTCTTTTTCTCAAGTTGCCATTGATGGAAGCAAGGTTTTCTTCTTTGTTCAAGAAGAAGAAGAAGAAGAAAGAATATATGATAAGTATTACTTAAAATAGAAAATAAAAATGATACTTATCATATAGCAACCATAGTTAGGTGTAGAGAATGAACCAAGGTTAGGTGAATGGTTAGGGTTAGGGAAAGAAACAAAATGGTCAACCATTTCAAAGCTTCATGAAGCTTCAAAGATAATCCAAAGTTAGCCACCATTTTATTTCTTTCTAAAATCAATAAATAAATAAATGAATAAGTAAATGAATCAAAAGAAACCCTAACCATTGACCAACCATGGTTTAAACCAAACACACAAACTATCATGTATCATCAAACTTGATACAATCAAATGCACAAAAGTATATCACATATACAATGTGCACATCAAGTGAGAAAATCCTTTTTAAGTGAACCAATAGTAGTTAATGCAAAGTAATATATCAAATATATAATTATGCATTAAATCATTAAATCAACGCTTGATTTAACGATCCGGTCATATCGCATATGACCGACTAATATCGAATGTATCGACTTATCGAGTCAATCCTTGATTCGATAGCTAGGTTATATTGCATACAACCAATCGATACATTCATCGCGAGAATAGAATACGGTATCATATACACGCATTATTCTCGGTCCCGCACATATCTCATATGTGCTCCTATTTCGTTTCGCTTGAGCCAGGAAACCTCTGTGTAGGACTCTAAAGACTCGTCAATACGCCGGCAGCAGGTGATGATCATATCAAACACCGACAAGCCGCGAGCGGTCTGCTAAACATAACGGCCACCACGGTATTGAGCGATTAGAAGATCGACGAGCAAGCCCGCTCACACTCCTGTGAATCCAACCAGTAACACTTACTGTACAGTCCGGTCTCGTCGTCTGATATGTCGCATATCTCGCCTAGGGGTGGTAAACGTCAGACCCCAATAGCTCGATAAGTCGTGTTGATATGAGGTCTATAACAGTTCGAGAAACTACTGGTAACACTTACCAGTAAATCTCAGCAACCCTGGCCAGGGATTTCCGGCTATAGCCAATCGAACACAGCGCAACATCAACTCCCTATACCGGGAGAGACGAATCCCCTCCTATTGCTCATTGCCTCCATGTGATTCGGGACTGTACCCAAAAACCACCGTTTTGCACCCCCTCTTAGACATGGTAAGGTGGAAATCAAAGCACAGTGGGAACCACACAAGACTCTATGACGATCTCGGGTCAACAGACTACTCTGTACCAGTGTCACCAGAGAACTGCCATCTGACGTAAGGTATAATACCATCTGGGAGTTCTCGGCGAGTCCGTCCAGTGTACCCAGTCTCCACTGAGCACCCGTATATCATCTCTGATGTCAAACACCAATGGATATGGGATCATCCATCGCCCATCTGTATGGGTCGAGAAGGTATACGCTAGTCTACTCTGGTATATCGATGCCCCGTCTCGATACACCCACGACTAGGGACCTTGAAGGATGTACTTATGGACTACCATATCCCCACTAGTATGATCCACATCATAGTCCAGGTAGTCAAGTACACATCCTAAGGGCTTTACCAACATGTAATCAGAGAGACAATCAGTATACACGTTAAGGTAAAGAGTAACCAGATAGCATACTATCATGTCGAGCAAGAAAGTCCTCCCTATATATGTCCCAGCATCCACTACAATATACATCCTATGTACAGTAATGTCCTCTAGGGCATACATATAACTAACAATCTCCCACTTGCACTCGGGCCATCTATAGCAGTGGTTGTAGTATCTCATACTCAACCATCCCATAAAAGTCTCTCTGTGGGAATAGGCCTTCGTGAGTGGATCCGCCGTGTTATCCTCTGATTCTGCTCTCCTAACCTTGATCCCCTGGAGATCAACCATCTCCATGATCAGGTGATACTGCCTTAGAATATGTCTGGATCACTGATGGGACGGTCTTAGCATAAGCCACAACTCCATTGTCACACAATGGGAGGAACTAAGTTCATCTCATGAACCAATATACACCCAAACAGCCTCTTTGGTAGCATCTTAAGTAGCGATGTATCCTGCCTTTATCGTCTAGTTAGCCACGGTATCTAGCTTGGAACTCTTCCAACATACCGTCCCTCCACTGAGGGTAAAGACAATGCCTGTGACTGATATTCAGTCGTCCTTATCATCCTGGAACACTTCCAGCGATTCTCCCCAGGATCGATTGATACCATCTCACTACAACTAGTGAGAATCCTAACATCCAATTAGATCTATCACATAGATCCAAAACCCAGGATTTAGGAGGTATCACTTTGATCCTATATGGAGAATCATTATGATAAGCGGAGATTGACTGAGCGTAGCATAGGAAACTCCTTCCCTATCAAAAGTATGTCATCCACGTACTCTACGAGGATCACCACCATACTCCCTACTACCTTTTTGTATATATAAGGTTCATCTACCATTTTGATGAAGTCAAACTATTTGACTACCACATCAAAACAGATGTTCCAACTCCGCGATGCCTGCTTTATCCTACAAAGCATCTTGTACACGTTTCCGCTGCTCCCACTGTCTACGAAGCCCTCTGACTGTGTACTTATAGACTCTCTCTTCTAAAATATCATTTAGAAGAGCAGTCATGACACCCAACCGCCAGATATCGTAGTCATGGTATGTAGCCGTGGCAAGTAGGATCCGGATGGACTTAAGCATAGCCACTGGAAAAGGTTTCATCATTATCCACGCCTGGTCGATGACGAAAACCTTTAACAAGTCTAGCTTTGAAAGTCTCAACTTTTCCATCTACACCAAGTAATCTTCTCAAGATATACTTGCTCCTGATGGGAATTTAACCCTTCAGATATAGCAACCAAAGTCCATACTTTGTTGGTGTACATGGATTCCATCTCAGATCGCTAAGTATCCAGCCATTCTTACAGAGTCCTTACTCTCGATGGCCTGCTCGAAACTAGTTGGGTCATCATCTCATGATGCAATCCTCGCTCCCACTGTCATAGAGAAACCGAAGTATCTCTCAGGTGGGTAAGGAACCCTACTAGATCGGCGGAGAGGCTGAGGTTCGTTGGTAACTATTGAATCCTTTGGTTTTATCAAATCATCTGCTGTAGTTTGTATAGCTGGAACCTTTCCAGTTCTACATTACAGACCTTGCCTCGAGCTTGTCCGGATTTTGCTTTTAGACATAGGCCGGTCAACCCCAAATCTTAACTAGCTTAAGACATGGGCTCTTCTCTTTCCATATCACATATGAAGTGGTAGGCAACTGATTTGATTTGAACCCTATTCAATAGGTATGCAGCTTCTCAAGTGCATAACTCCTAAAAGGAAATAGGTAACTCAGTAGTACTCATCATAGAGCACACCTTATCACATAGGGTGTTATTGCTCCGCCCCGATATACCATCGTGCTATGGTGTATACGGAGGAGTAATGCTGAGAGAGAATCTCATTCTCCTTCAGAAAAGTCCAACAATTCCGTGCACAAGTATTCTCCTCCCTGATCACATCAAAGGACATAATACTTCTACCCGTATTGGTTCTCTACTTATAACTTATATTCTGTGAATATCTCAAAAGGTTCGGACTTGTGTCTCAACAGGAACATATGACTGAATCTTGAGAGATCATCAGAGGACGTAATGAAGTATAAAGAACCGGTCTTGGGATGTGTAGACTGGGGACCTTACATACATCAACATGTATCAATCCCAAGAGTTTACTAACTCTTTCTCTGTTTCCAATAAAAGGAGCTATGGTCATCTTATCTTTGCGACATGACTGGCAAGTTTCACAAGATGTAAATTCAAACTGATTTAAATATGCATTTATATGTAACTTCAGCTAGTCGGGTCGCATTGATATGACCTAGTCTACAATACCTCAAGAAGGATTCGTTCATTTCTGAACTCTTCCTCTTGTGTGTGTTCCGTATACTAAGAACTGTAGTTTGATTTAGAACATCAATGTTTTTAGATAACGTGCCTGAACCGATCAACTTTTGATATAGGAAATGTTCAAAACATTATCCAACAATACAAAATTTTATCAGTTCTTTACTAATAAAGAGACTGATATGATTTTGTATATCAGGTTCGGTATCTAATAACATTCGTTCAGAGTCAATGTATTGGTAATACAGGGTGACAGTGACCAACAGACTTGGTTGCAACACTTGCCCCGTTTTCTGTCTCATGAAACTTATCACCCGTTCTCGGTTCTCTACCTATCTGTAGCCTTATGTAACAGATTACATATCTGGGATCCTGATCCGGTATCAAATACCCAGGACGTAGAGGATACTGAGAAACAGTTCTTTGTAATGAACGCACCCGAAGATGATGCATCGGCATGCACTCTCTTCATTTGAACGGCACGGGAATTCTGTTATTCCCCTATTTCCTGCTCTGTCTTATAACATTTATAAGTTGGAGCGGGACCAACGTTCCCTAGCTCAGTATAACAAGCTGGTTTGGTAAATACATCCGTATTATTATCTTGATTAAGACGTGATATGGTCGCTACCAGGAGAGAGAGAGAAGAAAACACTCAGGGTGCGCTCTTGCAAGATCAGATTGGTTATTTATTTTATCTAATCAGGATAGCTCCCACTGTTTTTATCAAATCTTCCTTCAAACCCTAAAAGGAAAGACTAGCCGGGATTAATTACACACTACAAGTTCGCCAATTTTTCAGCCAGGCCAGTGTCGATACTTTGAGGGAGGTCCCCCGTGCTTTCGCACGAACCTAATTAATGTAAACCTCGTTTTCCCAGAGGCGTAACCTCGTTAACACCTTTCTAGACACCTACTTGATCGGCTAATTGTAATGTATAAAACTCTCCCAGGAGTAACAATTACTCGCAGTGGGTATCGGGATCCAACTATCTCATAGAAGTTATGCAATCTCATTGCAAATTTCAACACTCGAAATTCCCGATAATTTTGCCCCTAACGTGCTATGACCTTGACGAAAGCCAACAAACCATAGCCCGCTAGTCAAGTTCAACCCGTCATTTCTTGATTGAATTAAACCCACCCGCACGACCCTTGACGAAAGCCAACAAAGCCGCACGACTACGCTAATCCAATCGCATCGTATGCAGCAGATAAGCAGCATATAGCTACCGCACACTGCACCTTGACGAAAGCCAACAAATGCAGCACGAATACTATATACAACTTATCTAAAATGACGGAGGGCTACAACAGGTTTTTCTGAAAACCTATTGCGTAATGAACTTGATATCGTTGTAGAATCAAATGATTTTAAAATGAAGTGTTTTTTAGGCTTTTCTAGTTTTGCTAAAAGAGTCACTCCCGGTGAAGGGATCGTCGGTCCATTTCCTCGTCGAATGAGGTGCGGGATATATCATATATATCACTGTGCAAAGCAGAAACTATAGAAGCAATCAAAAAGACAAACCGAGGGTTGTAGCATCTGCCAGTTATTGCTAAAGGAGTCACTCCCGGTGAACGGATCTCGGTCCTTTCCTTATCGAATAAGGTGCAGGATATATCATATATGCCGCTGTGCAAAGCAAGAACTGTAGCTACCTGTTTTATTTTTGAAATTTGATTCTACAACATCTTTAGGCTTCTTTTATTTCATTAATCTCAATAATGAAGTCCCATCATTTAAGTACCAAAACATCACAGATAAATACGGCGTACACTTATGCCATCCGCATTCGCCTCGATGTCCCCTCGTGCACCGTTAGGTTAGGTAACTAACGACAGAGCGGGGCAGGGCTACCGCGGGTGTAAAACATAAGTAACGTCTATATAAAATATCATATATACTATATACAGTATCTATCACAGAACATATCACATGATCACATCTTAGATATCATAGCAGAATAAACATACGAAACATTGGATATACTAGGACGTCCGTGTTTTTAATACGAGCCAGTATAAAACACGGATTCCACGGTCGCGATGAATAGCCAAACCCACACCCCTAGACCCCTACGAGAGCGGCAAGCAACCCTACCAATTCTAGAGTTAGGAGACCAGGACTCGACTCCTCGAGTTGGTCTCCCACTGGACTCCAGAACCTGGTTACTTATGCCCTCCTCCTTGGGTCTATCCTAGTGCGGAAAAGTAAATAATATACAAAGGGTGACATCTTCCGCAACCTGGAAGTGCCCCAATAAAAGAATATTACATACAAGTTTTTACATGAATGAAAATGAAAAAACACTCATCTCACATAAAAAAACCCCGGCTATTCAAACACGACGATCCAATATAACATATCCAGCAACACATAACATCATATGTCATCAACGTAAGTAAATATGCCCATCCCAATTGTCGTTGACATATAGCAACGAAACCGGTGATATCACATATTACACTTACGGTCACAGAAAAGAAAGTGTAAAACTACAACAGTTGGAATCCGCAACCTTTTTAGACATCGCATGCCTAATCAAATGAAATACTTAGACATCGCATGCCTAACAATTATAAACCCTGCATTTTAGTCTCATTATCGAAAACACTTTCCAATATTAAGTCGGGCAATTCAATAAGATTCCCGACATCCTGATCGAATGCTCGTCGCAAACTTTAGTAGACGGCCGCACCCCTGATACCGTCGACGATGTCCACCAAGGCGGAACACCGCTACCGTGAGCACCCGGACGGATGCTTTCAGCGACGGGGTTCTCCTACAGTCACTTGGTCGAGGCTAAGGGGTGTAGCTGTCTATTAAGTTTATCCGGCGAGTATCCGTGTACGCTACGTGATTGCGACGGACTTTTGATCACATCAAAATTCTGTGGCAACCGATCAAGTGAGACTAAACTGCTATGTTTATAACATTCATTCAGTTATCTCATAACTACTTGTGAATTCCAATTTTTGTATCCCATTCCAGATAAATAGAAAATGTTAAACTTTCTGATCGAACATTCAAACACCCACGTTTTCCCGATACAGATCAACACATGAAATAAGTTTAAAAACATTCACTTCATGCCTCAGTACCAACGGTCCAGCCGTATAAGGGTCAAGCCAACGCCTCACATGTGGCACACCGTACTGCCCCAAACCCTCAGGTTCAAAGGGCAGTTTAAGACGGTCACATAATCGAGTTAAGGTTTGTTGTCTTCTAGAGGGACCATCGCGTTACTTGCACTACTTAGAACGTCATTAAACTACGGAAAAATCCAACACTTGGAATTTTCCCGGCAGGGGAAAAAGTGGGTATTTATATCCGGTCGAACTTTTTAACGTATTCTTAAATTACCCGGAAAAACACATAGACAAAATTAGACAATCCGATCGAATGTACGAACTCCCAATACAACCCAAAATTCTCAACTCTTGAGTAAACTTTAAAAATTCCCAGAAAACTCAGCAATGAATGAAAGAAGTTACTATGCAAAAACGACTGGCTGAAGACACTAAGTGGCCACGGAACCGCCGCATTAGCCATCCTAATGCCGCGGTTCCGCCCCGCTTTGATCAAATCTCTTGGTCAATTTTGCACCGTAATTCTTAGAATTTCCTGCTGAATTTTTTAAGAATTTTTAATATGGAAAAAACCCAGTTTTGTAAAAATGTACAGAGAGGGGTCATTTTTAGGGTTTCGGGGTTCGATCGGAATTCTAACATCGACTACGCATCGCCTAAGGCTCTAGCTAGGCTCTGATACCACTGTAGGGTTCCTAGGCACACTAAGGAGGTCTCACAAGGCATCAACCATGCCAATTTCAAATTTTACAAGTGCCGAGAAACCCTAATACGGATCGTTGACTAGAGTTTAAGCGAAACATGCACCTAGTTAACAACTTAACTAAGAGTGAACGGAAATACAACCTTTGTAGATCCGGTTCTCCACCTCAATAGCTCCGTGATGAAGTCCCCTCGCTGCGATCATCGGATCTCGGGCTCTAGCGTCGGCTTCATCGGAGAAATGGGCGGGCTAGGTCGTCGACTTCGATGCCGAAGATGATCTACGTCGAGGCAACACAAGATCAAGCTCCAACTTCACCAAGCCATGAAACTTGTGAAGAAAACACCCTATACTACTTGGCAAGTGGTAAAGAATGAAGAAATAGGAAGTGGGTTCACTTTAGAATTGGATTTCTCACTCTTTTTCTCAAGTTGCCATTGATGGAAGCAAGGTTTTCTTCTTTGTTCAAGAAGAAGAAGAAGAAGAAAGAATATATGATAAGTATTACTTAAAATAGAAAATAAAAATGATACTTATCATATAGCAACCATAGTTAGGTGTAGAGAATGAACCAAGGTTAGGTGAATGGTTAGGGTTAGGGAAAGAAACAAAATGGTCAACCATTTCAAACATAATCCAAAGTTAGCCACCATTTTATTTCTTTCTAAAATCAATAAATAAATAAATGAATAAGTAAATGAAGCAAAAGAAACCCTAACCATTGACCAACCATGGTTTAAACCAAACACACAAACTATCATGTATCATCAAACATGATACAATCAAATGCACAAAAGTATATCACATATACAATGTGCACATCAAGTGAGAAAATCCTTTTTAAGTGAACCAATAGTAGTTAATGCAAAGTAATATATCAAATATATAATTATGCATTAAATCATTAAATCAACGCTTGATTTAACGATCCGGTCATATCGCATATGACCGACTAATATCCAATGTATCGACTTATCGAGTCAATCCTTGATTCGATAACTAGGTTATATCGCATACAACCAATCGATACATTCATCGTGAGAATAGAATACGGTATCACATACACGCATTATTCTCGGTCCCGCACATATCTCATAGGTGCTCCTATTTCGTTTCGCTTGAGCCAGGAAACCTCTGTGTAGGACTCTAAAGACTCGTCAATACGCCGGCAGCAGGTGATGATCATATCAAACACCCACAAGCCGCTAGCGGTCTGCTAAACGTAACGGCCACCCGAGTATTGAGCGATCAGAAGATCGACGAGCAAGCCTGCTCACACTCCTGTGAATCCAACCAGTAACACTTACCGTACAGTCCGGTCTCGTCGTCTGATATGTGGCATATCTCGCCTAGGGGTGGTAAACGTCAGACCCCAATAGCTCGATAAGTCGTGTCGATATGAGGTCTATAACAGTTCGACAAACTACTGGTAACACTTACCAGTAAATCTCAGCAACCCTGGCCAGGGATTTCCGGTTATAGCCAATCGAACACAGCGCAACATCAACTCCCTATACCGGGAGAGACGAATCCCCTCCTATCGCTCATTGCCTCCATGTGATTCGGGACTGTACCCAAAAACCACCGTTTTGCACGCCCTCTTGGACGTGGTAAGGTGGAAATCAAAGCACAGTGGGAACCACACAAGACTCTATGACGATCTCGGGTCAACAGACTACTCTGTACCAGTGTCACCAGAGAACTGCCATCTGACGTAAGGTATGATACCATCTGGGAGTTCTCGACGAGTCCGTCCAGTGTACCCAGTCTCCACTGAGCACCCGTATATCATCTCTGATGTCAAACACCAATGGATATGGGATCACCCATCGCCCATCTGTATGGGTCGAGAAGGTATACGCTAGTCTACTCTGGTATATCGATGCCCCGTCTCGATACACCCACGACTAGGGACCTTGAAGGATGTACTTATGGACTACCATATCCCCACTAGTATGATCCGCATCATAGTCTAGGTAGTCAAGTACACATCCTAAGGGCTTTACCAACATGTAATCAGAGAGACAATCAGTATACACGTTAAGGTAAAGAGTAACCAGATAGCATACTATCATGTCGAGCAAGAAAGTCCTCCCTATATATGTCCCAGCATCCACTACAATATACATCCTATGTACAGTAATGGCCTCTAGGGCATACATATAATTAACACCATTGTTAAATTTGTAACCCTAACATGTTACAATATTATATATCACATATACAATATATTTTGTAACAATAGAAAATAATACAATTAACATATATCGCATATGTATCAATGTATTATCCCGTGAGAAAATGAATCTTTTACTGAGCTAATATTAGTTAATGTAATTTAATATATCATATATATTATTATACATTAAATTATCGAATCAACACTTGATCCGACAATCCGGCTATATCGCATATAACCGACTAATATTTATCCATACAGATTCATCGAATCAACACTTGATCCAATGACCCGGCTGATATCATATATCGCGAGAATAGAATACGGTATCTCATATCGCATTATCCTCGGTCCCGCACATATCACATATGTGCCCCTACTCCGTTTTGCCTGAGTCAAGAAATCTCTGTGTAGGACTCTAAAGAATCGTCAATACGCCGGTAGTAGGTGATGATCATATCAAACACCCACAAGCTGCAAGCGATCTGCTAAACGTAACAGCCACCCAGGTATTGAGCGCTCAGAAGATCAACAAGCAAGCCTGTACATTCTCCTGTGAATCCAAACAGTAACACTCCCGTACAGTCCGGTCTCGTCGTCTGATATGTTGCATATCTCGCCTAGGGGTGGTAAACGTCAGACCCCAGTAGCTCGATAAGTTGTATCGATATGAGGTCTATAACAGTTCGAGAAACTACTGATAACACTTACCAGTAAATCTCAACAACCCTGGCCAGGGATTTCCGGTTATAGCCAATCGAATACAGCACAACATCAACTCCCTATACCGGGAGAGACGAATCCCCTCCTATCGCTCATTGCCTCCATGTGATTCGGGACTGTACCCACGAGCCACCTTTTTGCACGCCCTCTTAGACGTGGTATGATGGAAATCAAAGCACAGTGGGAATCACACAAGACACTATGACGATCTCGGGTCAACAGACTACTCTGTACCAGTGTCACCGGAGAACTGCCATCTGACGTAAGGTATAATACCATCTGGGAGTCTCGGCGAGTCCGTCCAGTGTACCCAGTCTCCACTGAGCACCCGTACACCATCCTTGATGTCAAACACCGATGGATATGGGATCATCCATCGCCCATCATATGGGTCAAGATGCATATACGCTAGTCTACTCTGGTGCATCGATGCCCTGTCTCGATACACCTTCGACTAGGAACAGTTATAGGATGTACTCGTCGACTACCGTGGCCCTACTAGTATGATCTCATCATAGTCCCAGTAGTCGAGTACATATCCTAAGGGCTTTATCAACATTTAATATAGAGACAAGCAGAGTACATGTTAAGATAAAGTAAAACCAGATAGCATACTATCATGTCGAGCAAGAAAGTCCTCCCTATATATGTCCTAGCATCCACTACAATATACATCGTATGTACAGTAATGGCCTCTAGGGCATACATATAACTAACAATCTCCCACTTGCACTAGGGCCATCTGTTGTGGTATCACATACTCAACAATTAGCTGCGGTTGAAGTATCTCATACTCAACCATCCCATAAAAGTCTCTACTCGGATAAAAGGCCTTCGTGAGTGGATCCGCGCTGTTGTCCTCTGTGTCTACTCTCCTAACCTCGATCTCCCTGGAGATCAACCATCTCCATGATCAGGTGATACTGCCTAAGAATTATATCTGGATTTCTGATGGGACGGTAGTTCCTTGGCTAAATCCACAACTCCATTGTCACACAATGGCAGGAACGAAGTTTATCTCATGAACTTATATATATCCAGACTGCCTCTTTGGTAGCATCTTTGGTAACGATGTATCATGCCTTTAATCTCTAGTAAGTCATGGTATTTAGCTTGGAACTCTTCCAACATACCGTCCCTCTACTGTGGGTATAGACAATGCCTGCGACTGACATTCAGTCGTTCTTATCACCCTGGAACCTTTCCAGTGATTCTCCCCAGGATCGATTGATACCATCTCACTACAACTAGTGAGTATCCTAACATCCAATTAGATCTATCTCATAGATCCAAAATCCAGGATTCATGAGGTATCACTATGATCCTATCTGGAGAATCTTTGTGATAAGCGGAGATTGACCGAGCGTAGCATAGGAAACTCCTTCCCTATCAAGAGTATGTCATCCACGTACTCTACGAGGATCACCACTATACTCCCTACTACCTTTTTGTATATACAAGGTTCATCTACCATTTTGATGAAGTCAAACTCTTTGACTACCACATCAAAACAGACGTTCCAACTCCGCGATGCCTGCTTTATCACATAAAACATCTTGCACACGTTTCCGCTGCTCCCACTGTTTACGAAGCCCTCTGGCTGTGTACTTATAGACGCTCTCTTCCAAATCATCATTTAGAAAAGCAGTCATGACACCCAACCACCAGATATCGTAGTCATGGTATGTAGCCGTGGCAAGTAGGATCCGGATGGACTTAAGCATAGCTTTGAAAGTCTCAACTTTTCCATGTACACTAAGTAATCTTCTCAAGATATACTTGCTCCTGATGGGGATTTAACCCTTCAGATAAAGCAACCAAAGTCCATACTTTGTTGGTGTATAAGGATTCCATCTCAGATCACTAAGCATCCAGCCATTCTTACAGAATCCCACTCCAGATGGCCAGCTCGAAACTAGTTGGGTCATCATCTCATGATGCAATCCTTGCTCCCACTATCATAGAGAAACCAAAGTATCTCTCAGGTGGGTGAGGAACCCTACTATATCGGCGGAGAGGCTGAGGTTCGTTGGAAACTATTGAATCCTTTGGTTCTACCAAATCATCAGCTGCGGTTTGTATAGCTGGAACCTTTCCAGTTCTACATAACAGACCTTGCCTCGAGCTTGTCCGGATTTTGCTTTTAGACATAGTCCGGACAACCCCAAATCTTAACAAACTTAAGATATAGGCTCTTCCCTTTCCATATCACATATGAAGTGGTAGGCAACTGATTTGATTTGAACCCTATTCAATAGGTATGCAGCTTCTCAAGCGCATAACACCCAAAAGGAAATAGGAAACTCAGTAGTACTCATCATAGAGCACACCATATCACATAGGGTGCTATTGCTCCGCCCCGATACACCGACGTGCTGTGGTTTATACGGAGGAGTAATGCCGAGAGAGAATCTCATTCTCCTTTAGAATAGTCCAGGAATTCCGTGCTCAAGTATTCTCCTCCTTGATCTCATCAAAGGACATAATACTTATACCCGTATTTTGGTTCTCTACTTCTAACTTAGATTCTGTTAATATCTCAAAAGGTTCGGACTTGTGTTTCAACAGGAACATATGTCTGAATCTTGAGAGATCATCAGAGAATGTAATGAAGTACAAAGAACCGGTCTTGGCATGTGTAGACAGGAGACTTTCTTACATCAGCATGTATCAATCCCAAAAGTTCACTAACTCTTTCTCTGTTTCCAATAAACAGAGCTGTGGTCATCTTATCTTTGTGACATGACCGGCAAGTTTCACAAGATGTAAATTCAAAAAAATTTAAATATGCATCTAAATGTAACTTAGCTAGTCGGGTCGCATTGATATGACCTAGTCTACAATGCCTCAAGAAGGATCCGTTCATTTCTGAACTCTTCCTCTTGTGTGTGTTCTGTATACTAAGAACTGTAGTTTGATTTAGAACGTCTATGCTTTTAGATAACGTGCCTGAACCAATCAACTCTTGATATAGAAAATGTTCAAAACATTATCCAACAATACAAAATTATATCCTTCTTTACTAAAAAAGAGATTGATATGATGTTGTATATCAGGTTCGGTATCTAATAACATTCGTTCAGAATCAATGTATTCTGGTAATACAGGGTGATAGTGACCAACAGACTTGGCTGCAACATTTGCACCGTTTCTATCTCATGAAACATATCACCCGTTCTCAGTTCTCTACCTTTCTGTAGCCCATGTAACAGATTACATATGCGGGATCCTGATCTGGTATCTCATACCCAGGACGTAAAGGATACTGAGAAACAGTTCTCTGTAATGAACACACCCGAAGATGATGCATCTATATGCACTTTCTTCGTTTGGGCGGCACGGGAAATCTGGTATTCCCCAATTTCCTGCTCTGTCTTATAACAATTATAAGTTGGAGCGGGACCAACGTTCCCCAGCTCAGTATAACAAGCGGGTTCGGTCAATACATTTGTATTATTATCTTGATTAAGGCGTGATATGGTCGCTACCTGGAGAGAGAGAAGAAAACACTCAGCGTATGCTCTTGAAAGATTAGATTGGTTATTTAATATATCTAATCAGGATGTCTCCCACTGTTTTAATCAAATCTTCCTTCAAACCCTAAAGGGAAAGACTAGCCGGGATTAATTACACGCTACAAGTTCGCCAATCTTTCAGCCAGGCCAGTGTCGGTAATTTGAGGGAGGTCCCCCATGCCTTTGCACGAACCTAATTAAAGTAAACCTCGTTTTCCCAGGGGCGTAACCCCGTTAGCACATTTCTAGACACCTACTTGATCGGCTAATTGTAATGTGTAAAACTCTCCCATGAGTAACTCTTACTCGCAGCGGGTATCGGGATACAACTATCTCATAGAAGGTATGCAATCTCATTGAAAATTTCAACACTTGAAATTCCCAATAATATTTTACCCCTAGCAGCTATATGACCTTAACATAGTCAACAAATCATAAGTGCTAGTCAAGTTCAACCCGTCATTTCCCGATTGAATTAAACCCACCCGCACGACCCTTAACATAGTCAACAAAGTCGCACGACTACCCTAATCCAATCGCATCATATGCTTATACAGATTAGCACTAATCAGCTACCGCACACTACGCCTTAACATAGTCAACAAACGTAGCACGAATACTAACTAGTACTTATCTGAAATGACGGAGGGCTACGACAGGTTTTTAAGAAAACCTTTTGCGTAATGAACTTGATATCGTTGTAGAATCGAGTGATTTTAAATGGAGTGTTTTTGTGGCTTTTCTAGTTTTGCTAAAGGGGTCACTCCCGGTGAAGGGATCGTCGGCCCTTTCCTCATCGAATAAGGTGCAGGATATTTCACAAATATCACTATGCGAAGAAAGAACTATAGAAACAATCAAAAGACAAACCGAGTTTGTAGCATCTGCTAGTTTCACTAAAGAGGTCACTCCCGGTGAAGGGATCTCGGCTCTTTCCTTATCGAATAAGGTGCTGGATGTTCTACAAGGAACACCGCTATGCAAAGCAAGAACTAGAGCTACCAGTTTTTAAAAATTCGATTCCACAACATCTTTTAGGTTTCTTTTCTTTCATTAACCATATTAATGAAGTCCCATCAATTAAGTTACCTAAACATCACAGATAAATATGACGTACACTTATGCCATCCGCATTCGCCTCGATGTCCCCTCGTGCACCGTTAGGTTAGGTAACTAATGGCAGAGCGGGGCAGGGCTAGCGTGGGTGTAAAACATAAGTAACGTCTATATAATATATCATATATACTATATACAGTATCTATCACAACATATCAAATGATCACATCACAGATATCGTAGCAGAAGAAACATATATGAAATATTGGATATACTAGGACGTCCGTGTTTTCAATACGAGCTTGTATAAAACACGGATTCCACGGTCGCGATGAATAGCCAAACCCACATCCCTAGGCCCCTACGAGAGCGGCAAGTAACACTGCCAATTCTAGGGTTAGGAGACCCGGTCTCGACTCCTCGAGATGGTCTCCCACTGGACCCTAGAACCCGGTTACTTATGATCCCCGTCTTGGGTCTACCTAATGCGGAAAAGTAAATAATATACAACGGTGACATCATCCTCAGCCCGGAAGTGCCCCAATAAAAGAATATTACATACAAATGAATTTTACATCAATGAAAAAGAAAAAAACTCTCATCTCACATAAAACCCCCGGCTATTCAGAACACGACGATCCAATATAACATATCACAACAACACATAAAATCTCATATTATCAACGTAAGCAAGTTTGCGTATCCCGATTGTCGTTGATGTACAGCAACGAAGCCGGCGATACACCACATACTACGCTTACGGTCACAGAAAAGAAAGGGTAAAACTACAACAGTTGGAATCCACAACCTTCTTAGACATCGCATGCCTAACCAAATTAATTCCTTAGACATCGCATGCCTAACAATTATAAACCCCGCATTTTACTCTCATTATCGAAAACTCTTTTCAATATCAAGTCGGGCAATTCAACAAGATTCCCGACATCCTGATCGAATACTCGTCGCAAACTTTAGTAGACGGCCGCACCCCCGGATGCCGTCGATGAAGTTCACTAAGGCGGAACACCGCTGCCGTGAGCATCCGAACGGATGCTTTTGGGGACGGGGTTCTCCTACAGTCACTTGGTCGGGGCTATGGGGCGTGGCTGTCTATTAAGTTTACCCGGCGAGTATCCGCGTACGCTACGTGATTGTGACGGACTTTTGATCACATCAAAATTCCGTGGCAACCGATCAATTGAGACTAAACTGCTAGATTTATAACATTCAAATTAGTTATCTCATAATTACATGTGGATTCCAAATATTGTATTACATTCCAGATAAATAGACAATGTTAAACTTTCCGATATCAAACACCCAAGATTTCCCCAATATATCTCAACACTTGAAATCAATTTAAAAACATCCATCACATGCCACAGTACCAATGGTCCAGCCGTAGAAGGGTCAAGCCAACGCCTCACATGTGGCAAGCCGTACTGCCGCAAACCATAAGGTTTAGAGGCAGTTCAAGACGGTCACATAATCGAGTTAAGGTTTGTTGTCTTCTAGATGGTCTACCGCATTACTTGCACGACTTAGAACGTTCTTAAACTCGAGAAAAAAATCCAACTTTTGAAAAAATTTCCGACAGGGGAAAAAGTGAGTTATTGATATCCGTTCGAACTTTTTAACAGTTTCTAAAAAATACCCGGACAAACTAAACAAAGTTAAATTATCCAATCAAATCAACGAGTCCCCAATACAACCCTAGAAAACTCAACATTTGAGTGGAATTAAAAAATTCCCCAAAAAAATTGACAATAAAGGACCTAAGAATAAATATTTGAAATTCCATGGACTAAGTTACAATATTGGCCGCGGAACCGCCGCCAACCCCTTGGTTTGGCCGCGGTTCCGCGGTCAAATAATTGACTTAGTGGACCGTACTTCACTGTAATTCTTAGTTTTTCCTGCTTATTTTTCTGAGCATTTTAAATTCATAAAAAACCACATTTTTGAAAAATGTACAGAGAAGGGTAAACATCGGGGTTTCCGAGTTCGATCGGATTTTAAACTTCGTCTAGACTTCGCCTAAAGCTCTAGCTTGGCTCTGATACCACTGTAGGGTTTCTAGGCATGCGCACAAGGGTCTAGGAGGCATCAACCATGCCCGATTTAAAAATTAGCCGTGCCGAACAAACCGAAGCCGGATCTTTAAACTAGGGTTTAGGCGAAAACATGCATGTTAAACTCATTAACACTAAGTGAGAGGGATTACAACCTTTGTAGATCCGGTCCTTCACTTCTTAAGCTCCGTGTTGAGGTCCCTTCGCTGCGATCATCGTGTTCTAGACTCTCGAGAGGTTCCACGAAGAGAAAGATGCAGTCTTGCTTCCGATCTTCGATACAAAAATGATCTACCTTGAAGTTTCGTTAACACAAGCTATCACTCATGAAATGATGTGAACACCCTCATCTAAATGGCAAGGATAGATAAGGATGATGAAGTAGGATTTTTTCTCTCATTTATAATCTTTTTCTCACTCACTTTCATCACAAAAGAAAGCTTTTTCAAAAAGGAACTCAAGGAAGAAGAAGATCAATGAAGATGATAAATTATTTCCTTTTGTGATGAACAATGAATTATTGTAGTGGTTACAAATCTAACCAAGGGTTAAGCATGAAAAGAGTTAACCCTTGTAGAGAGTTAACTAGAGTTAATGGTTTGGATTGGGTTAATATAATATCTCACAAAAATATCAAGCAACCACAAAGTCAAAGCTTCATGAAGCTTCATGCAAAAGCTAACCCTAATCCAAACCCTAACCAAGTTTAAACCCTAAACCATTGTTAAATTTGTAACCCTAACATGTTACAATATTATATATCACATATACAATATATTTTGTAACAATAGAAAATAATACAATTAACATATATCGCATATATATCAATGTATTATCCCGTGAGAAAATCAATCTTTTAGTGAGCTAATATTAGTTAATGTAATTTAATATATCATATATATTATTATACATCAAATTATCGAATCAACACTTGATCCGACAATCCGGCTATATCGCATATAACCGACTAATATTTATCCATACCGATTCATCGAATCAACACTTGATCCGATGACCCGGCTGATATCATATATCACGAGAATAGAATACGGTATCTCATATCGCATTATCCTCGGTCCTGCACATATCACATATGTGCCCCTACTCCGTTTTGCCTGAGTCAAGAAACATCTGTGTAGGACTCTAAAGAATCGTCAATACGCCGGTAGTAGGTGATGATCATATCAAACACCCACAAGCTGCAAGCGGTCAGCTAAATGTAACAGCCACCCAGGTATTGAGCGCTCAGAAGATCAACAAGCAAGCCAGTATATTCTCCTGTGAATCCAAACAGTAACACTCCCGTACAGTCCGGTCTCGTCGTCTGATATGTCGCATATCTCGCCTAGGGGTGGTAAACGTCAGACCCCAGTAGCTCAATAAGTCGTGTCGATATGAGGTCTATAACAGTTCGAGAAACTACTGATAATACTTACCAGTAAATCTCAACAACCCTGGCCAGGGATTTCCGGTTATAGCCAATCGAACACAGCACAACATCAACTCCCTATACCGGGAGAGACGAATCCCCTCCTATCGCTCATTGCCTCCATATGATTCGGGACTGTACCCAAAAGCCACCTTTTTGTACGCCCTCTTGGACATGGTATGATGGAAATCAAAGCACAGTGGGAATCATATAAAAATCTATGACGTTCTCGGGTCAACAGACTACTCTGTACCAGTGTCACCGGAGAACTACCATCTGACGTAAGGTATAATACCATCTGGGAGTTCTCGGCGAGTCCGTCCAGTGTACCCAGTCTCCACTGAGCACCCGTACACCATCCTTGATGTCAAACACCGATGGATATGGGATCATCCATCGCCCATCACATGGGTCAAGATGCGTATACGCTAGTCTACTCTGGTGCATCGATGCCCTGTCTCGATACACCCTCGACTAGGAACGGTTATAGGATGTACTCGTCGACTACCATGGCCCCACTAGTATGATCTCATCATAGTCCCAGTAGTCGAGTACATATCCTAAGGGCTTTATCAACATGTAACATAGAGACAATCAGAGTACATGTTAAGATAAAGTACAACCAGATAGCATACTATCATGTCGAGTAAGAAAGTCCTCCCTATATATGTCATAGCATCCACTATAATATACATCGTATGTACAGTAATGGCCTCTAGGGCATACATATAACTAACAACTTGTCCACTATGCTTCCGCTGCTCCCACTGACTACAACCACCCTCTGGCAGAGTCATATACACGTGCACTTCTAAAGCTAGTTTAGAACGATGCTATACTCATCCTCCTGTCGGGTCTCATAGCGTGGAACAACAGTAGTGTCAAGTCTGGGTAAACAAGAACCTCCCTGTCACCGTCCTGAGGCTACCGGAGTACCTCTCGAGTGCCTGAGGTTACCCACCATTTCTGCGGAGCGGCTAATGGAATGTCAATCCATATTGAATTTTTAGGTCCTATTAAATTTTCAGTAATCGTTTGCGGTTCGGGAATCACTTCCAGTGCTGCCATACTCCCACTACTGTTTTCTGAAAAAGTCCATTTTATTAAAACCGTGGTGAGTCAAGAACAATATCACTTTTGATCTTTCAGATGGTAGAAAGTCAACCCTCGTCATAGCCTGGGATAACCCACAAACTGCCATTACAGAAACATGCCTTGAGTTATCCAGAGTCTGGTTTTAAGCATAAGCCGGACAACTCCATATACCTTAACATCGTTAAGATATGATCCATTATATGTCCAATATAGAAACAGAGACACCGATTTAATTGGAAACAGATTCAAATAATGCAGCTGTCTCCAGTGCATGTCAACTAAATGGAGATAGGCCGTTCAGCATTACTCAACTTAGGAGTGCATCCAATTATAAGTAACCTGAAAGAGAAGCTAGTTCTCAAAACCATTACAATCAACTGAATACCCAACACAAGTATCTACATCTTCGATCACCTTGAAGAATCTCGATACTTGCAACACGTGGTTCTCTACTTTATTCTTGTACCTATAACTTTTCAAAACTTGGACCTTGTATGTCTAAAAACTAAAGAAGTCACAAGTAAACAGAATATAGTACGAGGACCAACCCCTCTGTCCTAATGGACACTGGACAATATACAATACCTTGTATAAGTCCCTTGAGGTGAATAACTCAAACCCTGTGCGTCGTAGGTTGAAAACTGTACTATGGTTATGAAGAATTACACCGCTGTTGAATGCTCATTACCTAACCATCAACTGATATACGTAAATGTCATGGACATAATTTCAAAAAGTTATATCTCACTTTATAAAATAAATGTACAGATATATCAATTTGAAATTGGTGCATAACAACGGATATTCAAAACCAAATATTTGTCGTCCGGCAAACAACCCAGGCGATTTCCTCAAATATCATCAATTACAACGAATCCCGATATAATGAGGATGATCACCCAATTCCCAATAACTTGCTTCCACTCATCATCTGTAAAACCATACAGATGTCAGAATCATACCTGGTAAATACATACCCTGGAGTAAGTAATAATTGGGAAAATCAGTTTTCTATTAACAATACACAGTGAAACTGAAACATGAAAATGTTTCGAAGGGGTATCCGTGTATTCCTAGTCATGCCTTTCCATTATCAGATTCATGACTATAATCGTATATTTCTTTTCTATCTCTCCAAATCTCTTTATTTGTCTTTAGTCGTTACCTTCTGTACACCACCGTTAGGCTAAATGGTTTTCTTCCTTTCTTACCGTTCGGCACCAGCCTATGGTTGGAAGAAGACTATCCAATAAGCGTAATAGGTGTCCTGTCCTAATCTTAGGAGCACTCGCAACCTGAGAGAAGGTAAAGATAAAAGACAACTGAATAAACCTTATTCTTATTTCTCCTGAACCAGAATCCATCCCCGAACTGGAACAAGTTCCTTCGAGTTCGTATATAACCATATGATGGAGTATCCAAATAACTATGGATCTTCGTAGTGATACGGGGTGTTATGGAGAAATACAAAGGTGAAGTAGGAGTGCCGATGAAATACTTGGTTTTGTCGTGAATGATTGCAGTCGCAATTTACTTTGCCCTCTTACTAATCCCTTAATCTGTCTTTACTTATTATCTTCTGTACACCATACTTAGGCTAATCGGTTTTCTTCATTCCTTACCTTTCGGCTCCTGCCTATGGTTTGGAAGAAGAGTATCCAATAAGCGTAATAGGTGTACTGTCTCCTAATCCTAGGAGCCCTCATAACCTGAGAAAAGGTAAAAGGAAAAGACAACTGAATAGTCATATTCATTCTCCCCAGAACCAGAATCCATCCTCAAAAAAAGTTCTTTCGAGTTCGTATATAACCATACGATGGATTTATCCAATGGAAGTGGATTTTCATAGTAATACGAGGTGTTCTGGAGAGAAGGGTAAAAGTAGGAGTGGCAACGAGGTGTGCAACTCTGAGAATCCAAAAGCCAATGTTTTAAGAAGGTCAGGTTAACTTGGTCACTGAGTTATAGTCTAGGGTCGAGCCATGGTCGCTGTCAAAGAGAGAGAGAAAAGAAACACTCGGCGTGCACTCTAACTTAGATAAGGATGCTTAATCACTTTATCTAATCAGGATGTCTCCCACTGTATTCTCAAATTCTCCTCCAAACCTGAAAGAAGAATTAGTCGGGATCACCCGAGGAGTAAACTAACTCATCAGTGGGAATCGGGAACCAACTATCATCGCATGATAACGTTATGGAATCCACTCACGTTATCACACTCCAGATGGTATGCGCATGCTTGGCAAGTTTCAGTTTCTTTAGAAACTCCCGATGTGTTTTTTACCCCATGCTCTTATGACCTTGACGAAGGCCAACATATCATAAGTCACATGTCAAGTTCTACCCGTCATTATCCAAGTTAATTTGAACCCACCCGTACATACCCCTGACGAAGGCCAAAATAGTAGTACGACTGTCCCAAAGCAACGCATCTATCTATGCAATAGAAAGGTAATAAATAGCTACCATACACTATGCCTTGACGAAGGCCAACATACATAGCATGAATACTAAGTGCTACCTGACTGAAATGACGGAGGGCTACGATTGGTTTTTGGCGAAAAACCTTTAACGTAATGAACTTAATATCGTTGAAGGAACCAGATAGCTTTTTACAAATATATAGTGGCGAAATCCTTTGCTAAAGAGGTCACTCCCGGTGAAGGGATCTCGGCTCTTTCCCCGTAGAATGAGGTGCAGGATTTTCCAAACTGAATACCACGATGCAAAGCAAAAAGTAATCGACTATAGTGAAGTTATTATCCTGACGCAAACTTCCGCCCAAGGGGTCACTCCCGGTGAAAGGATCTCGGCCCTTGCCTCGTCGACTGAGGTGCTGGATATTCATAACGGAATACCGCTGTGCAAAGCAAATGAAAACGTCCTTGTAATAACAGCTCTTTTTTAAAAAATGTTCCAACAACATAGAATAGGTTTGTTTTCCTTGCATTGATCCGTATCAACGCAGTCCCATCAATTAATCACACCAGAAAAGAACGAAAATAAAATGTACGTATATGCCATCCGCATTCGCCACTGTGTCCCGTCATCACCCGTTAGGTTACTTAACTAACGACTGAGCGGAGACTGGACTAGCGTGGGTGTAAAACATATACAACAACTACTAGTATATATATCAATATACAATAATCGCTCCAGGCATGATAAAATGCAACATCACAGAAAAGTAATAAGCATCACAGAACAATACAGATATCTGGGAGCCCCGGGTTTCAATAAGCCGCAAGTGAAACCCGACGTTCCCCTGGTCGTGTGGATAGCCTATGCAATGAAAACCTAGACCCCTACGGGTGCGGCAAGTTACCCGCCAAAACCAGAAGAGAGGCAACCCCCTTCATCAAAGTGAATGGACCACCCAACACTTCACGGAATCCGGTAACTTGAGCACCCCACCTTGGGTCAACCTATACCCCCTACGAGTGCGGCGAATAGCCCGCCAATTCTAGAGTGAAGCCCCCTCCATCTCAAAGCCATGAGATGCGGGCCCGTTACCCTCTATAACCCGGCTATCCGTGCACTCCACCGCGGGGTAATCCTAGTACAGAAAAGAAAATATGTACAACGGGTGCATCGACCTCAACCCGGTCGTGTTCCAAAAGAATAATATACAAACAGGCAGTGACGGCAGTCCACATGTCGGACGCTCGCCCCGCAATATCAAATTTACAAATAAAACTAAACTGTACTAACATTGCACCAAGCTATCCACCGCGACAAATCCGCAACATCACAACACAACACAGAACATCAACGTGAATGTCACGTTCGCAAACCCGTCTAAAAGAGCTATAGCAATTAGACAAGATTTACCGCTCGAGTGACATTCACGGTCGCAGATATACAGTAAGTACTGTGAACTAATGTATTTAAAATTTCGATCGACAAAATTTCCCGAAGTGGGCCCCAAGTACAAATCCAGTACTCTAACAAAATCTGGGCCCAAACAAAATATTCCAGAAACCACAATTCCACATGAAAGACACCTAGAAGAAAAATGGTACATTGTTGCTCCAAAACGGCGGCGGAACTGTGGCCAATACAAGGCTTGAGCGGCGGTTCCGCGGCGTTCTTGAATGTTCAGTAGACCAAATTTCTATAGTACTCTTAGAAAATCCTGCACGATTTTCTGACATACCTAAAATAATTTTTAGACCAGTTTAAAAATTCGACAGAAACTTTAACATTGAAAATGCGGTTTTGGAAATTTCGTTCGATCGATGTTTTAAACACGTTAGAACAAGCTATTAAAGGTTAATGGCGTGGCTCTGATACCATGTAAGTCTACGGTAGCGCCCCGGCCGTCAATCCGAGGTCAAAATGCGGAACAAAAACTTTTATGAAACTGGCGCTATCGTAGTCTTTCACCCGGATCGAACCATTAACATAAACTATCAACTAGAGAAGGGTTAGAAAAGATATACCGATCGATCCGTGTCCTTCGGTCTTTAGCCACCATCCCTAGCTCCTCGCGGCATCTCCGATCTCCGGTTTCCTCGTCGGAAGGGTACCACATCAATGAGTCTTTTTACGGGCTCCCGCTTCATCCGAAGCAACTCGAACATGAAGTTTGCTAGCCGACATGTCCAAGGTTAAGTAGAGAATGTGTGTGTTAACTTTGTCTCAAGCATCCATTGATTCACAACACATGAGAGTGTATGGATGGAGGTTGAAGATGATGCCATTGGTGGAAGTTATGAGCCAGAGGAAGAAGGAGAAGAAGAAGCTTTTCTTTCTTAATGTGTTGGAATAATAATGTGAGCAAGCATAATGAATTCAAGAGCCAACCCCTTGCCTCATGGCTGCCCCTTCTCTCTCCACTTATCATTTCAACACATTAATCAAAATAAAATATGACATATGCACAAATAAAGAGACCATGAGTCACCACTTATGTACATGTCATAATAAATGCTCCTCATGATGGAATCCACTCACAATTTCCACCAAAACACTAACCCAAATGTTTATGAAAATAAAAAGAACGGTATCATCTAAAGTAAACTCGTGACGGATCACAAGAATACCCCTCACCTGTATATACATACCTGCATCCGCATTCCGACTGAATGCAAATGCAATGAGACGAAAGTAATCCAACAAATCTAATACTAGGATCCGGCTTAAACTAAAGCCCACTAATATGATCCGTCCGATCACGATCCATGCACGACTACACGTATATGATCGAACCCTGCCATATATCATACGTCCTCTACAACGTTTCGCCCGAAACTTGGAAAACAATCTGTGGGGGACTCTAAAGACTCGTCAATACACTGGCTGTGGATTTAACCACTAGCACGTCAGCGGTACTAGCTGTGTGTAACGGCTGCCGAGGTATTGACTAAAAGGGTGGCTGATTAGCGAACTCATCCTGACACCCTACAGGGCCTGTCAGTGACAATATCCGTAAAGTCCGGTCCGTTCGTTTATGAGTATCGCATGTCGGGCCTAGGGGGCTGGTAACGTCAGACCCCCCATAGCGGTACAAGTCGTGTCGGAGTGTAGCCCAGAACACCCTGAGATACTACTGGAATACCTAACAGTAAATCTCCTACCTTGGCCAAGGACTTCGTGTAATGGCTCTCCTAGACACAGCACGATCTCACCCCCAATACTGGGAGAGACGTAACCCCTGCCGATCCGCTCACTGCCTCCATGTGGCTCGGGACTGTACCCAACTAAAACCTATTTGCACGACTCCTTTGAGCCGTGGTAGGGTAGTAATCAAAGCACAGTGGGAACACACACGAGACAAATGACGATCTCAGGTCGAAGAACTAACCTATACACATGTCACCAGGGAACTGCTATCTGACGCTAGGTATAATACCAACTAGCATGTTCTCGGCGAGTCCTGTCCGGTGTACTCATAACCCAATGAGCACCTGTATACGTCTTAGGTGAACCAACTGACACCAATGGCTTGTGAGACCAGCCACCGTCCCTCGTTGGGGTCTCGATGGTATACGCTAGTCTACTCATGGAGTATCGGTGCCCAGTCTCGAAACTCCTATGACTAGGGACCTTTTAAAGATGTGCTTATAGACCCTAGCTCCCACATATATGATCGCCATCATACTGCTGGCAGTCAAGCAAGAATCCTATGGGATCTATCAATGTGTAATAGTGATCTGTAATGTCACCTAAAGCTGTACACGATGATAAAGGTAAACCCGGTAGCATATTATTCTCTATCAACATGTAATATTGAACTGCAATGTCACCTAAAGCATGTACACGATGATAAAGACAAACCAGATAGTATACAATCCTCTCGAGTAAGACTGTCTTACTGGTATAGGTCCTCCCTTAATCATTGCAATCACATTCCTGCTATCCAATAATTGACTTTGAGGGCACTATATCCAACTGTAAAGTTGTTTACATTCTTGTTCGTCTAAATCTCTAGTTAAGATTCTAGGGTTAGGGTTCTTTAGTACGGCAAATTTTTGAAATTGGCATGGACGATGCCTCCCGAAACCTTGCTGCTGCTTTAGGGAACCCTGCATGACAATCTCCATACAGTCCGGTCTGTTCGTCTAAGAATATCGCATATCGGGTCTAGTGGGGTGGATAAAGTCAGACACCTAATAACGTGATATTTCGTGTCGGTATGAAGACCATCACCCACTAAGAAACTACTGATCTAAATAAGTAATTCTCAACTATCTTGGCTAAGGATTTCTGGTGATGGCCACCCGTGCACAATGCGACATCAACCCCCAATACCGGGAGAGACGAATCCACGACGATCCGCTCACTGCTTCCATGTGGATTATGACTGTACCCAACTAAAACCTGTTTGCACGACTCTTTTGAGATGTGGTAGGGTAGTAATCAAAGCGCAGTGGGAACTCACACGTGACAAATCACGATCTTAGGCCGACAAACTAACCTGTACTCATGTCACCTGGGAACTGCTATATGACAATAGGTATAATACCAACTAGCATGTTCCCTGCGAGTCCATTCACTGTACTCATAACCCAATGAGCACCTGTATACTATCTTAGGTGACTAACTGACACCAATAGCTTATGAGACCGGCTACCGCCCTTCGTCGGGGTCTCGAAAAGTATATATTAGTCTACTCCGGAGTATCGTTGCGCAGTGTCGATACTTCTTCGACTAGGGACATTCAAGTATGTGCTTATAGACCACCTAGCTCCCATGTATATGATCGCCATCATAATGCTCATAGTTATGGGCTCTATCAACATGTAATAATGATCTGTAATATCACATAATGCATGTATATGATGATAGAGACAAACCAGATAGCATACTATCATCTCGAGTAAGACTGTTCTACCCATATAGGTCCTCCCTCAACCATCATAATCACCTGCCTGTGATTACAATAATTGCTTTGAGGGCACTATATCCAACATATACAAGCGACGGTTAGGATCTGAAATGTAACCCACCTAGCAAAGCAATCACCCGAAAAAGAAGAAACATGCCAGCAATCCGCTACAGATCCGAGCGGTCGGTCCTGCAAGAAACTATAGCACAACGATAATGTAACTCCTTAGGATGTGTTTAGTGGCTAATTATATTTTAAATATATGGTTTTTAATAAAAATTTTACCAAATTGAGTTTCAAATATTTTATCCTATTTAATGTGTATTTTATTAGAATTTTTCTAGGCTTGCACACACTTGTGCATGCAAATTAGGGCTTATTTGGGGTTAAACCATGATTAACAAGCATGGTGGAGTAACCCATTTTCTTTAAGTTAATTGATTCTTATTAAGTATTTTAGGTTTTATTTATGTGTTTTTTTTGGAAATGATTTTCTTTGTTGACTTGGTGAGAGAGAGGGAGTATGGGCTTCATGGCATGAGCCATGCTCATTTAGTGAAGAGAGAGAGGGGGGTTGTTTGACTTGTGCTCTCATTCTCACTCTCACTTCTCTCATTCTCTCTCACACACACACACTCACTCAGCCACAGCAGCAGCAAAAGAAGCAGCAGCAACTCCACCAGCATCAGCAGCAGCAACAAGTAACAACAACAGCAACCAGTAGCAGCAGCAGCCCAAGCAACAGCAGCACAAGCAGCAGCAGCAGCCCCCAGCATAAGCAGCAGCACCTCTTCTTCTTGTCCTCCTTTCTCCTTGCACCTAGGGTCTAGTAAGGTATAATATCTGAGCCTAACTCTCTAGTTTGCTTAACTTGTGAAGAATTAGCTTCGGTTTGTGTAAAATGTGAGATTTAGTGCTTGATTTGATGAATTGTGTTGACTTTTGTCCATGTGATGTTAGTGTTGGTTAACCTAGCGTAATTAAGTGTTATTAGGGCCAAGTAAACCTAGATAAACCCCTGATTTCGCCAAAATAACATATGGTTTCATTTTGTGCAAAATTTAGCATTTTTAAGTGAGATTTCACCTTTCTGTGATCTGCTATAGACCCGGGCACTTCAGATAAAATCTAAGTTAACTGTAGCCTACTTGGGAGACCCTGACCACACCACCAGAGTACGAGACCCCCATTCAACTTCCAGGCCGCCGGAATATTCCTTCTGGCTGCAAATTGCGGCCAGACTTGGGAGATAGGTGTTAGGGTTTTGTCTAGGGTAGTCTGCTGTGTTTCCCAGTGTCTTGTCATTTGCAATTTTGTAAGTTTCTCTCTGTAGGAAAATCTGGGACGATATATCGCTTTTCTAGTACGTTTAGTTCGCGCGATACGCGCGATATGTGAGTGGGTTCGCGTGTCGCGGCGTGTCGCGATAGTTTTAGACGCGTATACACAAGTTTTAGCGTATCGTACACACGCGCGCTTAGTTCGCGACGCGAGTTTCTCGTTTGATTTCGATATCGCGTTTTGCGAGATATTTGCTTATGTGGATTTTCTTTACGGCCGCATATTGCACTCGTACATTTGACAGAGCGTCTTCGGCCGGAGGGAAGGGTTCCATCAACACGTTGATCTCGAATGAGTCCTCATCGGTAATTAGGAGCGCCCGCAGCACTTCTGACAGGGCTGGAAGGAAGGCAAGTGAGACCTACAATTTGTTTTTTAATTGGAAGTGGTGAGTCTAACTAAGGGGCCTAAGTACGGCAGTCGATTACGACTTGCCGGGGCGCTAAAAACAGCGCCGAAAAGGGTTGTAAATTCTAGGTTCGCAGGCGGGTACGACGGACGAAGCAAAGAAAGGGAGGCAGGTGGTCGGCTACGAGTAGCGCAAGACCAGGTGAGTAGATTTAACATCTACGGGGAAATCGCCCGTATGGCGTTAAGCGTCAAGGCGTTATAGGATATTTTAGTTGTATGTGTTCATATATACTATAGTAGCATACCATCCCTTGTTACATATAAAAATGGTAGATATAGAACACTGCATTGTCACTAACGGTTCAAACTGCACGAGCACTATTTGTATGTTACACTCACACCGTTAGTGATTGCCATGATACCCGCACTATAGGATTGCTATACATTATACATATCGTTTGATTGCTGCAACATTGATGATTGTCATGACTTGTCGTATATTGATATTTTCATACCCGCGCACATGCACACTGTATATTCATACCAGTGCATACATATATTGATATTTTCATACCTGCGCACATGCACACTGTATATATTCATACCAGTGCACACATATTTTGATATTTTCTACCTGCGCACATGCACACTGTATATTCATACCAGTGCACACATATATTGATATTTTCATACCTGCGCACATGCACATTGTATATTCATACCAGTGCACACATATATTGATATTTTCATACCTGCGCACATGCACACTGTATATTCATACCAGTGCACACATATATTGATATCTTCATACTTGCATGGATTTACGTATTGAGATATGTTGTTTCCATGATATTTGTTGATTTGGGAACCGTGGATATTTCAAAAGAAAATATGTAATTGTTTTAAAAACCCGGTTACCCTTGATATGATATTTCAGTGCGTCCACCATGTGTTTTCTCGGTGCTGAGAGCGACATGTGAAACCCGATTCGAGGAGGCGGATGAGGCCGATTGCGGGTACATGGTGGACCCGGTATGGTTCTCCGGGGCGAGAAATGTTTTTTGTGGAGTAGACGATGAGCCTGGCAGGGTGGCTAGTACCTACCGGTGATTGGTTGGATCTGGCGGTTATCCGGAGGATACTGATCAGAGTCGATAGATGGATACGGGATGACACGTACTGCCGTGGCCGAGGGCCGATTCCGCACACGGAGCCCGATACTTGAGGATTTGCGTGTCGATGCTAGACACGATGATTCATGATATTTTATTGTGCCCATACTAGGCACCCATGATTCTATGAGATTTACATGATTTGGGTATATGAATGTACAACGATTATTTTCCACGTTTATATTCCGTGTAGATATTAATTATTCCCATGCTCAGCATTCGGTATTTTACCTCTCATCCTGTATCTTTTGTACCTGATAGAGTACATTTGCTATGCACGATTATTGCATACCTTGCTCATCATATAGATGTTATTAGATTGCATTTGCTATGTACGATTATTGCATACCTTGCTCATCATATAGATGTTATTAGAGTACATTTGCTATGCACGATTATTGCATACCTTGCTCATTATGTAGATGTTATTAGATTGCATTTGCTATGCACGATTATTGCATACCCTGCTTATCATTTAGAGATGTTGTTAGATCGTACTTGATGCATGATTACTGCTTATATAGTTCATCATATAGATGTTATCTGTTGGCATAGGTTGAGTATCGCAGAACGTGTATACTCGCGATTACCTTTATATGTTATCTACTACTCACGAGTTGGCAACTCACCCCGTTGTGCCACAGTGTTGCAGGTTGCCCCTCGGAGTCGTCGCGGCAGGCTGCTTTCCTATATCTTTTTGGCTACGGATACCACTGCAGTTGGTGCGTGAGCTGTTTGCTGCTAGGTGGGTTTGTGATATCCGGTTATTTCCATTGTACATATGTTGTATCTACTACTCTCCATCTACTTTTATGTATTTGACTTAGAGACCAGTGTGAGGACGATGATGTATATTATTTTGTATTCTGGTGTAGAGCTCGTTGTGAGTCGACTTTACTTATGCAGTTCTTATCTTGTGTGATGTTTTCCACCTATTTCTCTTTTCTTCGCTACGGTGTCGTATATTGTTACCATGGTGATTGTTTACTTGAGGTTTTCTTTGTAAGTCCATGTTGCCCACCCCGGTGCTTACGGGGAGACGGAAACGGTATAAAAAATCGATTTTTAGAACTCAAGGCAACATGGACTAAAAGGAGGATCTTTGCTAAACAAAAACCAACAACCATGCTAAGAGATTTAGTTACTCGGTTAAAGGGTTATACCTAAGTCTTGAACTCCTTCTCTTCTTGCTCCTTGGAGTGGGATGAACGGGTCGTCCTCGTCGCCTTCTCTTGCCGAAGAAAGATCCACCCGAGGGCCTCTACCTCTGGCTACTACCTCAACCTAGAGGTAACTAAAGTGCTTGGTGTGCTAAACCTAGAACCTTAAGATGAGTAGAGAGTAATTTTGGTGTTTTATCTCAAAAGCAAAATGGTTCTCAACTCATGAGAGGGGAGAGCTTTGAGAGAGAGGAAGAGGATGAGAGAGAATGAACATGAGAGAATGAGGATAATATCAACCATTCTCACATATATGTAAATTATGATAATTAAAAAATTAATCAAAGATAATAGTGATGGTTAACTTGAAATGACCATTATCATTTCACATTAATGAATTTTGCAAGAATCAAAGAGCATCTTTCATGTGAAATGATGATGGTCAATATGTCAACATGGGTCAACAAGTCAACCATAGTCAAATGGCCAACAACCCTAACCATAACACAATTATAATTAATTAATATTAATAATCATATTTCACATATTCATTAGGGTTAAGAAAAAGACAACGGTCATCAACCCTAATGAAAGTCCTCTGCCTCTGCCTCAGTCAACCGTGCATACACACCCGTATCCATGTTCCGAGAAACACGAATACAATGAGATAAAATCAATCCCAAAAGATATACTAGGATCTGGCTTAAACCAAAGCCCACTAGTATTAGCTGTCCGGACACCAAACGTGCACAAGTGCACGGATGTGAACGAACCACGTCGCAAAACCATGCGACCTCTACTCTGTTTTGCCCAAAGGAGAATAACACTCTGTGTGAGACTCTAAAGACTCGACACTACGCTGGCAGTGGGTTTAACCACAAGCCCCAAGCGGTACTAGCTGTACGTAACGGTCCCCAGGTAGATGCCGATAAGAAGACTGACGAGGTGAACCCATCTGAACTCCTACTGAGCCTGAATGTGACAGTCTCCGTACAGTCTGGTCTGTTCGTCTAAGAGTATCGCATGGCAGGCCTAGGGGGCGGTAAACGTCAGTCCCCTAATAGCGGTACAAGTCATGTCGGAGTGTAGCCCAGAACACCCTGAGACAACACTGGAAACGCTACCAGTAAATCTCGCTAGCCTTGGCCAGGGACTTTGTGTAATGGCTCTCCTAGACACAGCGCGATATCAACCCCCAATACCGGGAGAGATGAATCCTGTCTAACCGTCACTGCTTCCAAGTACTTCGGGACTGCACCCAACTGCTACCTGTTTGCACGACTCCTTCGAGCCGTGGTAGGGTAGCAATCTAAGAAAAGTGGGAACACACTCGAGGCGAAGTGACAGTATCAAGTCAACGGACTAAGCTGTACTCATGTCACCTGGGAACTGATAACTTACGATAGGTATAGTACCAACCAACAGTTCCCGACGAGTCCTATCCAGTGTACTCGTAACCTAACGAGCACCCGCATACTATCTCAAGCACGACATACTGACGGCTGTGGGACAGACCGTCTCCCATGCTGGGATGAGAAGCGCATACGCTAGTCTACTCCGGAGTATCGATGCCCTGTCTCGATAGTCCTACGACTATGGACCTGCATAAGGATGTGCTTGTGGATTACCCAGTCCCCACGAGTGTGACTGCCATCACAACGCTGGTAATCAAGCAAAGATCCTAAGGGCTCCACTAATGTGTATAGGTGATATACTAAAAGAAACACATGTACACATTAAAGTAGAAACAAACCAAGTAGCATACTTCCATTTTGAGCAAGATTGTCTATACAACTGTGAATATCCCAAGCTTCCATTAAGTAATATACAAACTAGTATGATACTGTAATGGCCTCTAGGGCATATACACTAACAATCTCCCACTTGCACTAAGGCCATGTACTGGCGTATCGAAGACCTATCATCTCGATCAGCCACTCGAACTGAGTCTGGGGTAAGGCCTTCGTGAGTGGATCAGCAGTGTTATCTTCCGTAGCAACTCTCCGAACCTCGATCTCTTGGCGACCCACGATCTCCCTTATCAGGTGATACCGCCTCAAGATGTGTCTGGACCTCTGATGGGACATGGGTTCCTTCGCTAAAGCTATAGCCCTATTGTTGTCGCAATACAGAGGTATTGGATCAACAATGGATGGAACTACCTGAAGTTCTGTCAAGAACTTCCTTATCCAGACGGCTTCTTTTGCGGCATCTGCAGCAGCGATATAATCCGCTTCCATCGTCGAGTCAGCAACAGTTTCCTGTTTGGAACTCTTCCAACACACCGCCCCTCCATTGAGGGTAAAGACATAACCCGACATGGACTTGGAATCATCCTTTTCACTCTGGAAGCTGGAGTCAGCAAAGGCCTCGATCTGGAGGTCTTTTCCGCCATACACCAAGAACATCTCCTTAGTCCTTCTCAGGTACTTGAGAATGTTCTTTACCGCTATCCAATGCTTATCCCAGGGTTTGACTGATACCGGCTTACCACACTTAGTGCATAAGCTACATCTGGTCTGGTACACAACATCGCATACATTATAGAGCCTACCGTAGAAGCGTAGGGTATAATATACATGCGATCCCTTTCCAAATCAGTCTTGGGAGACATCTCTTTGGAGAGGGTGATCCCGTGATAAGCCGGTAGATTACCGTGCTTGGAATCATCCATACTGAATCTTTTCAGTATGGTGTCGATGTACCTGGATAGTGAAAGTCCTAATATCCTCTTGGATCTGTCACAATAGATTCGGATCCCCAGAACGTAAGAGGCATCACCCAGGTCTTTCATGGAGAACCTGTGTGACAAGAACCCCTTGACAGATTGTAGCATAGGAATGTCATTTCCTATCAAGAGAATGTCATCCACGTATAAAACGAGGAATACGACAGTTCGTGCTACAATTTTACTATAGATGCATGGTTCATCTGGATTTTTGATAAAGCCAAAATCTTTGACCGTCTCATCAAAACAGATGTTCCAACTCCGCGATGCCTACTTTAGTCCATAAATGGACTTAAGCAACTTGCACACATTTCCGCTGCTCCCACTCTGAATGAAACCCTCTGGCTGGTCCATATAGACGCACTCCTCTAAATTTCCATTTAGAAAAGAGGTCTTTACGTCCATCTGCTAAATCTCATAATCGTGGAAGGCATCAATGGCAAGAAGGATCCGAATGGATTTGAGCATAGTCACTGGAGAAAAGGTTTCGTCATAGTCCAAACCAGGTCTTTGACAAAAAACCTTTGCAACAAGTCTAGCCTTATAGGTCTCAACCTGTCCATCTACACCAATCTTCCTCTTGATGATCCATTTGCATCCTACGGGTTTTACCCCATCTGGAGCAACGTCCAAAGTCCATACTTTGTTGGTGTACATGGACTCCATTTCGGTCCACATTGCATCTAGCCATTTTACCTGTCAATGCTCTGAATGGACGGCTGGAAGCTAGTCGGCTCATCATAATCAATGATGCAATTCTCTCTATCCCCGTCTATGAGAAAACCATAGTATCTCTCGGGCGGATGAGATTGCCTACTACTCCTGCGGAGCGGCGTAGGAATGTCCTGATCTTTCGAACCCTCTGGTTCTACTAAGCTTTCAGTAATAGCTTGTGGTTCTGGAATTTCTTCCAGTTCTACTGCGCTCCCACTTATCTGATTTTCCAAAAATTCAGTTTCCAAGAAGCAGGCATGATGAGAAACAAAAACCTTTTGTTCCTCTGCGCAATAAAAGAAATATCCCTGGGAGTTCTTTGGATATCCCACAAACTTACACTGTACTGAGCGTGCCTCGAGTTTGTCTGCATGCTGCTTTTTGATAAAAGCTGGACATCCCCATGTCTTAATATGCTTAAGATAGGATTTCTTCCCACTCCACATCTGATATGGTGTGGTAGGCACAGTCTTAGTTGGAACTCGGTTCAAAAGATATGCAGCTGATTCTAGTACATATCCCCAGAATGATCGCGGCAACTCAGCATTACTCATCATGGAACATACCATATCCAATAGGGTTCGGTTCCTTCTCTCCGTTACACCATTATGTTGTAGGGTGTATGGAGGAGTAAGTTGAGAGAGAATTCCATTCTCTTTTAGGTAACCCAGGAACACGGCACTTAAGTATTCACTACCTCGATCAGATCTCAGTGTCTTGATACTTTTGCCTGTTTGTTTTTCTACTTCATTCTTGTATTCCTGGAATTTTTCAAAGGCTTCTGATTTATGCTTCATTAAGAAGACATACCTGTACCTTGAAAAATCATCCGCAAAAGTAATGAAGTAAGAATAACCACTTCGCGCATGTGTAGACATTGGACCGCATACATCACTGTGTACGAGTCCCAAGAGCTCGCTCGCTCTTACTCCGTGTCCAGTGAACGGAGTCTTTGTCATCTTTCCTTTGAGACACGATTGACAAGTTGCATATGATTGATATTCGAACGGATCCAAATATCCTTCTTTATGCAACTTAGTTAACCTTGTATCATTTATGTGACCCAGTCTACAATGCCATAAGAAAGCATGATTTATTTCTGGAAACTTTCTTTTGTGTGTATTCTGGACATTGAAAATCTGTGGTTGGTTCAATACGTATATACCGTTGTTTAATATACCCGACCCAATCAGAACATGATTAAGGTGAATGTTTAAAACATTGCTTACAAATGCAAAATCATAACCTTCTTTTGACATTAAAGATACGGATATGATATTACAAGTCGAACTGGGTACAAAATAACAATCACGTAAAACCAAAACATGTCCATCTGACAATCCCATGTGATAGTCCCCCACGGCTTCAGCATCCATGCTAGCTCCATTTGCAACTCTAAGGGTCATATCACCTGCCTTCAAAACCCTATGCTTTCTCAGTGCCTGCAAAGAATTACAGATATGAGATCCTGACCCGGTATCCAATACCCAGGAAGTAGAGTTTATTGATAGGTAGATTTCAATAACATACACACCTGAAGCCGAAGCCACAACTTGCTTCGGGTCCTGGTTTCTGGCCTTCCAAGCCCTGCAATCTTTCTTCCAGTGTCCACTCTTGTGACAGTAAAAGCACTCTTCCTTTCCCACAAGCTTTCCCGCTACCTTTGTTGCTTTTGCCTTTCCCTTTGCTTCTACTTTACAAACACCGCCCCTTGGTTTGGTGGGGGTTTTCTTCTTCTTTCCCTTGGCTTTCACCTTGGACTTAGAAGAGCATGGTCCTCCAACAAACAAACTGGATGTTTCCCTACCGTTCTGTAGGGTGCCCTCTGCACTCCTCAGCATGTTGAGGAGTTCTGAAAGTTCAACTTCTTTTTCTTGCAAGTTGAAATTCAGGATAAACTGGGCGTAAGTGGAAGGAAGGGACTGGAGAATCAAGTCCGTGTAGAGCTCGTTCTCTAACGTGGTCCCAAGGTCCGTGAGCACTTCAATATAGCCAATCATCTTAAGCACGTGTTCTGCTACCGATGATCCGACGGCCAATCTCGCCGAAAACTTTTTCGAGACTTCGTATCTGGCGATACGAGATTGCACTCCAAACAGTTCTTTTGTATGGAGAAATATGGATTCAAGGTCCACATTCTCGTGCCACCTCTGATGTTCATTTTCAATAGAGGCAAGAACGAGGCACTTGGCCTTCGCGCAGTCGATTTCCGAGGTCTTACGGATTTCCTTATCCACGACGCTGGTTTTAAGACCTGGGACAGGGGGAGCTTTGGTGGTAAGGAGATACCCTAACTTGTCATAAGTGATTGCCATTTTGACATTCCTGAGCCAATCCTTGTAGCTTGGCCCTGTCAGTATGTTTTTATCTAGTAGTAACTTAAGTCCAGTCATGATGTTTGGTCGCTGCAATTAGGAGAAAGAGAAGAAACACTTTAGCTTGATGCTCTTGCAAGTTTAGAGTGGTTTTTAGTTTGTCTAAACAGGATGGCTCCCACTGTTTCTCGAATCCCTCCTCAAACCAAAAAGGAAGAATTAGTCGGGATCAATCTCACCGTACAATACTTGCTTAACCGTTCAGCCAGGCCAGTGTTGGTACTTCGAGGGAGGTTTTCCAACGCTTTCACGAAATTCCTTAATTAAATAACCTATTTTCCCTGTGGGCGTAGCCCCGCTAACACCTTTCTAGACACCTACTTGGTTTATAGCATTGATCGTTAAGTGAGAAATTTCAGGAGGAGTAGCATATACTCACAGTAGGATCGGGATCCAAATATCATCGTGTGCAAAAAATGAAGGAATCCTACCAGAATCATCACACTCCACATGGTATGCAGCGCTAGCAAGTTTCAGTTTCTTTAGAAACTCCCGATGTGGATTTTTGCCCCATGCTCTTATGACCTTGACTTTGGCCAACAAATCATAAGTCACATGTCAAGTTCTACCCGTCATTCTCCAGGTTAATTTGAACCCACCCGTACCTATCCTTGACTTTGGCCAACAAGGCAGTACGACTGTCCCAAACCAACACATCTATCTATGCTGCACATGAATACCCAATAGCTACCAATCACTATGCCTTGACTTTGGCCAACAAACATAGCTTGAATACTATTGACTAATCATGTGAAACGACGGAGGGCTACGAATGGTTTTGGCGAAACCGTGAACGTAGTGAACTTTATATAATCGATGGAACGAGATAGCTTTTAAAAGGAGTGGCTTAAGCTCCGCGTTTAAAAGTTGTTTTTGAAAAGAAACCGAGTGGTTTTGAAAGTGGTCCAACGACTCTACTTTGGTTTATTTTCTTGCATTAATTTAATGTGTCCCATCATTTAATCCTACCATTGCAGAAAACAACGAAAATATGACGTACGCTTATGCCATCCGCATTCTCCACGGGGTCCCGTCATCACCCGTTAGGTTACTTAACTAACGACAGAGCGGGGGCTGGACTAGCGCGGATGCAAAACATAAGCAACGCCTAAATAGATATCATATATAGATATATACATTCGTCACATGCAATGATAGCCATTCCAGATCACAGATGAACACATTGGATATACTAGGAATCCGCATTCCGTACGAGCCTGTAACGAAGAGCGGATTACACGGTCGTGATGAATAGCCAAGACCCCACCCTAGACCCCTACGGGTGCGGAAAACTACCCGCCAAGTACCCGAAGCGAAGCAACCTCATTCAACTCCGTGAGTAGGCCACTCGGCACTTCGAGGTACGCTGTAATTTATGCACCCCACTTTGGGTCTATCCTAGGAGCAAAAACAGAAAAAGAAATTATGCAATGACGGCTACAACCCCATCCCGGTTGTGCGGGCATATAAATAAATTACATCAATAACAAATTACATGAATTGAAAGAAAAAGAAAACTCTCATCTCACAACCCCCCGGCTATTCATCCGCGACAATCCAATGAATTCATATACACAAACCTTCAACATTTCAGATCACAGATATGTATAACCCCTACTAATCGACGTATAGCGATTAGCAGACGTTCAATACATATATCACATCACAGATATAACCCATTAGCCAAAGTTTAGAGAAGTTCGATCAAAATACGGATTTGTAACCACCCTAAATACAAATTTGTTCTCTGGATATTCTGGGCAGAAACAAACCATCCTAAAAATCCCAAAACACCATTATAAGAATACTGCAAGAAAAATGACCCACGGCCGAGTCAACTCGGCCGTGGATCCGCGGCAAGAGCATGCTCATGCCGCGGTTCCGCGGCGCGTTGACCGAGTCACTGGATCGTTTTTCTTGGGTGTTCTTTAAAAACCCTGAGCCGATTTTTAGTGTATGATTAATTATTTTTTGAACAGAAATAAAAATCGGCAGAAAGTTCACATTTTTCACGTGTTTTGCGGTTTTTTCTCTGATCGAAATTCTAGATACTTCGCTAACTTGCTAGTTTGTGTTTAGTTAGGCTCTGATACCACTGTAATGTTAGTGTATATGCCCTAGAGGCCATTACTGTATCATACTGGATTGTATATTACTTGATGGAAGCTTGGGATATTCACCTTGTATTGACATTCTTGCTCAAAATGGTAGTATGCTACTTGGTTTGTTTCTGCTTTAATGTGTGCATGTGTTTCTTTTAGCATATCGCCTTTACACATTACTGGAGCCCTTAGGATCTTTGCTTGATTACCAGCGTTGTGATGGCAGTCACACTCGTGGGGGCTGGGTAATCTACATGCACATCCTTATGCAGGTCCTTAGTCGCAGGACTATCGAGACAGGGCATCGACACTCCGGAGTAGACTAGAGTATGTAAGTGCACGGCGGCGCCCCGGCCTCCATCCCGAGGCCAAATACGGAAGCGATGGTTAACTTTAATTTTTCTTGAACCGGCACCACCGCTCACTAAAACCCGGATCGGGCCATTAAACTAGTTCTAGCTAACTACAAGATGGGAAGAGAGATATACCGAGTGATCCGTGTTCTCCGGTCTTCTCGTCGTCGTCCCGATCTCCCGCGGAATGTCCTGTCTCCACCTCCTCGCCGGAAGGGCACCACGTCGCCTGCTTCTTTTACGGGCTCCCACCTCTATACCGAGGCAACTCGGGCACGAAGTTGGCGAGCCGACGTGCCCAAGGTTTGCTGTAGAATGGTGTAGTGAGCTATGTCTCATTTTGGGGTTGCTTGAAGTCGCCTTTTAGTGGAGGAAATGAAGTGAACCTTTTGGAGAGGGAACTTGGGGATTTTTGCAAGCAAATGAGACCAAAAATCCCCCATGAAAATTTGGGACAGCCCCCACCTTGGAATGGCCGGCCTCTTTTTGGAGGAGATAGAGAATGAGAGTGAGTGCATGGATGATGGAACCACAATAATAATGCAAGAGAGAAAAATGTCATCATAAAGGGAAATGATCACAAACAAACCCACACTCCAAAACAACCATCATCAACAACCATGATTGCACCAAAACCAACACTCCAACAAGCTAATCATCAACAACCATGATGACTCAAAAGTCAAGCCATGATGAGAAGAAGAAGAAGTCAAATGGTGGAGGAATAATCATGATACAAGAATATGCAAAGAACACCCTCCACAAATACTTATTTGCACAAATGCAAATAAGCCCTCCTCCACCAACCTTCGGCCAAAGAAGGATACAAATGAAAATGGCCGAAACGGAAAGCAAACTGGCAACTCCAGAAAACTGGTCCCGTAATAAATTACAGGAAAACCCCGATACTGTGCATACACACCCGCATTTGCATTCCGACCGAAATACAAATGCAATGAGACAAAATCTACACAGTACTATACTAGTATCCTGCTTAAACCAAAGCCTGCTAGTATTATCCGTCCGATCCTGATCCGTGCAATACCGCACGTATCTGATCGAACCCTGCCATATCTCCTTACGGCCTCTACAGCGTTTCGCCCGAAAACTTGTGCAACTGAATGTGGGGACTCTAAAGACTCATCAACACCTTGGTTGTGGATTTAACCACTAGCACGTCAGAGGTATAAGCCAATACGTAACAGGATACCAGGTATTGACCAAAAGGGACGTCGATGAGCGAACTCATCCTGATACCCTACTGAGCCTGTCAGTGACAATATCCGTACAGTCCGGTCCGTTCGTCTATGAGCATCGCATGGCGGGCCTAGGGGGTTGGTAAATGTCAGACCCCCAAAAGCGGTACAAGTCGTGTCGGAGTGTAGCCCAGAACACCCTGAGATACTACTGGAATACCTACCAGTAAATCTCCTGCCTCGGCCGAGGGCTTCATGTAATGGCTCTCCTAGACACTGCGCGACCTCACCCCCAATACCGGGAGAGACGAACCCCTGAAGATCCGCTCACTGCCTCCATGTGGCTCGGGACTGTACCCAACTAAAACCTGTTTGCACGTCTCCTTTGAGCGTGGTAGGGTAGTAATCAAAGTACAGTGGGAACTCACACGAGACAAATGACGATCCTCAGGTCGATGAACTAACCTGTACACATGTCACCAGGGAACTGCTATCTGACGTCAGGTATAAGACCAACTAGCATGTTCCCGGCGAGTCCTGTCCGGTGTACTCATAACCCAATGAGCACCTGTATACATCTTAGGTGAACCAACTGACACCAGTGGCTTGTGAGACCGGCCACCGCCCCTCGTCGGGGTCTCGACTGTATACACTAGTCTACTCTGGAGTATCGATGCCCTGTCTCGAAACTCCCACGACTAGGGACCTTTTAAGGATGTGCTTATAGACCCCAGCTCCCACTTATATGATCGCCCTCATACTGCTGGTGGTCAAGCAAGAATCCTAGGGGCTCTATCAACGTGTAATAGCGACATGTCAGGTCACCTAAAGCAGTACACGATGATAAAGATAAACCAGATAGCATACTATCATCTTGAGTAAGACTGTCCTACCGGGATAGGTCCTCCCTCAATCATTGCAATCACGTGCCTGTGATCCAATAATTGACTCTGAGGACACAATCTAGTGCAAAAACAACATCTGGCGTGGTACTTGACATCTCATGATTGACTCAATTGCCTAAACAAGTGATCTGCCAATCATGCGCATCCCTCTCTACTTAAGTCTGTAAGACACCTTTAGAGAGGGTGACTCCATTACCTACAGGTACACCACCGTGCCAGGAGTCGTCCATTCTAAATACTCATAGAATGCTGTCTAAGCACCCAGATTGGGAAACCACACAAATCTAGATCGAAAACCATAGATCTAGTAACCAGAATGTCTGATATAATATCCATATCCTTTGTGGAGAAACCACTGTGTGATAACCAAAGTATAACCGATCGTAGTATAGGAATATCACTTCCTACTCTGTGTATGTCATCCAAATTCCAGGACATCACACCCTACTACCTTCTTCACAGATCCATCCCCTATTTTGATGAAGTCAAACCTATGACTGTCACATCAGAAATAGATGATCTATCTCCGCTACATCTGCTTTAGTCTGTAAATAGACATAAGCCACCTGTCACGACCCGGAAGGGCACGTGACTGGCCCTTGAACCATATGAAGTCTATAGGACTCCATCTGATCCAAGTAAGCCAAAAGCCCAGAAATCTAAAACCATTTTTAAGAATAAGTAAAGAAACTGGCTTAAAGAAGTGAAGAAAAACATGTTTGAAATCAAGGTTTTTAAATAACTAAGCCGAATGTACATTTTGGAAACTGTAAAGTCTTTTCTAAAAATTTCGGCAGAGTCTCTTTTGTAAAACTGGCCCCGAATGGGGTACAACAAGGATAACAATATATGCAATGATAAATGCATCCCCAAGCGGGAGCTAGCTCTTCGTCAATTGACGGCCACAACCACACAAGCAATAATAATATACAACGCCGAACGGCGAGGATCAAACTCAAAGGAATGCTCCAAAAGCAAGAAAACCGCAATACTACTAAGCGCGACTCTAAGGTCAAATAATACATCACTAATGTCTAAGTCTGAAACAATATACAAGTTTTGGTTGATGGAAATTCTAGATACAATGGATAAAATAAATACAGTGGTGGTTCTTGATGCAAAAGAATCCACCTACCAAAAGCAATTCACCCGCAAGGAAGTAGTGTGCCAGAAATGCCGCAATAGAACCTGTACGGCAGAACCTGCAAGAACTGTGGCACAACGGGGGTGAGTTGCCAACTCGTGAATAGAAAATATCTACAAGCAGAAACCGAATGCAAGACATAATCCTAGGTCAATACGATCAGTATATAAACCTCAAGAATAAGCCTGATACATGATAAGGTGGCAAAGCAACATCTAAACAGGTATGTAGTGCCAAGTACTCAGGTAATAACATGTCATAGATGTAAGGTATGTCTGCATGAAGTAAATATGAAGAAGTATCAAATGGATATCAATACACATATATTAGCGTCCCATACCACTAATATTGGTGTAAGGGTATATATATATAACAGCGCCCTCATACCCTGTTATATATATATATATAAAGTATGATCAAAGTAAATCCAATCTGTATGTATGTGGACCCCGTCCACCTGTCACCCAAATGACAATAAGCATTATGCATGTAAATGTCATAAAGCATGTGCACGGAAAATATGAGGATATAACCAAAAGCATGGAACCTGAGTGCCTAGCATCGACACTCGAAAACATCATGAAAATCTGTGCCTAGCATCGGCACGTAATTCCTCATATACCGGGCATCCGTCAGTCCGGGTCAGCCCACTCTCTCATATATCGGGCATCCGTCAGTCCGGGTCAGCCCTCTCTCAATATATCGGGAATCCGTCAGTCCGGGTCATCCCTCTCTCAATATATCGGGCATCCGTCAGTCCGGGTCAGCCCTCTCTCAATATATCGGGAATCCGTCAGTCCGGGTCATCCCTCTCTCAATATATCGGGCATCCGTCAGTCCGGGTCAGCCCTCTCTCAATATATCGGGAATCCGTCAGTCCGGGTCATCCCTCTCTTAAAGCCAGAAATATCATAGAAATAACATATCTCAATGCGTATAATCAGAACATGATATATGCGACATGTAAATAAAGGTGAGCGTATCAGAAGTCATGTAACATATAGATGAGCTACAATGTAATGATCCGATGTGATATATGCATCAAGTATGGATATCAAGTCATGTCACATCTCAAGTCAGAATCATCTATTTTATGTAAACGTATAAGTGTACAATATGCCATGCAAGAATCATATCATGAATGAAACAGTACTACAGTGTAGTGGCATGACAATTATCGATGATGAAGTGTGTGAGCCGGCAAAAAGTGTATGTGGAACATACGCATCATCGATAATGGTGCTGGTGTCCTAACAGCATGATAACAGTTTAGCAATGAACATATGCAAGCAATGCGAATAGCATGCAAAATACGGAAATCAAATAATCAAAACCACAGTGAAGAAACTACTTCAATATTTATATGCCATGCAATTATGCCTTTTGAAATAAGACAAATCAGGGTTTTAGTAAAATAAGGGGTACGGTGTTTTACGAAAGATATGCCTTTTTAAGGTATCCGTAGAATCCCTTTTTGTCTTTAAGATATTCCCGATTCGTAGTTTTTGAAATAGGTATGACTCGGGTCTAGTCTAACATCTACTATGTAAACTACTGATCTAAGTATCAAGCCAAACGGGAGGGGTATGGAAACCACCTAAATCTAAGTCGATAATATATAGATATATAGTCGGTGATCCCGCCTCAATAATATGTCGTAGGACATCCTCAAGTTATGAGTGCGGATCTATCATCCATATCGGCTCGTACGGTAAATCGTCGTACGATATCCCAATAGCTGGGTACGGGTCAATATCACATTCCTCTCATCAAATATCAGGTATCACTATTATCATATCACATAATCTGGGGTACTACTCTAAGTCTAGTACATCTGATACCATCTACAAAGTATGAATGCGGGGGTAAACACACATGCCAAGCCCGCAAGAAACACATGTCATATCCCAATATGAATCATATCAAATTACCGATCTTGCGGCACAAGGCCCAATATAATCGACTCATCACCAATGTCATCCAATATTATCAACAAAGTGCAAGTGTAAGGAACATGCAAGGTTGTGCGTGTGGGTGTAAATCTATCCTAGGGCTCGCAACTAGGAACTACGCTAGTTACTTCTATCCCTAACTAACCATATCACACTATACCTAACATGTATATACACTACATAGTATACTAACTACGGACTGCGGCGGTGCTATACGCCATCCACCCGACTTCCCCCTGTAGATATAATCTACTCACATTGCGTCTTATTTGCGGACGTCACCACGCATTTGCTTGTCATCCTGAAGTCTTCATGGGTACCTACACATCAAAGTGTCGTATATGCGCATTAAAACCAAATCCAAGCTAAAACGGCACACGAAATCCAAAACGATACGATAAGGGGCCTATAGGTGAGAACCTATGGCACGCCTTCAAAACCATCAATAAATCCTCTATATCGTCGTATAAACGCCAAATAGTCGAGGCAAAACACAATCCACAATTGCAGAATTAAAAATACGGAATACGGAAACATGAATCCAAAACAGCAACTTAGGAATTATGTCCCAGATTTCACCCGAGGTCACTTTATACAAATCTATATATACCAGGGGTCTAAACTAAACATGTGGGAGCTACAGAACAAACACGAGACCAAATGGTGGGACCCAGGCTGCAATTTGCGGCCAATGGGAATAAATTGGCGGCCGGGAAGAAGAAGTGGGGGATGGGGTCTTGGGGTTCGCTTCCTGGGTGCCTGCACAAGTCACTATCCACTCAATTTTATTATCAGAGTCTCGGGGTAAAAGCAGATTCAATAAACACTACACAGATTTCACAAATTCCCCGATATCGGTTTCTAAAATCCGTATTCTGGTTTAAGCTTCAGGTTTTGGGTTCCAATTCATACACTAGGGTGATGGTATAACCTCTACTGACCTCAATTTCATATTACAACCCATAATTCATCACAACCCTAACTAGGTTATCCTCAAGTCCATAATATCACATAATATCGATTCAATCTTGACATGGGGGTAAAGGAAATGCTATAACTAAGCTAATGGTTCAGAAAAATACCTCATTTGGCAACTCAAGAATTTTCTTGAGTTGCCCCTAGTGGCCAAAATCCTTGCTTCATTAGCTCCATGTGTAGATCTAGGGATTGTGCACACATTTAATGAAATGAGAGTGGGGTTTTGGAGTTGTTTTAGAGGTGAAGTGAGGAGTTGAAGAGGGGAGGGAGATGAAGGAGGAGCAGCAGCAGGAGAGAGGAGAAGAGGGAGGGAAATGAAGGGGAGAAAATGGCTAAGTCTTTAGTCAATGAAGCCCATACCTCTCTCTCACACCAACTACCCATTCTTTATTCTTTTCTCTTTTCTTTTCTTTTTCCTTAAAACCCTTCTCACTCAAATAGTAACCCCAAAACAAACCATGGTAAAAAAAATGTAACACAAGTGTGAAAAAGTGATATGTGCATGTTTTGCACAAAAAAGCTAAAAACCGATTAGCGATTTTTTAATCGCGATTAGCACTAATTAAGCATATAAATAATCAATTAAACTTAGAAATGGCATAATTCTCTAATTTACCCTATTTTAGAATTTTCCATAATTTTTCTCAAATTTTTCCTATTTATTTGCATTTAATAATACCAAAATATTAAAATATTCAATAAAATAATATTAAATTATAAAATTTCCCAAGAATAATATTTTATTATTTTGAAACGTTACAATCTACCCCCCTTAAAGAAATTCGGTCCCCGAATTTAAATTTAAACCCCCAATTACAACAAACATTTCAGTAAAAACCCAATTTGTCGGGGTTCCGAAACATCAATACATAGCGAATATCATCAAAGAGTACTGCTCTACTAAAAATCAATCCACAAAATGTATATATAAGAATATCTTATGCGTCTGGTGCACAAGGAATCAAAATCCATATATGTATCAAACAGGTGTACAAAACAACATCTAGGTGCAACTGGTGTGCACGAAACATCTGTCATAGGCAACGTGTGTGCCTGACAACAACCAAATCAGGTGCATGTAACATGCACGAAGAATCCCGATTTAGTGCATCTGGCGTGCACCAAAATCGTATATCAAAACACTAAAGGTGCATGAAAACTATGCCGGAAGTGTAAATAAAATCACTGCATAAGATAGGCGTGAAATCTCAATCAATATCTCAAACGTAATAACTATGCGCAAAACATAAATATCCAGTGGGTGCATGAAACAAATATCATGAAACTCAGTCATCAAAACTAAATCATGCAAACAGAACGCCCAAAATACCGAAATCCAAAACGACGGATACGTGATAATCGAATCACAAAATCACAAATCATAAATACCGTCTTCGGTAGTTCCTCCTTCGAGGTCGAGAAGGAGTCGGTGCATCCAATGCTAGCAGCGCAAGATATCTACTTGCCTCTTGCTCACGGTCTGGCGTCCTCTAACTCTGGGTCTTTATCTTTTCTGTGGATTACCAATCTCACAGTCAATCGGCTCATCGGCCCTGCCAGATGTGTTAACAGGGACGATTCCGTTCTGGCACTTCTCTGGTCATCTCTCGATCAATCCTCACGACCATTCGTAAAGCAGCATGTCACTGGTGTCGGCCTCTGGCTCTCTGAATGCACATCACACATCTGATCCTGGGTGCAAACATCATTGCAGCAATGTCCTGGAAGGAATCATGCTCAAGGTCTCTTCCGATCTTGCCTAAGCCGAACTGTACGGAGGCTAGCTCTCTTGCATAATCTTTTCTCACTCGATAGACATCTGTGTCCTCAGCACAACATTTCTCGGAAACTGGTCGCATCCCAACGCCTCTGTAAGCATATCTGACCTCTGGTCTCGACGGAAAGTAATGACAGCTCGCCAGTGTCTCTCACGAACCTCTGGTTCCACCTGTCTCTATCGTCGTCTACTATGACGTCACGCCATGCTATCTACGCACCGCACTATTCTCGGCCTCGGTCAATCCGAAATCTCTCACACGGACTCGAAATCGCGTACCCTGTAGCTTCATCACTCTGTAGAAGATGTCTGGCCAAATAGGTTCTCGGGAACGCGTCCCAACTATCGGAAGAATACACAACACTCGTCCGTCCTTGATCAATTCGCAACGCATCTGGGTAAAGTCCTCTATCCGAACCTGGTCAACTACCTCGTCGACGATGCCGAACCCTGTCCTGCTGGGTGTGCGCAACATGACCACTCCTGGGTCTAGGTCTTCTCGTTTCGTTTTCCAGAAAGGTCCTGTCGAGGTCTCTCTCTCAAATCTCATTCTTGCCGAAATGCCCGGAAGTCATCATCCACTGCTGAAACTAATTCTTATTCCGGAACGGCTGCATACCTATCGCGCTTCTTTATGGAAAATATATCCATATACCATGCCTCTGGGTGCGTATCACAATGTCAGCGGAGTGGGACGTCATCTCGTCGAAATCTCTTGCGAACTCTTTCTGCACTCTGCTTCAATGTCGGCTGATTCGGAATCGTCTCATCGTGGCTGCATGGACTGTGCTCCAACGGCTATGCTCAAATCTGGAGTCTCCCGAGCAATGTATCCCATCACACGATATCCGAATGATGCCGAATCATCCGATCGACTCGTCAGAACCTCATGATCCCCCAAGAGATCAACATCATGGGTACAGTTTAATAGTATCGAGTACATGCCACAGCGTCGGTGGTCCAGCCGTAGAAGGGCAAACCCAAGCCTCACTAATGGCGCCGCGGAACTGCCGCAAACCCTAAGGTTCAAAGGCTTTCACACGGTCATTAAGTCGAGTTAAGGTTTCATTCTTCTAGAGGGTCCATAGAATCACCTGCATGTCTCTCCGTATACTTTAAACTTGGAAAAGGGGCTTCTGACATTCGATCGTCTCTATCGGCTCTCAACGAATCTGCGTGAAGTCGCCTCTAGCTGGAAACAATCTATCTGATGACCTCGCATCGGTAAACGAACGAATCACATGTCCTAGTCATTAGTCCTCAGGTGACTAGCGACCGTCCATCATATCTCTAAGTAGATGCTCATGCTGCAGTAGCTCCAACCATCTAGGCGATATTTCGTCATTGCAGCAGCAACTGGCTCATTCGCCTGTATGTCGAACAGCGCCTCAATCCTCCAGGAAAGGTAATACATTGGCGGTCATCTCTAAGTCGTCCTGCTCTAGATCTGAGTAAGACTCTCCACACTGGAAATCTTCAACTCAACTGGGCCTGCTCCGACGGAAAAATATCGGACGAATCACCCTCGTCTCTCAAATCGGGTAGACTAGCTATCATCTGTCTCATATCTGCCTGAAGCTCCGGCAATCTCTGCTCGTAAGCTTCGGAAGCGACATCCTGTCAATCTCAGCAGCAGCTGGTCCATCTGTCTGCACGGTAGGCGACATTATAATCTCTGAGGTATGCTGTACATCAACAGTCCTCTCTCAACTGGCAGCTCTTAACAATGACCCGATCATCCGGTGCAAGACCAAGCACTCGCCTCTGCTAGAGGTCACAATCAACAATCCAACTCGAGACGTTCCCATGTCACCAGAAAACACAATGGTCAGCCCTCGTACCAGACGAGCTCGCACTGACCGTAACCCTAGCAGCAGCCCAAACTGCGCTCAAACATGGCGACAGGAACCTCAATCGAGTAGCGAAGAGAGCATATCAATGGCAAGGAAGAGAACAACAGATCCAAAGGGGATACATAATCATAAGAAGGAACAGTATCAATAAAGGTATGATCATGAAACTAATAGAATCGGGGATCTCAAATGGATGTATAATCCTGGATATGAAGAGAATCACTGATCTCGAAAATATGCACATCCTAAGGTTCCTTAAGCGGAGTGGCGTGTCGTAAGTATGCCGCGGAACATACCAACGGTACGTCACTCTACTTTAGTCACCTATTCCATCAACCAAGGGTCATCCTACGCGAAGAAAGTTCGGGTCTAATACCCCCTCGACCAAGTCTGAGTTCCGTAAGGTCAAGCCTAAGTTCCGTATATATATAAACGCCCTAGGCTCCACATAGTCAAACTTAGACTCGAACCAAGGTCAACCAAGCGCTCTGATACCAACTTTGTCACGACCCGGAAGGGCACGTGACTGGCCCTTGAACCATATGAAGTCTATAGGACTCCATCTGATCCAAGTAAGCCAAAAGCCCAGAAATCTAAAACCATTTTTAAGAATAAGTAAAGAAACTGGTTTAAAGAAGTGAAGAAAAACATGTTTGAAATCAAGGTTTTTAAATAACTAAGCCGAATGTACATTTTGGAAACTGTAAAGTCTTTTCTAAAAATTTCGGCAGAGTCTCTTTTGTAAAACTGGCCCCGAATGGGGTACAACAAGGATAACAATATATGCAATGATAAATGCATCCCCAAGCGGGAGCTAGCTCTTCGTCAATTGACGGCCACAACCACACAAGCAATAATAATATACAACGCCGAACGGCGAGGATCAAACTCAAAGGAAAGCTCCAAAAGCAAGAAAACCGCAATACTACTAAGCGCGACTCTAAGGTCAAATAATACATCACTAATGTCTAAGTCTGAAACAATATACAAGTTTTGGTTGATGGAAATTCTAGATACAATGGATAAAATAAATACAGTGGTGGTTCTTGATGCAAAAGAATCCACCTACCAAAAGCAATTCACCCGCAAGGAAGTAGTGTGCCAGAAATGCCGCAATGGAACCTGTACGGCAGAACCTGCAAGAACTGTGGCACAACGGGGGTGAGTTGCCAACTCGTTAATAGAAAATATCTACAAGCAGAAACCGAATGCAAGACATAATCCTAGGTCAATACGATCAGTATATAAACCTCAAGAATAAGCCTGTTACATGATAAGGTGGCAAAGCAACATCTAAACAGGTATGTAGTGCTAAGTACTCAGGTAATAACATGTCATAGATGTAAGGTATGTCTGCATGAAGTAAATATGAAGAAGTATCAAATGGATATCAATACACATATATTAGTGTCCCATACCACTAATATTGGTGTAAGGGTATATATATATAACAGCGCCCTCATACCCTGTTATATATATATATATATATAAAGTATGATCAAAGTAAATCCAATCTGTATGTATGTGGACCCCGTCCACCTATCACCCCAATGACAATAAGCATTATGCATGTAAATGTCATAAAGCATGTGCACGGAAAATATGAGGATATAACCAAAAGCATGGAACCTGAGTGCCTAGCATCGACACTCGAAAACATCATGAAAATCTGTTCCTAGCATCGGCACGTAATTCCTCATATACCGGGCATCCGTCAGTCCGGGTCAGCCCACTCTCTCATATATCGGGCATCCGTCAGTCCGGGTCAGCCCTCTATCAATATATCGGGAATCCGTCAGTCCGGGTCATCCCTCTCTCAATATATCGGGCATCCGTCAGTCCGGGTCAGCCCTCTCTCAATATATCGGGAATCCGTCAGTCCGGGTCATCCCTCTCTCAATATATCGGGCATCCGTCAGTCCGGGTCAGCCCTCTCTCAATATATCGGGAATCCGTCAGTCCGGGTCATCCCTCTCTCAAAGCCAGAAATATCATAGAAATAACATATCTCAATGTGTATAATCAGAACATGATATATGCGACATGTAAATAAAGGTGAGCGTATCATAAGTCATGTAACATATAGATGAGCTACAATGTAATGATCCGATGTGATATATGCATCAAGTATGGATATCAAGTCATGTCACATCTCAAGTCAGAATCATCTATTTTATGTACAGGTATAAGTGTACAATATGCCATGCAAGAATCATATCATGAATGAAACAGTACTACAGTGTAGTGGCATGACAATTATCGATGATGAAGTGTGTGAGCCGGCAAAAAGTGTATGTGGAACATACGCATCATCGATAATGGTGCTGGTGTCCTAACAGCATGATAACAGTTTAGCAATGAACATATGCAAGCAATGCGAATAGCATGCAAAATGCGGAAATCAAATAATCAAAACCACAGTGAAGAAACTACTTCAATATTTATATGCCATGCAATTATGCCTTTTGAAATAAGACGAATCAGGGTTTTAGTAAAATAAGGGGTACGATGTTTTACGAAAGATATGCCTTTTTAAGGTATCCGTAGAATCCCTTTTTGTCTTTAAGATATTCCCGATTCGTAGTTTTTGAAATAGGTATGACTCGGGTCTAGTCTAATATCTATTATGTAAACTACTGATCTAAGTATCAAGCCAAACGGGAGGGGTATGGAAACCACCTAAATCTAAGTCGATAATATATAGATATATAGTCGGTGATCCCGCCTCAATAGTATGTCGTAGGACATCCTCAAGTTATGAGTGCGGATCTATCATCCATATCGGCTCTTACGGTAAATCGTCGTACGACATCCCAATAGCTGGGTATGGGTCAATATCACATTCCTCTCATGAAATATCAGGTATCACTATCATCATATCACATAATCTGGGGTACTACTCTAAGTCTAGTACATCTGATACCATCTACAAAGTATGATTGCGGGGGTAAACACACATCCCAACCCCGCAAGAAACACATGTCATATCCCAATATGAATCATATCAAATTACCGATCTTGCGGCACAAGGCCCAATATAATCGACTCATCACCAATGTCATCCAATATTATCAACAAAGTGCAAGTGTAAGGAACATGCAAGGTTGTGCGTGTGGGTGTAAATCTATCCTAGGGCTCGCAACTAGGAACTACGCTAGTTACTTCTACCCCTAACTAACCATATCACACTATAACTAACATGTATATACACTACATAGTATACTAACTACGGACTGCGGGGGTGCTATACGCCATCTACCCGACTTCCCCCTGTAGATATAATCTACTCACATTGCGTCTCATTTGCGGATGTCACCACACATTTGCTTGTCATCCTGAAGTCTTCATGGGTACCTACACATCAAAGTGTCATATATGCGCATTAAAACCAAATCCAAGCTAAAACGGCATATGAAATCCAAAACGATACGATAAGGGGCCTATAGGTGAGAACCTATGGCACGCATCCAAAACCATCAATAAATCCTCTATATCGTCGTATAAACGCCAAATAGTCGAGGCAAAACACAATCCACAATTGCAGAATTAAAAATACGGAATACGGAAACATGAATCCAAAACAGCAACTTAGGAATTATGTCCCAGATTTCACCCTAGGTCACTTTATACAAATCTATATATACCAGGGATCTAAACTAAACATGTGGGAGCTATAGAACAAACACGAGACCAAATGGTGGGACCCAGGCCGCAATTTGCGGCCAATGGGAATAAATTGGCGGCCGGGAAGAAGAAGTGGGGGCTGGGGTCTTGGGGTTAGCTTCCTGGGTGCCTGCACAAGTCACTATCCACTCAATTTTATTATCAGAGTCTCGGGGTAAAAGCAGATTCAATAAACACTACACAGATTTCACAAATTGCCCGATATCGGTTTCTAAAATCCGTATTCTGGTTTAAGCTTCAGGTTTTGGGTTCCAATTCATACACTAGGGTGATGGTATAACCTCTACTGACCTCAATTTCGTATTACAACCCATAATTCATCACAACCCTAACTAGGTTATCCTCAAGTCCATAATATCACACAATATCGATTCAATCTTGACATGGGGGTAAAGGAAATGCTATAACTAAGCTAATGGTTCAGAAAAATACCTCATTTGGCAACTCAAGAATTTTCTTGAGTTGCCCCTAGTGGCCAAAATCCTTGCTTCTTTAGCTCCAAGTGTAGATCTAGGGATTGTGCACACATTTAATGAAATGAGAGTGGGGTTTTGGAGTTGTTTTAGAGGTGAAGTGAGGAGTTGAAGAGGGGAGGGAGATGAAGGAGGAGCAGCAGCAGGAGAGAGGAGAAGAGGGAGGGAAATGAAGGGGAGAAAATGGCTAAGTCTTTAGTCAATGAAGCCCATACCTCTCTCTCTCACCAACTACCCATTCTTTATTCTTTTCTCTTTTCTTTTCTTTTTCCTTAAAACCCTTCTCACTCAAATAGTAACCCCAAAACAAACCATGGTAAAAAAAATGTAACACAAGTGTGAAAAAGTGATATGTGCATGTTTTGCACAAAAAAGCTAAAAACCGATTAGCGATTTTTTAATCGCGATTAGCACTAATTAAGCATATAACTAATCAATTAAACTTAGAAATGGCATAATTCTCTAATTTACCCTATTTTAGAATTTTCCATAATTTTTCTCAAATTTTTCCTATTTATTTGCATTTAATAATACCAAAATATTAAAATATTCAATAAAATAATATTAAATTATAAAATTTCCTAAGAATAATATTTTATTATTTTGAAACGTTACACCACCTGTCCACCAATGTTTCCGCTGCTCCCACTGATCACGACAACCCTCTGGCAGAGTCATATAGACGCACACTTCTAAAGCCAGTTTAGAACGACGCTATACTCATCCTCCTGCCGGGTCTCACAGTCTGGAACAACAGCAATGGCAAGTCTGGGTAAACAAGAACTTCCCTGTCACCGTCCTTGAGGCTACCGGAGTACCTCTCGGGTGCCTGAAGTTAACCACCTTATCTGCGGAGTGGCCAATGGAATGTCAAGCCAGATTGAATCTTTAGGTTCCTATGAAATCTTCAGCAATCGTTTGTGGTTCTGGAATCACTTCCAGTTTTACCATACTCCCACTACTGTTTTCTGAAAAAATCCATTTTATTTAAAACTGTGGCGAGTCTAGAACAATATCGCTATTGTTCTTCCAGATGGTAGAAAGTCAACCCTCGTCATAGCCTGGGTCAACCCACAAATAGCTATTACAGAAACGTGCCTTGAGTTATCCAGAGTCTGGTTTTAATCATAAGCCGGACAACTCCCCGTACCTTAACATCGTTAAGATATGAACTGTTCTATATCCAATATAGAACCAGAGGCACTGATTTAATTGAACCAGATTCAAATCATGCAACTATCTCCAGTGCATGTCAACTAAATGGAAAGAGGCCGATCAGCGTTACTCAACTTAGGAATGCTTCCAATTATGAGTAACCTGAAAAAAAAGCAAGTTCTCTTAGTCATTACTATCAACTGAATACCGCACACAAGTATCTACATCTTCGATCACCTTGAAGAATCCCGATACTTGCAACATCTGGTTCTCTACTTTATCCATATGCCTATATCTTCTCAAAATTCGGACCCTGTGTTTCCACGAAACACCTGTCTAAAAACTAGAGAAGTCATAAGTAAACCGAATATAGTACGAGGACCAACCCCTCTGTCCTGATGGACCCTGGACAACATACAATACTCTGTATAAGTCCCTTGAGTCTGATAACTCATTCACTGTGTGTCGTAGGTTGAAAACTGTACTTATGGTTAAGAAGAATTACACCGCTGTTTAATGCTCCTTCCCTAACCATCCACTGATATAGGTAAATGTCGTAGACATAATTTCAAAAAGATATATCTCACTCTATGAAAATAGACGTACAGATATATCAATTTGAAATTGGTGCATGACAGCGGATATTCAAAACCAAATATTTGCCGACCGGGAAACAGTCCAGGTGACTTCCTCAAATATCACCGATTACAACGAATCCCGATATAATGAGGATGATCACCCAATTCCCAATAACTTACTCCCACTCATCATCTGTAAAACCATACAGATATGAGAATTGTACCTGGTAAATACATACCCTGGAGTAAGGACTAATTGGGAAATTAGTTTTCTTTTAACAGTACACAGTGGCACTGAAACATTGAAATGTTTCGATGGGGTATCCCGGTATTCCTAGTAATGCCTCTTCCAGATGCACGACTGTAACCGTATAATTCTTTGCCACCTCTCCAAATCCCTTTATATGTCTTTAGTCATTACCTTCTGCACACCCCTTAGGCCAAATGGTTTTCTTCCTTCCCTACCGATCGGCACCAGCCTATGGTTTGGAAGAAGACTATCCAATAAGCATAATGGGTGTACTGTCCTGATCCTAGGAGCACTCGCAATGCGAGAGAAGGTGAAGATAAAAGACAACCGAATAAACCGTATTCCTATTTCTCCTGAACCAGAATCCATCCCCGAACTGGAACAAATTCCTTTCGAGTACGTATATAACCATACGATGGAGTATCCAATAAACTGCGGATCTTCGTAGTGATACGGAGTGTCCTGGAGAAATACAAAGGTGAAGTGGGAGTGGTAATGAAATACCTGGTTTGGTCGTGAATATCAGTCGCAATTTACTTTGCCCTCTTACTAATCCCTTGCTTTGTCTTAACTTAATACCTTCTGTACACCATCGTTATGCTAATTGGTTTTCTTTATTCCCTACCGTTCGGCACCAGCCTAAGGTTTGGAATAAGACTATCCAATTTGCGTAATAGGTGTACTATCTCCTAAACCAAAGAGTACTCGCAACCTGAGAGATGGTAAAAGGAAAAAACAACTGAATAGTCCTATCCGTTTTCTCCAGAACCAGAAACCATCCTCGAATAAATTCTTTCGAGTTCGTATATAACCATACGATGGTTTTGTCCAATGGAAGTGGACGTTCGTAGTAATACGGGGTGTCCTGGAGAAAAGGGTAAAAGTAGGAGTGGCAATGAGGTATGCAACTCTGACAATCCAAAAGCCAGTGTTTAAGAAGGTTCGGTCAACTTGGTCACTGAGTCATAGTCTTAGGGTCGGGTCAATGGTCGCTGCCAAAGAGAGAGAGAGAAAAGAAACACTCAGCGTGCACTCTATCCTAGATCAGAATGGTTACCAATTTATCTAATCTGGAAACCTCCCACTGTACCGTCAAATTCTTCTCCAAACCTGAAAGAAGAATTAGTCGGGATCACCCGAGGAGTAAACCAACTCATCAGTGGGAATCGGGATCCAACTATCATCGCATGACTACGTAACGGAATCCGCTCACGGTATCACACTCCAGAAGGTATGCGCATATCTGGCAAGTTTCAGTTCTTTTGAAACTCCCGATGTAATTTTTGCCCCATGCTCTTATGACCTTGGCGTGAGGTCAAAATATCATAAGTCACATGTCAAGTTCTACCCATCATTGTCCAGGTTAATTTGAACCCACCCGTACATACCCTTGACGTAGGCCAAAATAGTAGTATGACTGTCCCAAACCAACGCATCTATCTATGCAACAGCTAAATATCCGGCAGCTACCAATCACTATGCCTTGGCGTGAGGTCAAAATACATAGCTTGAATACTACCGAATATTTAACCGAAATGATGGAGGGCTATGAATGGTTTCTGGCGAAAACCTTTAACGTAATGAACTTGATATCGTTGAAGGAAAGGATAGCTTTTATGAATATAGTGACGAAAACCTTTGCTAAAGAGGTCACTCCCGGTGAAGGGATCTCGGCTCTTTCCCCGTAGAATGAGGTGCAGGATATTCCAACTGAATACCACGGTGCAAAGCAAAAGTAATCGGCTATAGTGAAGTTATTTCCCTGACGCAAACTTTTGTCCAAGGGGTCATTCCCAGTGAAGGGATCTCGGCCCTTGCCTCGTCGACTGAGGAGCAGGATATTCCAACTGAATACCACGATGCAAAACAAAAGTGAACGTCCTTGCAATAACAGCCTTTTGAAAAGTGTTCCAACAACATCAGATTAGGTTTGTTTTAACTTGCATTGATCCGAATCAACGCAGTCCCATCAATTGATCACACCACAAAGAACGAAAATATACTGATGTACGTATATGCCATCCGCATTCGCCACTGGGTCCCGTCATTACCCGTTAGGTTAGCTAACTAACGACAGAGCGGGGACTGGACTAGCGCGGATGCAAAACATATACAACATCTACTAATATATATACTAATATATTATATTTCGCTCAAGGCGTGATAAAATGCAACATCACAGAAATTTACAGCATCACAGAACAATACAGATATCTGGGATCCCCGGGTTTCACAGAGCCACAACTGAAACCTGACGTTCCCCTGGTCGTGTGGATAGCCTGTGCAATGAAATCCTAGACCCCTACGGGCGCGGCAAGTTACCCGCCAAAAACTTGAAGCGAGGCAGCCCCCTTCAGCAACGTGAATGGACCACCCAGCACTTCACGGAATCCGATAACTTGGGCACCCCTCCTGGGTCAACCTGTACCCCCTACGAGTGCGGCGAATAGCCCGCCAATTCTAGAGTGAAGCCCCCTCCGTCCCAATGCCATGAGATGCGGGCTTGTTACCCTCTAGAACCCGGCTATCCGTGCACCCCTCCGCCGGGCAATCCTAGTACAGAAAGTAAAATATACATACAACGGGTACATCGACCACAACCTGGTCGTGCCCCAAAATAATAATACAAACAGGCAGTGACGGCAGTCCACATGTCGGACGCTCGCCCCGCAACATCAAATGTACATAATACAACAAAAACTGTACTAGCATTGCATCCAGGCTATCCCCCACGACCGATCCGCAACATCACAGCAATACATAGAACATCAACGTGAAAGTCACGTTCGCAAATCCGTCTAACCGGGCTATAGCAGTTAGACAGGATTTACCGATCAAGTGACATTCACGGTCGTAGATATAATGTAAATACTGTGAACTAATGTGTTTAAAATATCCGATCGATCAAATTTTACTAAGTGGGCCCCAAGTACTACTGTAGCACATCAAGAAATTCTGGGCCCAAAAATAATATTCCAAAACCCCTATTTCCAAGTAAGGAGCTTTCTGCAAAATTTTGGTACACTGAACAGTTCAAGTCGCGGCGGAACCGCGGCCCAAGCATGGGTTTGGCCGCGGTTCCGCGGTCATTTAGACTGTTCACGTGACCAAATTTTCCCAGAACTCTTAGATTGTCCTACACATCATTCTGAAACAACCTGAAAAAATTTTGGACTTCAAAAAAATTTCGACAGAAACTGATATGAAGAAAAATACGGTTTTTGGAAAATTGTTCGATTGGAAATGTAAAACACATTAGACAAAGCTAGACTATGTTAATGGCGAGGCTCTGATACCACTGTAAGTGCACGGCGGCGCCCCGGCCTCCATCCCGAGGCCAAATGCGGAAGCGATGGTTAACTTTAATTTTTCTTGAACCGGCACCACCGCGCACTAAAACCCGGATCGGTCCATTAAACTAGTTCTAGCTAACTACAAGATGGGAAGAGAGATATACCGAGTGATCCGTGTCCTCCGGTCTTCTCGTCGTCGTCCCGATCTCCTGCAGAATGTCCTGTCTCCACCTCCTCGCAGGAAGGGCACCACGTCGCCTGCTTCTTTTACGGGCTCCCACCTCTATACCGAGGCAACTCGGGCACGAAGTTGGAGAGCCGACGTGCCCAAGGTTTGCTGTAGAATGGTGTAGTGAGCTATGTCTCATTTTGGGGTTGCTTGAAGTTGCCTTTTGGTGGAGGAAATGAAGTGAACCTTTTGGAGAGGGAACTTGGGGATTTTTGCAAGCAAATGAGACCAAAAATCCCCCATGAAAATTTGGGACAGCCCCCACCTTGGAATGGCCGGCCTCTTTTTGGAGGAGATAGAGAATGAGAGTGAGTGTATGGATGATGGAACCACAATAATAATGCAAGAGAGAAAAAGGTCATCATAAAGGGAAATGATCACAAACAAACCCACACTCCAAAACAACCATCATCAACAACCATGATTGCACCCAAACCAACACTCCAACAAGCTAATCATCAACAACCATGATGACTCAAAAGTCAAGCCATGATGAGAAGAAGAAGAAGTCAAATGTGGAGGAATAATCATGATACAAGAATATGCAAAGAACACCCTCCACAAATACTTATTTGCACAAATGCAAATAAGCCCTCCTCCACCAACCTTCGGCCAAAGAAGGATACAAATGAAAATGGCCGAAACGGAAAGCAAACTGGCAACTCCAGAAAACTGGTCCCGTAATAAATTACAGGAAAACCCCGATACTGTGCATACACACCGGCATTTGCATTCCGACCGAAATACAAATGCAATGAGACAAAATCTACACAGTACTATACTAGTATCCTGCTTAAACCAAAGCCTGCTAGTATTATCCGTCCGATCCTGATCCGTGCAATACCGCACGTATCTGATCGAACCCTGCCATATCTCCATATGGCCTCTGCAGCGTTTCGCCCGAAAACTTGAGCAACTGAATGTGGGGGACTATAAATACTCGTCAACACCTTGGTTGTAGATTTAACCACTAGCACGTCAGAGGTATAAGCCAATACGTAACAGGCTACCAGGTATTGACCAAAAGGGACGTCGATGAGCGAACTCATCCTGACACCCTACTGAGCCTGTCAGTGACAATATCCGTACAGTCCGGTCCGTTCGTCTAGAAGCATCGCATGGCGGGCCTAGGGGGTTGGTAAAGTCAGACCCCCAAAAGTGGTACAAGTCGTGTCGGAGTGTAGCCCAGAACACCCTGAGATACTACAGGAATACCTGCCAGTAAATCTCCTGCCTCGGCCGAGGGCTTCGTGTAATGGCTCTCCTAGACACAGCGCGACCTCACCCCCAATACCGGGAGAGACGAACCCCTGAAGATCTGCTCACTGCCTCCATGTGGCTCGGGACTGTACCCAACTAAAACCTGTTTGCACGTCTCCTTTGAGCGTGGTAGGGTAGTAATCAAAGTACAGTGGGAACTCACACGAGACAAATGACGATCCTCAGGTCGATGAACTAACCTGGACACATGTCACCAGGGAACTGCTATCTGACGTCAGGTATAAGACCAACTAGCATCTTCCCGGCGAGTCCTGTCCGGTGTACTCATAACCCAATGAGCACCTGTATACATCTTAGGTGAACCAACTGACACCAGTGGCTTGTGAGACCGGCCACCGCCCCTCGTCGGGGTCTCGACTGTATACACTAGTCTGTTGGAGATAGTGCCCTCAGAGTCAATTATTGGATCACAGGCACGTGATTGTAATGATTTAGGGAGGACCTATCCCGATAGGACAATCTTACTCAAGATGATAGTATGCTTTCTGTTTTACCTTTATCATCGTGTACTGTTTTAAGTGACCTGACAGGTCGCTATTACACGTTGGTAGAGCCCCTAGGATTCTTGCTTGACCACCAGCAGTATGAGGGCGATCATATACGTGGGAGCTGGCAGTCTATAAGCATATCTCAAATGGTCCCTAGTCGTGAGAGTTTCGAGACAGGGCATCGATACTCCAGAGTAGACTAGTGTATACAGTCGAGACCCCGACGAGGGGCGATGGCCGGTCTCACAAGCCATTGGTGTCAGTTAGATCACCTAAGATGTATACAGGTGCTCATTGGGTTATGAGTACACCGGACAGGACTCGCCGGGAACATGCTAGTTGGTCATATACCAGACGTCAGATAGCAGTTCCCAGGTGACATGTGTACAGGTAAGTTCATCGACCTGGGGATCGTCATTTGTCTCATGTGAGTTCCCACTGTACTTTGATTACTACCCTACCACGCTCAAAGGAGACGTGCAAACAGGTTTTAGTTGGGTACAGTCCCGAGCCACATGGGGGCAGTGAGCGTATCTTCAGGGGTTCGTCTCTCCCGGTATTGGGGGTGAGGTCGCGCTGTGTCTAGGAGAGCCATTACACGAAGCCCTCGGCCGAGGCAGGAGATTTACTGGTAGGTATTCCAGTAGTATCTCAGGGTGTTCTGGGCTACACTCCGACACGACTTGTACCGCTTTTGGGGGTCTGACTTTTACCAACCCCCTAGGCCCGCCATACGATGCTCATAGACGAACGGACCGAATTGTACGGATATTGTCACTGACAGGCTCAGTAGGGTTGTCAGGCTGAGTTCGCTCACAGACGTCCCTTTTAGTCAATACCTGGTAGCCCGTTACGTATTGGCTTATACCTCTGACGTGCTAGTGGTTAAATCCACAACCAAGGTGTTGACGAGTCTTTAGAGTCCCCCACATTCAGTTACTCAGCTTTCGGGCGAAAATTTGTAGAGGCCGTATGGAGATATGGCAACGTCCGATCAGATACGTGCGGTATTGCACGGATCCGGATCGGACAGTTTGTACTATAGGCCGTATGGATATATAGCAGGGTTCGATCAGATACGTGCGGTATTACACGGATCAGGATCGAACGGATATTACTAGCCGGCTTTGGTTTAAGCCGGATCCTAGTATAGTACAGTGTAGACTTTGTCTCCTTGCATTTGTATTTCGGTCGGAATACAAATGCGGGTGTGTATGCACAATATCGGGGTTTTCCTGTAATTTATTACGGGACCAGTTTTATGGAGTTGCCAGTTTGCTTTTCGTTTCGGCCAATTTCCTTTGTATCGTTCATTGGCCGAAGATTGGTGGAGGAGGGCTTATTTGCATTGTTGCAAATAAGCATTTGTGGAGGGGGTCTTTGCATATATTTGTATCATGATGGTTGCACCATTCTTTGACCTTGACTTCTTCTTCTTTCATTGCTTGACTTTGTGAGGTGATAGTTGTGGTGGAGTGTTGGTTATTGTTTGTCATCATGGTTGTTGATGAGTGATAGTTATTGGTTGAGTGTTGGAATTACTTTGTGATCATTATTTTCCATATGATAACCATTCCTCTCTCTCTCTCTCTTGGATTATTCTTTTGGTGACTCTCCATTCTCTCCACCACATTGTGATGGCCGGCCACTCCCCTTAGTGGGCTGTCCCAAAAATTTTGGTGTGGGTTTTTAGCTCATTTCATGTTGCAAAAATCCTATAAGTTCCATCTCCAAACTCCATAGTTCATCCCTCGACCAAAAAGGCAATTCCATGAACCCCAAATGACACTTGCTCACTAGACATTCTACAGCAAATCTTGGGCACGTCGACTAGCCAGCTTCGTGCCCGAGTTGCCTCGGCATTGAGGTGGGAGCCCGTAAAAGAAGTAGGCGATGTGGTGCACTTCCGGCGACGAGGTGGAGACCGGAGCTTCCGCAGGAGATTGGGACGACGACGAGAAGACCGGAGGACTCAGATCTGTCGGTATATCTCTCTTCCCCATCTTGTAGTTAGCTAGGACTAGTTAATGGTTCGATCCGGGGTTTAGTGCACGGCGTGGTGCCAGTTCAAGTAAAAATTAAAGTTTATCACCGCTTCCGCATTTGGCCATCGGATTGACGGCCGGGGCGCCGCCGTGCACTTACAGAGGTATCAGAGCCTCGCCATTAACATAGTCTAGCTTTGCAATGTGTTTACATTTCCGATCGACCAAAATTCCAAAATCCGCATTTTTTGCTTGCATCAGTTTTCTGTTAAAATTTTTTGGTGTCGAAATTTTTTTCAGGTTACAGAAAAGTGATCTACTAGAAAAAATAACAGTTCTGTGAAAATTCGATGCACTAAGTCCACTGTTGGAGCGCGGAACCGTGGCCAAACACCCCTTTGGGCCGCGGTTCCGCCGCACAATGATGTGTTCGCTGCACCAAATTTGTACAGTGTCTTTCTGGGGTGAAAATTGGGTTTTTGGAATAATAACATTGGGCCCAGAATTTCTTGATCTGCTACAGTAATGCTTGGGGGCCCACTTGTTAATATTTGTTCGATCGGATATTTTAAACACATTATTTCACAGTATTTACATTATATCTGCGACCGTGAATGTCACTCGATCGGTAAATCCGGTCTAACTGCTATAGCCCGGTTAGACGGATTTGCGAACGTGACTTTCACGTTGATGTTCTGTTTTTGCTGTGATGTTGCGGATCGGTCGTGGGGATAGCCTGGATACAATGCTAGTACAGTTTTGGTTGTATTATGTACTTTTGATATTGCGGGGCGAGCGTCTGACATGTGGACTGCCGTCACTGCCTGATTGTATTATTATTTTGGGGCACGGCCAGGTTGCGGTCGATGTACCCGTCGTATGTATATTTTACTTTCTGTACTAGGATTACCCCGCGGAGGGGTGCACGGATAGCCGGGTTCTGGAGGGCAACAAGCCCGCATCTCATGGCATTGAGACGGAGGGGGCTTCACTCTAGAATTGGCGGGCTGTTCGCCGCACTCGTAGGGGGTACAGGTTGACCCAGGAGGGGTGCCCAAGTTACCGGATTCCGTAAAGTGCCGGGTGGTCCATTCACGTTGCTGAAGGGGGCTGCCTCGCTTCAGGTTTTGGCGGGTAACTTGCCGCGCCCGTAGGGGTCTAGGATATCATTGCACAGGCTATCCACACGACCAAGGGAACGTCGGGTTTCAGTAGTGGCTCTGTGAAACCCGGGGATCCCAGATATCTGTATTGTTTCTGTGATGCTGTACATTTTCTGTGATGTTGCATTTTATCACGCCTTGAGCGGATATAATATATTGGTATATATATTAGTAGATGTTGTATATGTTTTGCATCCGCGCTAGTCCAGTCCCCGCTCTGTCGTTAGTTAGCTAACCTAACAGGTAATGACGGGACCCAGTGGCGAATGCGGATGGCATATACGTACATCAGTATATTTTCGTTCTTTGTGGTGTGATCAATTGATGGGACTGCGTTGATTCGGATCAATGCAAGTTAAAAACAAACCTAATCTGATGTTGTTGGAACACTTTTCAAAAATCTGTTATTGCAAGGACGTTCACTTTTGTTTTGCATCGTGATATTCAGTTGGAATATCCTGCTCCTCAGTCGACGAGGCAAGGGCCGAGATCCCTTCACCGGGAGTGACCCCTTGGACAGAAAGTTTGCGTCAGGGCATTAACTTCACTATAGCCGATTACTTTTGCTCTGCACCGTGGTATTCAGTTGGAATATCCTGCACCTCATTCTACGGGGAAAGAGCCGAGATCCCTTCACCGGGAGTGACCTCTTTAGCAACGGTTTTCGTCGCTATATTTTAAAAGCTATCCGCTCCTTCAACGATATCAAGTTCATTACGTTAAAGGTTTTTTCCAGAAACCATTCTTAGCCCTCCGTCGTTTCATATGGGAGTCAATAGTATTCAAGCTGTGTTTGTTGGCCAAAGTCAAGGCACAGTGTTTGGTAGCTATTGGTTATTCATATGCAGCATAGATAGATGCGTTGGTTTGGGACAGTCGTGCTACCATTTTGGCCAAAGTCAAGGGTATGTACGGGTGGGTTCAAATTAACCTGGAGAATGACGGGTAGAACTTGACATGTGACTTATGATATATTGGCCAAAGTCAAGGTCATAAGAGCATGGGGTAAAAATCACATCGGGAGTTTCAAAAGAACTGAAACTTGCCAGATATGCGCATACCTTCTGGAGTGTGATGACGTGAACGGATTCCGTCACGTTATCATGCGATGATAGTTGGATCCCGATTCCCACTGATGAGTTAGTTTACTCCTCGGGTGTTCCCGACTAATTCTTCTTTTAGGTTTGGAGGAGAATTTGAGGTACAGTAGGAGGTTTCCAGATTAGATAAATTGGTAACCATTCTGATCTAGGTTAGAGTGCACGCTGAGTGTTTCTTTTCTCTCTCTCTTTGGCAGCGACCATTGACCCGACCCTAAGACTATGACTCAGTGACCAAGTTGACCGAAACTTCTTTAACACTGGTTTTTGGATTGTCAGAGTTGCGAACCTCATTGCCACTCATACTTTTACCCTTTTCTCCAGGACACCCCGTATTACTACGAACGTCCACTTCCATTGGACAAAACCATCGTATGGTTAGATACGAACTTGAAAGAATTTATTCGAGGATGGTTTCAGGTTCTGGAGGAAACAGATAGGACTATTCAGTTGTCTTTTCCTTTTACCTTCTCTCAGGTTGCGAGTGCTCCTTGGTTTAGGAGTAGTACACCTGTTACGCAAATTGGATAGTCTTCTTCCAAACCATAGGCAGGTGCCGACCGGTAGGGAATGAAGAAAACCAATTAGCCTAACGATGGTGTACAAAAGGTATTAAGTCAAGACAAATCAAGGGATTAGTAAGAGGGCAAAGTAAATTGCGACTGTTATTCACGACCATACCAAGTATTCCTTTTGTAGGGTTCCTAGGCACCCTAATGAGGTCTTACAAGGTATCAACCATGCCAATTTCAAATTTTAACGGTGCCGAGAAACCCTAGAACGGATCGTTGGCTAGATTTCTAGGCGAAAAGTAAACTAGTTAACACTTAACTAAGAGAATACGGAAATACAAGCTTTGTAGATCCGGTGCTCCACCTCCATAGCTCCGCAATGAAGTTCTCTCGCTGTCTAAAATAAATCCCGGGCTCTAGCTGAAAGGTTCCTAGGCACCCTAGTGAGGTCTCACAAGGCATCGAACATGCCAATTTCAAAAAAATTGGTGCCGAGAAACCCTAGACTACGGATCGTCGCTAGAATTCTAGGCGAAATATAAATCTAGTTAACAATTTAACTAAAGTTAAGATGCTACAACCTTTGTAGATCCGGATACCCACTTCCTTAGCTCCATGAGGGCGTCCTCTCGCTGTCCATCTTGAACCTTGGACTCTCGTGACGGCTTCATCGGAGAAACGTGCGGAATAGGTCGTCGGCTTCGTGTCAAAGACGATCTACGTCGAGGTTGCACAAGCTCAAGCTCCGACTTCACAAACTTGTGAAACTTGTGAAGTAAACACCCAAAACAACTTGGCAAGAGGTAGAGGGTGAAGAAATAGGAGGTTGGTTCACTTTAGAATTGGATTTATCTCACTAGATCTCAAGTTGCCATTGTTGTAGCAAGCTTGAAGAAGAAGAAGAAGATGAGCTAATTATGATAAGTTCTATTAAAAGAAATAGAAAAACAAATACTTATCATAACTTAAACTAGGGTTAAGTGTAGAGAATTAACCATGGTCACTTGGATGGGTTAGGGTTAAGCATGAAGATAAGGATGGTTAGCAAAGTCAAAGCTTCATGAAGCTTCAATATAAAACAAATAAAGCCACCATTCTTATCTTAAACTTATCCAAATAAATGAATAACTAAATAAATGAATAACTAAATATGCAAAACCCTAATTATCATAATAACCATGGTTTAATTCTATTCACTTAACCATATGATCAAGTATCATCAAACATGATACAAAAAGGTGCACAAAAGTATATCACATATACAATGTGCAATCCAAGTGAGAAAAAATCCGTTTAAAGTGAACCAATACTAGTTAATGCAATGCAATATATCAAATATATAATTATGCATTAAATCATTAAATCAACATTTGATTCAATGATCCGGTCATGTCGCACATAACCGACTAGAATCCAATGTATCGATTTATCGAATCAATGATTCGATAACTAGGTCATATCGAATATAACCAATCGAAACATATATCGCGAGAATGAAATGCGGTATCACATACACGCATTATTCTCGGTCCTGCACATATCTCATATGCGCTCCTATTTCGTTTCGCTTGAGCCAGGAAACCTCTGTGTAGGACTTTAAAGACTCGTCAATACGCCGGTAGCAGATGATGATCATATCAAACACCCACAAGCCGCAAGCGGTCTGCTAAACGTAACGGCCACCCGGGTATTGAGCGATCAGAAGATCGACGAGCTAGCCTGCTCACACTCCTGCGAATCCGACCAGCAACACTTACCATACAGTCCGGTCTCTTCGTCTGATACGTCGCATATCAAGTCTAGGGGTGGTAAACGTCAGACCCCAATAACCCGATAAGTCGTGCCGATGTGAGGCTCGTAACGGGTCGAGAAACTACTGGTAACACTTACCAGCAAATCTCTGATCAGCCCTGGCCAGGGACTTCCCTGCTACGGCCAATCGAGCACTGCGCAACATCAACCCCCAATACCGGGAGAGACGAAACCCCTCCTATCGCTCATTGCCTCCATGTGACTCGGGACTGTGCCCAAAGACCACCGTTTTGCACGCCCTCATGGACGTGGTAAGGTGGAGATCAAAGCACAGTGGGAATCACACAAGACTCTATGACGATCTCGGGTCTACAGACTATCCTGTACAAGTGTCACCTGAGAACTGCCATCTGACGTGAGGTATAATACCATCTGGGAGTTCTCGGCGAGTCCGTCCAGTGTACCCAGTCTCCACTGAGCACCCGTATACCATCTCTGATGTCAAACACCAATGGATATGGGATCATCCATCGCCCATCACATGGGTCGAGAAGCGTATACGCTAGTCTACTCTGGTATATCGATGCCCCGTCTCGATACACCCACGACTAGGGACCTTGAAGGATGTACTTATGGACCACCATGTCCCCACTAGTATGATCTGCATCATAGTCCAGGTAGTCAAGTACAAATCCTAAGGGCTTTACCAACATGTAACTATAAGACAGTATAAAGAGACTAGTGTACATGTTAAGATAAAGAGTAACCAGATAGCATACTATCATGTCGAGCAAGAAAGTCATCTCTATATATGTCCAAGCATCCAATATAATATACATAATCTGTACAATACTGGCCTCTAGGGCATACATACAACTAACAATCTCCCACTTGCACTAGGGCCAGCTGCTGTAGTATCTCATACCGAGCATCCCGAAGAGTCTCTCAAACTGTATCTGGGGAATGGCCTTCGTGAGTGGATCCGCCGTGTTGTTCTTCGTGTCAACTCTCCTGACCTCGATCTCCCGGCGATCAACTATCTCCCGGATCAGGTGATACCGCCTCAGAATATGCCTGGATCGCTGATGGGACCTGGGTTCCTTGGCCAAAGCCACCGCTCCATTGTTATCGCAATACAAAGGTATTGGATGCTCAATGGATGGAACCACTCCAAGTTCAGTAATGAACTTCTTGATCCAGACAGCCTCTTTGGCAGCATCGTTGGCAGCGATGTATTCAGCCTCCATCGTCGAGTCTGCCACGGTTTCCTGCTTGGAACTCTTCCAGCTAACCGCCCCTCCGTAAAGGGTAAAGACAAAGCCCGACTGCGACTTAGAGTCGTCTTTATCACTCTGGAAGCTCGAATCGGTAAAGGACTCCACTTGGAGTTCTCCGTTACCATACACCAAGAACATATCTCTAGTCCTTCGCAAGTACTTGAGAATTCTCTTCACAGCTGTCCAGTGACTCTCTCCAGGATCAGCTTGATACCTGCTCACTACACTTAGTGAGTATGCTACATCGGGTCTGGTACATAGCATCGCATACATGATAGAGCCTACTGCCGAAGCATAGGGTATCCCTTGCATGCGAGCTCTCTCCAAATCAGTCTTGGGAGACATCTCTTTGGAGAGAGTGACTCCAGAGATCGTGGGCATGTTCCCACGCTTGGACTCTTCCATACTAAACCTCTTTAGTATGGTGTCAATGTACCTGGATTGGGACAATCCCAAAATCCGTTTGGATCTATCTCTATAGATCCTGATTCCCAATATGCAGGAGGCATCACCAAGATCTTTCATTAAGAATCTTTGTGATAAGAAGAGCTTGACCGATTGCAGCATAGGAATATCATTTTCTATCAAGAGTATGTCGTCCACGTACAATACGAGGAAGACAACCTTACTCACTGCCACCTTCCTGTAGATACAAGGTTCATCTGGATTTTTGACGAAATCAAACTCTTTGATAACGACGTCAAAGCAGATGTTCCAACTCCGCGATGCTTGCTTTAATCCATAAATGGATTTAAGCAGCTTGCACACCTTCCCGCTGCTCCCACTGTCTACGAAGCCCTCTGGCTGAGTCATGTACACGCACTCTTCTAAATCACCATTTAGAAAGGCGGCCTTAACATCCATTTGCCAGATTTCGTAGTCATGAAAGGCAGCAATGGCAAGCATGATTCGGATGGATTTAAGCATAGCCACTGGAGAAAAGGTCTCGTCATAGTCCACACCTGGTCTTTGACGAAAACCCTTTGCTACAAGTCTAGCTTTGAAAGTCTCCACTTTCCCATCTACACCAAGTTTCTTCTTAAAGATCCACTTGCTCCCAATGGGTTTTACCCCTTCAGGAGCAACTTCCAAAGTCCATACTTTGTTGGTGTACATGGAATCCATCTCGGACCGCATAGCATCCAGCCATTTCACTGAGTCCCTACTCGTGATGGCCTGCTCGAAGCTAGTTGGGTCATCATCCTCCATGATGCAATCCTCGCTCCCACCGTCCATGAGAAAACCGTAGTATCTCTCAGGTTGGCGAGGAACCCTACTAGATCGGCGGAGAGGCTGAGGTTCGTCGGGAGCTACTGAATCCTCTGGTTCCACTAAATCTTCAGTTTGAGTTTGTGTAGCCGGAATTTCTTCCAGTTCTACCTCATCGCCACTAATTTCTTTTGCAAGAAATTCCTTTTCCAAAAAGGTGGCATGGCGAGAAACAAACACTTTTTGTTCCTCTGTGTGGTAGAAAAGATATCCATGTGAATGTTTGGGATATCCCACAAACTTGCATAGAACTGACCGTGCCTCGAGTTTGTCCGGATTTTGCGTTTTGACATAGGCCGGGCAACCCCATATCTTAACTCGTTTAAGACATGGTCTCTTCCCACTCCATATCTCATATGGTGTGGTAGGTACAGATTTAGATGGAACTTGATTCAATAGGTATGCTGCTGTCTCAAGCGCATAACCCCAGAAGGAAATAGGTAACTCAGCTGTGCTCATCATAGAGCGCACCATATCTAATAGGGTGCGGTTCCTCCGTTCAGATACACCGTTGTGCTGTGGTGTATATGGAGGAGTCAGCTGAGAGAGAATCCCATTCTCTTTTAGGAAGTCCAGGAATTCATTGCTTAAGTATTCTCCTCCTCGATCAGATCGTAGGATTTTAATACTTTTTCCGGTTTGGTTCTCAACTTCTTGCTTATATTCCCTAAATTTCTCAAAAGCTTCTGATTTGTGTTTCATCAGGAACACATACCCGAACCTAGAGAGATCGTCAGTGAATGTAATGAAGTATGAAGAACCATCCCTGGCATGTGTAGACATGGGACCACATACATCACTATGTATAAGTCCCAAGAGTTCGGTAACTCTTTCTCCGTGTCCCGTAAACGGAGTTTTGGTCATCTTCCCTTTGAGACATGACTGGCAAGTGTCATAAGATGAAAATTCAAACGGATTTAAATATCCATCTTTATGCAACTTAGCTAGTCGTGTCGCATTGATGTGACCCAGTCTACAATGCCACAAGAAGGATTCGTTGAGTTCAGAACTCTTCCTCTTGTGTGTGTTTGTTATGCTCAGAACTGTTGATTGATTTAGAACATAAATGCCATTGCATAACGTGCCTGATCCAACCAACTTTTGGTTATGGAAAATGTTCATAACATTGTCCTGTAATACAAAATTATATCCCTCTTTACTTAATAAAGAAACCGATATAATGTTGCATATCAGGTTCGGCATGTAATAGCATTCGTTCAGAACCAATGTATTACCTGTTGGTAATACAAGGTGATATTCCCCGACAGTCTTAGCTGCAACAATTGCACCATTTCCAACTCTAATGTCTTTATCACCTTCTCCAAGTTCTCTACCTTTTCTAAGCCCATGTAACTGATTACATATATGGGATCCTGACCCGGTATCTAATACCCAGGACGTAGAGCAAATGGAGAAACAGTTCTCAGTAACGAACATACCCGAAGAAAATGCATCAACATGTACTTTCTTCATTTGGGTGGCATGGGAATCCTGGTATTCCCCTATATCCTGTTCATTCCTATAACTCTTATAAGAATGAACGGAACCAACGTTCCCCAGCACAGTATAACATGCGGGTTCGGTCAATACATCCATATTATTATCTTTATTAAGGCATGAAATGGTCGCTACCTGGAGAGAGAGAGAAGAAAACACTTTAGCGTATGCTCGTGCAAGATCAGATTGGTTATTATCTTATCTAATCAGGATGGCTCCCACTGCTTTTTATCAAATCTTCCTCCAAACCCTAAAAGGAAAGACTAGCCGGGATTAATTACACACTACAAGTTCGCCAATCTTTCAGCCAGGCCAGTGTCGGTACTTTGAGGGAGGTCCCCCGTGCTTTCGCACGAACCTAATTACGGTAAACCTCGTTTTCCCAGAGGCGTAACCTCGTTAACACCTTTCTAGACACCTACTTGATCGGCTAATTGTAATGTGTAAAACTCTCCCAGGAGTAACTCTTACTCGCAGCGGGTATCGGGATCCAACTATCTCATAGAAGGTATGCAATCTCATTGCAAATTTCAACACTTGAAATTCCCGATAATATTTTGCCCCTAGTGTCCTATGACCTTGACAAAGGCCAACAAATCACAGGATGCTAGTCAAGTTCAACCCGTCATTTCTTGATTGAATCAAACCCACCCGCACAACCCTTGACAAAGGCCAACAAGGTCGTACGACTACCCTGAAACAATCTGCATCACATGCATAAGCAGATAAGCACTATTCAGCTACCGCACACTACGCCTTGACAAAGGCCAACAAACGCAGCACGAATACTAAACAGTTCTAATCTGAAATGATGGAGGGCTACGGCAGGTTTTTCTGAAAACCTATTGCGTAATGAACTTGATATCGTTGTAGAATCAAATGGAGTTTTGAAATGGAGTGATTTTGAGGCTTTTCCAGTTTTGCTAAAGGAGTCACTCCCGGTGAAGGGATCTCGGTCCTTTCCTCGTCGAATGAGGTGCGGGATATATCATATATATCGCTGTGCAAAGCAAAAACCCAAAAGCAGTCAAAAGCAAACCGAGTGTGTAGCATCTGCCAGTTATTGCTAAAGGAGTCACTCCCGGTGAAGGGATCTCGGTCCTTTCCTCATCGAATAAGGTGCAGGGTATATCATATATACCGCTATGCAAAGCAAGAACTGTAGCTACCTGTTTTGTTTAAAATCTGATTCTACAACATCTTAGGTTTCTTTTCTTTCATTAATCACATTAATGAAGTCCCATCATTTAAATACCTAAACATCACAGATAGATATGACGTACACTTATGCCATCCGCATTCGCCTCGATGTCCCCTCGTGCACCGTTAGGTTAGGTAACTAACGACAGAGCAGGGCAGGGCTAGCGCGGGTGTAAAACATAAGTAACGTCTATATAATATATCATATATACTATATACTATATCCATCACAGAATCATATCACAGATATCGCAGCAGAATAAACATATGAAATATTGGATATACTAGGACGTCCGTGATTTTAATACGAGCCAGTATAAAACACGGATTCCACGGTCGTGATGAATAGCCAATCCCACACCCCTAGACCCCTACGAGAGCGGCAAGCAACCCTGCCAATTCTAGGGTTAGGAGACCCGGACTCGACTCCTCGAGTTGGTCTCCCACTGGACCCCAGAACCCGGTTACTTGTGCTCCCCTCCTTGGGTCTATCCTAATGCGGAAAAGTAAATAATATACAAAGGGTGACAACTTCCGCTACCTGGAAGTGCCCCAAATAAAAGAATATTACATACAAGTTTCTACATGAATGAAAATGAAAAACACTCATCTCACATAAAAACCCCCGGCTATTCGAACACGACGATCCAATATAACATATCCAGCAACACATAACATCACATGTCATCAACGTAAGTAAATATGCGCATCCCAATTGTCGTTGACATATAGCAACGAAACCGGCGATATCACATATTACGCTTACGGTCACAGAAAAGAAAGTGTAAAACTACAACAATTGGAATCCGCAACCTTTTTAGACATCATATGCCTAACATTTATAAACCCCGCATTTTAGTCCCATTATCGAAAACTCTTTTCGATATCAAGTGAAACTAAACCGCTAGATTTATAACATTCATACAGTTATCTCATAACTACTTGTGAATTCCAATTATTGTATCACATTCCAGATAAACAGAAAATGTTAAACTTTCCGATCGAACAGTCGAATACCCAAGTTTTCCCAATACAGCTCAACACATGAAATAAGTCTAGCAACATTCAGTTCGTGCCTCAGTACCAACGGTCCAGCCGTAGAAGGGTCAAGCCAACGCCTCACATGTGGCACGCCGTACTGCCCCAAACCCGAAGGTTCAAAGGGCAGTTCAAGACGGTCATATAATCGAGTTAAGGTTTGTTGTCTTCTAGAGGGTCCATCGCGTTACTTGCACTACTTAGAATGTCGTTAAACTACGGAAAAATCCAACACTTGGAAATTTCCCGACAGGGGAAAAGTTGGGTATTTATATCCGGTCGAACTTTTTAACATATTCTAAAAATTATCCGGAAAAACACAAAGACGAAATTTGATACCCCGATCGAAACACCGAATCCCCAAAGCAACCCCAGAAAATTCAACTCTTGAATAATTATTAAAAACACCCAGGAAAATCACCACTGGAAATTAAGGATTACTGTGTAAAATCCTTTAAATAATTCGTCCGTACGACCGCGGATCCGCCGCATGAGCCATGCTCATGCCGCGGATCCGCGCTTGAATAGTGGAATTACACTCACGAATTTCACAGTAAACCTTATAATTTCCTGCTTATTTTTCTGCATATTTTTAATATTGAAAAATCCCACTTTTTGGAAAAAGTCCAGAGAGCAAGATAAGTTTAGGGTTTCGGGTTCGTTCGGGCTTCAAATCGCGTCTAGACTTCGCCTAAGGCTCTAGCTAGGCTCTGATACCAGTGAAAGGTTCCTAGGCACCCTAGTGAGGTCTCACAAGGCATCGAACATGCCAATTTCAAAAAAATTGGTGCCGAGAAACCCTAGACTACGGATCGTCGCTAGAATTCTAGGCGAAATATAAATCTAGTTAACAATTTAACTAAAGTTAAGATGCTACAACCTTTGTAGATCCGGATACCCACTTCCTTAGCTCCACGAGGGCGTCCTCTCGCTGTCCATCTTGAACCTTGGACTCTCGTGACGGCTTCATCGGAGAAACGTGCGGAATAGGTCGTCGGCTTCGTGTCAAAGACGATCTACGTCGAGGTTGCACAAGCTCAAGCTCCGACTTCACAAACTTTTGAAACTTGTGAAGTAAACACCCAAAACAACTTGGCAAGAGGTAGAGGGTGAAGAAATAGGAGGTGGGTTCACTTTAGAATTGGATTTATCTCACTAGATCTCAAGTTGCCATTGTTGTAGCAAGCTTGAAGAAGAAGAAGAAGATGAGCTAGTTATGATAAGTTCTATTAAAAGAAATAGAAAAACAAATACTTATCATAACTTAAACTAGGGTTAAGTGTAGAGAATTAACCATGGTCACTTGGATGGGTTAGGGTTAAGCATGAAGATAAGGATGGTTAGCAAAGTCAAAGCTTCATGAAGCTTCAATATAAAACAAATAAAGCCACCATTCTTATCTTAAACTTATCCAAATAAATGAATAACTAAATAAATGAATAACTAAATATGCAAAACCCTAATTATCATAATAACCATGGTTTAATTCTATTCACTTAACCATATGATCAAGTATCATCAAACATGATACAAAAAGGTGCACAAAAGTATATCACATATACAATGTGCAATCCAAGTGAGAAAAAATCCGTTTAAAGTGAACCAATACTAGTTAATGCAATGCAATATATCAAATATATAATTATGCATTAAATCATTAAATCAACATTTGATTCAATGATCCGGTCATGTCGCACATAACCGACTAGAATCCAATGTATCGATTTATCGAATCAATGATTCGATAACTAGGTCATATCGAATATAACCAATCGAAACATATATCGCGAGAATGAAATGCGGTATCACATACACGCATTATTCTCGGTCCTGCACATATCTCATATGCGCTCCTATTTCGTTTCGCTTGAGCCAGGAAACCTCTGTGTAGGACTCTAAAGACCCGTCAATACGCCGGTAGCAGATGATGATCATATCAAACACCCACAAGCCGCAAGCGGTCTGCTAAACGTAACGGCCACCCGGGTATTGAGCGATCAGAAGATCGACGAGCTAGCCTGCTCACACTCCTGCGAATCCGACCAGCAACACTTACCATACAGTCCGGTCTCTTCGTCTGATACGTCGCATATCAAGTCTAGGGGTGGTAAACGTCAGACCCCAATAACCCGATAAGTCGTGCCGATGTGAGGCTCGTAACGGGTCGAGAAACTACTGGTAACACTTACCAGCAAATCTCTGATCAGCCCTGGCCAGGGACTTCCCTGCTACGGCCAATCGAGCACTGCGCAACATCAACCCCCAATACCGGGAGAGACGAAACCCCTCCTATCGCTCATTGCCTCCATGTGACTCGGGACTGTGCCCAAAGACCACCGTTTTGCACGCCCTCATGGACGTGGTAAGGTGGAGATCAAAGCACAGTGGGAATCACACAAGACTCTATGACGATCTCGGGTCTACAGACTATCCTGTACAAGTGTCACCTGAGAACTGCCATCTGACGTGAGGTATAATACCATCTGGGAGTTCTCGGCGAGTCCGTCCAGTATACCCAGTCTCCACTGAGCACCCGTATACCATCTCTGATGTCAAACACCAATGGATATGGGATCATCCATCGCCCATCACATGGGTCGAGAAGCGTATACGCTAGTCTACTCTGGTATATCGATGCCCCGTCTCGATACACCCACGACTAGGGACCTTGAAGGATGTACTTATGGACCACCATGTCCCCACTAGTATGATCTGCATCATAGTCCAGGTAGTCAAGTACAAATCCTAAGGGCTTTACCAACATGTAACTATAAGACAGTATAAAGAGACTAGTGTACATGTTAAGATAAAGAGTAACCAGATAGCATGCTATCATGTCGAGCAAGAAAGTCATCTCTATATATGTCCAAGCATCCAATATAATATACATAATCTGTACAATACTGGCCTCTAGGGCATACATACAACTAACAATCTCCCACTTGCACTAGGGCCAGCTGCTGTAGTATCTCATACCGAGCATCCCGAAGAGTCTCTCAAACTGTATCTGGGGAATGGCCTTCGTGAGTGGATCCGCCGTGTTGTTCTTCGTGTCAACTCTCCTGACCTCGATCTCCCGGCGATCAACTATCTCCCGGATCAGGTGATACCGCCTCAGAATATGCCTGGATCGCTGATGGGACCTGGGTTCCTTGGCCAAAGCCACCGCTCCATTGTTATCGCAATACAAAGGTATTGGATGCTCAATGGATGGAACCACTCCAAGTTCAGTAATGAACTTCTTGATCCAGACAGCCTCTTTGGCAGCATCGTTGGCAGCGATGTATTCAGCCTCCATCGTCGAGTCTGCCACGGTTTCCTGCTTGGAACTCTTCCAGCTAACCGCCCCTCCGTAAAGGGTAAAGACAAAGCCCGACTGCGACTTAGAGTCGTCCTTATCACTCTGGAAGCTCGAATCGGTAAAGGACTCCACTTGGAGTTCTCCGTTACCATACACCAAGAACATATCTCTAGTCCTTCGCAAGTACTTGAGAATTCTCTTCACAGCTGTCCAGTGACTCTCTCCAGGATCAGCTTGATACCTGCTCACTACACTTAGTGAGTATGCTACATCGGGTCTGGTACATAGCATCGCATACATGATAGAGCCTACTGCCGAAGCATAGGGTATCCCTTGCATGCGAGCTCTCTCCAAATCAGTCTTGGGAGACATCTCTTTGGAGAGAGTGACTCCAGAGATCGTGGGCATGTTCCCACGCTTGGACTCTTCCATACTAAACCTCTTTAGTATGGTGTCAATGTACCTGGATTGGGACAATCCCAAAATCCGTTTGGATCTATCTCTATAGATCCTGATTCCCAATATGCAGGAGGCATCACCAAGATCTTTCATTAAGAATCTTTGTGATAAGAAGAGCTTGACCGATTGCAGCATAGGAATATCATTTCCTATCAAGAGTATGTCGTCCACGTACAATACGAGGAAGACAACCTTACTCTCTGCCACCTTCCTGTAGATACAAGGTTCATCTGGATTTTTGACGAAATCAAACTCTTTGATAACGACGTCAAAGCAGATGTTCCAACTCCGCGATGCTTGCTTTAATCCATAAATGGATTTAAGCAGCTTGCACACCTTCCCGCTGCTCCCACTGTCTACGAAGCCCTCTGGCTGAGTCATGTACACGCACTCTTCTAAATCACCATTTAGAAAGGCGGCCTTAACATCCATTTGCCAGATTTCGTAGTCATGAAAGGCAGCAATGGCAAGCATGATTCGGATGGATTTAAGCATAGCCACTGGAGAAAAGGTCTCGTCATAGTCCACACCTGGTCTTTGACGAAAACCCTTTGCTACAAGTCTAGCTTTGAAAGTCTCCACTTTCCCATCTACACCAAGTTTCTTCTTAAAGATCCACTTGCTCCCAATGGGTTTTACCCCTTCAGGAGCAACTTCCAAAGTCCATACTTTGTTGGTGTACATGGAATCCATCTCGGACCGCATAGCATCCAGCCATTTCACTGAGTCCCTACTCGTGATGGCCTGCTCGAAGCTAGTTGGGTCATCATCCTCCATGATGCAATCCTCGCTCCCATCGTCCATGAGAAAACCGTAGTATCTCTCAGGTTGGCGAGGAACCCTACTAGATCGGCGGAGAGGCTGAGGTTCGTCGGGAGCTACTGAATCCTCTGGTTCCACTAAATCTTCAGTTTGAGTTTGTGTAGCCGGAATTTCTTCCAGTTCTACCTCATCGCCACTAATTTCTTTTGCAAGAAATTCCTTTTCCAAAAAGGTGGCATGGCGAGAAACAAACACTTTTTGTTCCTCTGTGTGGTAGAAAAGATATCCATGTGAATGTTTGGGATATCCCACAAACTTGCATAGAACTGACCGTGCCTCGAGTTTGTCCGGATTTTGCGTTTTGACATAGGCCGGGCAACCCCATATCTTAACTCGTTTAAGACATGGTCTCTTCCCACTCCATATCTCATATGGTGTGGTAGGTACAGATTTAGATGGAACTTGATTCAATAGGTATGCTGCTGTCTCAAGCGCATAACCCCAGAAGGAAATAGGTAACTCAGCTGTGCTCATCATAGAGCGCACCATATCTAATAGGGTGCGGTTCCTCCGTTCAGATACACCGTTGTGCTGTGGTGTATATGGAGGAGTCAGCTGAGAGAGAATCCCATTCTCTTTTAGGAAGTCCAGGAATTCATTGCTTAAGTATTCTCCTCCTCGATCAGATCGTAGGATTTTAATACTTTTTCCGGTTTGGTTCTCAACTTCTTGCTTATATTCCCTAAATTTCTCAAAAGCTTCTGATTTGTGTTTCATCAGGAACACATACCCGAACCTAGAGAGATCGTCAGTGAATGTAATGAAGTATGAAGAACCATCCCTGGCATGTGTAGACATGGGACCACATACATCACTATGTATAAGTCCCAAGAGTTCGGTAACTCTTTCTCCGTGTCCCGTAAACGGAGTTTTGGTCATCTTCCCTTTGAGACATGACTGGCAAGTGTCATAAGATGAAAATTCAAACGGATTTAAATATCCATCTTTATGCAACTTAGCTAGTCGTGTCGCATTGATGTGACCCAGTCTACAATGCCACAAGAAGGATTCGTTGAGTTCAGAACTCTTCCTCTTGTGTGTGTTTGTTATGCTCAGAACTGTTGATTGATTTAGAACATAAATGCCATTGCATAACGTGCCTGATCCAACCAACTTTTGGTTATGGAAAATGTTCATAACATTGTCCTGTAATACAAAATTATATCCCTCTTTACTTAATAAAGAAACCGATATAATGTTGCATATCAGGTTCGGCATGTAATAGCATTCGTTCAGAACCAATGTATTACCTGTTGGTAATACAAGGTGATATTCCCCGACAGTCTTAGCTGCAACAATTGCACCATTTCCAACTCTAATGTCTTTATCACCTTCTCCAAGTTCTCTACCTTTTCTAAGCCCATGTAACTGATTACATATATGGGATCCTGACCCGGTATCTAATACCCAGGACGTAGAGCAAATGGAGAAACAGTTCTCAGTAACGAACATACCCGAAGAAAATGCATCAACATGTACTTTCTTCATTTGGGTGGCATGGGAATCCTGGTATTCCCCTATATCCTGTTCATTCCTATAACTCTTATAAGAATGAACGGAACCAACGTTCCCCAGCACAGTATAACATGCGGGTTCGGTCAATACATCCATATTATTATCTTTATTAAGGCATGAAATGGTCGCTACCTGGAGAGAGAGAGAAGAAAACACTTTAGCGTATGCTCGTGCAAGATCAGATTGGTTATTATCTTATCTAATCAGGATGGCTCCCACTGCTTTTTATCAAATCTTCCTCCAAACCCTAAAAGGAAAGACTAGCCGGGATTAATTACACACTACAAGTTCGCCAATCATTCAGCCAGGCCAGTGTCGGTACTTTGAGGGAGGTCCCCCGTGCTTTCGCACGAACCTAATTACGGTAAACCTCGTTTTCCCAGAGGCGTAACCTCGTTAACACCTTTCTAGACACCTACTTGATCGGCTAATTGTAATGTGTAAAACTCTCCCAGGAGTAACTCTTACTCGCAGCGGGTATCGGGATCCAACTATCTCATAGAAGGTATGCAATCTCATTGCAAATTTCAACACTTGAAATTCCCGATAATATTTTGCCCCTAGTGTCCTATGACCTTGACAAAGGCCAACAAATCACAGGATGCTAGTCAAGTTCAACCCGTCATTTCTTGATTGAATCAAACCCACCCGCACGACCCTTGACAAAGGCCAACAAGGTCGTACGACTACCCTGAAACAATCTGCATCACATGCATAAGCAGATAAGCACTATTCAGCTACCGCACACTACGCCTTGACAAAGGCCAACAAACGCAGCACGAATACTAAACAGTTCTAATCTGAAATGATGGAGGGCTACGGCAGGTTTTTCTGAAAACCTATTGCGTAATGAACTTGATATCGTTGTAGAATCAAATGGAGTTTTGAAATGGAGTGATTTTGAGGCTTTTCCAGTTTTGCTAAAGGAGTCACTCCCGGTGAAGGGATCTCGGTCCTTTCCTCGTCGAATGAGGTGCGGGATATATCATATATATCGCTGTGCAAAGCAAAAACCCAAAAGCAGTCAAAAGCAAACCGAGTGTGTAGCATCTGCCAGTTATTGCTAAAGGAGTCACTCCCGGTGAAGGGATCTCGGTCCTTTCCTCATCGAATAAGGTGCAGGGTATATCATATATACCGCTATGCAAAGCAAGAACTGTAGCTACCTGTTTTGTTTAAAATCTGATTCTACAACATCTTAGGTTTCTTTTCTTTCATTAATCACATTAATGAAGTCCCATCATTTAAATACCTAAACATCACAGATAGATATGACGTACACTTATGCCATCCGCATTCGCCTCGATGTCCCCTCGTGCACCGTTAGGTTAGGTAACTAACGACAGAGCAGGGCAGGGCTAGCGCGGGTGTAAAACATAAGTAACGTCTATATAATATATCATATATACTATATACTATATCCATCACAGAATCATATCACAGATATCGCAGCAGAATAAACATATGAAATATTGGATATACTAGGACGTCCGTGATTTTAATACGAGCCAGTATAAAACACGGATTCCACGGTCGTGATGAATAGCCAATCCCACACCCCTAGACCCCTACGAGAGCGGCAAGCAACCCTGCCAATTCTAGGGTTAGGAGACCCGGACTCGACTCCTCGAGTTGGTCTCCCACTGGACCCCAGAACCCGGTTACTTGTGCTCTCCTCCTTGGGTCTATCCTAATGCGGAAAAGTAAATAATATACAAAGGGTGACAACTTCCGCTACCTGGAAGTGCCCCAAATAAAAGAATATTACATACAAGTTTCTACATGAATGAAAATGAAAAACACTCATCTCACATAAAAACCCCCGGCTATTCGAACACGACGATCCAATATAACATATCCAGCAACACATAACATCACATGTCATCAACGTAAGTAAATATGCGCATCCCAATTGTCGTTGACATATAGCAACGAAACCGGCGATATCACATATTACGCTTACGGTCACAGAAAAGAAAGTGTAAAACTACAACAATTGGAATCCGCAACCTTTTTAGACATCATATGCCTAACATTTATAAACCCCGCATTTTAGTCCCATTATCGAAAACTCTTTTCGATATCAAGTGAAACTAAACCGCTAGATTTATAACATTCATACAGTTATCTCATAACTACTTGTGAATTCCAATTATTGTATCACATTCCAGATAAACAGAAAATGTTAAACTTTCCGATCGAACAGTCGAATACCCAAGTTTTCCCAATACAGCTCAACACATGAAATAAGTCTAGCAACATTCAGTTCGTGCCTCAGTACCAACGGTCCAGCCGTAGAAGGGTCAAGCCAACGCCTCACATGTGGCACGCCGTACTGCCCCAAACCCGAAGGTTCAAAGGGCAGTTCAAGACGGTCACATAATCGAGTTAAGGTTTGTTGTCTTCTAGAGGGTCCATCGCGTTACTTGCACTACTTAGAATGTCGTTAAACTACGGAAAAATCCAACACTTGGAAATTTCCCGACAGGGGAAAAGTTGGGTATTTATATCCGGTCGAACTTTTTAACATATTCTAAAAATTATCCGGAAAAACACAAAGACGAAATTTGATACCCCGATCGAAACACCGAATCCCCAAAGCAACCCCAGAAAATTCAACTCTTGAATAATTATTAAAAACACCCAGGAAAATCACCACTGGAAATTAAGGATTACTGTGTAAAATCCTTTAAATAATTCGTCCGTACGACCGCGGATCCGCCGCATGAGCCATGCTCATGCCGCGGATCCGCGCTTGAATAGTGGAATTACACTCACGAATTTCACAGTAAACCTTATAATTTCCTGCTTATTTTTCTGCATATTTTTAATATTGAAAAATCCCACTTTTTGGAAAAAGTCCAGAGAGCAAGATAAGTTTAGGGTTTCGGGTTCGTTCGGGCTTCAAATCGCGTCTAGACTTCGCCTAAGGCTCTAGCTAGGCTCTAGCTAGGCTCTAGCTAAGGCTCTAGCTAGGCTCTAGCTAGGCTCTGATACCATTGATGGAGGCAAGCTTTCTTCACTTGAAGAAATGAAGAAGAAGAAGGTAAATGTTATGACAAGTTAATTCCAAAAATAAAATTAAAAGAATACTTATCATAACCAAACCATGGTCAAGTGTAGAGAATAAATCATGGTTAGTGGGATGGTTAGGGTTAAGCATCAGACAAAATGGTCACTTGGTCAAAGTCTTCATGAAACTTCATGAACAAAACAAAACATGCCACCATTTTCTCATTTGCTTTTCTTTTTCCAAAAGAATAAATAAATGAATAAAATGAATAAGGAAAAAGTAAACCATAACTATTTCATTAACATTCTTTACACTTAACCAAAAGGCATGCATCATCAAACATGATACAAGCAAGTGCACAAAATCATATCGCATATGCAATGCGCACATCCGAGTGAGAAAATCCATTTAAAGTGAACCGATACTAGTTAATGCAAAGCAATATATCAAATATATAATTATGCATTAAATAATTAAATCAACACTTGATTCAATGATCCAGTCATGTCGCACACAACCGACTAGTATACAATGTATCGTCTTATCGAATCAATACTTGATTCGATAACTAGGTTATATCGCATACAACCAATCGATACATTCATCGCGAGAATAGAATACGGTATCACATACACGCATTATTCTCGGTCCCGCACATATCTCATATGCGCTCCTATTTCGTTTCGCTTGAGCCAGGAAACCTCTGTGTAGGACTCTAAAGACTCGTCAATACGCCGGCAGCAGATGATGATCATATCAAGCACCCACAAGCCGCAAGCGGTCTTCTAAACGTCACGGCCACCCGGGTATTGAGCGATCTAAAGATCGACGAGCAAGCCCGCTCACACTCCAGTGAATCCAACCAGTAACACTACCGTACAGTCTGGTCTGATCGTCTGATATGTCGCATATCTCGCCTAGGGGTGGCAAACGTCAGACCCCAATAGCTCGATAAGTCGTGTTGATATGCGGTCTATAACAATTCGAGAAACTACTGGTAACACTTACCAGTAAATCTCAGCAACCCTGACCAGGGATTTCCTGTTATAGCCAATCGAACACAGCGCAACATCAACCCCCTATACCGGGAGAGACGAATCCCCTCCTATCGCTCATTGCCTCCATGTGACTCGGGACTGTACCTAAAAACCACCGTTTTGCACGCCCTCTTGGACGTGGTAAGATGGAAATCAAAGCACAGTGGTAACCACACAAGACTCTATGACGATCTCGGGTCAACAGACTACTCTGTACCAGTGTCACTAGAGAACTGCCATCTGACGTGAGGTATAATACCATCTGGGAGTTCTCGGCGAGTCCGTCCAGTGTACCCAGTCTCTACTGAGCACCCGTATATCATCTCTGATGTCAAACACCAATGGATATGGGATCATCCATCGCCCATCTGTATGGGTCGAGAAGGTACACGCTAGTCTACTCTGGTATATCGATGCCCCGTCTCGATACACCCTTGACTAGGGACTTTGAAGGATGTACTTATGGACTACCATGTCCCCACTAGTATGATCCGCATCATTGTCCAGGTAGTTAAGTACACATCCTAAGGGCTTTACCAACATGTAATAGAGAGACAATCAGTGTACACGTTAAAGTAAAGATCAACCAGATAGCATACTATCATGTCGAGCAAGAAAGTCCTCACTATATATGTCCCAGCATCCACTACAATATACATCCTATGTATAGTAATGGCCTCTAGGGCATACATATAACTAACAATCTCCCACTTGCACTAGGGCCATCTGTAGCAGTGGTTTGAAGTATCTCATACTCAACCATCCTATAAAAGTCTCTCTCTGGGAACATGCCTTTGTTAGTGGATCCGCTGTGTTGTCCTCTGAGTCTACTCTCCTGACCTCGATCCCCTGGAGATCAACCATCTCCATGATCAGGTGATACTGCCTTAGAATATGTCTGGATCACTGATGGGACCGGCGTTCCTCGGCATAAGCCACAACTCCATTGTCTCACAATGGTAGGAACGTAGTTCATCTCATGAACCAATATACACCCAAACAGCCTCTTCGGTAGCATCTTAAGTAGCGATGTATCCCGCCTTTATCGTCTAGTATGCCACGGTATCTAGCTTGGAACTCTTCCAACATACCGTCCCTTTACTGAGGGTATAGACAATGCCTGTGACTGACATTCAGTCGTCTTTATCACCCTGGAACACTTCCAGTGATTCTTCCCAAGATCAACTGATACCATCTCACTACAATTAGTGAGTAGCCTAACATCCATTTAGATCTATCTCATAGATCCAAAATCCAGGATTTAGTAGGTATCACTTTGATCCTATGCGGAGAGTCATTGTGATAAGCGAAGATTGATCGAGCGTAGCATAGGAAACTCCTTCCCTATCAAGAGTATGTCATCCACGTACTCTACGAGGATCGTTACCATACTCCCTACTACCTTTTTGTTTATACAAGGTTCATCTACCATTTTGATGATGTCAAACTCTTTGAATAAAACATCAAAACAGATGTTCCAACTCCGCGATACCTGCTTTATCCTATAAAGCATCTTGCACACGTTTCCGCTGCTCCCACTGTCTACGAGGCCCTCTGGCTGTGTACTTATAGACGCTCTCTTCTAAATCATCATTTAGAAAAGCAGTCAAGACACCCAACCACCAGATATCGCAGTCATGGTATGTAGCCGTGACAAGTAGGATCTGGATGGACTTAAGCATAGCTATTTGAAAAGGTTTGATCATTACCCACACCTGGTCAATGATACAAACTTTTAACAAGTCTAGCTTTGAAAGTCTCAACTTTTCCATCTACACCAAGTAATCTTCTCAAGATATACTTGCTCCTGATAGGGATTTAACCCTTCAGATATAGCAACCAAAGTCCATACTTTGTTGGTGTATAAGGATTCCATCTCAGATCGCTAAGCATCCAGCCATTCTTACAGAGTCCCACTCCTGATGGCCAGCTCGAAACTAGTTGGGTCATCATCTCATGATGCAATCCTCGCTCCCACTGTCATAAAGAAACAGAAGTATCTCTCAGGTGGGTGAGGAACCCTACTAGATCGGTGGAGAGGCTGAGGTTCGTTGGAATCTACTGAATTCTTTGGTTCTATTAAATCATCTGCTGTAGTTTGTATAGCTGGAACCTTTCCAGTTCTACATAACAGATCTTGCCTCGAGCTTGTCCGGATTTTGCTTTTAGACATAGACCGGACAACCCCAAATCTTAACTAACTTAAGACATTGGCTCTTCCCTTTCCATATCACATATGAAATGGTTGGCAACTGATTTGATTCGAACCCTATTCAATAGGTATGCAGCTTCACAAGCGCATAACTTCCAAAAAAGGAAATAGGTAACTCAGTAGTCCTCATCATAGAGCGCACCATATGAAATAGGGTGTATCTGCTCCGCCCCGACATACCATCTTGCAATGGTGTATACGGAGGAGTAATGCTGAGAGAGAATCTTATTCTCCTTTAGAACAATCCAGGAATTTCGTGCTCAAGTATTCTCCTCCTTGATCTCATCACAGGACATAACACTTATACCCGTATTGGTTCTTTACTTCTAACTTATATTCTGTGAATATCTCAAAAGGTTCAGACTTGTGTTTCAACAGGAACATATGTCTGAATCTTGAGAGATTATCAGAGAACGTAATGAAGTACAAAGAACCAGTCTTGGCATGTGTAAACTGGGGACCTACATACATCAACATGTATCATCCCAAGAGTTCACTAACTCTTTTTCTGTTTCCAGTAAACGGAGCTATGGTCATCTTATCTTTGTGACATGACTGGCGAGTTTCATAAGATGTAAGTTCAAACTAATTTAAATATCATAAACTCTAGCCAGTCGGGTCGCATTGATCTGACCTAGTCTACAATACCTCAAGAAGGATTCGTTCATTTCTGAACTCTTCCTCTTGTGTGTGTTCCATATACAAAGAACTGTAGTTTGATTTAGAACATCAATGCTTTTAGATAACGTGCCTGAACCAATCAACTTTTGATATAGGAAATGTTCAAAACATTATCCATCAATACAAAATTATATTCTTTCTTTTCTAACAAAGAGAGTGATATGATTTGGTATATCAGGTTCGGTATCTAATAACATTCGTTCAGAATCAATGTATTGGTAATACAGGGTGACAGTGACCGACAGAGTTGGCTGCAACTCTTGCCCCGTTTTCTGCCTCATGAAACTTATCACCCGTTCTCAGTTTTTCTACCCTTTTGTAGCCCTATGTAACATATTACATATCTAGGATCCTGATCCGGTATCATATACCTAGGATGCGGAGGATACTGAGAAACGGTTCTGTATAATGAACACACCCGAAGATGATGCATCAGCATGCACTCTCTTCGTTTGGGCGGCACGGGAATTCTGGTAATCCCCAATTTCCTGCTCGGTCTTATAACAATTATAAGTTGGAGCGGGACCAACGTTCCCCAGCTCAGTATAACAAGCGGGTTCGGTCAATAATCTGTTTTATTATCTTGATTAAGGCGTGATATGGTCGCTACCTGGAGAGAGAGAGAAGAGAACACTCAGCGTGCGCTCTTGCAAGAATAGATTGGTTTTTATTTTATCTAATCAGGATGGCTCCCACTGCTTTTTATCAAATCTTCCTTCAAACCCTAAAAGGAAAGACTAGCCGGGATTAATTACACACTACAAGTTCGCCAATCTTTCAGCCAGGCCAGTGTCGGTACTTTGAGGGAGGTCCGCCGTACTTTCGCACGAACCTAATTAATGTAAACCTCGTTTTCCCAGAGGCGTAACCCCGTTGACACCTTTCTAGACACCTACTTGATCAGCTAATTGTAATGTATAAAACTCTCCCAGGAGTAACTCTTACTCGCAGCGGGTACCGGGATCCAACTATCTCATAGAAGGTATGCAATCTCATTGCAAATTTCAACACTTGAAATTCCCGATAATATTTTGCCCCTAGCTCGCTATGACCTTGACGCATGCCAAACAACCCATAGTCTGCTAGTCAAGTTCAACCCGTACATTTCTTGATTGAATTAAACCCACCCGCATGACCCTTGACGCATGCCAAACAACGCCGTACGAATACCCTAATCCAATCGCATCGTATGCTAGCAGATAAGCACTAGTTAGCTACCGTACACTACGCCTTGACGCATGCCAAACAACCGCAGCACGAATACTAACTAGAACTTATCTGAAATGACGGAGGGCTACGACAGGTTTTTCTGAAAACCTATTGCGTAATGAACTTGATATCGTTGTAGAATCAAATGATTTTAAAATGGAGTGCTTTTGAGGCTTTTCTAGTTTTGCTAAAGGAGTCACTCCCGGTGAAGGGATCGTCGGTCCTTTCCTCATCGAATGAGGTGCGGGATATATCATATATATCACTGTGCAAAGCAAAAATACTTAAAAGCAATCAAAAGACAAACCGAGTGTGTAGCATCTGCCAGTTATTGCTAAAGGAGTCACTCCCGGTGAAGGGATCTCGGTCCTTTCCTTATCGAATAAGGTGCAGGATATATCATATATACTTCTATGCAAAGCAAGAACTGTAGCTACCTGTTTTATTTTTGAAATTCGATTCTACAACATCTTAGGTTTCTTTTTATTTCATTAATCACATTAATGAAGTCCCATCATTTAAGTACCTAAACGTCACAGATAAATACGACGTACACTTATGCCACCGCATTCGCCTCGATGTCCCCTCGTGCACCGTTAGGTTAGGTAACTAACGGCAGAGCGGGGCAGGGCTAGCGCGGGTGTAAAACATAAGTAACGCCTATATAATATATCATATATACTATATACTGTATCTATCACAGAACATCACATGATCACATCACAGATATCGCAGCAGAAGAATCATATGAAATATTGGATATACTAGGACGTCCGTGTTTTCAATACGAGCCAGTATAAAACACGGATTCCACGGTCGCGATGAATAGCCAAACCCACACCCCTAGACCCCTACGAGAGCGGCAAGAAACCCTACCAATTCTAGAGTTAAGAGACCCGGACTCGACTCCTCGAGTTGGTCTCCCACTGGGCTCCAGAACCCGGTTACTTGTGCTCCCCTCCTTGGGTCTATCCTAGTGCGGAAAAGTAAATAATATACAAACGGTGACATCTTCCGCAGCCTGGAAGTGCCCTAAAAAAAGAATATTACATACAAGTTTTTACATGAATGAAAATGAAAAACACTCATCTCACATAAAACCCCCGGCTATTCAAACACGACGATCCAATATAACATATCCAGCAACACATAACATCACATGTCATCAACGTAAGTAAACATGCGTATCCCAATTGTCGTTGACATATAGCAACGAAACCGGCGATATCACATATTACACTTACGGTCACAGAAAAGAAAGTGAAAAACTACAACAGTTGGAATCCGCAATCACCTCAGACATCGCATGCCTGACTAAATGAATTCCTTAGACATCGCATGCCTAACAATTATAAACCACGCATTTTAGTCTCATTATCGAAAACACTTTTCAATATCAAGTCGGGCAATTCAACAAGATTCCCGACATCCTGATCGAATGCTCGTCGCAAACTTTAGTAGGCGGCCGCACCCCGACGCCGTCGACCAAGTGCACCAAGGCGGAACACCGCTACCGCGAGCACCCGAACGGATGCTTTCGGCGACGGGGTTCTCCTACAGTCACTTGGTCGGGGCTATGGAGTGAGGCTGTCTATTAAGTTTACCCGGCGAGTATTCGCGTACGCTACGTGATTGCGACGGACTTTTGATCGCATCAAAATTCCGTGGCAACCGATCAAGCGAGACTAAAGTGCTATCTTTATAACATTCATTCAGTTATCTCATAACTTATTGTGAATTCCAATTATTGTATCCCATTCCAGATAATTAGAAAATGTTAAATTTTCCGATCGAACAATCGAACACCCAAGTTTTCCCGATATAGATCAACACATGAAATAAGTCTAACAACATTCAGTTCGTGCCTCAGTACCAACGGTCCAGCCGTAGAAGGGTCAAGCCAACGCCTCACATGTGGCACGCCGTACTGGCCCAAACCCGAAAGTTCAAAGGGCAGTTCAAGACGGTCACATAATCGAGTTAAGGTTTGTTGTCTTCTAGAGGGTCCATCGAGTTACTTGCACTACTTAGAACGTCTTTAAACTACGGAAAAATCCAACACTTGGAAATTTCCCGACAGGGGAAAAATTGGGTATTTATATCCGGTCGAACTTTTTAACATATTCTATAATTTATCCGGAAAGCCACATAGACAAAATTTGATACTCCGATCGAAACACCGAATCCCCAAAACAACCCCAGAAAATTCAACTCTTGAAAAAATATTAAAAATTCCCAGAAAAATCACCACTGGAAACTAAGAATTACTGTGCAAAATAATTTAAATACTCTGGCCGTACGGCCGCGGATCCGCCGCATGAGCCTTGCTCATGCCGCGGAACCGCGGTGGGATAGTTGAATTAGGTCCACGAAATTTACAGTAATTCCTAGAAAACCCTGCTTGATTTTCTGCATATTTTTAATGTGGAAAAATGCACAGTTTTGAAAAAAGGACAGAGAGCATGGGAAAAATGAGGTTTCGGGTTCGATCGGGATTCAAACGTTGTCTAGACTTCGCCTAAGGCTCTAGCTAGGCTCTGATACCACTGTAGGGTTCCTAGGCACCCTAATGAGGTCTCACAAGACATCAACCATGCCAATTTCAAATTTTAACGGTGCTGAGAAACCCTAGAACGGATCGTTGGCTAGATTTCTAGGCGAAAAGTAAACTAGTTAACACTTAACTAAGAGAATACGGAAATACAACCTTTGTAGATCCGGTGCTCCACCTCCATAGCTCCGCAATGAAGTCCTCTCGCTGTCCAAAATAAATCCCGGGCTCTAGCGTCGGCTTCATCGGAGAATAGGCGAGCTAGGTCGTCGATGTCCATGCCGAAGATGATCTACGTCGAAGCATCGCAAGATCAAGCTCTCACTTCACCAAGTCATGAAACTTGTGAAGAAAACACACTCTACTACTTGGCAAGAGGTAGAGGATGAAGAAATAGGAAGTGGGTAGACTTTAGATTTGGATTTCTCACTCTTTTTCATCACTTGCCATTGATGGAGGCAAGCTTTCTTCACTTGAAGAAATGAAGAAGAAGAAGGTAAATGTTATGACAAGTTAATTCCAAAAATAAAATTAAAAGAATACTTATCATAACCAGACCATGGTCAAGTGTAGAGAATAAATCATGGTTAGTGGGATGGTTAGGGTTAAGCATGAGACAAAATGGTCACTTGGTCAAAGTCTTCATGAAGCTTCATGAACAAAACAAAACATGCCACCATTTTCTCATTTGCTTTTCTTTTTCCAAAAGAATAAATAAATGAATAAAATGAATAAGGAAAAAGTAAACCCTAACCATTTCATTAACCAAGGTTTAATTCTTTACACTTAACCAAAAGGCATGCATCATCAAACATGATACAAGCAAGTGCACAAAATCATATCGCATATGCAATGCGCACATCCGAGTGAGAAAATCCATTTAAAGTGAACCGATACTAGTTAATGCAAAGCAATATATCAAATATATAATTATGCATTAAATAATTAAATCAACACTTGATTCAATGATCCGGTCATGTCGCACACAACCGACTAGTATACAATGTATCGTCTTATCGAATCAATACTTGATTCGATAACTAGGTTATATCGCATACAACCAATCGATACATTCATCGCGAGAATAGAATACGGTATCACATACACGCATTATTCTCGGTCCCGCACATATCTCATATGCGCTCCTATTTCGTTTCGCTTGAGCAAGGAAACCTCTGTGTAGGACTCTAAAGACTCGTCAATACGCCGGCAGCAGATGATGATCATATCAAGCACCCACAAGCCGGAAGCGGTCTGCTAAACGTAACGGCCACCCAGGTATTGAGCGATCTGAAGATCGACGAGCAAGCCCGCTCACACTCTAGTGAATCCAACCAGTAACACTACCGTACAGTCCGGTCTGATCGTCTGATATGTCGCATATCTCGCCTAGGGGTGGCAAACGTCAGACCCCAATAGCTCGATAAGTCGTGTTGATATGAGGTCTATAACAATTCGAGAAACTACTGGTAACACTTACCAGTAAATCTCAGCAACCCTGGCCAGGGATTTCCTGTTATAGCCAATCGAACACAGCGCAACATCAACCCCCTATACCGGGAGAGACGAATCCCCTCCTATCGCTCATTGCCTCCATGTGACTCGGGACTGTACCCAAAAACCACCGTTTTGCACGCCCTCTTGGACGTGGTAAGATGGAAATCAAAGCACAGTGGGAACCACACAAGACTCTATGACGATCTCGGGTCAACAGACTACTCTGTACCAGTGTCACTAGAGAACTGCCATCTGACGTGAGGTATAATACCATCTGGGAGTTCTCGGCGAGTCCGTCCAGTGTACCCAGTCTCTACTGAGCACCCGTATATCATCTCTGATGTCAAACACCAATGGATATGGGATCATCCATCACCCATCTGTATGGGTCGAGAAGGTACACGCTAGTCTACTCTGGTATATCGATGCCCCGTCTCGATACACCCTCGACTAGGGACTTTGAAGGATGTACTTATGGACTACCATGTCCCCACTAGTATGATCCGCATCATAGTCCAGGTAGTTAAGTACACATCCTAAGGGCTTTACCAACATGTAATAGAGAGACAATCAGTGTACACGTTAAGGTAAAGATCAACCAGATAGCATACTATCATGTCGAGCAAGAAAGTCCTTACTATATATGTCCCAGCATCCACTACAATATACATCCTATGTATAGTAATGGCCTCTTGGGCATACATATAACTAACACCTTTACCACTCCCAAATCACCTTTGTATTTCTCCAGGACACTCCGTATCACTACGTAGATCCACAGTTTATTGGATACTCCATCGTATGGTTATATACGAACTCGAAAGGAACTTGTTCCAGTTCGGGGATGGATTCTGGTTCAGGAGAAATAGGAATAAGATTTATTCAGGTGTCTTTTATCCTCACCTCCTCTCGCATTGCGAGTGTTCCTAGGATTAGGACAGTACACCCATTATGCTTATTGGATAGTCTTCTTCCAAACCATAGGCTGGTGCCAAACGGTAGGGAAGGAAGAAAACCATTTGGCCTAAAGGGGTGTGCAGAAGGTAATGACTAAAGACATATAAAGGGATTTGGAGAGGTGGCAAACAATTACAAGGTTACAGACGTGAATCTGGAAGAGGCATTACTAGGAATACCAGGATACCCCATCGAAACATTTCAATGTTTCAGCTTCACTGTGTACTGTTAAAGGAAAACTGATTTCCCGATTAGATACTTACTCAGGGTATGTATTTACCAGGTACGATTCTCACATCTGTATGGTTTTACAGATGATGAGTGGGAGTAAGTTATTGGGAATTGGGTGATCATCCTCATTATATCGGGATTCGTTGTAATCGGTGATATTTGAGGAAGTCACCTGGGTTGTTTGCCGGTCGGCAAATATTTGGTTTTGAATATCCGCTGTTATGCACCAATTTCAAATTGATGTATCTGTGCGTCTATTTTCATAGAGTGAGATATACCTTTTTGAAATTATGTCTACGATATTTACCTATATCAGTGGATGGTTAGGTAAGGAGCATTAAACAACGGTGTAATTGTTCTTAACCATAAGTACAATTTTCAACCTACGACACACAGTGAATGAGTTATCAGACTCAAGGGACTTATACAGAGTATTGTATGTTGTCCAGGGTCCATCAGGACAGAGGGGTTGGTCCTCGTACTACATTCGGTTTACTTATGACTTCTCTAGTTTTTAGACAGGTGTTTCGTGGAAACACAGGGTCCGAATTTTGAGAAGTTATAGGTATTTGAATAGAGTAGAGAACCAGGTGTAGCAAGTATCGAGATTCTTCAAAGTGATCGAAGATGTAGATACTTGTGAATGGTATTCAGTTGATAGTAATGATTAAGAGAACTTGTTTCTCTTTCAGGTTACTCATAATTGGAAGTATTCCTAAGTTGAGTAACGCTGACCGGCCTCTTTCCATTTAGTTGACATGCACTGGAGACAGTTGCATGATTTGGATCTGGTTCAATTAAATCAGTGCCTCTGTTTCTATATTGGGTATAGAACAGTTCATATCTTAACGATGTTAAGGTACGGGGAGTTGTCCGGTTTATGCTTAAAACCAGACACTGGACAACTCAAGGCATGTTTCTGTAATGGCTGTTTGTGGGTTGACCCAGGCTATGACGAGGGTTGACTTTCTACCATCTGGATGAACAATAGCAATATTGTTCTAGACTCGCCACATTTTTATTAAAAATGGATTTTTTCAGAAAACAGTAGTGGGAGCATGGTAGAACTGGAAGTGATTCCAGAACCGCAAACGATTACTGAAGATTTGATAAGGAACCTAAAGATTCAATCCGGTTTGACATTCCATTGGCCACTCCGCAGATAAGGTGGGTAACTTCAGGCACCCGAGAGGTGCTCCGGTAGCCTCAAGGACGGTGACAAGGAAGTTCTTGTTTACCCACACTTGCCATTGCTGTTGTTTCAGACTGTGAGACCCGGCAGGAGGATGAGTATAGCGTCGTTCTGAACTCGCTTCAGAAGTGTACGTATATATGACTCTGCCGTAGGGTTGTCGTAGTCAGTGGGAGCAGCGGAAGCATTGGTGGACAGGTAGCTTATGTCTATTTATAGACTAAAAGCAGATATAGCGGAGATAGATCATCTATTTCTGACGTGACAGTCATGGGTTTGACTTCATCAGAATAGGGGATGGATCTGTTGAGAAGGTAGTAGGGTGTGATGCCCTGGTATTTGGATGACATACACAGAGTAGGAAGTGATATTCCTATAATACGATCGGTTATACTATGGTCGTCACACAGTGGTTTCTCCACATGGGACTTGGATATTATATCAGACATACTGGTTACTAGATCTATGGTTTTGGATCTAGATTTGGGTAGTTTCCCAATCTGGGTACTTAGACAACATTCTAAGAGTATTTAGAATGGTCGACTCCTAGCACGGTAGTATACCTGCAGGTGATGGAGTCAACCTCTCTAAAGGTGTCTTACAGACTAAAGGGGAGAGGGATGTGCTTGATTGGCAGATCACTTGCTTAGGCAATTGAGTCAATCATGAGATGTCAAGTACCACACCTGATGTTGTTCTTGCACTAGATGCAATAAGTTGACATTGATCCAATCCTGGAGAAGCAGTCGGATGCAGTTTTAGAACATAAGTGAATGTTCTAGGGAAATGATAACGACAGCCTCATTCGGGAGACAGTTATCATTCCAGGCTTCCAAGGTAACCTGGACGACAAGGAGGTTGTCAGAGTTATAGTTTTCCTTCTGACGAGGGGCAGTATTTTGGACAGGTGGTCCAAGGCAATACTGAGGGAGGCATGGCGCAGGATACTGGTTAAGTTCAGTTGACGATACAGTCTAAGAAGTTTGAATTTGGAGTTCATTTATGAGCTAGGTCCCATCAGACATCCAGACATATTCTAAGACAGGTATTACTCTTTTCGGGAGATAGTTTTCTCCGCGAACTTGAGATTTAGAGAGACATAGAAAGAAACATCAAAGCGGATCCACTCACCGAGGCTATTCCTCGAACGCAATAGTTTCGCAAACGAGCTTTGTGAGACTGACTGGTAGAGGAGTTGGGTGTTCGGTATCACACGGGCTGTGAGTATGCGACATCGCAATAATTAGCCTTGAGTGCAAGTGGGAGATTGTTGGAGATAGTGTCCTCAGAGTCAATTATTGGATCACAGGCACGTGATTGTAATGATTGAGGGAGGACATATCCCGATAGGACAATCTTACTCGAGATGATAGTATGCTATCTTGTTTACCTTTATCATCGTGTACTGTTTTAAGTGACCTGACAGGTCGCTATTACACGTTGGTAGAGCCCCTAGGATTCTTGCTTGACCACCAGCAGTATGAGGGCGATCATATACGTGGGAGCTGGCAGTCTATAAGCATATCCTCAAATGGTCCCTAGTCGTAAGGGTTTCGAGACAGGGCATCGATACTCCAGAGTAGACTAGTGTATACAGTCGAGACCCCGACGAGGGGCGATGGCCGGTCTCACAAGCCATTGGTGTCAGTTAGATCTCCTAAGATGTATACAGGTGCTCATTGGGTTATGAGTACACCGGACAGGACTCGCCGGGAACATGCTAGTTGGTCATATACCAGACGTCAGATAGCAGTTCCCAGGTGACATGTGTACAGGTTAGTTCATCGACCTGGGGATCGTCATTTGTCTCATGTGAGTTCCCACTGTACTTTGATTACTACCCTACCACGCTCAAAGAAGACGTGCAAACAGGTTTTAGTTGGGTACAGTCCCGAGCCACATGGGGGCAGTGAGCGTATCTTCAGGGGTTCGTCTCTCCTGGTATTGGGGGTGAGGTCGCGCTGTGTCTAGGAGAGCCATTACACGAAGCCCTCGGCCGAGGCAGGAGATTTACTGGTAGGTATTCCAGTAGTATCTCAGGGTGTTCTGGGCTACACTCCGACACGACTTGTACCGCATTTGGGGGTCTGACTTTTACCAACCCCCTAGGCCCGCCATGCGATGCTTATAGACGAACGGACCGGACTGTACGGATATTGTCACTGACAGGCTCAGTAGGGTTGTCAGGCTGAGTTCGCTCACAGACGTCCCTTTTAGTCAATACCTGGTAGCCCGTTACGTATTGGCTTATACCTCTGACGTGCTAGTGGTTACCACAACCAAGGTGTTGACGAGTCTTTAGAGTCCCCCACATTCAGTTACTCAGCTTTCGGGCGAAAAGTTGTAGAGGCCGTATGGAGATATGGCAACGTCCGATCAGATACGTGCGGTATTGCACGGATCCGGATCGGACAGTTTGTACTATAGGCCGTATGGATATATGGCAGGGTTCGATCAGATACGTGCGGTATTACACGGATAAGGATCGAACGGATATTACTAGCCGGCTTTGGTTTAAGCCGGATCCTAGTATAGTACAGTGTAGACTTTGTCTCCTTGCATTTGTATTTCGGTCGGAATACAAATGCGGGTGTGTATGCACAGTATCGGGGTTTTCCTGTAATTTATTACGGGACCAGTTTTATGGAGTTGCCAGTTTGCTTTCCATTTCGGCCAATTTCCTTTGTATCGTTCATTGGCCGAAGATTGGTGGAGGAGGGCTTATTTGCATTGTTGCAAATAAGCATTTGTGGAGGGGGTCTTTTCATATATTTGTATCATGATGGTTGCACCATTCTTTGACCTTGACTTCTTCTTCTTTCATTGCTTGACTTTGTGAGGTGATAGTTGTGGTGGAGTGTTGGTTATTGTTTGTCATCATAGTTGTTGATGAGTGATGGTTGTTGGTTGAGTGTTGGAATTACTTTGTGATCATTATTTTCCATATGATAACCATTCCTCTCTCTCTCTCTTGGATTATTCTTTTGGTGACTCTCCATTCTCTCCACCACATTGTGATGGCCGGCCACTCCCCTTAGTGGGCTGTCCCAAAATTTTTGGTATGGGTTTTTAGCTCATTTCATGTTGCAAAAATCCCATAAGTTCCATCTCCAAACTCCATAGTTCATCCCTCGACAAAAAAGGCAATTCCATGAACCCCAAATGAGACTTGCTCACTAGACATTCTACAGCAAATCTTGGGCACGTCGACTAGCCAGCTTCGTGCCCGAGTTGCCTCGGCATTGAGGTGGGAGCCCGTAAAAGAAGTAGGCGATGTGGTGCACTTCCGGCGACGAGGTGGAGACCGGAGCTTCCGCAGGAGATCGGGACGACGACGAGAAGACCGGAGGACTCGGATCTGTCGGTATATCTCTCTTCCCCATCTTGTAGTTAGCTAGGACTAGTTAATGGTTCGATCCGGGGTTTAGTGCGCGGCGTGGTGCCAGTTCAAGTAAAAATTAAAGTTTATCACCGCTTCCGCATTTGGCAGTCGGATTGACGGCCGGGGCGCCGCCGTGCACTTACATAGTCTACTCTGGAGTATCGATGCCCTGTCTCGAAACTCCCATGACTAGGGACCTTTTAACGATGTGCTTATAGACCCCAGCTCCCACTTATATGATCGCCCTCATACTGCTGGTGGTCAAGCAAGAATCCTAGGGGCTCTATCAATGTGTAATAGCGACATGTCAGGTCACCTAAAGCAGTACACGATGATAAAGATAAACCAGATAGCATACTATCATCTTGAGTAAGACTGTCCTACCGGGATAGGTCCTCCCTCAATCATTGCAATCACGTGCCTGTGATCCAATAACTGACTCTGAGGACACTATCTCCAACAGCGTATGCGCTTCTTATCCCAGCTTGGGAGACGGTCTGTCCCACAGCCGTCAGTACGTCGTACTTGAGATAGTATGCGGGTGCTCGTTAGGTTACGAGTACACCGGACAGGACTCGTCGGGAACTGTTGGTTGGTATTATACCTATCGTCAGTTATCTGTTCCCAGGTGACATGAGTACAGCTTAGTCCGTTGACTTGACACTGTCACTTCGCCTCGAGTGTGTTCCCACTGTACTTTGATTACTATCTTACCACGTCTCAAAGGAGTCGTGCAAACAGGTAGTTTTTGGGTGCAGTCCCGAAGCACTTGGAGGCAGTGATGGTTAGACAGGATTCGACTCTCCCGGTATTGGGGGTTGTTATCGCGCTGTGTCTAGGAGAGCCATTACACAAAGTCCCTGGCCAGGGCAAGCGAGATAGACTGGTAGGTTTCCAGAGTTATCTCAGGTGTTCTGGGCTACACTCCGGCACGACTTATACCGCTAGTAGGGGACTGACGTTTACCGCGCCCTAGGCCCGCCATGCGATGTTCTTAGACGAACAGACCGGACTGTACGGAGACTGTCACATTCAGGCTCAGTAGGAGTTCAGAAGGGGTTTACCTCGTCAGTCTTCTTATCGGCATCTACCTGGGGACCGTTACGTACAGCTAGTGCCGCTTGCGGTCTGTGGTTAAACCCACTGCCAGCGTAGTGTCGAGTCTTTAGAGTCCCACACAGAGGCTTATTCGCCTTTAGGCAAAATGAGTAGAAGTCGCATGGTTTTGCGACAGGGTTCGTTCACATCCGCGCACTTGTGAACGTTTGGTGTCCGGACAGCTTATACTAGCGGGCTTTGGTTTAAGCCGGATCCTAGTATATGATTTGGGATTGGTTTTATCTCGTTGTATTCGTGTTCCTCGGAACACGGATACAGGTGTGTATGCACAGTTGACTGAGAAAGAGGCAGAGGACTTTGATTAGGGTTGATGACTATTGTCATTTTCTTAACCCTAATGTTTATGTGTGAATTATGATTTTTTGATATTAGTTAATTATAATTGTGCATGGTTAGGGTTGTTGACCATTTGACTATACTTGACTTGTTGACCTAGGTTGACAAGTTGACCATCATCATTCCATATGAAAGATGATCTTTGATCCTTGCAAAAGCATTTAATGTGAAATGATATTGATCATTTCTTGATTAACCATGACAATTATCTTGACTAATTATCTGTTATTCATAAATCACATATATATGAGAAGGTTGAGATATTCTTCTCACTTTATCATTTCCATTCTCTCTCCTCCTTTTCCTCTCTCTCTAGCTCTCCCCTCTCATGAGTTGAGAACCACTTTGAGCTTGAGATAATCCTTTCAAAAACACTCTCTACTCTTTCTAAGGTCCTAGGTCTAGCACACCAAGCACCTTAGTTACTTCTAGTTTGGGGTTGGAGCCAAAGGTTGAGGCCCTCGGGTGGATCTTTCTTCGGCAAGAGAAGGCGACAAGGAGAACCCTTTCTTTCACTCCAAGGAGCAAGGAGAGAAGGACTTGAAGACCTAGGTATAACCCACTTTCCGTGTAGCAAACTTTCTTTAGCTTTGTAGTTAGTTTTGTTTAGCAAAGATCCCTCCTTTACATAGTCCATGTTGCCTAGAGTTGTAAAAATCGGATTTTTCATAACGTTTCCGCCTCCCCGCAAGCACCGGGGTGGGCAACGTGGACTTACAGTGGTATCAGAGCCTAGCTAAACACAAACTAACTAGTTAGAAAAGTATATAGAACTTCGATCGCAAAAAATCGCAAAACATTTTTTCAAAACCCTAACTTTCTGCCGATTTTTAAACCTGCTTTAAAATTAATAAATCATATCTTAAAAATTGGCTCAGGATTTTCTAAGTACAGGCAAGAAAAACGACCCACTGAACCGACCAACTCACCGCGGTTCCGCGGCAAGAGCTTGCTCTTCCCGCGGATCCGCGGCCCAGTTGACTCGGCCGTGGATCGTTTTTCCTGCAGTTTACTTCTGGGGGTGTTTTGTGATTTTTGAAATAGTTTGTTTCCACCCAGATTTTCAAGAGAACAAGTTGGTTTTTGGCGTGGTCATAAATCCGTATTTTTGATCGAACTTCTTTACACTTTGGCTAATGGGTTATATCTGTAATGTGTTATATGTATTGAACGTTCGCTAATCGCTATACGTCGATTAGTGGGGGTTATACATATCTGTGATCTGTAATGTTGATGGTTTGTGTATATGAATTCGTTGGATTGTCGCGGATGAATAGCCGGAGGTTTGTGAGATGAGAGTTTTCTTATTCTTTCAATTCTTGTAATATGTAATTTGATGTAATAATTATTTGTATGGCCGCACAACCGGGTCGGGGTTGTAGCCGTCATTGTATAATTTCTTTTTACCGTTCTGCTCCTAGGATAGACCCAAGGTGGGGTGCACAAACTACCGGGTATCTCGAAGTGCCGAGTGGCCTACTCACGGTGTTTAGGGAGGTTGCTTCGCTTCGGATACTTGGCGGGTAGTTTGCCGCACCCGTAGGAGTCTAGGATAGGGTTTGGCTATTCATCATGACCGTGTAATCCGTTCTTCGTTACTGGCTCGTACGAATTGCGGATTCCTAGTATATCCAATGTATTCATTTGTGATCTGGAATGGCTATCATTGCATGTGATGAATGTTTATATATATCTATATGATATCTATTTAGGCGTTGCTTATGTTTTGCATCCGCGCTAGTCTAGCCCCCGCTCTGTCGTTAGTTATGTAACCTAACGGGTGATGACGGGACCCCGTGGCGAATGCGGATGGCATAAGCGTACGTCATATTTTCGTTGTTTTCTGCAATGGTAGGATTAAATGATGGTACGCATTGGAATTAATGCAAGAAATAAAATAAACCAAGTAAAAGTCGTTGGAACACTTTCAAAACCACTCGGTTCTTTTCAAAACCAAACTTTTAAATGCGGAGCTTGAACCACTCCTTTTGAAAGCTATCTCGTTCCTTCGATTATATCAAGTTCACTACGTTCACGGTTTCGCCAAAACCATTCGTATCCCTCCGTCGTTTCACATGAATTTCAATAAGTATTCAAGCTATGTTTGTTGGCCAAAGTCAAGGCATAGTGATTGGTAGCTATTGGGTATTCATGTGCAGCATAGATAGATGTGTTGGTTTGGGGCAGTCGTTCTACCTTGTTGGCCAAAGTCAAGGGTATTTGCGGGTGGGCTCAAATTAACCTGGAGAATGATGGGTAGAACTTGACATGTAACTTATGATTTGTTGGCCAAAGTCAAGGTCATAAGAGCATGGGGCGAAAATCCACATCGGGAGTTTCAAAAGAACTGAAACTTGCTAGCGCTGCATACCATTTGGAGTGTGATGATTCTGGTAGGATTCCTTCAATTTTGTCATGCGATGATATTTGGATCCCGATCCTACTGTGAGTATATGCTACTCCTCCGGAACTTTCTCACTTAACGATCAATGCTATAAACCTAGTAGGTGTCTAGAAAGGTGTTAGCGGGACTACGCCCACAGGGAAAAGAGTTTACTTAATTAAGGAACTTTGCGAAAGCGTTGGAAAACCTCTCTCGAAGTACCAACACTGGCCTGGCTGAACGGTTAAGCAAGTATTGTACGGTGAGATTGATCCCGACTAGTTCTTCCTTTATAGTTTGAGGAGGGATTCGAGAGACAGTGAGAGCCATCCTGTTTAGACAAATTAAAAACCACTCTAAACTTGCAAGAGCATCATGCTAAAGTGTTTCTTCTCTCTCTCCTAATTGCAGCGACTATTTATCATGACTGGACTTAAGTTACTTCTAGATAAAAACATACTGACAGGGCCAAACTACAAAGATTGGCTCAGGAATGTCAAAATGGCAATCACTTATGACAAGTTGGGGTATCTTCTTACCTCCAAGGCTCCCCCTGTCCTAGGTCCCACCTCCAGCGTCGCGGATAAGGAAATCCGTAAGACTTTGGAGATCGACTGCGCGAAGGCCAAGTGCCTCGTGCTTGCCTCTATGGACAACGAACATCAGAGGAGGCACGAGAATATGGACCTCGAATCCATATTTCTCCATACAAAAGAACTGTATGGAGAGCAATCTCGTATCGCAAGATACGAAGTGTCGAAGAAGTTATTTTCGGCAAGATTGGCCGTCGGATCATCGGTAGCGGAACACGTGCTTAAGATGATTGGCTAAATAGAGGAGCTCGCGGACCTTGGGACCACGTTGGAGAATGAGCTCTATACGGACTTGATTCTCCAGTCCCTTCCTTCCACTTATGCCCAGTTCATCCTGAACTTCAACTTGCAAGAAAAGGAACTTGAACTTTCAGAGCTCCTCAACATGCTGAGGAGTGCAGAGGGCACCCTACAAAAAGGTAGGGAAACATCCACTTTGTTTGTAGGAGGATCTTCCTCTTCTAGGTCCAGGGCGAAAGCCAAGGGAAAGAAGAAGAAAACCCCAGCCAAACCAAGGGGCGGTGTTAGTAAGGTGGATACGAAGGGAAAGGCAAAAGCAACAAAGGTAGTGGGGAAGCTTGTGGATAAGGAAGAATGCTTTTACTGTCACAAGAGTGGACACTGGAAGAAAGATTGCAGGGCTTGGAAGGCCAGAAACCAGGATCTAAAGCAAGTTGCGGCTTCAGCTTCAGGTGTGTATGTTATTGAAAACTGTCTATCAATAAACTCTACTTCATGGGTATTGGATACCGGATCAGGATCTTATATCTGTAATTCTTTGCAGGCGTTGAGAAAGCGTAGGTTTTTGAAAGCAGGTGACATGACCCTCAAAGTTGCAAACGGAGCTAGCATGGATGCTGAGGCCGTGGGGGCTATCTCCTGGGAATGTCGGATGGACTTGTTTGGGTTCTACGTAATTGCTTTTTTGTACTCAACGCAACTTGTAATATCATTTCTGTATCTTTGATTTCTAAAGAAGGTTTTGAATTTGCGTTTGTAAGTAATGTTGTAAACATTCATCTTAATCAAGTTCTGATTGGGTCAGGTACATTGAGCAATGGTATATACGTATTAAACCAACCACAGATTATCAATGTCCAGAATACACATAAAAGAAAGTCTCCGGAAACAATTCAGACATTCTTATGGCATTGTAGACTGGGTCACATCAATGAGAAAAGGTTGCCGAAGTAACATACAGAAGGATATTTGGATCCGTTCGAATATCAATCATATGCAACTTGTCAATCCTGTCTCAAAGGAAAGATGACAAAGACTCTGTTCACTGGACACGGAGTAAGAGCGAGCGAGCTCTTGGGACTCGTACACAGCGACGTGTGCGGTCCAATGTCTACGCAAACACGAAGTGGTTATTCTTACTTCATTACTTTTACGGATGACTTTTCAAGGTACGGTTATGTCTTCTTAATGAAATATAAATCCGAGGCTTTTCAAAAATTCCAGGAATACAAGAATGAAGTAAAAAACAAACAGGCAAAAGTATCAAGGCACTGAGATCTGATCGAGGTGGTGAATACTTGAGTGCCGTGTTCCTGGGTTACTTAAAAGAGAATGGAATTCTCTCTCAGCTTACTCCTCCATACACTCCGCAACACAACGGTGTATCGGAGAGACGGAACCGAACCCTATTGGATATGGTATGGTCCATGATGAGCAACGCTGAGTTACCGCGATCGTTCTTTGGATATGCTCTAGAATCAGCTGCATACCTTTTGAACCGAGTTCCAACTAAGACTGTGCCTACTACACCATATCAGATGTGGTGTGGGAAGAGACCCTATCTTAATCACATTAAGACATGGGGATGTCCAGCTTTTGTCAAAAAGCAGCATGCGGACAAGCTCGAGGCACGCTCAGTACAGTGCAAGTTCGTGGGATATCCAAAGAACTCCAAGGGATATTTCTTCTATTGCGAAGAGGAACAAAAGGTTTTTGTTTCTCGCCATGCCCATTTCTTGGAAACTGAGTTTTTGGAAAATCAGATAAGTGGGAACGCAATAGAACTGGAAGAAATTCAAGAACCACGAGCTATTACTGAAAGCTTAGTAGAACCAGAGGGTTCGAAAGATCAGGACATTCCTACGCCGCTCCGCAGAAGTAGTAGGCAGTCTCATCCGCCCGAGAGATACTACGGTTTTCTCATAGACGGGGATAGAGAGGATTGCATTATTGATAGTGATGAGCCTACTAGCTTCCAGCAAGCCATTCAGAGCATTGACTCGGTAAAATGGCTGGATGCAATGCGGACCGAAATGGAGTCCATGTACACCAACAAAGTATGGACGTTGGACATTACTCCAGATGGGGGTAAAACCCGTAGGATGCAAGTGGATCTTCAAAAGGAAGATTGGTGTAGATGGACAGGTTGAGACTATAAAGCTAGACTTGTTGCAAAGGGTTTCCATCAAAGACCTGGCTTGGACTATGACGAAACCTTTTCTCCAGTGGCTATGCTGAAATCCATTCGGATCCTTCTTGCCATTACTGCCTTCCACGATTATGAGATTTGGCAAATGGACGTAAAGTACGCCTTTCTAAATGGAAATTTAGAGGAGTGTGTCTATATGGACCAACCAGAGGGTTTCATTTAGAGTGGGAGCGGCGGAAAGGTGTGCAAGTTGCTTAAGTCCATCTATGGACTAAAGCTGGCATCGCGGTGTTGGAACATCTGTTTTGATGAGACGGTCAAAGAATTTGTATTTATCAAAAATCCAGATGAACCATGCATCTATAGTAGATTTGTAGCGAGAACTGTAGTATTTCTCGTTTTATACGTGGATGACATTCTCTTGATAGGAACTGACATTCCTATGCTGCAATCTGTCAAAGGGTTCTTATCACACAGGTTCTCCATGAAAGACCTGGGTGATGCCTCCTACATTCCGGGGATCCGGATCTACCGTGACAGATCCAAGTTGATATTAGGACTCTCACAGTCCAGGTACATCAACACCATACTGAAAAGGTTCAGTATGGAAGATTCCAAGCGCGGTAATCTACCGGCTTGTCACGGGATCACCCTCTCCAAAGAGATGTCTCCCAAGACTGATTTGGAAAGGGATCACATGTCTATTATACCCTACGCTTCTGCGGTAGGCTCTATAATGTATGCGATGTTGTGTACCAGACCAGATGTAGCTTATGCACTGAGTGTGGTAAGCCGGTATCAGTTAAACCCTGTGGAGAAACATTGGATAGCGGTAAAGAACATTCTCAAGTACCTGAGAAGGACTAAGGAGATGTTCTTGGTGTATGGCGGAAAAGACCTCCAGATCGAGGCCTTTGCTGACTCCAGCTTCCAGAGTGACAAGGATGATTCCAAGTCCATGTCGGGTTATGTCTTTACCCTCTATGGAGGGGCGGTGTGTTGGAAGAGTTCAAAAAAGGAAACCGTTGCTGACTCGATGATGGAAGCGGAATATATCGCTGCTGCAGATGCTGCAAAGGAAGCTGTCTGCATAAAGAAGTTCCTCACGGAGCTTCAGGTGGTTCCTACCATTGTTGATCCAATACCGCTGTATTGCGACAACAACGGAGCTATAGCTTTAGCGAAAGAACCCAGGTCCCATCATAAGTCCAGGCACATCTTGAGGCGGTATCACCTGATCAGGGAGATCGTGGGTCGCCAGGAGATCGAGGTTCGGAGAGTTGCTACGGAAGATAACACTGCTGATCCATTCACGAAGGCCTTACCCCAGACTCAGTTCGAGCGGCTGATCGAGAATATAGGTCTTCGATACACCAGTACATGGCCTTAGTGCAAGTGGGAGATTGTTAGTGTATATGCCCTAGATGCCATTACTGTATCATATTGGATTGTATATTACTTGATGGATGCTTGGGATTTTCCCCTTGTATTGACATTCTAGCTCAAAATTGTAGTATGCTACTTGGTTTGTTTCTGCTTTAATGTGTGCATGTGTTTCTTTTAGCATATCGCCTTTACACATTAGTGGAGCCCTTAGGATCTTTGCTTGATTACCAGCGTTGTGATGGCAGTCACACTCGTGGGGGCTGGGTAATCTACAAGCACATCCTTATGCAGATCCCTAGTCGCAGGACTATCGAGACAGGGCATCGATACTCCGGGGTAGACTAGCGTATGCGCTTCTTATCCCAGCTTGGGAGACGGTCTGTCCCACAGCCGTCAGTACGTCGTACTTGAGATAGTATGCGGGTGCTCGTTCTGTTACGAGTACACTGGACAGGACTCATCGGGAACTGTTGGTTGGTATTATACCTATCGTCAGTTATCAGTTCCCAGGTGACATGAGTACAGCTTAGTCCGTTGACTTGACACTGTCACTTCGCCTCGAGTGTGTTCCCACTGTACTTTGATTACTACCCTACCACGGCTCAAAGGAGTCGTGCAAACAGGTAGTTTTTGGGTGCAGTCCCGAAGCACTTGGCGGCAGTGAAGGTTAGACAGGATTCGTCTCTCCCGGTATTGGGGGTTGATATCGCGCTGTGTCTGGGAGAGCCATTACACAAAGTCCCTAGCCAGGGCAAGCGAGATAGACTGGTAGGTTTCCAGTGTTATCTCAGGTGTTCTGGGCTACACTCCGGCACGACTTGTACCGCTAGTAGGGGACTGACGTTTACCGCCCCCTAGGCCCGCCATGCGATGTTCTTAGACGAACAGACCGGACTGTACGGAGACTGTCTCATTCAGGCTCAGTAGGAGTTCAGAAGGGGTTTACCTCGTCAGTCTTCTTATCGGCATCTACATGGGGACCGTTACGTACAGCTAGTGCCGCTTGCGGTTTGTGGTTAAACCCACTTCCAGCGTAGTGTCGAGTCTTTAGAGTCCCACACAGAGAGTTATTCGCCTTTAGGCAAAATGAGTAGAGGTCGCATGGTTTTGCGACAGGGTTCCTTCACATCCACGGACTAGTGCACGTTTGGTGTCCGGATAGCTTATACTAGCGGGCTTTGGTTTAAGCCGGATCCTAGTATATGATTTGGGATTGGTTTTATCTCGTTGTATTCTTGTTCCTCGGAACACGGATACAGGTGTGTATGTACAACTGACTGAGACAGAGGCAGAGGACTTTGATTAGGGTTGATGACTATTGTCATTTTCTTAACCCTAATGTTTATGTGTGAATTATGATTTATTGATATTAGTTAATTATAATTGTGCATGGTTAGGGTTGTTGACCATTTGACTATACTTGACTTGTTGACCTAGGTGGACAAGTTGACCATCATCAATCCATATGAAAGATGATCTTTGATCCTTGCAAAAGCATTTAATGTGAAATGATAATGGTCATTTCTTGATTAACCATGACAATTATCTTGACTAATTATCTATTATTCATAAATCACATATATGTGAGAAGGTTGAGATATTCTTCTCACTTTATCATTTCCATTCTCTCTCCTCCTCTTCCTCTCTCTCTAGCTCTCCCCACTCATGATACCACTGTAGGGTTCCTAGGCACTCTCAAGAGGTCTCACAAGGCATCAACCATGCCAATTTCAAATTTTAACGGTGCCGAGAAACCCTAACAAGATCGTTGGCTAGATATTTAGGCGAAAAACAAACTAGTTAACACTTAACTACAAGAATACGGAAATACAACCTTTGTAGATCCGGTCCTCCACCTCCACGGCTCCGTGATGAAGTCATCTCCGCTGTCCAAATCAAAATCCGGGCTCTAGCATCGGCTTCATCGGAGAAATGGGCGGGCAAGGTCGTCGGCTTCATGCCGAAGATGATATACGTCGAGGCATCGCAAGATCAAGCTCCCACTTCACCAAGTCGTGAAACTTGTGAAGAAAACACACTCTACTACTTGGAAAGAGGTAGAGGATGAAGAAATAGGAAGTGGGTAGACTTTAGAATTGGATTTCTCACTCTTTTTCATCAATCACCATTGATGAAGCAAGCTTTCTTCTTTGAAGATGAAGAAGAAGAAGAAGAAGATGAATATCATAAGTTCTTATAATAAGAATAATAAAATCATTCTTATCATAATCTTAACCATGGTAATGTGTAGAGAGTTAATCATGGTTGAATGGAATGGTTAGGGTTAAGCATGAGACAAAATGGTCACTTGGTCAAAGTTTTCATGAAGCTTCATAATACATCCAAAGAAAGCCACCATCTATCTTTATGCTTATTATTTTCCAAAAAGAATAAATGAAATAAATAAATGAATAAGTAAAAACAAAATCCTAACCATTACACAACCATGGTTTAATCTTTACACTTAGCCGATTTAGCATGCATCATCAAACATGATACAAACTAGTGCACAAAATTATATCGTATATACAATGTGCACATCCGAGTGAGAAAATCCATCTAAAGTGAACCAATATTAGTTAATGCAAAGTAATATATCAAATATATAATTATACATTAAATCAACACTTGATTTAACGATCCGGTCATATCGCATATAACCGACTAATATCCAATGTATCGATTTAACGAATCAATCCTTGATTCGATAACTAGGTTATATCGCATACAACCATTCGACACATTCATCACAAGAATAGAATACGGTATCACATACACGCATTATTCTCGGTCCCGCACATATCTCATATGCGCTCCTATTTCGTTTCGCTTGAGCCAGGAAACCTCTGTGTAGGACTCTAAAGACTCGTCAATACGCCGGCAGCAGGTGATGATCATATCAAACACCCATAAGCCGTAAGCGGTCTGCTAAACGTAACGGCCACCCGGGTATTGAGCGATCTGAAGATCGACGAGCAAGCCCGCTCACACTCCAGTGAATCCAACCAGTAAAACTACCGTACAGTCCGGTCTGATCGTCTGATATGTCGCATATCTCGCCTAGGGGTGGTAAACGTCAGACCCCAATAGCTCGATAAGTCGTGTCGATATGAGGTCTATAACAATTCGAGAAACTACTGGTAACACTTACCAGTAAATCTCAGCAACCCTGGCCAGGGATTTCCTGTTATAGCCAATCGAACACAGCGCAACATCAACCCCTATACCGGGAGAGACAAATCCCCTCCTATCGCTCATTGCCTCCATGTGACTCGGGACTGTACCCAAAAACCAACGTTTTGCATTCCCTCTTGGACGTGGTAAGATGGAAATCAAAGCACAGTGGGAACCACACAAGACTCTATGACGATCTCGGGTCAACAGACTGCTCTGTACCAGTGTCACCAGAGAACTGCCATCTGACGTAAGGTATAATACCATCTGGGAGTTCTCGGCGAGTCCGTCCAGTGTACCCAGTCTCTACTGAGCACCCGTATATCATCTCTGATGTCAAACACCAATGGATATGGGATCATTCATCGCCCATCTGTATGGGTCAAGAAGGTATACGCTAGTCTACTCTGGTATATCGATGCCCCGTCTCGATACACGCACGACTAGGGACTTTGAAGGATGTACTTATGGACTACCATGTTCCCACTAGTATGACCCGCATCATAGTCCAGGTAGTCAAGTACACATCCTAAGGGCTTTACCAACATATAACAGAGAGACAATCAGTGTACACGTTAAGGTAAAGAGCAACTAGATAGCATACTATCATGTCGAGCAAGAAAGTCCTCCCTATATATGTCCCAGCATCCATTACAATATACATCCTATGTATAGTAATGGCCTCTAGGGCATACATATAACTAACAATCTCCCACTTGCACTAGGGCCATCTGATAGCAATGGTTGCAGTATCTCATACTCAACCATCCCATAAAAGTCTCTCTCTGGGAACATGCCTTTGTGAGTGGATCCGCTGTGTTGTCCTCTGAGTCTACTCTCCTAACCTCGATCTCCCTGGAGATCAACCATCTCCATGATCAGGTGACACTGCCTTAGAATATGTCTGGATCACTGATGGGACGGACGTTCCTTGGTATAAGCCACAACTCCATTGTCTCACAATGGTTGGAACGTAGTTCATCTCATGAACCAATATACACCCAAACATCCTCCTTGGTAGCATCTTAAGTAGCGATGTATCCTGCCTTTATCGTCTAGTATGTCACGGTATCTAGCTTGGAACTCTTCCAACATACCGTCCCTTTACTGAGGGTAAAGACAATGCCTGCGACTGACATTCAGTCGTCTTTATCACCCTGGAACCCTTCCAGTGATTCTCCCCAGGATCGATTGATACCATCTCACTACAACTAGTGAGTATCCTAATATCCAATTAGATCTATATCATAGATCCAAACCCAAGATTTAGGAGGTATCACTTTGATCCTTTATGGAGAATCATTGTGATAAGCGGAGATTGACCGAGCGTAGCATAGGAAACTTCTTCCCTATCAAGAGTATGTCATCCACGTACTCTACGAGGATCATCACCATACTCCCTACTACCTTTTTGTATATACAAGGTTCATCTACCATTTTGATGATGTCAAACTGTTTGACTACTACATCAAAACAGATGTTCCAACTCCGCGATGCCTGCTTTATCCTATAAAGCATCTTGTACACGTTTCCGCTGCTCCCACTGTCTACGAAGCCCTCTGGCTGTGTACTTATAGACTTTTTCTTCTAAAACATCATTTAGAAAAGCAGTCATGACACCCAACCGCCAGATATCGTAGTCATGGTATGTAGCCGTGGCAAGTAGTATCTGGATGGACTTAAGCATAGATACTTGAAAAGGTTTCATCATTATCCACGCCTGGTCGATGACGAAAAGCTTTAACAAGTCTAGCTTTGAAAGTCTCAACTTTTCCATCTGCACCAAGTAATCTTCTCAAGATATACTTGCTCCTGATGGGGATTTAACCCTTCAGATATTGCAACCAAAGTCCATACTTTGTTGGTGTACATGGATTCCATCTCAGATCGCTAAGCATCCAGCCATTCTTACAGAGTCCCACTCCTGATGGCCAGCTCGAAACTAGTTGGGTCATCATCTCATGATGCAATCCTCGCTCCCACTGTCATAGAGAAACCGAAGTATCTCTCAGGTGGGTGAGGAACCCTACTAGATCGGCGGAGAGGCTGAGGTTCGTTGGTAACTATTGAAACCTTTGGTTCTGTCAAATCATCTGCTGTAATTTGTATAGCTGGAACCTTTCCAGTTGTACATAACAGACCTTGCCTCGAGCTTGTCCGGATTATGCTATTAGACATAGCCCGGACAACCCCAAATCTTAACTAACTTAAGATATGGGCTCTTCCCTTTCCATATCACATATGAAGTGGTAGGCAACTGATTTGATTGGAACCCTATTCAATAGGTATGCAGCTTTTCAAGCGCATATCTCCCAAAAGGAAATAGGTAACTCAGTAGTACTCATCATAGAGCACACCATATCAAATAGGGTGTGATTGCTCTGCCCCGATATACCATTTTGATATGGTGTATAGGAGGAGTAATGCTGAGAGAGAATCTCATTCTCCTTTAGAATAGTCCAGGAATTCCGTGCTCAAGTATTCTCCTCCTTGATCTCATCATAGGACATAATACTTATACCCGTATTTTGGTTCTCTACTTCTAACTTATATTCTGTGAATATCTCAAAAGGTTCGGACTTGTGTTTCAACAGGAACATAGGTCTGAAACTCGAAAGAGATCATCAGAGAATGTAATGAAGTACAAAGAACCGATCTTGGCATGTGTAGACAGGGGAGCTTACATACATCAACATGTATCATATCCCAAGAGTTCACTAACTCTTTCTCTGTTTCCAATAAACAGGGCTATGGTCATTTTATCTTTGTGACATGACTGGCAAGTTTCATAAGATGTAAATTCAAACTGATTTAAATATGCATCTATATGTAACTTCAGCTAGTCGGGTCGCATTGATATGACCTAGTCTACAATACCTCAAGAAGGAATCGTTCAATTCTGAACTCTTCCTCTTGTGTGTGTTCCGTATACTAAGAACTGCATTTTGATTTAGAACATCAATGCTTTTAGATAACGTGCCTGAATCGATCAACTTTTGATATAGGAAATGTTCAAAACATTATCCAGCAATACAAAATTTTATCATTTCTTTAATAATAAAGAGAGTGATATGATTTTGTATATCAGGTTCGGTATCTAATAACATTCGTTCCGAATCAATGTATTTGTAATACAGGGTGACAGTGACCTACAGACTTGGCTGCAACACTTGCCCCGTTTTCTGCCTCATGAAACTTATCACCCGTTCTCAGTTTTCTACCTTTCTGTAGCCCTATGTAACAGATTACATATCTGGGATCCTGATCTGGTATCACATACCCAGGACGCAGAGGATACTGAGAAACAGTTCTGTATAATGAACACACCCGAAGATGATGCATCAGCATGCACTCTCTTCGTTTGGGCGGCACGGGAAATCTGGTATTCCCCTTATTTCCTGCTCTGTCTTATAACAATTATAAGTTGGAGCGGGACCAACGTTCCCCAGCTCACTATAACAAGCGGGTTCGGTCAATAATCCGTTTTATTATCTTGATTAAGGCGTGACATGGTCGCTACCTGGAGAGAGAGAGAAGAAAACACTCAGCGTATGCTCTTGCAAGAATAGATTGGTTATTATTTTATCTAATCAGGATGGCTCCCACTACTTTTTATCAAATCTTCCTTTAAACCTAAAAAGGAAAGACTAGCCGAGATTAATTACACACTACAAGTTCGCCAATCTTTCAGCCAGGTTAGTGTCGGTACTTTGAGGGAGGTCCCCCATGCTTTCGCACGAACCTAATTAATGTAAAGCTCGTTTTCCCATAGGCGTAGCCCCGTTGACACCTTTCTAGACACCTACTTGATCGGCTAATTGTAATATGTAAAAATCTCCTAGGAGTAACTCTTACTCGCAGCGGGTATCGGGATCCAACTATCTCATAGAAGGTATGCAATCTCATTGCAAATTTCAACACTTGAAATTCCCGATAATATTTTGCCCCTAGTGTTCTATGACCTTGACGAATGCCAAACAACCCATAGTCCACTAGTCAAGTTCAACCCGTACATTTCTTGATCGAATTAAACCCACCCGCACGACCCTTGACGAATGCCAAACAACGCCGTACGAATACCCTAATCCAATCGCATCATATGCTCAAGCAGATAAATACTAGTTAGCTACCGTACACTACGCCTTGACGAATGCCAAACTACCGCAGCACGAATACTAACTAGTACATATCTGAAATGACGGAGGGCTACGACAGGTTTTTCTGAAAACCTATTGCGTAATGAACTTGATATCGTTGTAGGATCGAATGAATTTTGAAATGGAGTGCTTTTGAGGCTTTTCTAGTTTTGCTAAAGGAGTCACTCCCGGTGAAGGGATCGTCGGTCCTTTCCTCGTCGAATGAGGTGCGGGATATATCATATATATCACTGTGCAAAGCAAAAACTCTTCAAAGCAATCAAAAGACAAACCGAGTGTATAGCATCTGCCAGTTATTGCTAAAGGAGTCACTCCCGGTGAAGGGATCTCGGTCCTTTCCTCATCGAATAAGGTGCAGGATATATCATATATACCTCTGTGCAAAGCAAGAACTGTAGCTACCTGTTTTATTTTGAAATTCGATTCTACAACATCTTTAGGTTTCTTTTTCTTTCATTAATCACATTAATGAAGTCCCATCATTTAAGTACCTAAACATCACAGATAAATACGATGTACACTTATGCCATCCGCATTCGCCTCGATGTCCCCTCGTGCACCGTTAGGTTAGGTAACTAACGGCAGAGCGGGGCAGGGCTAGCGCGGGTGTAAAACATAAGTAACGCCTATATAATATATCATATATACTATATACAGTATCTATCACAGAACATCACATGATCACATCACAGATATCGCAGCAGAAGAAACATATGAAATATTGGATATACTAGGACGTCCGTGTTTCCAATACGAGCCAGTATAAAACACGGATTCCACGGTCGCGATGAATAGCCAAACCCACACCCCTAGACCCCTACGAGAGCGGCAAGCAACCCTACCAATTCTGGAGTTAGAAGACCCGGACTCGACTCCTCGAGTTGGTCTCCCACTGGACTCCAGAACCCGGTTACTTGTGCTCCCCTCCTTGGGTCTATCCTAGTGCGGAAAAGTAAATAATATACAAAGGGTGACATCTTCCGCAACCTGAAAGTGCCCCAATAAAAGAATATTACATACAAGTTTTTACATGAATGAAAATGAAAAACACTCATCTCACATAAAAACCCCCGGCTATTCAAACACGACGATCCAATATAACATATCCAGCAACACATAACATCACATGTCATCAACGTAAGTAAATATGCGCATCCCAATTGTCGTTGACATATATCAACGAAACCGGCGATATCACATATTACACTTACGGTCACAGAAAAGAAAGTGTAAAACTACAACAGTTGGAATCCGCAACCTGCATAGACATCGCATGCCTAATCAAATGAATTCCTTAGACATAGCATGCCTAACAATTATAAACCCCGAATTTTAGTCTCATTATCGAAAACGCTTTTCAATATCAAGTCGGGCAATTCAACAAGATTCCCGACATTTTGATCGAATGCTCGTCGCAAACTTTAGTAGACGGCCGCACCCCCGATGCCGTCGACGAAGTGCACCAAGGCGGAACACCGCTGCCGCGAGCACCCAAACGGATGCTTTCGGCGACGGGGTTCTCCTACAGTCACTTGGTCGGGGCTATGGGGCGAGGCTGTCTATTTAGTTTACCCGGCGAGTATCCGCGTACGCTACGTGATTGCGACGGAATTTTGATCGCATCAAAATTCCGTAGCAATCGATCAAGTGAGTCTAAACTGCTATGTTTATAACATTCATTCAGTTATCTCATAACTTCTTGTGAATTCCAATTATTGTATCACATTCCGGGTAAATAGAAAATGTTAAACTTTCCGATCGAACAGTCGAACACCCAAGTTTTCCCGGTATAGATCAACACATGAAATAAGTCTAACAACATTCAGTTCGTGCCTCAGTACCAACGGTCCAGCCGTAGAAGGGTCAAGCCAACGCCTCACATGTGGCACGCCGTACTGCCCCAAACCCGAAGGTTCAAAGGGCAGTTCAAGACGGTCACATAATCGAGTTAAGGTTTGTTGTCTTCTAGAGGGTCCATCGCGTTACTTGCACTACTTAGAACGTCGTTAAACCATGGAAAAATCCAACACTTGGAAATTTCCCGGCAGGGGAAAAAGTGGGTATTTATATCCGGTCGAACTTTTTAACATACTCTAAAAATTATCCGGAAAGCCACATAGACAAAATCTGATACTCCGATCGAAACACCGAATCCCCAAAACAACCCCAAAACACTCATCTCTATAATAAATATTAAAATATCCCAGAAAATACAGCACAACTTAGGAGGAATTACTGCAAAACTTTTATTGTGAGACTCGACCGTACGGCCGCGGAACCGCCGCATGAGCCATGCTCATGCCGCGGAACCGCGGCGGTTTAGATGAATTAGGTCCACGAAGTTTACAGTAATTCCTACAAAACCCTGCTTAATTTTCTGCATATTTTTAATTTCGAAAAATCCACATTTTACAGAAATGTCCAGAGAGCATGTTTAGGGTTTGGGTTTCGGGTCGATCGGACTTCAAACTCCGTCTAGACTTCGCCTAAGGCTCTGGCTAGGCTCTGATACCACTGTAGGGTTCCTAGGCACTCTCAAGAGGTCTCACAAGGCATCAACCATGCCAATTTCAAATTTTAATGGTGCCGAGAAACCCTAACAAGATCGTTGGCTAGATATTTAGGCGAAAAACAAACTAGTTAACACTTAACTACAAGAATACGGAAATACAACCTTTGTAGATCCGGTCCTCCTCCTCCACGGCTCCGTGATGAAGTCCTCTCCGCTTTCCAAATCAAAATCCGGGCTCTAGCGTCGGCTTCATCGGAGAAATGGGCGGGCAAGGTCGTCGGCTTCGTGCCGAAGATGATCTACGTCGAGGCATCGCAAGATCAAGCTCCCACTTCACCAAGTCGTGAAACTTGTGAAGAAAACACACTCTACTACTTGGCAAGAGGTAGAGGATGAAGAAATAGGAAGTGGGTAGACTTTAGAATTGGATTTCTCACTATTTTTCATCAATCACCATTGATGAAGCAAGCTTTCTTCTTTGAAGATGAAGAAGAAGAAGAAGAAGATGAATATCATAAGTTCTTATAATAAGAATAATAAAATTATTCTTATCATAATCTTAACCATGGTAATGTGTAGAGAGTTAATCATGGTTGAATGGAATGGTTAGGGTTAAGCATGAGACAAAATTGTCACTTGGTCAAAGTTTTCATGAAGCTTCATAATACATCCAAAGAAAGCCACCATTTATCTTTATGCTTATTATTTTCCAAAAAGAATAAATGAAATAAATAAATGAATAAGTAAAAACAAAACCCTAACCATTACACAACCATGGTTTAATCTTTACACTTAGCCGATTTAGCATGCATCATCAAACATGATACAAACTAGTGCACAAAATTATATCGTATATACAATGTGCACATCCTAGTGAGAAAATCCATCTAAAGTGAACCAATATTAGTTAATGCAAAGTAATATATCAAATATATAATTATACATTGAATCATTAAATCAACACTTGATTTAACGATCCGGTCATATCGCATATAACCGACTAATATCCAATGTATCGATTTATCGAATCAATCCTTGATTCGATAACTAGGTTATATCGCATACAACCATTCGACACATTCATCACAAGAATAGAATACGGTATCACATACACGCATTATTCTCGGTCCCGCACATATCTCATATGCGCTCCTATTTCGTTTCGCTTGAGCCAGGAAACCTCTGTGTAGGACTCTAAAGACTCGTCAATACGCCGGCAGCAGGTGATGATCATATCAAACACCCACAAGCCGCAAGCGGTTTGCTAAACGTAACGGCCACCCGGGTATTGAGCGATCTGAAGATCGACGAGCAAGCCCGCTCACACTCCAGTGAATCCAACCAGTAACACTACCGTACAGTCCGGTCTGATCGTCTGATATGTCGCATATCTCGCCTAGGGGTGGTAAACGTCAGACCCCAATAGCTCGATAAGTCGTGTCGATATGAGGTCTATAACAATTCGAGAAACTACTGGTAACACTTACCAGTAAATCTCAGCAACCCTGGCCAGGGATTTCCTGTTATAGCCAATCGAACACAGCGCAACATCAACCCCCTATACCGGGAGAGACGAATCCCCTCCTATCGCTCATTGCCTCCATGTGACTCGGGACTGTACCCAAAAACCACCGTTTTGCACGCCCTCTTGGACGTGGTAAGATGGAAATCAAAGCACAGTGGGAACCACACAAGACTCTATGACGATCTCGGGTCAACAGACTACTCTGTACCAGTGTCACCAGAGAACTGCCATCTGACGTAAGGTATAATACCATCTGGGAGTTCTCGGCGAGTCCGTCCAGTGTACCCAGTCTCTACTGAGCACCCGTATATCATCTCTGATGTCAAACACCAATGGATATGGGATCATCCATCGCCCATCTGTATGGGTCCAGAAGGTATACGCTAGTCTACTCTGGTATATCGATGCCCCGTCTCGATACACGCACGACTAGGGACTTGGAAGGATGTACTTATGGACTACCATGTCCCCACTAGTATGACCCGCATCATAGTCCAGGTAGTCAAGTACACATCCTAAGGGCTTTACCAACATGTAACAGAGAGACAATCAGTGTACACGTTAAGGTAAAGAGCAACCAGATAGCATACTATCATGTCGAGCAAGAAAGTCCTCCCTATATATGTCCCAGCATCCACTACAATATACATCCTATGTATAGTAATGGCCTCCAGGGCATACATATAACTAACATTGAGAACCACTTTGAGCTTGAGATAATCCTTTCAAAAACACTCTCTACTCTTTCTAAGGTCCTAGGTCTAGCACACCAAGCACCTTAGTTACTTCTAGTTTGAGGTTGGAGCCAAAGGTTGAGGCCCTCGGGTGGATCTTTCTTCGGCAAGAGAAGGTGACAAGGAGAACCCTTTCTTTCACTCCAAGGAGCAAGGAGAGAAGGTCTTGAAGACGTAGGTATAACCCACTTTCCGAGTAGCTAACTCTCTTTAGCTTTGTAGTTAGTTTTGTTTAGCAAAGATCCCTCCTTTACATAGTCCATGTTGCTTAGAGTTGTAAAAATCGGATTTTTCATAACGTTTCCGCCTCCCCGCAAGCACCGGGGTGGGCAACGTTGACTTACAGTGTAAGTCCACGTTGCCCATCCAGGTGCTTACGGGGAGGCGGAAACGGTATAAAAAATCCGATTTTTAGAACTCAAGTCAACATGGACTAAAAGGAGGATCTTTGCTAAACAAAAATTAACCATGCTAAGAGATTTAGTTAATCGGTTAAAGGGTTATACCTAAGTCTTGAACTCCTTCTCTTCTTGCTCCTTGGAGTGGGATGAACGGGTCGTCCTCGTCGCCTTCTCTTGCCGAAGAAAGATCCACCCGAGGGCCTCTACCTTTGGCTCCTACCTCAACCTAGAGGTAACTAAAGTGCTTGGTGTGCTAAACCTAGAACCTTAGGATGAGTAAAGCGTAATTTTGGTGTTTTATCTCAAAAGCAAAATGGTTCTCAACTCATGAGAGGGGAGAGCCTTGAGAGAGAGAAAGAGGATGAGAGAGAATGAGCATGAGAGAATGAGGATAATATCAACCATTCTCACATATATGCGAATTATGATAATTAAAAAATTAATCAAAGATAATAGTGATGGTTAACTTGAAATGACCATTATCATTTCACATTAATGAATTTTCCAAGAATCAAAGAGCATCTTTCATGTGAAATGATGATGGTCAATATGTCAACATAGGTCAACAAGTCAACCATAGTCAATTGGTCAACAACCCTAACCATAACACAATTATAATTAATTAATATTAATAATAATATTTCACATATTCATTAGGGTTAAGAAAAAGACAACGGTCATCAACCCTAATGAAAGTTCTCTACCTCTGCCTCAGTCAACTGTGCATACACACCCGTATCCATGTTCCGAGGAACACAAATACAATGAGATAAAACCAATCCCAAAAGATATACTAGGATCTGGCTTAAACCAAATCCCGCTAGTATTAGCTGTCCGGACACCAAACGTGCACAAGTGCGCGGTTGCGAACGAACCCCGTCGCAAAACCATGCGACCTCTACTCTGTTTTGCCCAAAGGTGAATAACCCTCTGTGTGGGACTCTAAAGACTCGACACTACGCTGGCAGTGGGTTTAACCAAAGGCCGCAAGCGGTACTAGCTGTACGTAACGGTCCCCAGGTAGATGCCGATAAGAAGACTGACGAGGTGAACCCATCTGAACTCCTGCAGAGCCTGAATGTGACAGTCTCCGTACAGTCCGGTCTGTTCGTCTAAGAGTATCGCATGGCGGGCCTAGGGGGCGGTAAACGTCAGTCCCCTAATAGCGGTACAAGTCGTGTCGGAGTGTAGCCCAGAACACCCTGAGATAACACTGGAAACGCTACCAGTAAATCTCACTAGCCCTGGCCAGGGACTTTGTATAATGGCTCTCCTAGACACAGCGCAATATCAACCCCCAATACCGGGAGAGATGAATCCTGTCTAACCGTCACTGCTCCAAGTGCTTCGGGACTGCACCCAACTGCTACATGTTTGCACGACTCCTTTGAGCCGTGGTAGGGTAGCAATCTAAGAACAGTGGGAACACACTCGAGGCGAAGTGACAGTGTCAAGTCAACGGACTAAGCTGTACTCATGTCACCTGGGAACTGATAACTGACGATAGGTATAGTACCAACCAACAATTCCCGACGAGTCCTGTCCAGTGTACTCGTAACCTAACGAGCATCCGCATACTATCTCAAGTACGACGTACTGACGGCTGTGGGACAGACCGTCTCCCTTACTGGGATGAGAAGCGCATACGCTAGTCTACTCCGGAGTATCGATGCCCTGTCTCGATAGTCCTACGACTAGGGACCTGCATAAGGATGTGCTTGTGGATTACCCAGCCCCTACGAGTGTGACTGCCATCACAACGCTGGTAATCAAGCAAAGATCCTAAGGGCTCCACTAATGTGTATTGGTGATATACTAAAAGAAACACATGTACACATTAAAGTAGAAACAAACCAAGTAGTATACTACCATTTTGAGCCAGATTGTCTATAAAACTGTGAATATCCCAAGTTTCCATTAAGTAATATACAAACTAGTATGATATAGTAATGGCCTCTAGGGCATATACTCTAACATTCTTAACTTTTCAATTAATGTTCCTATTAAATGTTTAAATACTCTATACTTTTTCTGGTTTTGATTTCTGGGTTTCGGCTTACTTAGTTGTGTTACGCCTGTAGACGTTACGTGGTTAAGTGCCGGTCACGGGCCAGACTTTGGGTCATGACAAAGTTGGTATCAGAGTGTAGGTTTTACCTTCGGAGTGTAGGATGACCCTGGTATGTTGGAGTAGGTAGCTACAGCAGAGTGGCGTAGCGTGCGTATGTTCCGCGGCATACTCACGACACGGTACTCCGCCTAAGCGACCTTAGGACTTATTGATTGAAATTCCTTCATGATTGTATACATCCTTGTGATTCGATTTCCGTATCCTCATCGAATCCTACTTTCTTTTCAGCCATTATGCCGCCAAGGACTACGAGGGCGCAAAGAGTAGCCGCGAGAGCCGAGATTCGAGTTGATTCGTACGAGACGATGACTGCTTCGGGTAGTACCCCTGTTGTACCAAAGCTGATTGTTCCTCCTACGACAGATCAGATCGCTCTACTAGTGGCAGAGATGCAGGACTTGAGCCAGACGATGAGCTCACTGGTGGAGGCCGTTCGAGTGCAGCGATAGGAGGTTGTCACCCCTGTTACCCAGTTGTTCCTTGCGATCATCATGCTGTATTCCGTCACCTAAATAGCACCAGTAGATGCAGCCCAAGTTTACGAGACACGTCTTCCAGAGACTTTGAGAGTTCCGGAACAGTTGAGGAATCGTACTGGTGTACCAGCCCAGAGTAAAGGCTTAGGACGAGGACAGTTGTTCAGCTCTCATCCCCAGGAAGGTCAGCAGCCAGCGTGTGGATGTTTTCGATGCGGAAGCCTTCAAAACTTCGTCAGGCATTGTTCCTTAGCACCACGTCAGGGTCGTATTCTGAGACGTCATGGACACGGAAGGTTCGTGCAGAGGGGTCAGTCTGGCAGAGGAGGAGTTCGGTCAGTCGCGGGTGAAGGACAGTCACAAGTTTTCGCTTCGACTCATCGGGACGCGAGGGCATCCAATACAGAGGTTTTAGGTATCCTTAATTCGTATGTTCTTTTGATATATTTGTTTGATCCGAATCTATGCACTCGTATGTTTCCACACTTCGTGCCGAGTTTAGGACGAGAGTCGTGTTAGGTAGATCATCCGTTTGTTGTGTTAACTTCTGTCAGCGATTCTTTTGGTGCGCGACACGTAATTCGGTCGTATGCCTTTCGGATAGGAGATAGAGATTCGTCTGTCCTTTTGATCCTTCTAGAGATGTTGGACTTGGCGTTCTCCTGGGCACAGACTGGTTAGCTACGTGCTAGGCGTTGTGGAATACCATGAGGAAACAGTTAGGTTTTGTTTTCCCCGGCGAGTCAGTTCTTGTTGTGCAGGTGGATATTTGTGCCGCCTCCACAGCTTGAATTCAGCCTTTTTCGCTAGTCGGCTTTTGGACGAGATGTCGTGGATTCTTGGCGTTCCTTCGTGATATCGTAGCCACAGTTGGTTTGTAGGACCGGTTTTCTTTCGTGCGAGAGTTTTCCGACGTTTTTCCAGATGGGCCGGCGAAGCTTAAGGAGCTTAAGGATCTGCTGCAGAGTTGTTTGTTGGGGGGAGTCTCGTGCGTCTGAGTGTTTCGCATTAGGAAGCTCCTATTTCTATTCGTCAAGGAGAAAGACGACAGATTGAGGTTGTGTATTGATGGATCGTCAATTGAACCGGCTTACGGTGCGGATAGGTATCCTTTACCTAGCATTGGCGATTTCTTCGATCAGCTCCAGAGTGCGACATATTTTCTAAGTTTGTTTCGGATCAGATCATCATTGTTGCGGGTTCGGAGTGATGACATTCCGAAGACTGCCTTGTGCGTGCTACGGGCTTTGTGTGTGTTGGTGTGTCATTGGATTCACGAATGCCCTATCAGCATTCGTAGATGCGATGAACCGGTTTTCTTCAGGTCGTTTCTCGACCAGTTATTATTGTGTTATTTACGACATTCTGGTCTATTTAATGTGTCTTGAGGGATAGGAGTATGTTGGGGTACGGCGGCGCCCCGGCCTTCAAACCGACGCCAAATGCGGAACAAAAAACTTTTAACAAAACCGGCGCCACCGCAACCCAAATACCCGGATCATTCCATTAACCGTAAACTAGCAAGCTGTAAAAGAGTTTGGAAAGATTATACCGATCGATCCGTGTCCTTCGGTCTTCAATCTCCGTACCAAGCTCCCCGCTGCTGCGCCGACGAAGTCCGCTCCATGTCTCGCTCGTCGGTGTGGCACCACGACATCGAATCTTTATACGGGCTCCCACCTCGAACCGAGACAACTCGGACATGAAGTTTGCTAGCCGACATGTCCAAGATTGAGGTAGAGAAGATATAGAATACTTGGTCTCAAGACACCCGACGAATTGGATGGAGGTAAATCGGAGTTGCCGTGTAGGATGTGAGCAAAGGATTTTGGCAAAGCAAAAGAATCAAGCTTGCAAAGGGCTCGGCCACCATGAGGAAATGCACAGCAAAAATCAAAATCAGCCAAGTAAAAATGCTCACTGGAATTTGTAATATGGAGTGAATCATATGAAGAAATGAACCCAAAAGTGTGTGTATATATATATATATATATATATATCTCAGCATGACAAAACAAAACCACACTCACAAACAAGTGGGGCCGGCCACTAGCAAAGAAACTCTCACTGGAATTCTTCTGGGGAGGAATGATTGGTGGTGTAATTAATCATATGAGTGTAAGATAGTTACCGCAAAAAGGCCCCTCGGTTAAAGAACATGCGAATTTGGCAGAGAGGCCCCACAACCACCAAACCAGCACTTGCACTTGCACATGCTCATTAAACGAGGCCCGCCCAGACCAAGAAATCAGTGCAAGAGGGGAAAAGGGTCGAGGGGAAAAGGCAACATGGGGAAAAGGACGTAAAGATAAACTGGCAACTCCCAAAATAATCTCGTAACGAATTACGAGATTATCCATCGAGTGTGTCGAGTGTAAATACATACCCATATTTGTATTCCAACCGAATACAAATGCAATGAGACAAAAATATTCCTATACAATAATACTAGGATCCGTCTTAAACCAAAACCCGCTAGTATTATCCGTCCGATCACGGATATGATCGAACCCCGCCATATAACCATACAGCCTCTACAACGTTTCGCCCGAACTTGGGAAACTGTCTGTGGGGGACTCTAATGACTCGTCAGTACACTGGCACTGGGTATAACCACTAGCACGTCAGAGGTACTAGCTGTACGTAACGGTTGCCTATGTATTGATCGGAAGGGAAGCTGACGAGCGAACTCATCCAGAAACCCTACTGAGCCTGACAGTGACAATATCCGTACAGTCCGGTCCGTTCGTTTATGAGTATCGCATACAGGGCCTAGGGGGCTGGTAAACGTCAGACCCCCAATAGCGGTATAAGTCGTGTCCGAGAGTAGCCTAGAACACCCTGAGATACTACTAGAATACCTACCAGTAAATCTCGATTACCCTGGCCATGTATTTCGTGTAATGGCTCTCCTAAACACAGCGCGATCTCACCCCCAATTCCGGGAGAGACGAATCCCTGACGATCCGCTCACTGCCTCTATGTGGCTCGGGACTGTAGGCAACTAAAACCTGTTTGCACGAATCCTTTGAGCCGTGGTAGGGTAGAAATCAAAGCACAGTGGGAACTCACACGAGACAAATGACGATCTCAGGTCGACAGACTAACCTGTACACATGTCACCTGGGAACTGCTATCTAACGATATGTATAATACCAACTAGCATGTTCCCGGCGAGTCCTGTCCGGTGTACTCATAACCCAATGAGCACCTGTATACATCTTAGGTGAACCAGCTGACACCAATGGATTGTGAGACCGGCCACCGCCCCTCGTCGGGGCTCGACTGTATACACTAGTCTACTCTGGAGTGTCGATGCCCTGTCTCGAAACTCCCACGACTAGGGACACTTTAAGGATGTGCTTATCGACCCCAGCTCCCACGTATATGATCGCCATCAGACTGCTGGCAGTCAAGCAAGAATCCCATGCGCTCTATCTTTTAGTGTATATGCCCTAGAGGCCATTACTGTATCATACTAGTTTGTATATTACTTGATGGAAGCTTGGGATATTCACCTTGTATTGACAATCTTGCTCAAACTAGTAGTATGCTACTTGGTATGTTTCTACTTTAATGTGTACATGTGTTTCATATAGCATATCTCCTTTACACATTAGTGGAGCCCTTAGGATCTTTGCTTGATTACCAGCGTTGTGATGGCAGTCACACTCGTGGGGGCTGGGTAATCCACAAGCACATTCTTATGCATGTCCCTAGTCGTAGGACTATCGAGACAGGGCATCGATACTCCGGAGTAGACTAGCGTATGCGCTTCTCATCCCAGCTTGGGAGACGGTCTGTTCCACAGCCGTCAGTACGTCGTACTTGACATAGTATGCGGGTGCTCATTAGGTTACGAGTACACTGGACAGGACTCGTCGGGAACTATTGGTTGGTAGTATAGCTATCGTCAGTTATCAGTTCCCAGGTGACATGAGTACTGCTTAGTCCTTTGACTTGACACTGTCACTTCGCCTCGAGTGTGTTCCCACTGTTCTTAAATTGCTACCCTACCACGGCTCAAAGGAGTCGTGCAAACAGGTAGCAGTTGGGTGCAGTCCCGAAGCACTTGGAGGCAGTGACGGTTAGACAGGATCCGTCTCTCCCGGTATTGGGGGTTGATATCACGCTGTGTCAAGGAGAGCTATTACACAAAGTCCCTGGCCAGGGCAAGCGAGATAGACTGGTAGGTTTCCAGTGTTATCTCAGGGTGTTCTGGGCTACACTCCGACACGACTTGTACCTTGTTAGTGTATATGCCCTAGAGGCCATTACTGTATCATACTAGTATGTATATTACTTGATGGAAGCTTGGGATATTCATAGTTGTATATACAATCTTGCTCGAAATGGTAGTATGCTACTTGGTTTGTCTCTGCTTTAATGTGTACATGTGTTTCTTTTATTATATCACCTATACATATCAGTAAAGCCCTTAGGATCTTTGCTTGATTACAGCGTTGTGATGGCGCTCACACTCATGGGGGCTAGGTAATCCATAAGCACATCCTTATACAGGTCCCTAGTCGTAGGACTATCGAGACAGGGCATCGATACTCCGGAGTAGTCTAGCGTATGCGCTTCTCATCCCAGCTTGGGAGACGGTCTGTCCCACAGCCGTCAGTACGTCGTACTTGAGATAGTATGTGGGTGCTCGTTAGGTTACGAGTATACTGGACAGGACTCGTCGGGAACTGTTGGTTGGTATTAAACCTATCGTCAGTTATCAGTTCACAGGTGACATGAGTACAGCTTAGTCCGCAGACTTGACACTGTCACTTCTCCTCGAGTGTGTTCCTACTGTACTTTGATTACTACCCTACCACGGCTCAAAGGAGTTGTGCAAACAGGTAGTAGTTGGGGGTAGTCCCGAAGCACTTGGAGGTAGTGACGGTTAGACAGGATTCGTCTGTCCCGGTATTGGGGGTTGACATCGCGCTGTGTCCAGGAGTGCCATTACACAAGTAGTCCCTGGCCAGGGCAAGCGAGATATACTGGTAGGTTTCCAGTGTTATCTCAGGGTGTTCTGGGCTACACTCCGACACGACTTGTACCGCTATTAGGGGACTGACGTTTACCGCCCCCCTAGGCCCGCCATGCGATGTATCAGACAAACTGACCGGACTGTACGGAGACTGTCACATTCAGGCTCAGTAGGAGTTCAGATGGGTTCACCTCGTCAGTCTTCTTATCGGCATCTACCTGGAGACCGTTACATACAGCTAGTGCCACTTGCGGTCTGTGGTTAAACCCACTACCAGCGTAGTGTCGAGTCTTTAGAGTCCCACACAGAGAGTTATTCGTCTTTAGGCAAAATGAGTAGAGGTCGCATGGTTTTGCGACAGGGTTCGTTCACATCCGCGCACTTGTGCACGTTTGTTGTCCGGACAGCTTATACTAGCTAGCTTTAGTTTAAGCCAGATCCTAGTATATGATTTGGGATTGTTTTTATCTCATTGTATTCGTGTTCCTCGGATCACGAATACGGGTGCGTATGCACAGTTGACTGAGACAGAAGGAGAGGACTTTGATTACGGTTGATGACCATTGTCATTTTCTTAACCCTAATGCTTATGTGTGTATTATGATTAATTGATATTAGTTAAATATAATTGTGCATGGTTAGGGTTGTTGACCATTTGACTATCTTGACTTGTTGACATAGGTTGACATGTTGACCATCATCATTCCATATAAAAGATGCCCTTTGATCCTTGCAATTTGCATTTAATGTGAAATGATAATGGTCAAGTCTTGATTAACCATGACAATTATCTTGCTAATTATCTATTTTCATAATTCATACATATATGAGAGAATGGTTCATTATTCTTTCTCATTCTATCATATAGATTCTCTCTCCTTCTCTTCCTCTCTCTCTAGCTCTCCCCTCTCATGAGTTGAGAAACACTTGAGCTTGAGATAAACCTCTCTAAAATAATCTCTACTCTCTTCTAAGGTTCTAGGATTAGCACTCCAAGCATCTTAGTTACTTCTAGCTTGAAGTTGAAGCCAAAGGTTGAGGCTCTCGGGTGGATCCTTCTTCGACTAGAGAAGGCGACAAGGTGATCACTTTTTTCCACTCCAAGGAGCAAGGAGAGAAGGAAATAAAGCCCAAGGTATAACCTTTCTTCGATGTTGCTAAAACTAGTTAGCTTGTAGTTAGTTTTTGTTTAGCAAAGATCCTCATTTTGATAGTCCATTTTGCCTAGTTCGATAAAAATCCGATTTTTATCCCGTTTCCGCCTCCCCGCAAGCACCGGGGTGGGCAACGTGGACTTACAGTGGTATCAGAGCCTAACTAAACATAAACTAGCTAGTTAGTAAAGTGTATAGAAGTTCGATCGGTAAAAATCGCAAAACTAAAATATCAAAACCCTAAGTTTCTGTTGATTTTTTTTCTTCTCTAAAAATAATAAATCATACTTCAAAAATCGGCTCAGGGTTTTGTTAAGAACCACACCAAACACGATCCAGTACCGTTCAACTCACCGCGGTTCCGCGGCAAGAACATGCTTCTAGCCGCAGATCTGCGGCCGAGTTGACTCGGTCGTGGACCGGGTTTGGTGCAGTGTTCTTCTGTTAAGGTTTTGGGATTTTTAAGATATTTTATTTCTGCCCAGATTTTCCAGAAAAGAAATTTGTTTTTGGGGTGGCTATAAATCCGTATTTTTGATCGAACTTCACTATACTTTGACTATTGGTTATATCTGTGATGTTTATATGTATTTAACGTCTGTTAATCGCTATACGTCGATTAGTGGGGGTTATACATATCTGTGATCTGTAATGCTTATTGGTTTGTGTATATGAACTCGGTGGATTGTCGCGGATGAATAGCCGGGGTGGATTTGAGATGAGAGTTTCTTTTTTTTCTTTCATTCATGTAATATGTAAATTGATGTAATATTATTTGTTTGGCCGTACAACCGGGTCGGGGTTGTAGCCGTCATTGTATAATTTCTTTTTACTGTTTTTGCTTCTACGATAGACCCATGGTGGGGTGCACAAACTACCGGGTATCTCGAAGTGCCGAGTGGCCTACTTACGTCGTTGAGGGAGGTTGCTTCGCTTCGGATACTTGGCGGGTAGTTTGCCGCACCCGTAGGGGTCTTGGGTGGGGTATTGGCTATTCATCGCGACCGTGTAATCCGCTTTTCGTTGCAGGCTCGAACGAATCGCGAATTCCTAGTATATCCAATGTGTTCATCTGTGATCTGGATTGACTATCATTGCTATATATTTATATATGATAACTATTTAGGCGTTGCTTATGTTTTGCATCCGCGCTAGTCCAGCCCCCGCTCTGTCGTTAGTTAAGTAACCTAACGGGTGATGACGGGGCCCCGTGGCGAATGCGGATGGCATAAGCGTACACCATATTTTGGTTGTTTTCTGCAATGGTAGGATTAAAAGATGGGACGCATTAAAATTAATGCAAGAAAATAAACCAAGTAAAAGTCGATTGGAACACTTTGAAAACCACTCGGTTCTTTTCAAAAGTAAACTTTTAAATGCGGAGCTTGAACCACTCCTTTTAAAAGCTATCTCGTTCCATCGATTATATCAAGTTCACTACGTTCACGGTTTCGCCAAAACCATTCGTAGCCCTCCGTCATTCCACATGAATGGTCAAAAAGTATTCAAGCTATGTATGTTGGCCAAAGTCAAGGCATAGTGATTGGTAGCTATTGGGTATTCACGTGCAGCATGGGTAGATGCGTTGGTTTGGGACAGTCGTGCTTCCATTTTGGCCAAAGTCAAGGGTAGGTACGGGTGGGTCCAAATTAACAAGGAGAATGTCGGGTAGAACTTGACATGTGACTTATGATATTTTGGCCAAAGTCAAGGTCCTAAGAGCATGGGGCAAAAAAAATCCACATCGGGAGTTTCATAAGTACTGAAACTTGCTAGCGCTGCATACCATTTGGAGTGTGATGATTCTGGTAGGATTCCTTCGGTTTTATCACACGATGATATTTGGATCCCGATCCTACTATGAGTATATGCTACTCCTCAGGAAATCTCTCACTTAACGATCAATGCTATAAACCTAGTAGGTGTCTAGAAAGGTGTTAGCGGGGCTACGCCCACAGGGAAAAGAGGTTACTTAATTAAGGAACTTCGCGAAAGCGTTGGAAAACCTCCCTCGAAGTACCGACACTGGCCTGGCTGAACGGTTAAACAAGTATTGTACGGTGAGATTGATCCCGACTAATTCTTCCTTTATGGTTTGAGGAGGGATTCGAGAGACAGTGGGAGCCATCCTTTTTAGGCAAACTAAAAACCACTCTAAACTTGCAAGAGCATCATGCTAAAGTGTTTCTTTTCTCTCTCCTAATTGCAGCGACCATTCAACATGATCGGACTTAAGTTATTACTAGATGAAAACATACTGACAGGGCCAAACTACAAAGATTGGCTCAGGAATGTCAAGATAGCAATCACTTACGACAAGTTGGGGTATGTCCTTACCACCAAAGCTCCCCCAGTCCCAGGTCCCACCTCCAACGTCGCGGATGTAGAAATCCGTAAGACATGGGAGATTGATTGCGCGAAGGCCAAATGCCTCGTGCTTGCTTCTATAGACAATGAACATCAGAGGAGGCACGAGAATATGGACTTAGAATCCATATTTCTTCATACAAAAGAACTGTATGGAGAGCAGTCTCGTATCGCAAGATACGAAGTGTCGAAGAAGCTATTTTCGGCAAGATTGGCCGTCGGATCATTGGTAGCGGAACACGTGCTTAGGATGATTGGCTACATAGAGGAGCTCGCGGATCTTGGGACCACGTTGGAGAATGAACTCTACACTGACTTAATTCTCCAGTCCCTTCCTTTCACTTACGCCCAGTTTGTCCTAAACTTCAACATGCATGGAAAGGAGGTTGAACTTTCCGAATTTCTGAACATGTTGAGGAGTGCTGAGGGCACCCTACAGAAAGGTAGGGAGACATCCACTTTGTTTGTAGGAGGATCTTCCTCTTCTAGGTCCAGGGCATAAGCCAAGGGAAAGAAGAAGAAAGCCCCCGCCAAACCACGGGGAGGTGTCAGTAAAGTGGATACGAAGGGAAAGGGAAAGGCAACAAAGGTTGCGGGAAAGCTGGTGGGAAAGGAAGAATGCTTCTACTGTCACAAAAGTGGACACTGCAAACAGGATTGCAAGGCTTGGAAGGCCAGAACCCAGGATCTGAAGCGAGTTGCGGCTTCAGCTTCAGGTGTGTATGTTATTGAAAACTGTCTATCAATAAACTCTACTTCCTGGGTATTGGATACCGGATCAGGATCTCATATCTGTAATTCTTTGCAGGCGTTGAGAAAGTATAGAGTTTTGAAGGCAGGTGATATGACCTTCAGAGTTGCAAACGGAGCTAGCATGGATGCTGAGGCCGTGGGGGACTATCACCTGGGATTGTCAGATGGACACTTTTTTGTTTTGCTTAGTTGTTATTTTGTACCAAATGCAACATGTAATATCATTTCTGTATCTTTATTGTCTAAAGAAGGTTATGAATTTGCATCTGTAAGTAATGTTGTGAACATTCACCTTAATCAAGTTTTGATTGGGTCAGGTACATTAAACAACGGTATATACGTATTAAACCAACCACAGATTTTCAATGTCCAGAATACACACAAAAGAAAGTCTCCAGAAATCAATAAAACTTTCTTATGGCATTGTAGACTAGGTCACATCAATGAGAGAAGGTTCACGAAGTTACATACAGAAGGATATTTGGATCCGTTCGAATATCAATCGTATGCAACTTGTCAATCCTGTCTCAAAGGAAAGATGACAAAGACTCCGTTCACTGGACATGGAGTAAGAGCGAGCGAGCTCTTGGGACTCGTACACAGCGACGTGTGCGGTCCAATGTCTACGCCTGCATGAAGCGGTTATTCTTACTTCATTACTTTTACGGATGACTTTTCAAGGTACGGATATGTCTTCTTAATGAAACATAAATCCGAGGCTTATGAAAAATTCCACGAATACAAGAATGAAGTAGAAAAACAAACAGGCAAAAGTATCAAGGCACTGAGATCTGATCGAGGTGGTGAATACTTGAGTGCCGTGTTCCTGGGTTACTTAAAAGAGAATGGAATTCTCTCTCAGCTTACTCCTCCATACACTCCGCAACACAACGGTGTATCGGAGAGACTGAACCGAACCCTATTGGATATGGTACGGTCCATGATGAGTAACGCTGAGTTACCGTGATCGTTCTGGGGATATGCGCTAGAATCAGCTGCATACCTTTTGAACCGAGTTCCAACTAAGACTGTGCCTACTACACCATATCAGATGTGGTGTGGGAAGAGACCCTATCTTAATCACATTAAGACATGGGGATGTCCAGCTTTTGTCAAAAAGCAGCATGCGGACAAGCTCGAGGCACGCTCAGTACAGTGCAAGTTTGTGGGATATCCAAAGAACTCCAAGGAATATTTCTTCTGTTGCGAAGAGGAACAAAAGGTTTTTGTTTCTCGCCATGCCCACTTTCTAGAACACCAGTTCTTGGAAAAGGAAATTAGTGGGAGCGCAATAGAACTGGAAGAAATTCCAGAACCATGAGCTATTACTGAAAGCTTAGTAGAACCAGAGGGTTCGAAAGATCAGGACATTCCCATGCTACTCCGCAGGAGTAGTAGGCAGTCTCATCCGCCCGAGAGATACTACGGTTTTCTCATAGACGGGGATAGAGAAGATTGCATCATAGATTGTGATGAGCCTACTAGCTTCCAGCAATCCATTCAGAGCGTTGACTCGGTAAAATGGCTGGATGCAATGTGGACCGAAATGGAGTCCATGTACACCAACAAAGTATAGACGTTGGACATTGCTCCAGATGGGGTAAAACCCGTAGGATGCAAGTGGATCTTCAAAAGGATGATTGGTGTATATGGACAGGTTGAGACCTATAAAGCTAGACTGGTTGCAAAGGGTTTTCGTCAGCGACCTGGTTTGGACTATGACGAAACCTTTTCCCCAGCAGCTATGCTGAAATCCATTCGGATCCTTCTTGCCGTTGCTGCCTTCCCCGATTATGAGATTTTGCAGATGGACGTAAAGACAGCTTTTCTAAATGGAAATTTAGAGGAGTGTGTCTATATGGACCAGCCAGAGGGTTTCATTCAGCGTGGGAGCAGCGGAAAGGTGTGCAAGTTGCTTATGTCCATTTATGGACTAAAGCAGGCATCGCGGAGTTGGAACATCTGTTTTGATGAGACGGTCAAGGAATTTTGCTTTATCAAAAATCCAGATGAACCATGCATCTATTGTAGATTTGTAGCGAGAACTATAGTATTTCTCGTTTTATACGTGGATGACATTCTCTTAATAGGAAATGACATTCCTATGCTACAATCTGTCAAAGGGTTCTTGTCACACAGGTTCTCCATGAAAGACCTGGGTGATGCCTCATACATTCTGGGGATCCGGATCTGCCGTGACAGATCCAAGAGGATTTTAGGACTCTCACAGTCCAAGTACATCGACACCATACTGAAAAGATTCAGTATGGAAGATTCCAAGCGCGGTAATCTACCGGCTTGTCACGGGATCACCCTCTCCAAAGAGATGTCTCCCAAGACTGATTTGGAGAGGGAACGCATGTCTATTATACCCTACGCTTCTGCGGTAGGCTCTATAATGTATGCAATGTTGTGTACCAGACCATATGTGGCTTATGCACTGAGTGTGTTAAGCAGGTATCAGTCAAACCCTGGGGAGAAATATTGGATAGCGGTAAAGAACATTCTCAAGTACCTTAGAAGGACTAAGGAGATGTTCTTGGTGTATGGCGGAAAAGACCTCCAGATTGAGGCCTTTGCTGACTCCAGCTTCCAGAGTGACAAGGATGATTCCAAGTCCATGTCGGGTTTTGTCTTTACCCTCAATGGAGGGGCGGTGTGTTGGAAGAGTTCCAAACAGGAAACCGTTGCTGACTCGACTATGGAAGCGGAATACATCGCTGCATCTGATGCCGCAAAAGAAGCTGTCTGGATGAGGAAGTTCTTGAAAGAACTTCAGGTGGTTCCGTCTATTGTTGATCCAATACCTCTGTTTTGCGACAACAACGGGGCTATATCTTTAGCGAAGGAACTCAAGTCCCATCAGAAATCCAGACACATCTTGAGGCGGTATCACATGATCAGGGAGATCGTGGATCGCCAAGAGATCGAGGTTCGGAGGATTGCTTCAGAAGATAACACTGCAGTTCCATTCACGAAGGCCTTACCTCAGACTCAGTTCGAGCGGCTGATCGAGATGAAAGGTCTTCGATACGCCAGTACATGGCCTTAGTGCAAGTGGGAGATTGTTAATGTATATGACCTAGAGGCCATTACTGTATCATACTAGTATGTATATTACTTGATGGAAGCTTAGGATATTCACAGTTGTATATACAATCTTGCTCGAAATGGTAGTATGCTACTTGGTTTGTCTCTGTTTTAATGTGTACATGTGTTTCTTTTATTATATCACCTATACATATTAGTAGAGCCCTTAGGATCTTTGCTTGATTACCAGCGTTGTGATGACGCTCACACTCGTGGGGGCTAGGTAATCCATAAGCACATCCTTATACAGGTCCCTAGTCGTAGGACTATCGAGACAGGGCATCGATACTCCGGAGTAGACTAGCGTATGCACTTCTCATCCCAGCGTGGGAGACGGTCTGTCCCACAGCCGTCAGTACGTCGTACTTGAGATAGTATGCGGGTGCTCGTTAGGTTACGAGTACACTGGACAGGACTCGTCGGGAACTGTTGGTTGGTATTATACCTATCGTCAGTTATCAGTTCCCAGGTGACATGAGTACAGCTTAGTCCGCTGACTTGACACTGTCACTTTGCCTCGAGTGTGTTCCCTCTGTACTTTGATTACTAGCCTACCACGGCTCAAAGGAGTCGTGCAAACAGGTAGTAGTTGGGTGCAGTCCCGAAGCACTTGGAGGCAGTGACGGTTAGACAGGATTCATCTCTTCCGGTATTGGGGGTTGACATCGCGCTGTGTACAGGAGAGCCATTACACAAGTAGTCCCTGGCCAGGGCAAGCGAGATATACTGGTAGGTTTCCAGTGTTATCTCAGAGTGTTCTGGGCTACACTCCGACACAACTTGTACCGCTATTAGGGGACTGACGTTTACCGCCACCCTAGGCCCGCCATGCGATGTATCAGACGAACAGACCGGACTGTACGGAGACTGTCACATTCAGGCTCAGTAGGAGTTCAGATGCGTTCACCTCGTCAGTCTTCTTATCGACATCTACCTGGGGACCGTTACGTACAGCTAGTGCCGCTTGCGGTCTGTAGTTAAACCCACTGCCAGCGTAGTGTCGAGTCTTTAGAATCCCACACAGAGAGTTATTCGCCTTTAGGAAAAATGAGTAGAGGTCGCAGGATTTTGCGACAGGGTTCGTTCACATCCGCGCACTTGTGCACGTTTGCTATCCGGACAGCTTATACTAGCGGACTTTGGTTTAAGCCAGATCCTAGTATATGATTTGGGATTGGTTTTATCTCATTGTATTCGTGTTCCTCGGATCACGAATACGGGTGCGTATGCACAGTTGACTGAGACAGAGGGAGAGGACTTTGATTAGGGTTGATGACCATTGTCATTTTCTTAACCCTAATGCTTATGTCTGTATTATGATTAATTGATATTAGTTAAATATAATTGTGCATGGTTAGTGTTGTTGACCATTTGACTATCTTGCCTTGTTGACTTAGGTTGACATGTTGACCATCATCATTCCATATAAAAGATGCTCTTTGATCCTTGCAATTTGCATTTAATGTGAAATGATAATGGTCAAGTCTTAATTAACCTTGACAATTATCTTGCTAATTATCTATTTTCATAATTCACACATATATGAGAGGATGGTTCATTATTCTTTCTCATTCTATCATATAGATTCTCTCTCCTCCACTTCCTCTCTCTCTAGCTCTTCCCTCTCATGAGTTGAGAAACACTTGAGCTTGAGATAAACCTCTCTAAAATAATCTCTACTCTCTTCTAAGGTTTTAGGATTAGCACTCCAAGCATCTTAGTTACTTCTAGCTTGAAGTTGAAGCCAAAGGTTGAGGCTCTCGGGTGGATCCTTCTTCGACTAGAGAAGGCGACAAGGTGATCACTTTCTTCAACTTCAAGGAGCAAGGAGAGAAGGACATAAAGCCCAAGGTATAACCTTTCTTCTATGTAGCTAAAATTAGTTAGCTTGTAGTTAGTTTTTGTTTAGCAAAGTTCCTCCTTTTGATAGTCCATGTTGCCTAGTTCGATAAAAATCCGATTTTTATACCGTTTCCGCCTCCCCGCAAGCACCGGGGTAGGCAACGTGGACTTACATACCTCTATTAGGGGACTGACGTTTACCGCCCCCTAGGCCCGCCATGCGATACTCTTAGACGAACAGGCCGGACTGTACGGAGACTGTCACATTCAGGCTTAGTAGGAGTTCAGATGGGTTTACCTCATCAGTCTTCTTATCGGCATCTACCTGGGGACCGTTACGTACAGCTAGTCCCGCTTGCGGTCTGTGGTTAAACCCACTGCCAGTGTAGTGTCGAGTCTTTAGAGTCCCACACAGAGGGTTATTCGCCTTTAGGCAAAATGAGTAGAGGTCGCATGGTTTTGCGACGGGGTTCGTTCACATCCGCGCACTTGTGCATGTTTGGTGTCCGGACAGCTTATACTAGCGGGCTTTGGTTTATGCCAGATCCTAGTATATGTTTCGGGATTATTTTTATCTCATTATATTCGTGTTCCTCGGAACACTGATACGGGTGTGTATGCACAGTTGACTGAGGCAGAGGCAGAGGACTTTCATTAGGGTTGATGACCATTGTCTTTTTCTTAACCCTAATGTTTATTTATGAAATATGATTATTAATATTAATTAATTATAATTGTGTTATGGTTAGGCTTGTTGACCATTTGACTATGTTTGACATGTTGACCTATGTTGACAATTTGACCATCATCATTTCATATGAAAGATGTTCTTTGATTCTTGCAAAAGTAATTAATGTGAAATGATAATGGTCATTTCAAGATTAACCATCACAATTATCTTTAGTTAATTATTTACTTATCATAATTGACATATATGTGGGAAGGTTGGATTTATCTTCTCATTCTATCATTCTCATTCTCTCTCATCCTCTTCCTCTCTCTCAAAGCTCTCCCCTCTCATGAGTTGAGAACCATTGAGCTTGAGATAAAACCTTCAAAATTACTCTCTACTTTTTCTAAGGTTCAAGGTTTAGCACACGAAGCACCTTAGTTACTTCTAGTTTGAGGTTGGAGCCAAAGGTGGAGGCCCTCGGGTGGATCTTTCTTTGGCAAGAGATGGCGACGAGGAGAACCCATTCATCTCACTCCAAGGAGCAAGAAGAGAAGGAATTCAAGACTTAGGTATAACCTCTTAACCGAGTAGCTAACTCTTTTAGCTTGGTAGTTAGTTTATGTTTAGCAAAGATCCCTCCTTTAGTGTAGTCCATGTTGCCTAGTGTTGTAAAAATCCGTTTTTTATACCGTTTCCGCCTCCCCATAAGCACAGGGGTTTGCAATATGGACTTACAGGGGTATCAGAGCCTAGCTAAACACAAACTGGCAAGTTAGCAAAGTATCTAGAACTTCGATCGGAAAAAATCGCAAAACACGTTTTCTAAAATCCAAGTTTCTGCCGATTTTTATTTCTGCTCAAAAAATAATAAATCATGTACTAAAAATCGGCTCAGGCTTTTGTTAGAACAGGCAAGAAAAACGATCTAGTGAGTCGACCAACTCACCGCGGTTCCGCGGCAAGAGCTTACTCCTGCCGCGGATCCACGGCCGAGTTGACTCGGCGGTGGATCGTTTCTCCTGCAGTTTTCTTCTGTTGGTGTTTTGTGATTTTTGAGATGGTTTGTTTCTGCCCAGAATATCCAGAGAACAAGTTTGTTTTTGGGGTGGTTACAAATCCGTATTTTGATCGATTTTCTGTAGACTTTGGCTAATGGGTTATATCTGTGATGTGATATATGTATTGAACGTCTGCTAATCGCTATACGTCGATTAGTGGGGATTATACAAATCTGTGATCTGTAATTTTGATGGTTTGTGTATATGAATTCGTTGGATTGTCGCGGATGAATAGCCGAGGGTTGTGAGATGAGAGTTTTCTTATTCTTTCAATTCATGCAATATGTAATTTGATGTAATATTATTTATATGGCCGCACAACAGGGATGAGGTTGTAGCTGTCATTGTATAATTTCTTTTACTGTTTTTGCTCCTAGGATAGACCCAAGGTGGGGTGCACAAATTACCGGGTATCTCGAAGTGCCGAGTGGCCTACCCACGGTGTTGAGGGAGGTTGCTTCGCTTCGGGTACTTGGCGGGTAGTTTGCCACACCCGTAGGGGTCTAGGGTGGGGTTTTGCTACTCATCGCGACCGTGTAATCCGCTCTTCGTTACAGGCTCGTACGAAATGCGGATTCCTAGTATATCCAATGTGTTCATCTGTGATCTGGAATGGCTATCATTGCATGTGACGAATGTATTTATCTATATATATGATATCTATTTAGGCGTTGCTTATGTTTTGCATCCGCGCAAGTCCAGTCCCCGCTCTGTCGTTAGTTAAGTAACCTAACGGGTGATGACGGGACCCCGCGGCGTATGCGGATGGCATAAGCGTACGTCATATTTTTCGTTGTTTTCTGCAATGGTATGATTAATTGATGGGACGCATTAAAATTAATGCAAGAAAAATAAACCAAGTAAAAGTCGTTGGAACACTTTCAAAACTACTGGGTTCTTTTCAAAACCAGCTTTTAAATGCGGAGCTTGAACCACTCCTGTTGAAAGCTATCTCGTTCCTTTGATTATATCAAGTTCACTATGTTCACGGTTTCGCCAAAACCATTCGTGGCCCTCCGTCGTTTCACATGGATAGTCAATAAGTATTCAAGCTATGTTTGTTGGCCAAAGTCAAGGCATGGTGATTGGTTGCTATTGGGTATTCATGTGCAACATAGATAGATGTGTTGGTTTGGGACAGTCGTACTGCCTTGTTAGCCAAAGTCAAGGGTATGTGCGGGTGGGTTCAAATTAACCTGGAGAATGACGGGTAGAACTTGACATGTGACTTATAATTTGTTGGCCAAAGTCAAGGTCATAAGAGCATGGGGCAAAAATCCACATCGGGAGTTTCATAAGAAACCGAAACTTGCTAGCGCTGCATACCATTTTGAGTGTGATAATTCTGGTAGGATTCCTTCAGTTTTGTCACGCGATGATATGTAACACCTGAGTCTGTGTTTAGTAGTAGTTGCGTGTTAATGTGGGATCTTTTGGTAAAAAGTTTACCAAAACAGCTCATTTCAGCCCTACACATCAGCACATTTCAACCCCTGACCAACATCACATCAGCCCAAAGACAAATCAGCCATATCACATCTTTTCAGCCACCAAAAATCAACTTCAGCGACAACTATAGCCCCATAGCTCAGCAGTAGCTATATCAACAGCAGCACCAACATCACATCAGCCCAAATTCTGCCCAATTTCAGCAATAAGGTCAGCAATAGCAGCTGCAACACCCAAACTCCATAAAAACAGCTGCAACATCAACCATACCGGCCCATAGCATCACACCAGCCCATAGCTTCAACACAAAACACCACACACCACACCACACCAACACTCACAACAACACGTTTCAGCTACAACAACACTCACATCAACTTCATCAGCCTATGACAGCAGCAACACATTTTCAGCAGCAACAGCTGTTACATCAGCCCCAACTCTTTACATAACACCTCCCCCAGAACACACAACCCTTCCCTTAACATTACCTCAACCCTTGCCACTGCAACAAACAACAACAGCAACATTTCAGCTCCAAAACAAAGCAACTGAAACAGCATCAGCTTCAGCCAGTTAGAGATCAGCCTCTGCTGCCCATCACAGCTCATTTCCAGTCAAGTTTTGCAACACCAGGAGTTGTAGCAACAGCTCACACTCTCCTACTCCTTCTCTTCTCCTTCATCTAGGGTCTTTTGAGGTATAACCCCCTTAACCCGTCTCCTAATTGCTAAAGTTATGGTCATCTAGCTTAGTTGGTGTTTATTGCATGCTTTAGTGGTAATTTTGGGTGAATTAAGAGAATTTTGAGAATGTAATGGTTGTGATGGTTAGAGTAACCCAAGTAGGTGCTGTTGAGACCAGTTAACTAGAGAATTTCCCTAGATATCATAAAAATACCCGATTTATCCGACTTGGCGTAAATTAGCAGTTTTAGCGACTTTTTAGCCTTTCTGAAATCTGCTTTTGACCCGATCCACTCAGGTAAAAATTGAGGAGACTATAGCATAGTGAGACTAGCAGAGACACACATAAAAAGCACGGGGACCCACCTCACATTGGAGGCAGCCGATTTAATAGTTCTGGCAGCAATTTGCGACCAGAGTAGGGGGTAGGGTGTTGGATTTTTAGGTGTAGGGTTCTTCTGGGTATATTAGTCTGTTGGTACCTGCAACTTTTTAAGTTTGTTCCAGAGGCAAAATCTGGAGCTAATAACGTGTTTCCGATGTTTTAAGTCTCGTGCGACACGCGCGTGATACGCGTGGTTCTGTGGCGCTCTGCGCGACACAGCGCATCGGCGTAGGTTCTGGTGGGTTTGTGCGCGTCGCGTCGTGTCGTGTGCATGCGCGTTTAGTTTCACGCACGCGTATCCTTTTTATAGATATATCGTGTTTTGCAGGATTTTTCCTTATATGGTGACATTTGTAAATTCTAGGTTCGCTGGCAGGGACTTCGAGCGGAGAAAGGGAAGCAGGTGGTCGGACATACCTAACACGGGACCACGGGTGAGTAGATTTAACATCTACGGGGGACGATTGTTTGGATGGCGCAAGTCGCCCGATAGATTTAGTAAACTGGAAAATAGTAGACTTGATATTTACTTATGACATTAGAATAATAATACTTGCATGATAATTGCTGCAATTAGATCAATATGTTGTACCCATATACACAAACTCATTTGTAGGACACATGCACCATTACCAGGTTTTTATATGCAGCACGAACACTATTCATGTGGACACACACCCTGGTAATTACCATGTCACGACACTAGATAACTACAAATCTGAAACATGTTAATTGCTTAGAACTGTGCTATTGCAATAAATATTTAAAATGAAATCATAAGAATTGTTATCCTCGTGTATATGCATTAATTCACTTGCTCATGCTTAGTATAAATCATACATTGCAAATTGATACCTTATGCATTCATTATCATTGACATATGCACCAATGATGATTTCATGAGATTTACGATATTTCTGGATTTCGGGGAAAGCCGCAAGATTTTCAAACTTACGAACTTTTAAATATAAGAGTTGCGGTTTTCTAGTGATGTAAAGTGTCGTCCACCATGAGTTTGCTGTGGTTTTCTAGACCCGTTTCAAGGAGGTGATGTACCGTCTCGGGTACATGGTGGGCCCGGTACAGTACCCCGGGGCAAGAAGATCGCAGGAGATGGCGTTGAGCCTGGCAGGGGACGGATTACCTACCGGTGATTTCATTTGGCTCGGCGGATATCCAGAGGATACTGACCGTGGCCGCTAGATTGAGATATGGATATTTGACATGGATCAGCCAGACGGCTGAGGCCAGAGATACTTGACATGGATATATGGGATTTAAACAGTTTTGTGGTGTCGTTGCTGGACACAGGTTTTTTTTATGAATATTATGAGTTTCAAAAAAACAAATGAAGGAGCAATTTTTATACCTTCATGATGAGATCTTGAGTTGACTCATGTGGCATACATACCTGTTATTGCATCCATGTGACATACTGGTTAGAACCCTGATGATGCATACATACCTGCTAGTACACATAGCCATACCTGTTAGAGATGCTAGAATACTTGTGTGCATGCATACGATAGCCTTAGTAAATGTTATTTATTACTCACGAGCTGGCAACTCCCCCCCGTTGTGCCCCAGCTTTTCTGCAGGTCCGTTCTGTCAGCACTGTAGCGACGGACACTTTGGCTCATTTTGCCCTTTTTGTCTGGACTCGAGGCTTTTGCTCATAGGTGGGTTGTTATCATTTTGTACCACCTTATATATGCTCATTGTATCTAGAGTACTCCATCTACTGCTGCCACTGCTGCTACTACTATTTCAGCTGTACCAGTTATTTGGATTACTGTATATTGACCTAGAGACGAGGTTGTGAGACTTGGGGATTTTATGATATGTTATTTGGGGTCGAGCTCACTTGAGTCGACATGTTATTTTACCCATGCTTCATACTTATTTATGCATATTGTTGTTTTACATTGCGTGGGATTTGTCACTGCCTTGAAGCGAAGAGCTAGCTCCCGCTTGGGGATGCCATATTCATGTTATTTATTCATATTTCGGTTTTGCGCCCGTTTGGGGCCTGGTTTACAAAGGAAATTCTGCAGGAATTTTGGAAAGAGGAAGGATATTTTAAAAAGGGACTTGATGTGGATTAATGGTGAAAAATGTTTTGAATAAATTGGTTTTCCTTCACTCAAATTCTTAATTGGGTTTTGTATTCTGGGCTTCGGCTTACTTATTTTATGGATGCCTAGAGACGTTTCGTAACTTAAGTGCCGGTCGCGTTCCGTACCTTGCGGGTCGTGACAAAGTTGGTATCAGAGCGATAGGTTTCACCTTTCCGAGTGTAGGATGACCCTTAGTAGATGGAGTAAGTGACTTAAGCAGGGTAGCGTAGCGTACGTATGTCCGCGGCATACTTGCGATGCGGTACTCCGCCTAGGTGACTTTAGGATATAATTGCTTTAAATTCCTTCTTCAATTCCGTATATCCTACGATCCTATTGCACCGATCTTATTGTCCTGTTCTTATACCAGCTACTATGCCGCCGAAGACTACCAGAGCGCAGAGGGCTGCCGCCCGAGACAAGATTCGAGCTGGCTCGTCCGAGACTAGGACTGAGCAGGGTAGTATGCCTACACCGCAGGGACAGACTGATCTGCCTTCCCCAGGCCGTGTGGATAGGCTAGAGACTGGTATGGACGAGTTGTGACAGATGATGGGGAGTATGAAGGAGCTACGTCAGATGGTGGGATCCTTAGTTGCGGCCAGTCGTGCACCGAGGCCGGAGGACGTACCCACTACATTCCAGACTACTATGATACCTGCTCCTACTACTACCACTGTGACCATCCCGGTTTCGCTACAGGAGTTCATGAGGCTGAGACCTCCAGTCTTCATGGGTACCGATGTAGCAGAGGACCCGCAGACGTTCCTTGACAGTTTGGCCAAAATCTGCCACTCGCTGAGGTGTTCTGATGATCGATGGGTAGAGCTGGCAAGTTTCCGACTAGAGGGCCTCGCACAGATATGGTGGGAGTCGGTTCTGAGAGGTCGAGCTGCAGGTCTACCGTCCATGACCTGGACCGAGTTCACAGCAGTTTTTCTAGACCGTTTCCTTCCGAAAAGCGTTCATGACGCCAGAGCTCGTAGTTTTGAGACCTTGATCAAGACACCAGGGATGACGGTGTCTGAGTATGACGTCCAGTTTACACAGTTGTCCCGATATGCTCCGTATCTGGTGGATACCGAAGCGAAGAGGGTGAAGAGGTTCATATAGGGACTTGATGCCCAACTATATCTTGCCATTGGCGCCCAGCAATTCGACACTTATTCAGCGGCTATGTATATGGCATTGCGGATGGAGGCACGCATTTCAGCGACTTTGGCTGTTCCCGGGCCGAAGAGGATTCGTACCGGTAAGCCAGATCAGAGGCAGCATGCCAGATTCCTTCCAAGAGATAGGGCCGGCAGAGGGTTTGGATGCGGTCAGCTGTATGGATATACACACAGGGACAGCAGTCATCGCCAGGATGTTATGGGTGCGGGAGTCTGCACCATCGTGTTAGTGATTGTCCAACGAGACGACAGGGAGCGGCGACAGTTCCGAATGTGACCCTACCACCATCACCGCCCCCTCCTCAGAGAGATTTACTTCCTGCCACAAGCAATGCTCCACGTCAGCTAGGTGCAACCAGAGGCCGTGGATGCGGCAGACCGATCCAGAAAGGACGAGGAGGCAGAGGTCGAGGCCAAGGACAGCCCGCTATCGGTGAAGGACAGGCCCGAGTGTTCGCTTTGACACAGCAGGATGCGCAGGCATCCAACGCCGTTGTGACAGGTACCTTATCAGTTTGTTCTTTCGATGCACGGGTATTATTCGACCCAGGTTCCACACATTCGTATGTCTCTTCACACTTTGCACCGATGATGGGTTGTGAGTCGTCGTCGTTAGATCAGCCGCTTGTTGTGACCACTCCTGTGGGAGAGTCATTTGTTGCTTGGCACGTGTTCCGATCCTGTACCGTCCGTATTGGCGAGCGAGAGCTGCCTGTCGACTTAATCCTTCTTGAGATGTTGGACTTCGACGTCCTTTTGGGCATGGATTGGTTAGCCACGTGCTATGCGTCTGTGGACTGCCGCGAGAAGATAGTTAGATTTTGTTTTCCCGGCGAGTCGGTTTTTGTTATGAAGGGGGACCGTGGTGCCACCCCTCACATGTTGATTTCTTCTCTTTGTGCTGTTCAGCTGTTGAGAAAGGGATGTCAGGGATTCTTGGCTTATGTCAGTGATACTAGATCTACAGATGTTCCATTGGACCAGGTCCCGGTTGTTTGTGAGTTCCCTGATGTTTTCCCTGATGAGCTGCCTGGACTGCCGCCTGAGCGCGATGTCGAGTTCTGTATTGATTTGATTCCTGGCTCGGGGCCTATTTCTATACCGCCTTATCGGATGGCCCCGGCGGAACTTAGTGAATTGAAGGTTCAGCTACAAGATTTGTTAGATAAGGGCCTTATTCGACCTAATGTTTCTCCATGGGGTGCTCCGGTCCTGTTTGTCAAAAAGAAGGACGGAAGTTTGCGCTTATGTATCGACTACCGCCAGCTGAACAAGGTTACCGTACGGATCAGATATCCGTTACCACGTATTGATGATTTGTTCGACCAGCTTCAGGGTGCGGGTTATTTTTCTAGGATCGACTTGCGATCGGGATACCATCAGCAGCGAGTCCGACAGGAGGATGTACCGAAGACAGCATTCCGTACACGCTATGGCCACTATGAATTTCTGGTGATGTCGTTCGGACTCACAAACGCCCCAGCTGCATTCATGGATTTGATGAACCGTACATTCAGGCCGTATCTTGACTTGTTCATCATCGTGTTCATCGACGATATTTTGGTGTATTCCCGGAGCCGAGAGGAGCACGAGCAGCATTTGCGGATGACTTTGCAGACCTTGAGGGAGCACCAGCTTTTCGCAAAATTTTCTAAGTGTGCATTCTGATTGGACAGCGTTGGTTTCTTGGGTCACGTGATTACGAGAGACGGCATATGTACGGACCCGAAGAAGATCTAGGCCGTCCAGCAGTGGCCCAGACCGACATCGGTTACGGAGATCCGTAGTTTTCTAGGCCTGGCAGGCTACTACAGGCGATTTGTACAGGATTTCTCCCGTATTGCTGCACCTTTGACTGGTTTGACCCGGAAGGGAGTTCCTTTCGTTTGGACGGAGGAGTGCGAGCACAGTTTTCAGCAACTACGGACCTGTTTGACTACGGCACCATTATTATCATTGCCTTCAGTATCAGGCAGATTCATGGTTTATTATGACGCTTCACGGGTGGGGCTAGGATGTGTATTGATGCAGCAAGACAGGGTGATCGCATATGCTTCCCGGCAATTGAAGAAACATGAACAGAACTACCCCACTCATGATTTGGAGATGGCTGCAGTGGTCTTTGCACTTAAGATCTGGCGACATTACCTATACGGCGAGTCGTGCCAGATATTCACTGACCACATGAGCTTAAAATATATATTTCAGCAGCGAGACCTGAATCTGAGACAGCGTCGTTGGATGGAACTGGTGAAAGATTACGACTGTGAGATCTTATACCACCCGGGCAAGGCAAATGTAGTAGCGGATGCTCTGAGCAGGAGGCCCGGGGGTAGTCTATCTTATATATGCGCAGTGCAGAGGCAGTCGTCAGCAGATTGGCAGACATTATGCGACAGCCGAGTTAAGTTCGAGTTCACTCCGACAGGGGGACAGCTTGCGCATGTTCATGCACGTCCGCAGTTACTTGACCGTATTCGAGAGACACAGTCCAGTGATGACCGACTCACAGAGATCATGAAGCAGATTAGGCAGGGCAGAGATTCCGAGTTCATGATTGACGATCAGGGAGTACTACGAATTGGGACTCGATTGTGCGTACCAGATTCCGAGGGGCTACGGCGTGAGATTCTTGACGAGGCGCATAGATCTACATACAGCGTTCATCCAGGTTCCACCAAAATGTACCGTGATTTGAGAGATGTCTATTGGTGGGACGGGATGTCACCGACTTCGTATCGAGATGCCTGACTTGTCAGCAAGTCAAGACCGAGCACCAGAGGCCAGCAGGAGAGTTGCAGCCTTTGCCCATTCCAGAGTGGAAATGGGAGCAAATTTCGATGGACTTCATTGTGGGTCAACCCAGGACCAGTTGAGGGTACGACTCCATTTGGGTGATCGTGGATCGATTGACGAAAGCGGCTCACTTCCTGCCAGTGAAGACCACTTTCAGCTTCGCTCAGTATGCCCAGCTTTACATCGACGAGATCATGCGGTTGCATGGCGTACCGACTTGTATCGTGTCAGATCGAGGCACCCAGTTTACCAGCTGACTATGGCAGAGACTTCAGGAGGCATTGGTCACTCGTTTGAGTTTCAGCACAGCATTTCATCCGCAGACCGACGGACAGTCAGAGCGGACAATTCAGACTCTCGAGGACATGCTTCGAGCGTGTGTTTTAGACTTCGGAGGTAGCTGGGATCATCATTTACCTTTAGTGGAGTTCTCCTACAACAACAGCTTCCAGGATACTATTCAGATGGCACCTTTCGAGGCATTGTTTGGGAGGAGATGCAGATCGCCCGTCTGTTGGACTGAGCTGAGCGAGAGCAGTATTTTTGGGCCGCAGGTCGTGCAGGAGACGACCGAGAAAGTACAGTTGATTCGAGACCGGATGAGAGCAGCTCAGAGCAGGCAGAAATCGTATGCAGATAGGCGCCGTCGCAGATTAGAGTTCGCGGTTGGCGATCAAGTCTTTCTGAGGGTCTCTCCAATGAAGGGCGTGTTGCAATTTGGGCGAAAGGGAAAGCTTAGCCCTAGATTCGTAGGTCCCTTCGAGATCCTCGAGTGCATCGGCGCAGTTTCATATCGTTTGGCGCTTCCACCCAGCTTTTCAGATGTTCACCCCGTCTTCCACATGTCAATGCTACGCAGATATCTTCATGACCCTTCCCACACGATTCAGCATCAGACCGTTCAGCTTGAGCCCGACCTTTCGTTCACCGTGCAGCCAGTTGAGATATTAGATCGGCAAGTGAAGAAACTTCGATCAAAAGTCCTGCCGTCGGTGAAGGTTCTTTGGTGCAGCCCGAAAGGTGAGGAGATCACTTGGGAGGCCGAGGGAGAGATGCGGAAGAAATTCCCTCATCTTTTTGAAGGCGCGCGTAGTTGCATATTTTAAAATTCGGGGACGAATCTTCTTAAAGGGGGGAAGAATGTAACACCTGAGTCTGTGTTTAGTAGTAGTTGCGTGTTAATGTGGGATCTTTTGGTAAAAAGTTTACCAAAACAGTTCATTTCAGCCCCACACATCAGCACATTTCAACCCCTGACCAACATCACATCAGCCCAAAGACAAATCAGCCATATCACATCTTTTCAGCCACCAAAAATCAACTTCAGCAACACCTATAGCCCCATAGCTCAGCAGTAGCTATATCAACAGCAGCACCAACATCACATCTGCCCAAATTCTGCCCAATTTCAGCCATAAGGTCAGCAATAGCTGCTGCAACAGCCACCAAACTCCATAAAAACAGCTGTAGCATCAACCATACCAGCCCATAGCATCACACCAGCCCATAGCTTCAACACAAAACACCACACACCACACCACAACAACACTCACAACAACACGTTTCAGCTACAACAACACTCACATCAACTTCATCAGCCTATGACAGCAGCAACACATTTTCAGCAGCAACAGCTGTTACATCAGCCCCAACTCTTTACATAACACCTCCCCCACAACACACAACCCTTCCCTGGAAACCTACCAGTATATCTCGCTTGCCCTGGCCAGGGACTTTGTGTAATGGTTCTCCTAGACACAGCGCGATATCAACCCCCAATACCGGGAGACACGAATCCTGTCTAACCGTCACTGCCTCCAAGTGCTTCGGGACTGCACCCAACTACTACATGTTTGCACGACTCCTTTGTGTCGTGGTAGGGTAGTAATCTAAGTACAGTAGGAACGCACTCGAGGCGAAGTGACAGTGTCAAGTCAGCGGACTAAGCTGTACTCATGTCACCTGGGAACTGATAACTGACAACTGACGATAGGTATAGTACCAACCATCAGTTCCCGACGAGTCCTGTCCAGTGTACTCGTAACCTAATGAGCACCCGCTTACTATCTCACGTACGACGTACTGATGGCTGTGGGACAGACCGTCTCCCATACTGGGATGAGAAGCGCATGCGCTAGTCTACTCCGGAGTATCGATGCCTTGTCTCGATAGTCCTATGACTAGGGACCTGCATAAGGATGTGCTTGTGGATTACCCAGCCCCCACTAGGGTGACTGCCATCACAACGCTGGTAATCAAGCAAGGATCCTAAGGGCTCCACTAATGTGTATAGGTGATATACTAAAATAAACACATGTACACATTAAAGCAGAAACAAACCAAGTAGCATACTACTATATTGTGCAAGATTGTCTATACAAGGTGAATATCCCAAGCTTCCATTAAGTAATATACAAACTAGTATGATACAGTAATGGTCTCTAGGGCATATACACTAACACATCATGCTAAAGTGTTTCTTCTCTCTCTCCTAATTGCAGCGACCAAATATCATGACTGGACTTAAGTTACTACTAAATAAAAACATACTGGCAGGGCCAAACTACAAAGATTGGCTCAGGAATGTCAAAATGGAAATCACTTATGACAAGTTGGGGTATCTCCTTACCACCAAAGCTCCCCCTTTCCCAGGTCCCAAAACCAAAGTCGCGGATAGGGAAATCCGTAAGACTTTGGAAATCGACTGCGCGAAGGCCAAGTGCCTCGTGCTTGCCTCTATGGACAATGAACATCAGAGGAGGCACGAGAATATGGACCTCGAATCCATATTTCTCTATACAAAAGAACTGTATGGAGAGCAATCCCGTATCGCCAGATACGAAGTGTTGAAAAAGCTGTTTTCGGCGAGATTGGCCGTCGGATCATCGGTAGCGGAACACGTGCTTAAGATGATTGGCTACATAGAGGAGCTCGCGGACCTTGGGACTGTGTTGGAGAATGAGTTCTATACGGACTTGATTCTCCACTCCCTTCCTTCCACTTACGCCCAGTTTATCCTGAACTTCAACTTGCAAGAAAAGGAAGTTGAACTTTCAGAACTCCTCAACATGCTGAGGAGTGCAGAGGGAACCCTACAGAAAGGTAGGGAAACATCCACTTTGTTTGTAGGAGGATCTTCCTCTTCTAGGTCCAAGGCGAAAGCCAAGGGAAAGAAGAAGAAAACCCCCGCCAAACCAAGGGGCGGTGTTAGTAAAGTGGATACGAAGGGAAAGGCAAAGGCAACAAAGGTAGTGGGAAAGCTTATGGATAAGGAAGAATGCTTTTACTGTCATAAGAGTGGACACTGGAAGAAAGATTGCAGGGCTTGGAAGGCCAGAAACCAGGATCTGAAGCAAGTTGCGGCTTCAGCTTCAGGTGTGTATGTTATTGAAAACTGTCTATCAATAAACTCTACTTCCTGAGTATTGGATACCGGGTCAGGATCTCATATCTGTAATTCATTGCAGGCATTGAGAAAGCGTAGGTCTTTGAAGGCAGGTGATATGACCCTCAAAGTTGCAAATGGAGCTAGCATGGATGCTGAGGCCGTCGGGGACTATCACCTGGGAATGTCAGATGGACATGTTTTGGTTTTACGTAATTGGTTTTTTGTACCAAATGCAACTTGTAATATCATTTCTGTATTTTTAATATCTAAAGAAGGTTATGAATTTGCGTTTGTAAGTAATGTTGTAAACATTCACCTTAATCATGTTCTGATTTGGTCAGGTACATTAAGCAATAGTATATACGTACTAAACCAACCACAGATTTTCAATGTCCAGAATACACACAAAAGAAAGTCTCCGGAAACAAATCACGCTTTCTTATGGCATTGTAGACTGGGTCACATCAATGAGAGAAGGTTGATGAAGTTACATACTGAAGTATACTTGGATTCGTTCGAATATCAATCATATGCAACTTGTCAATCGTGTCTCAAAGGAAAGATGACAAAGACTCCGTTCACTGGACACGGAGTAAGAGCGAGCGAGCTCTTGGGACTCGTACACAGCGACCTGTGCGGTCCAATGTCTACGCATGCACGAAGTGGTTATTCTTACTTCATTACTTTTACGGATGACTTTTCAAGGTACGGATATGTCTTCTTAATGAAACATAAATCCGAAGCCTTTGGAAAATTCTAGGAATATAAGAATGAAATAGAAAAACAAACTGGCAAAAGTATCAAGAAACTGAGATCTGATCGAGGTGGTGAATACTTGAGTGCCGAGTTCCTGGATTATTTAAAAGAGAATAGAATTCTCTCTCAGCTTACTCCTCCATACACTCCGCAACATAACGGTGTATCGGAGAGACGGAATCGGACCCTATTGGATATGGTACGTTCCATGATGAGTAACGCTAAGTTACCGCGATCATTCGGGGGATGTGCACTAGAATCAGCTGCATACCTTTTGAACCGAGTTCCAACTAAGACTGTGCCTGCTACACCATATCAGATGTGGTGTGGGAAGAGACCCTATCTTAATCACATTAAGACATGGGGATGTCCTGCTTTTGTCAAAAAGCAGCATGCGGACAAACTCGAGGCACGCTCAGTACGGTGCAAGTTTGTGGGATATCCAAAGAACTCCAAGGGATATTTCTACTATTGCGATGAGGAACAGAAGGTTTTTGTTTCTCGTCATGCCCACTTCTTGGAAACTGAGTTTTTGGAAAATCAGATAAGTGGGAGCGCAATAGAACAGGAAGAAATTCCAGAACCACGAGCTATTACTGAAAGCTTAGTAGAACCAGAGGGTTCGAAAGATCAGGACATTTCTACGCCGCTCCGCAGAAGTAGTAGGCAGTCTCATCCGCCCGAGAGATGTTAGTGTATATGCCCTAGGGGCCATTATTATTGTTAGTTATATGTATGCCCTAGGGGCCATTACTGTACATTGGATGTATATTGTAGTGGATGCTGGGACATATATAGGTAGGACTTTCTTGCTCGACATGATAGTATGCTATCTGGTTGCTCTTTATCTTAACATGTATACTTTCTGTCTCTCTGATTACATGTTGATAAAGCCCTTTAGGATGTGTACCCGACTTCCAGGACTATGATGCAGATCATACTAGTGGGGCCTGGGTAGTCCATGAGTACATCCTTGAAATGTTCCTAGTCGAGGGAATATCGAGACGGGGCAACGATATTCCAGAGTAGACTAGCGCATATCTTCTCGACCCATGCGATGGGCGATGGATGATCCCATATCCATTGGTGTTTGACATCGAAGATGGTATGCGGGTGCTCAGTAGAGACTGGGTACACTGAACGGACTCGCCGAGAACTCCCAGATGGTATTATACCTCACGTCAGATGGCAGTTCTCTGGTGACACTGGTACAGCTTAGTCTGTTGACCCGAGATCGTCATAGAGTCTTATGTGTCTCCCACTGTGCTTTGATTTCCACCCTACCACGGCTCTACTGAGTCGTGCAAACAGGTGGTTTTTGGGTACAGTCCCGATTCATATGGAGGCAATGAGCGATAGGAGGGGATTCGTCTCTCCCGGTATTGGGGGTTGATGTTGCGCTATGCTCGACTGGCCATAACAGGAAATCCCTGGCCAGGGTTGCTGTGATATACTGGTAAGAGTTATCAGTAGTTTCACAAAAGTTATGGACCTTACGTCAGCGTGACTTATCAAGCTATTGGGGTCTGACGTTTTACCACCCCTAGGCGAGATATGCGACATATCAGACGAACAGACCGGACTGTACGGTAAGTGTTACTGGTTGGATTCACAGGAGTGTGAGCGGGCTTGCTCGTCGATCTTCTGATCGCTCAATACCCGGGTGGCCGTTACGTTTAGCAGACCGCTTGCGGCTTGTGGGTGTTTGATATGATCATCATCTGCTGCCGGCGTATTAACGAGTCTTTAGAGTCCTACACAGAGGTTTCCTGGCTCAAGCGAAACGAAATAGGAGCGCATATGAGATATGTGCGGGACCGAGAATAATGCGTGTATGTGATACCGTATTCTATTCTCGCGATGAATGTATCGATTGGTTATATGCGATATAACCTAGTTGTCGAATTAAGGATTGATTCGATAAGCCGATACATATGATACTAGTCGGTTATATGCGATATGACCGGATCGTTAAATCAAGTGTTGATTTAATGATTTAATGTATAATTATATATTTGATATATTACTTTGCATTAACTAGTATTGGTTCACTTTAAAAGGATTTTCTCACTTGATTTGTGCACATTGTATATGCGATATAGTTTTGTGCACATGATTGTATCATGTTTGATGATACATGCTTGCTTGGTTAAGTGTAAAGAATTGATCCATGGTTAAGTTAATGATTAGGGTTTTGTTTGTTTACTTATTTATTTCTTTATTTACCTTTTCATTTTGGAAAGGATAAATGAAGAAATGGTGGACTTTTTGTTTGTTAGTTGAAGATTCTTGAAGCATTGACTAAGTGGCCTCTTTTGTTGTTATGCTTAACCCTAACCATTTAACTAACCCAAGTTAATTCTCCACACTTAACTATAGTTGAAAGTATGATAAGTATTGATTTTTTTATCTAATTTATTAAGACTTATCATATCTTCTTCTTCTTCTTCATCTTCTTCTTCCATGAAGAAAGCTTGCTACTCCAATGGCAAGTGATGAAAACTAGTGAGAAATCCAATTCTAAACTCTACCCACTTCCTATTTCTTCATCCTCTACCTCTTTCCAAGTAGTATAGGGTGTTTCCTTCACAAGTTTTCTTGACTTGGTGAAGTTGGAGCTTGATCTAGCGATGCCTCGACGTAGATCATCTTCGGCATCATCGTCGATGACCTAGCTCGCTTTTCTCCGATGAAACCGACGCTAGAGCCCAAGATCCGATTTGTACAGCGAGGATACTTCATCGCGGAGCTTAGGAGGTGGAAGACCGGATCTACAAAGGTTGTAGCCCCTTCCCTTTAGCTATAATTCCGTTTACTAGCTTGCATCGCCTTGATTTCTAGTTAACGATCCGTATTAGGGTTTGTAGGCATAAGGAATTTTTGATTTGTACATGTTTGATCACTTGTGAGACTCCATTAGAGTACCTGGGAACCCTACACTGGTATCAGAGCCTAGCTAGAGCCTTAGGCGATGCGTAGACGGAACTAGAAGTCCGATCGAATCAAAACCCAAACCTAAACATGCTCTCTGGACTTTTTTGTAAAATGTGGATTTTTTCAGATTAAAAATATTCAGAAAAATCAGCAGGAAGATCTAAGGATTACTGTAAAATTCGAGGACCTGATTCCATAAAGGCGCCGCTGATCCGCGGCATGAGCATGCTCATGCGGCGGTTCCGCGGCCATTTTGTCGTTTTGTGCATCTAATTTTGCATAGTAATTCTTAGTTGTCTGTGCTAGTTTTCCTGGGAATTTTATATATTTTTTTCCAGAGTTGCATTTTTGGGTTGTATTAGGGACTCGGTGTTTCGATAGGATTGTCTAATTTTGTCAGTGTGTTTTTCCGGGTATTTTAGAATATGTTAAAAAGTTCGACTGGATATAAATACCCACTTTTTTCCCTGCCGGGAAATTTCCAATTGTTGGATTTTTCCGTAGTTTAACGACGTTCTAAGTAGTGCAAGTAACGCGATGGACCCTCTAGAAGACAACAAACCTTAACTCGATTATGTGACCGTCTTGAACTGCCCTTTGAACCTTCGGGTTTGGGACAGTACGGCGTGCCACATGTGAGGCGTTGGCTTGACCGTTCTACGGCTGGACCGTTGGTACTGAGGCACGAACTGAATGCTGTTAGACTTATTTCATGTGTTGAGCAGTATCGGGAAAACTTGGGTGTTCGAATGTTCGATCGGAAAGTTTAACATTTTCTATTTATCCGGAATGTGATACAATACTTGGAATTCACAAAAAGTTATGAGATAACTGAATGAATGTTGTAAATCTAGCGGTTTAGTCTCACTTGATCGGTTGCCACGGAATTTTGATGCGATCAAAAGTCCGCCGCAATCACGTAGCGTACGCGGATACTCGCCAGGTAAACTTAATAGACAGCCTCACTCCATAGCCCCGACCAAGTGACTGTAGGAGAACCCCGTCGCCGAAAGCATCCGTTTGGGTGCTCGCGGCAGCGGTGTTCCGCCTTGGTGCACTTGGTCGACGGCGTCGGGGGTGCAGCCGCCTACTAAAGTTTGCGACGAGCATTCGATCAGAATGTCGGGAATCTTGTTGAATTACCCGACTTGGTATTGAAAAGTGTTTTCGATAATGAGACTAAAATGCGGGGTTTATAATTGTTAGGCATGTGATGTCTAAGTAATTCATTTGGTCAGGCATGCGATGTCTGAGGAGTTTGCGGATTCCAACTGTTGTAGTTTTACACTTTCTTTTCTGTGACCGTAAGTGTAATATGTGATATCGCCGGTTTCGTTGCTATATGTCAACGACAATTGGGATACGCATATTTGCTTACGTTGATGACATGTGATGTTATGTGTTGCTGGATATGTTATGTTGGATCGTCGTGTTCGAATAGCCGGGGGTTTTTTTATGTAAGATGAGTGTTTTTCATTTTCATTCATGTAAAAACTTGTATGTAATATTCTTTTATTGGGGCACTTCCAGGTTGCGGATGTTGTCACCATTTGTATATTATTTACTTTTCCGCATTAGGATAGACCCAAGGAGGGGAGCACAGGTAACCGGGTTCTAGGGTCCAGTGGGAGACCAACTCGAGGAGTCGAGTCCGGGTCTCCTAACCCTAGAATTGGTAGGGTTGCTTGCCGCTCTCGTAGGGGTCTAGGGGTGTGGGATTGGCTATTCATCACGACCGTGGAATTCGTGTTTTATACTGGCTCGTATTGAAAACACGGACGTCCTAGTATATCCAATATTTCATATGTATTTTCTGCTGCGTTATCTGTGATGTGATCATGTGATGTTCTGTGACAGATATTATATATAGTATATATGATATATTATATAGACGTTGCTTATGTTTTACACCCGCGCTAGCCCTGCCTCGCTCTGGCGTTAGTTACCTAACCTAACGGTGCAGACGGGACATCGAGGCGAATGCGGATGGTATAAGCGTACGTTATATTTATCTGTGATGATTAGGTGGACTTATATGATGGGATATTCATTAATGTGATTAATGAAAGAAAATAAACTTAATTGATGTTGTGGAATCGAATTTCAAAATAAAAACAGGTAGCTACAGTTCTTGCTTTGCATCGCGGTGTTCCTTGTAGAACATCCTGCACCTTATTCGATAGGGAAAGGACCGAGATCCCTTCACCGGGAGTGACTCCTTTAGCAATAACTGGCAGATGCTACATCACTCGGTTTGTCTTTTGATAGCTTCTATAGTTTTCGCTTTGCACAATGATATATATGATATATCCCGCACCTCATTCGACGAGGAAAGGGCCGACGATCCCTTCACCGGGAGTGACCCCTTTAGCAAAACTAGAAAAGCTTCAAAAACATTCCATTTAAAAACCATTTGATTCCGCAACGAGATCAAGTTCAAAGCGTTAAAGGTTTTCATAAAAACCAGCCGCAACCCTCCGTCATTTTAGGAAGTAGAGTACTTAGTATTCGTGCTGTGTTTGTTGACCATAGTTAAGGCACAGTGTACGATAGCTAAGTGATGTCTTCCTACACAGCATATGATGCGATTAGTTAGGACAGTCGCGTGACTTTGTTGACTTTAGTTAAGGGTCATGTGGGTGGGTCTAATTAATCACGAAATGACGGGTAGAACTTGACTAGTACTTATGATTTGTTGACCATAGTTAAGGTCATAAGTGCTAGGGGTAAAAATCTTTATCGAGAGTTTCAAGTGTTAAGATTTGCAATGAGATTGCATACCTTCTATATGATAGTTGGATCCCGATACCCACTGCGAGTAATTGTTACTCCTGGGAGAGTTTTGCACTTTGCAATTAGCCGATCAAGTAGGTGTCTAGAAAGGTATCAACGGGGTTACGGCTCTGGGAAAATGAGGTTTACTGTAATTAGGTCCGTGCGAAAGCACAGGGAACCTCCCTCAAAGTACCGACACTGGCCTGGCTGAAAGATTGGCGAACTTGTAGAGTGTAATTAATCCCGGCTAGTCTTTCCTTTTAAGGTTTGAAGGAAGATTTGATAAAAACAGTGGGAGCCATCCTGATTAGATAAAATATATAACCAGTCTGATCTTGCAAGAGCGCACGCTGAGTGTTTTCTTCTCTCTCTCCAAGTAGCGACCATGTCACGCCTTAATCAAGATAATAAAATGGAATATTGACCAAACCCGCTTGTTATACTGAGCTGGGGAACGTTGGTCCCGCTCCAACTTATAATTGTTATAAGACAGAGCAGGAAATTGGGGAATACCAGATTTCCCATGCCGCCCACACGAAGAAAGTGCATATGATGCATCTCCTTCGGGTGTGTTCATTACAAAGAACTGTTTCTCAGTATCCTCTGCATCCTGGGTATATGATACCGGATCAGGATCCCAGATATGTAATCTGTTACATAGGGCTACAAAAGGGTAGAAAAACTGAGATCGGGTGATAAGTTTCATGAGACAGAAAACGGGGCAAGTGTTGCAGCCAAGTCTGTTGGTCACTGTCACCCTGTATTACCAATACATTGATTCTGAACAAATGCTATTAGATACCGAACCTGATATACAAAATCATATCAGTCTCTTTATTAGTAAAGAAATGATAAATTTTGTATTGATGGATAATGTTTTGAACATTTCCTATATCAAAAGTTGATCGGTTCAGGCACGTTATCTAAAAGCATTGACGTTCTAAATCAAACTACAGTTCCTTGTATACTGAACACACACAGGAAGAAGAGTTCAGAAATGAACGAATTCTTCTTGAGGCATTGTAGACTAGGTCATATCAATGCGACCCGACTGGCTGAAGTTACATTTAGATGTATATTTAAATCAGTTTAAATTTACATCTTGTGAAACTTGCCAGTCATGTCACAAAGATAAGATGACCATAGCTCCGTTTACTGGAAACAGAGAAAGAGTTAATGAACTCTTGAGACTGATACATGATGATGTATGTAAGGTCTCCTGTCTACACATGCCACGAATGGTTCTTTATACTTCATTATATTCTCTGATAATCTCTCAAGATTCAGTCGTATGTTCCTGCTGAAACATAAGTCCGAAGCTTTTGAGGTATTCATAGAATATAAGTTAGAAGTAGAGAACCAAAATACGGGTATAAGTATTATGTCCTATGATGAGATCAGGGAGGAGAATACTTGTGCATGGCATTCCTGGACCATTCTAAAGGAGAATGAGATTCTCTCTCCGTATTACTCCTCTGAATACACCACAGCACAACGGTGTATCAGGGCGGAGCAATCACACAATATTAGATATGTGTGCTCTATGATGAGTACTACTGAGTTTCCTATTTCCTTTTGGGAGTTATGCACTTATGAAGTTGCATACCTATTGAATAAGGTTCGATTCAAATCAGTGCCTACCACTCCATATGAGATATGGTATGGGAAGAGCCTATCTCTTATGTTAGTTAAGATTTGGGGTTGTCCAGTCCATGTCTAAAAAAAAAAATCTGGACAAGCTCGAGGCAAGGTCAGTTATGTAGAACTGGAAAGGTTCCATTTATACAATCAAAAGCTGATGATTTGACAGAACCAAAAGATTCAATAGTTCCCGACGAACCTCAGCCTCTCCGCCGATCTAGCAGGGTTCCTCATCCGCCTGAGAGATACCTCGGTTTCTCGATGACAGTGGGAGTGAGGATTGCATCATGAGATGATGACCCAACTAGATTCGAGCAGGCCATCAAGAGTAGGGACTCTGTAAGAATGGCTAGATGCTTAGTGATCTGAGATGGAATCCTTATACCCCAACAAAGTATGGACTTTGGTTGCTATATCTGAAGGGTTAAATCCCCATCAGGAGCAAGTATATCTTGAGAAGATTACTTGGTGTACATGGAAAAGTTGAGACTTTCAAAGCTAAACTTGTTAAAGGTTTTCGTCATCGACCAGGCACGGAAAATGATGAAGCCTTTTTCCAGGGAATATGCTTAAGTCCATCCAGATCCTACTTGCCACGGCTACATACCATAACTGCGATATCTGGTGGTTGGGTGCCATGACTACTTTTCTAAATAATGTTTTAGAAGAGTGCGTCTATAAGAACACAGCCAGAGGGCCTCGTATACAGTGGGAGCAGCGGAAGCGTGTGCAAGATGCTTTATAGGATAAAGCAGGCATCGCGGAGTTGGAACGTCTGTTTTGATGTGATAGTCAAACAGTTTGACATCATCAAAATGGTAGATGAACCTTGTATATATAAAACGGTAGTAGAGAGTAAGGTGGTCATCCTCGTATTGTACGTGGACAACATACTTTTGATAGGAATAGGATTTCCTATACTACGCTCGGTCAATCTCCGCTTATCACAAAGATTCTCCAATAGGATCAAATTGATACCTCCTAAATCCTGAGTTTTCATCTATGAGATAGATGTAATTGGATGCTAGGATTCTCACTAGATGTAGTGAGATGGTATCAATCGATCCTGGGGAGAATCACTGGAAGGGTTCCAGGGTGATAAAGACGACTGAATGTTAGTCGCAGGCATTGTCTTTACCCTCAGTAAAGGGACGGTATGTTGGAAGATTTCCAAGCTAGATACCATGGCAAACTAGACGATAAAGGCTGGTAACATCGCTGTTTAAGATACTACCAAAGAGGCAGTTTGGGTGTATATTGGTTCATAAGATGAACTAGGTTCCTGCCATTGTATGACAATGGAAGTGTGGCTTCGGCCCTGGAACCCTGGTCCCATCGGTGACCCAGATAAATTCTGAGGCAGCGTCACCTGATCATGGAGATAGTTGATCTCCAGGTTGATCGAGATTAGGAGAGTAGATTCAGAGGACAACACGGCGGATCCACTCACGAAGGCCTTTTCCCAAAGAGAGATTTTTAGGGGATGGTTGAGTATGTGATACTGCAACCACTGCTACAGATGGCCCTAGTGCAAGTGGGAGATTGTTAGTTATATGTATGCCCTAGGGGCCATTACTGTACATTGGATGTATATTGTAGTGGATGCTGGGACATATATAGGTAGGACTTTCTTGCTCGACATGATAGTATGCTATCTGGTTGCTCTTTATCTTAACGTGTATACTTTCTGTCTCTCTGATTACATGTTAATAAAGCCCTTTAGGATGTGTGCCCGACTTCCAGGACTATGATGCAGATCATACTAGTGGGGCCTGGTAGTCCATGAGTACATCCTTGAAAGGTTCCTAGTCGAGGGAATATCGAGACGGGGCATCGATATTCCAGAGTAGACTAGCGCATATCTTCTCGACCCATGCGATGGGCGATAGATGATCCCATATCCATTGGTGTTTGACATCGAAGATGGTATGCGGGTGCTCAGTAGAGACTGGGTACACTGAACGGACTCGCCGAGAACTCCCAGATGGTATTATACCTCACGTCAGATGGCAGTTCTCTGGTGACACTGGTACAGCTTAGTCTGTTGACCCGAGATCGTCATAGACTCTTGTGTGTCTCCCACTGTGCTTTGATTTCCACACTACCACGGCTCTACTGAGTCGTGCAAACAGGTGGTTTTTGGGTACAGTCCCGATTCACATGGAGGCAATGAGCGATAGGAGAGGATTCGTCTCTCCCGGTATTGGGGGTTGATGTTGCGCTATGCTCGACTGGCCATAACAGGAAATCCCTGGCCAGGGTTGCTGTGATATACTGGTAAGAGTTATCAGTAGTTTCACAAAAGTTATGGACCTTACGTCGGCGTGACTTATCAAGCTATTGGGGTCTGACGTTTTACCACCCCTAGGCGAGATATGCGACATATCAGACGAACAGACCGGACTGTACGGTAAGTGTTACTGGTTGGATTCACAGGAGTGTGAGCGGGCTTGCTCGTCGATCTTCTGATCGCTCAATACCCGGGTGGCCGTTACGTTTAGCAGACCGCTTGCGGCTTGTGGGTGTTTGATATGATCATCATCTGCTGCCGGCGTATTAACGAGTCTTTAGAGTCATACACAGAGGTTTCCTTGCTCAAGCGAAACGAAATAGGAGCGCATATGAGATATGTGCGGGACCGAGAATAATGCGTGTATGTGATACCGTATTCTATTCTCGCGATGAATGTATCGATTGGTTATATGCGATATAACCTAGTTGTCGAATCAAGGATTGATTCGATAAGCCGATACATATGATACTAGTCGGTTATATGCGATATGACCGGATCGTTAAATCAAGTGTTGATTTAATGATTTAATGTATAATTATATATTTGATATATTACTTTACATTAACTAGTATTGGTTCACTTTAAAAGGATTTTCTCACTTGATTTGTGCACATTGTATATGCGATATAGTTTTGTGCACTTGATTGTATCATGTTTGATGATACATGCTTGCTTGGTTAAGTGTAAAGAATTGATCCATGGTTAAGTTAATGATTAGGGTTTTGTTTGTTCTTATTTATTTCTTTATTTACCTTTTCATTTTGGAAAGGATAAATGAAGAAATGGTGGACTTTTTGTTTGTTAGTTGAAGATTCTTGAAGCTTTGACTAAGTGGCCTCTTTTGTTGTTATGCTTAACCATAACCATTTAACTAACCCAAGTTAATTCTCTACACTTAACTATAGTTGAAAGTATGATAAGTATTGATTTTTTTATCTAATTTATTAAGACTTATCATATCTTCTTCTTCTTCATCTTCTTCTTCCATGAAGAAAGCTTGCTACTCCAATGGCAAGTAATGAAAACTAGTGAGAAATCCAATTCTAAAGTCTACCCACTTCCTATTTCTTCATCCTCTACCTCTTGCCAAGTAGTATAGGGTGTTTTCTTCACAAGTTTTCTTGACTTGGTGAAGTTGGAGCTTGATCTAGCGATGCCTCGACGTAGATCATCTTCGGCATCGTCGTCGATGACCTAACCCGCTTTTCTCCGATGAAACCGACGCTAGAGCCCAAGATCCGATTTGTACAGCGAGGATACTTCATCGCGGAGCTTAGGAGGTGGAGGACCGGATCTACAAAGGTTGTAGCCCCTTCCCTTTAGCTATAATTCCATTTACTAGCTTGCATCGCCTTGATTTCTAGTTAACGATCCGTATTAGGGTTTGTAGGCACAAGGAAATTTTGATTTGTACATGTTTGATCACTTGTGAGACTCCATTAGAGTGCCTGAGAACCCTACAATTGTATCATACTAGTTTGTATATTACTTAATGGAAGCTTGGGATATTCATATGTATATAACAGTCTTGCTAAACATGGTAGTATGCTACTTGGTTTTTCTATCTTAATATGGGAGTATACGTATTGATAAAGCTCTTAGGATCTTGTTTGACTACCAGCGTTGTGATGGCAGTCACACTAGTGGGGGCCGGGTAGTTCACAAGCACATCCTTATTCAGGTCCCTAGTCATTGGATTATCGAGACAAAGCATCGATACTCCGGAGTAGACTAGTGTGTACGCTTCTCATCCCAGTTGGGGAGATGGTCTGTCCCACAGCCGTCAGTACGTCGTACTGGAGATAGTATGCAGGTGCTCGTTGGGTTACGGGTACACCGGACAGGACTCACAGGAAACTGTTGGTTGGTTTTATACCAGTCGTCAATGAACAGTTCCCAGGTGACATGAGTACAACATAGTCCGCAGACTTGACACTGCTACTTCGCCTCGAGTGTGTCCCACTGTTCTTAGATTGCTACCCTACCACGGCTCAAAGGAGTGGTGCAAACAGGTAGCAGTTGAGTGCAGTCCCGAGCACTTGGAGGCAGTGGCGGTTAGACAGGATTCGTCTCTCCGGGTATTGGGGGTTGATATCGCGCTGTGTCAGAGAGCCATTACGCAAAGTCCCTGGCCAGGGCAAGCGAGATTTGCTGGTAGGTTCCAGTAGTTTCTCAGGGTGTAATGGGCTTCGCTCCGACACGACTTATACCTCTATTAGAGGACTGACGCTTGCCGCCCCCTAGGCCCGATATGCGATAGTCTTAGACGAACAGACCGGACTGTACGGAGATTATCACATCAGACTCAGTAGGAGTTCGGATGGGTTTCTTCATCGGCCTTCTTATCGACATCTACCTGGGGACCGTTACGTACTGCTAGTGCCGCTTGCGGTCTGTGGTTAAACCCACTGCCAGCGTAGTAGTCGAGTCTCTAGAGTCCCACGCAGAGAGTTTCCCTACTCCAGGCGAAACGATATAGAGGTCGTATGGTTTTACGACAAGGGTTCGGACGCATACGTGTGTTTTCGCACGTACGACTTTCGGACAGTTTTTACTAGTCGGCTTTAGTTTAAGCCAGTTACTAGTATCCGGTTATTGGATTTATACAGTCTAATGTTTTTCCGTGTTTTCACGGATAGGAGGGGCATTCTCGTAATTGCGCGAGAAGCTTCTAGAAGATGGTGACTAAGGAGGTTTAGGTGGCATATACATTGAATGAGATTAGTGAGTCATATGGATGATTAATCCATGTCATTAATGCTTCATAATTGTTTAATGACTCATGAAGATGAATCACCATTAGATATTTATGAAGCATGGTTGTAAATCATTTTCTTTTCTTTTCTTGATAAATAAAAATGCTTGATATATATTATGATAACTTATTTTCTCTTCTCATTATTATGTTCATCTTCTCTCTCCTCAAGCTCTCTCTCTCTTCAAACCCTAATCCTCCCCTCTCATGTGTTGAGTACAAGGATTAGTTAGACTACTTAATCCATAACCATACTCTATTTCATCTAGGTACTTTGATTAGCACTTAAAGATACCTAGTTGCCTCAAGTTTAGAGGCAAAGCTTGGAATTTAGCTCTCATGGTGGATCGTCTACTACTTGGAGAAGGCCGAGGAGGAGGTGGAGTTCGTAAAGACGAAGGACACGGTTCTTTAGGTATAACCCCTTTACATAGTAGTTGTTAACTTCTATGTTTGTTGTTAGTTATCGTTTAGCTTCGATTCATGCGGTTAGTCGATGTTTAGCATATAAACAAGATCGTTTTTCATATTTCCGCCTCCCCGCAAGTCGTGGGGTGTTGTACATCGACTTACAGTGGTATCAGAGCCTCGTAAACAATAAATAACTCACTTGCAAAATTGTATGAATTTCGAACGAAAAAAAACCAAAACCGGAAAACCCCGATATCATGGTTTCTGTCGATTTTTAAATGAAGTCCAAAAATTTTTCAGGCAGGTTCAGAAAGCCCAAAATGATAGTATTAGAACACCCAAGAAAACTGGGCTCACGAATCGACTAAACCGCCGCGGAACCGCGGCAAATCCCCCCGATCCGCCGCGATTCCGCCGCCGAGTTGCCGATTCACAAGCCTAATTTTCCTATGCTGGTTCTCTGTGATATTTGGTATTTTCTGGAATTTTTTATTTTTCCTCAGGTTTCAGATTTACAAAGAAGTATTGGAGCAAAATTAAATGTGTTTAATCGATCGAAATTATACGGTATTTACTTGTTGGATTATATTTGTGTTTGTATAATGTGTTCGTAAACCTCCCCTAACTGCTAGTATGTCGGTTGGCAGGGGGTTGCATATTTCTGTAATGGATTTTATCTGTTTGTGTATATGAACTGTGTTGGACTGTTGTGATGTATAGCCGGGGTTATGTGATGGGTTATTATTTAATTCATTTGATGTAAATGTAATTTGTTGTAATATTATTTTGCGGGGCACATCCAGGTTGCGGTTGTAGCCACCGTTGTATTATTTCATTTTACTGTTTTTGCTCCTAGGACAGACCCAAGGTGGGGTACACAAACTGCCGGGCGGGTAGTTTGCCGTACCCGTTGGGGTCTTGGGTGGGGTAATGGCTATTCATCACAACTGTGTAATCCGTCTTTTGTTGCAGGCTCAAAACAAACACGGATTGCTTGCAAATCCAATAAAGATCATCTGTGATCTGGAATGAATATTATTGCGTCCGACGAATGTAAAATATCTATATATATGATAGCTATTTAGACGTCACTTATGTTTTACACCCGCGCTAGCCCAGCCCCCACTCTGCCGTTAGTTAAGTAACCTAACGGGTGATGACGGGACCCCGTGACGAATGCGGATGGCATAAGAGGACGTTGTATTTTCGTTGTTTTCTGCAATGATAGGTTAATGATGGGACGCATTATTTATAATGCAAAGAAAATAAACCAAAAGTTAATCGTTGGAACAATTTAAAAGAAACCACTCGGTTAATTTTAAAAATAGATATTTTTAAATACGGAGCTTTAACCACTCCTTTTAAAAGCTATCAGGTTCCTTGGGTTATATCAAGTTCACTACGTTCACGGTTTCGCCAAAACCATTCGTAGCCCTCCGTCATTTCATTTGGGTATTCAGTAGTATTCAAGCTATGCATTTTGGCCAAAGTCAAGGCATAGTGTTTGGTAGCTGCTGGGTTTTCATTTGTTGCATAAGATAGATGAGTTAGTTTGGGACAGTCGTATTATCATTTGACCAAAGTCAGGGGTATATACGGATGGGTTCAAATTGACAAGATAATGACGGGTAGAACTTGACATGTGACTTATGACATTTTGACCAAAGCCAAGGTCATAAGAGCATGGGGCAAGAACTTATATCGGGAATTTCTAAAGAAACTGAAATTTGCAAAGTGATGCATACCATTTGGAGTTTGATGAATGTTGGTAGCATTCCTTCAACATTATCATACGATGATATTTGAATCCCGATCCTACTGTGAGTATATGCTACTTATCAGGAGATTCGTCACTTAACGATCAATGCTATAAACCAAGTAAGTGTCAAGAAAGGTGTCAGCGGGGTTACGCCCCCAGAGAAAAGAGGTTATTTAATTAAGGAACTTCGCGAAAGCGTTGGAAAACCTCCCTCGAAGTATCGACACTAGCCTGGCTGAACGGTTAAGCAAGTATTGTAAGGTGAGAATAGTCCTGGCTAATTCTTCTTTTGTGGTTTGAGGAAGGATTCGAGAAACAGTGGGAGCCATCCAGTTTAGATAAACTAAAAACCACTCTAAACTTGCAAAAGCATCATGCTAAAGAGTTTTCTTCTCTCTCTCCTATTTGCAGCAACCCTAAAAATGACTGGACTTAAGTTACTTTTAGAGAAAAATATACTGACAGGGCCAAACTATAAAGATTGGCTGCAGAATGTCAAAATGGCTTTGACCTATGACAAATTGGGGTACGTCCTCACCGCTACGGCACCTGCTGTCCCTGGTCCCAAATCCAGTAATGCGGATAAGGAAATCCGCAAAACCTGGGATTTAGATTGCGCGAAAGCCAAGTGCATCGTGCTTGCCTCGATGAACAATGAACATCAGAGGAGGCACGGGGATATGGAACTAGATGGCATATTTCTCCATACAAAGGAACTTTATGGAGAGCAATCTCGTATAGCAAGATACGAGACCTCTAAGAACTTGTTTCGAGCGAGGTTGGCTGTCGGGTCATCGGTAGGAGAACATGTCCTAAAGATGATCGGCTATATTGAAGAGCTCGCAGACCTTGGGACGACTTTGGATAATGAGCTCTATACAGACCTTATTCTCCAGTCCCTTCCTCACACCTACGCCCAGTTTATCCTGAACTTCAACATTCAAAGAAAAGAAGTTGAACTTCCGGAACTCCTGAACATGTTAAGGAGTGCAGAGGGCACCTTGCAGAAGACAAGGGAAACACCCGCTATGTTTGTTGGCGGTGCATCTTCTTCCGGGTCCAAGGCTATGGCCAAAGGAAGGAAGAAGAAGGCCGCCACCAAACCTAGAGGAGGTGTTAGTAAGGTGGGAGGGAAGGGAAAGAAAAAGTTTGCGGTACCGATAGTGGGCCAGGATGAGTGCTTCCATTGTCACAGGAAAGGGCACTGGAAGAAAGATTGCAAGGCGTGGAACGCCAAGAACCAGGAACCGAAGCAAGCTGTGGCTTCGACTTCAGATGTGTTTGTAATTGAGAATTGTCTGTCAATTAACTCTACTTCCTGGGTATTGGATACCGGATCAGGATCTCATATTTGCAATTCATTGCAGGCACTGAGAAACCGTAGAGTGCTGAAGGAAGGTGATATGACCCTAAAGGTTGCTAACGGAGCTAGCGTGGGAGCTGCGTCCGTCGGGGATTATCACCTAGGATTGACGAGTGGACACATTTTGGTTTTACATAACTGTTTTTTTGTACCAAGCTTAACGTGTAATAACATATCAGTTTCCTTTTTATCAAATAAAGGTTATGATTTCACGTTTGTAATAACACATCCACCTTAATCATGGTTTGATTGGGTCCGGTACACTAAATAACGGTATATATGTTTAAACCAACTCCAAATTTTCAATGTCCAGAACACATTAAAAAGAAAGTCTCCAGATTTAAATAAAGCTTTCTTATGGCATTGTAGACTGGGTCACATCAATGAGAGAAGGTTGACTAAGTTACATAGAGAAGGATATTTGGACTCGTTCGAATATCAAACTTATGACACTTGTCAATCTTGTCTCAAAGGAAAGATGACAAAGACTCCATTTACTGGACATGGAGTAAGAGCGAGCGAGCTCTTAGGACTCATACACAGCGATGTATGTGGTCCAATGTCTACGCATGCAAGAGGTGGTTTTTCCTATTTCATTACTTTCACGGATGATTACTCAAGATACGGATTCGTTTATCTGATGAAACATAAATCCAAGGCTTTTGAGAAATTCCAAGAGTATAAGAATGAAGTAGAAAACCAAACCGGCAAAAGTATCAAGACACTTAGATCTGATCGAGGTGGTGAATACTTGAGTGCCGAGTTCCTAGGTTACCTGAAAGAGAAAGGAATTCTCTCTCAGCTTACTCCTCCATACACTCCACAGCATAACGGTGTATCGGAGAGACGGAATCGAACCCTATTGGATATGGTACGATCCATGATGAGTAATGCTGAGTTACCGCGATCTTTTTGGGGTTATGCGCTAGAATCAGCAGCATATCTTCTGAACAGGGCTCCTACCAAGACTGTGCCTACCACTCCATATCAGATGTGGACTGGGAAAAAACCCCATCTTCAGCATATGACGATTTAGGGATGTCCAGCTTTTGTTAAAAAGCAGCATGTGGACAAGCTCGAGGCATGATCAGTAAAATGTAAGTTTGTGGGATATCCAAAGAACTCCAAAGGATATTATTTCTATTACGCAGAGGAACAAAAGGTTTTTGTTTCTTGTAATGCCCATTTTCTGGAACATCAGTTTTTAGAAAAGGAAATAAGTGGGAGCGAAATAGAACTGGAAGAATTTCCAGAACCACAAACTGCTACTGAAAGTTTGGTAGAACCAGTAGTTCAAGAAGAACAGGACATTCCCGCACCCCTCCGCAGGAGTAGTAGGCCGTCTCATCCGCCTGAGAGATACTACGGTTTTCTCATAGATAGGGATAGAGAGGATTGCATCATAGATGATGATGAACCTACTGACTTCCAGCAGGCCATCCAGAGCGGCGACTCGGTACGATGGCTAGATGCAATGCGGACCGAAATGGAGTCTATGTACACCAACAAAGTATGGACTTTGGACTTTGCTCCAGATGGGGTAAAACCCATAGGATGCAAATGGATCTTCAAGAAAAAGATTGGTGTAGATGGACATGTGGAAACCTATAAGGCTAGACTTGTTGCAAAGGGTTTTCGTCAAAGACCTGGTTTGGACTATGACGAAACTTTTTCTCCAGTGGCTATGCTCAAATCCATTCGGGTCTTCTTGCTATTACTGCCTTCCATGATTATGAAATCTGGCAGATGGACGTAAAGACGGCTTTTCTGAATGGAAATTTAGAAGAGTGCGTCTATATGGATCAGCCAGAGGGTTTCAATCAGAGTGGGAGCAGCGGGAAAGTATGCAAGCAGCTTAAGTCCATTTATGGACTAAAGCAGGCATCGCGGAGTTGGAACATCTGTTTTGATGAGACAGTCAAAGAATATGACGTTATCAAAAATCCAGATGAACCGTGCATATATAGTAAAGTTGTAGCCAGAAGTGTCGTATTCCTCATCTTGTACGTGGATGACATTCTATTGATAGGAAATGACATTCCTATGCTACAATCTGTCAAAGGATTCTTGTCGCACAGGTTCTCCATGAAAGACCTGGGTGATGCCTCTTACATTCTGGGGATCCGGATCTATCGTGATAGATCCAAGAGGATGTTGGGACTTTCACAGTCTAGGTATATCAACACTGTACTGAAAAGATTCAGTATGGAAGATTCTAAGCGCGGTAATCTACCGGCTTGTCACGGAATCACCCTCTCCAAAGAGATGTCTCCCAAGATTGATTTGGAAAGGGAACGCATGTCTATTATACCCTACGCTTCTGCAGTAGGCTCTATAATGTATGCGATGTTGTGCACCAGACCAGATGTAGCTTAAACACTAAGCGTGGTAAGCCGGGTATCAGTCAGACCCAGGGGAGAAGCACTGGATAGCAGTAAAGAACATTTTCAAGTACCTGAGAAGGACTAAGGAGATGTTCTTGGTTTACGGCGGAAAAGACCTCAGGTTGGAGGCCTTTGCTGATTCCGGCTTCCAGAGTGATAAGGACGATTCCAAGTCCATGTCGGGTTATGTCTTTACCCTCAATGGAGGGGCGGTGTGCTGGAAGAGCTCCAAGCAGGACACCGTTGCTGACTCAACGATGGAAGCGGAGTATATAGCTACTTGCGATGCCGCAAAAGAAGCAGTCTGGATGAAGAAGTTCCTAACAGAACTTCAGGTGGTTCCTACCATAGTTGATCCAATACCTATGTATTGCGACAACAACGGAGCTATAGCTTTAGCGAAGGAACCAAGGTCCCATCAGAAGTCCAGACACATCTTAAGGCGGTATCACCTGATCAGGGAGATCATTGATCGTCGGGAGATCGAGGTTCGGAGAGTTGCTTCTGAAGAGAACATTGCTGATCCATTCACGAAGGCCCTACCTCAGATTCAGTTCGAGAGGCTACTCGAGATCATCGGTCTTCGATATGCCAGTATATGGCCCTAGTGCAAGTGGGAGATTGTTAGTGTATATGCCCTAGGGGCCATTATTGTATCATACTAGTTTGTATATTACTTAATGGATGCTTGGGATATTCACATGTATATTGTTGGAGATAGTGCCCTCAGAGTCAATTATTGGATCACAGGCACGTGATTGTAATGATTGAGGGAGGACCTATCCCGATAGGACAGTCTTACTCGAGGTGATAGTATGCTATCTGGTTTACCTTTATCATCGTGTACTGCTTTAGGTAACCTTACAGGTCGCTATTATACGTTGATAGAGCCTCTAGGATTCTTGCTTGACCACCAGCAGTATGAGGGCGATCATATACGTGGGAGCTGGCAGTCTATAAGCATATCCTTAAATGGTCCCTAGTCGTGAGAGTTTCGAGACAGGGCATCGATACTCCAGAGTAGACTAGTGTATACAGTCGAGACCTCGACGAGGGGCGGTGGCCGGTCTCACAAGCCACTGGTGTCAGTTGGATCACCTAAGATGTATACAGGTGCTCATTGGGTTATGAGTACACCGGACAGGACTCGCCGGGAACATGCTAGTTGGTCATATACCAGACGTCAGATGGCAGTTCCCTGGTGACATGGGTACAGGTTAGTTCATCGACCTGGGGATCGTCATTTGTCTCGTGTGAGTTCCCACTGTACTTTGATTACTACCCTACCACGGCTCAAAGGAGTCGTGCAAACAGGTTTTAGTTGGGTGCAGTCCCGAGCCACATGGAGGCAGTGAGCGCATCTTCAGGGGTTCGTCTCTCCCGGTATTGGGGGTGAGGTCGCGCTGTGTCTAGGAGAGCCATTACACGAAGCTCTCGGCCGAGGCAAGGAGATTTACTGGTAGGTATTCCAGTAGTATCTCAGGGTGTTCTGGGCTACACTCCGACACGACTTGTACCGCTTTTGGGGGTCTGACTTTTACCAACCCCCTAGGCCCGCCATGCGATGCTCATAGACGAACGGACCGGACTGTACGGATATTGTCACTGACAGGCTCAGTAGGGTTGTCAGGCTGAGTTCGCTCACAGACGTCCCTTTTAGTCAATACCTGGTAGCCCGTTACGTATTGGCTTATACCTCTGACGTGCTAGTGGTTAAATCCACAACCAAGGTGTTGACGAGTCTTTAGAGTCCCCCACATTCAGTTACTCAAGTTTCGGGCGAAAAGCTGTAGAGGCCGTATGGAGATATGGCAAGGTCCGATCAGATACGTGCGGTATTGCACGGATCAGGATCGGACAGTTTGTACTATAGACCGTATGGATATATGGCAGGGTTCGATCAGATGCGTGCGGTATTGCACGGATCAGGATCGAACGGATTTTACTAGCCGGCTTTGGTTTAATGTGTTTACATCTCCGATCGACCAAAATTCCAAAATCCGCAATTTTGTTCACATCAGTTTTCTGTTGAAATTTTTTGGTGTCCAAAATTTTTTCAGGTTACAGAAAAGTGATGTACTGGAATATCTAAGGGTCCTGTAAAAATTCGATACAGTAATTTGTCTATGGGAGCGCGGAACCGCGGCCAAACCCCCTTTTGGACTGCGGTTCCGCCGCACAATGATGAGATGGCTGCACCAAATTTATACAGTATCTTTCTGGGTTGAAAATAGGGGTTTTGGAATAATAACATTGGGCCCAGAATTTCTTGATGTGCTACAGTAGTACTTGGGGCCCACTTGTTAAAATTTGATTGATCGGATATTTTAAACACATTATTTCACAGTATTTACATTATATCTGCGACCGTGAATGTCACTTGATCGGTAAATCCGGTCTAACTGCTATAGCCCGGTTAGACGGATTTGCGAACGTGACTTTCACGTTGATGTTTTATGTATTGCTGTGATGTTGCGGATCGGTCGTGGAGGATAGCCTGGATGCAATGCTAGTACAGAGTTTGTTGTATTATGTACATTTGATATTGCGGGGAGAGCGTCCGACATGTGGACTGCCGTCACTACCTGTTTGTATTATTATTTTGAGGCTCGACCATGTTGCGTTCGGTGTACCCGTTGTATGTATATTTTACTTTCTGTACTAGGATTACCCCGCGGAGGGGTGCACGGATAGCCGGGTTCTAGAGGGCAACAAGCCCGCATCTCATGGCATTGAGACGGAGGGGGCTTCACTCTAGAATTGGCGGGCTATTCACCGCACTCGTAGGGGGTACAGGTTGACCCAGGAGGGGTGCCCATGTTACCGGATTCCGTGAAGTGCTGGGTGGTCCATTCACGTTGCTGAAGGGGGCTGCCTCGCTTCAGGTTTTGGCGGGTAACTTGCCGCGCCCGTAGGGGTCTAGGATTTCATTGCACAGGCTATCCACACGACCAGGGGAACGTCGGGTTTCAGTAGTGGCTCTGGGAAACCCGGGGATCCCAGATATCTGTATTGTTTCTGTGATGCTGTACATTTCTGTGATGTTGCATTTTTTATCACGCCTTGAGCGAATATAATATATTGGTGTATATATTAGTAGATGTTGTATATGTTTTGCATCCGCGCTAGTCCAGTCCCCGATCTGTCGTTAGTTAGCTAACCTAACGGGTAATGACGGGACCCAGTGGCAAATGCGGATGGCATATACGTACATCAGTATATTTTCGTTCTTTTTGGTGTGATCAATTGATGGGACTGCATTGATTCGAATCAATGCAAGTTAAAAACAAACCTAATCTGATGTTGTTGGAACACTTTTCAAAAAGCTGTTATTGCAAGGACGTTCACTTTTGTTTTGCATCGTGATATTCAGTTGGAATATCCTGCTCCTCAGTCGACGAGGCAAGGGCCGAGATCCCTTCACCGAGAGTGACCCCTTGGACAAAAAGTTTGCGTCAGGGCATTAACTTCACTATAGCCGATTACTTTTGCTTTGCACCGTGGTATTCAGTTGGAATATCCTGCACCTCATTCTACGGGGAAAGAGCCGAGATCCCTTCACCGGGAGTGACCTCTTTAGCAACGGTTTTTCGTCACTATATTTTTAAAAAGCTATCCGTTCCTTCAACAATATCATGTTCATTACGTTAAAGGTTTTCGCCAGAAACCATTCGTAGCCCTCCGTCATTTCAGTTAAATATTCGGTAGTATTCAAGCTATGTATTTTGACCTCACGCCAAGGCATAGTGATTGGTAGCTGCCGGGTATTTATCTGTTGCATAGATAGATGCGTTGGTTTGGGACAGTCGTACTACTATTTTGGCCTACGTCAAGGGTATGTACGGGTGGGTTCAAATTAACCTGGATAATGACGGGCAGAACTTGACATGTGACTTATGATATTTTGACCTTACGCCAAGGTCATAAGTGCATGGGGCAGAAATCACATCGGGAGTTTCAAAAGAACTGAAACTTGCCAGATATGCGCATACCTTCTGGAGTGTGATGATGTGAGCGGATTCCGTCACGTTATCATGCGATGATAGTTGGATCCCGATTCCCACTGATGAGTTGGTTTACTCCTCGGGTGATCCCGACTAATTTTTCTTTCAGGTTTGGAGGAGAATTTGACGGTACAGTGGGAGGTTTCCTGATTAGATAAATTGGTAACCATTCTGATCTAGGTTAGAGTGCACGCTGAGTGTTTCTTTTCTCTCTCTCTTTGGCAGCGACCATTGACTCGACCCTAAGATTATGACTCAGTGACCAAGTTGACCGAACCTTCTTAAACACTGGCTTTTGGATTGTCAGAGTTGCAAACCTCATTGCCACTCCTACTTTTACCCTTTTCTCCAGGACACCCCGTATTACTACGAACGTCCACTTCCATTGGACAAAACCATCGTATGGTTAGATACGAACTCGAAGGAATTTATTCGAGGATGGTTTCCGGTTCTGGAGAAAACGGTTAGGATTTTTCAGTTGTCTTTTCCTTTTACCTTCTCTCAAGTTGTGAGTACTCCTTGGTTTAGGAGATAGTACACCTATTACGCAAATTGGATAATCTTCTTCCAGACCATAGGCAGGTGCCGACCGGTAGGGAATGAAGAAAACCAATTAGCCTAACGATGGTGTACAAAAGGTATTAAGTTAAGACAAAGTAAGGGATTAGTAAGAGGGCAAAGTAAATTGCGACTGCTATTCACGACCAAACCAGGTATTTCGTTACCACTCCCACATCACCTTTGTATTTCTCCAGGACACTCCGTATCACTACGAAGATCCACAGTTTATTGGATACTCCATCGTATGGTTATATACGAACTCGAAAGGAACTTGTTCCAGTTCGGGGATGGATTCTGGTTCAGGAGAAATAGGAATAAGGTTTATTCGGTTGTCTTTTATCTTCACCTTCTCTCGCTTTGCGAGTGCTCCTGGGATTAGGACAGTACACCCATTATGCTTATTGGATAGTCTTCTTCCAAACCATAGGCTGGTGCCGAACGGTAGGGAAGGAAGAAAACCATTTGGCCTAAGGGGTGTGCAGAAGGTAATGACTAAAGACATATGAAAGGATTTGGAGAGGTGGCAGAGAGATATACGGTTACAGTCGTGAATCTGGAAGAGGCATTACTAGGAATACCGGGATACCCCATCGAAACATTTCAATATTTCAGCTTCACTGTGTACTGTTAAAGGAAAACTGATTTCCCGATTAGATACTTACTCCAGGGTATGTATTTACCAGGTATGATTCTCACATCTGTATGGTTTTACAGATGATGAGTGGGAGTAAGTTATTGGAAATTGGGTGATCATCCTCATTATATCGGAATTCGTTGTAATTGGTGATATTTGAGGAAGTCACCTGGATTGTTTGCCGGTCGGCAAATATTTGGTTTTAATTATCCGCTGTTATGCACCAATTTCAAATTGATATATCTGCACGTCTATTTTCATAGAGTGAGATATACCTTTCTGAAATTATGTCTACGACATTTACCTATATCAGTGGATGGTTAGGTAAGGAGAATTAAACAGCGGTGTAATTCTTCTTAACCATAAGTACAGTTTTCAACCTACGACACACAGTGAATGAGTAATCAGACTCAAGGGACTTATACAGAGTATTGTATATTGTCCAGGGTCCATCAGGATAGAGGGGTTGGTCCTCGTACTATATTCGGTTTACTTATGACTTCTCTAGTTTTTAGACAGGTGTTTCGTGGAAACACAGGGTCCGAATTTGGAGAAGTTATAGGTATTTGAATAGAGTAGAGAACCAGGTGTAGCAAGTATCGGGATTCTTAAAAGTGATCGAAGATGTAGATACTTGTATATGGTATTCAGTTGATAGTAATGGTTAAGAGAACTTACTTCTCTTTCAGGTTACTCATAATTGGAAGTATTCCTAAGTTGAGTAACGCTGATCGGCCTCTTTCCATTTAGTTGACATGCACTGGAGACAGTTGCATGATTTGAATCTGGTTCAATTAAATCAGTGCCTCTGGTCCTATATTGGATATAGAACAGTTCGTATCTTAACGATGTTAAGGTACGGGGAGTTGTCCGGCTTATGCTTAAAACCAGACACTGGACAACTCAAGACATGTTTCTGTAATGGCTGTTTGTGGGTTGACCCAGGCTATGACGAGGGTTGACTTTCTACCATCTGGCAGATCAATAGAAATATTGTTCTAGACTCACCACAGTTTTAATAAAAATGGATTTTTTCAGAAAACAGTAGTGGGAGTATGGTAGAACTGGAAGTGATTCCATAACCACAAACGATTACTGAAGATTTGATAAGGAACCTAAAGATTCAATCTGGATTGACATTCCATTGGCTACTCCGCAGATAAGGTGGGTAACTTCAGGCACCCGAGAGGTATTACGGTAGCCTCAAGGACGGTGACAGGGAGGTTCTTGTTTACCCACACTTGCCATTGCTGTTGTTCCAGACTGTGAGACCCGGCAGGAGGATGAGTATAGCGTCGTTCTGAACTGGTTTCAGAAGTGTACGTGTATATGACTCTGCCAGAGGGTTGTCGTGGTCAGTGGGAGCAGCGGAAGCATTGGTGGACAGGTAGCTTATGTCTATTTATAGACTAAAGCAGATATAGCGGAGATAGATCATCTATTTATGACGTGACAGTCATGGGTTTGACTTCAGCAGAATAGGGGATGGATCTGTTGAGAAGGTAGTAGGGTGTGATATCCTGGTATTTGGATGACATACACAGAGTAGGAAAAGAAACTCCTATACTACAATCGGTTATACTTTGGTCGTCACACAGTGGTTTCTCCACAAAGGAAATGGATTTTATATCAGACCTCTGGTTACTAGATCTATGGTTTTAGATCTAGATTTGGGTGGTCTCCCAATCTGGGTACTTTGACAGCATTCTAAGGGTATTTAGAATGGACGACTCCATGCACGGTAGTGTACCTGCAGAAGATGGAGTCACCCTCTCTAAAGGTGTCTTACAGACTAAAGTAGAGAGGGATGTGCATGATTGGCAGATCACTTGCTCAGGCAATTGAGTCAATCATGAGATGTCAAGTACCACACCAGATATTGTTCTTGCACTAGATGCAATAAGCTGACATTGATCCAATCCTGGAGAAACAGTCGGAAGCAGTTTTAGAACATAAGTGGATGTTCTAAGGGATATGATAACGACAGCCTCATTCGGGAGACAGTTATCATTCCAGGCTTCCAAGGTGACCTGGACGACAAGGAGGTTGTCAGAGCTATAGTTTTTCCTTCTGACGAGGGACAGTATTTTGGACAGGTGGTCCAAGGCAATACTGAGGGAGGCATGGCGCAGGATACTGATTAAGTTCAGTTGACGATACAGTCTAAGAAGTTTGGATTTGGAGTTCATTTATGAGCTATGTCCCATCAGACATCCAGACACATTGTAAGACATGTATTGCTCATTTCGGGAGATGGTTTTCTCCGCGAACTTGAGAGATAGAGAGACATAGAAAGAAACATCAAGGCGGATCCACTCACTGAGGTTATTCCTCGAACGCAGTAGTTTCGCAAACAAGCTTTGTGAGACTGACTAGTAGAGGAGTTGGGTGTTCGGTATCACACGGGCTGTGAGTATGCGACATCGCAATAATTAGCCTTGAGTGCAAGTGGGAGATTGTTGGAGATAGTGCCCTCAGAGTCAATTATTGGATCACAGACACGTGATTGTAATGATTGAGGGAGGACATATCCCGATAGGACAGTCTTACTCGAGATGATAGTATGCTATCTGGTTTACCTTTATCATCGTGTACTGCTTTAGGTGACCTTACAGGTCGCTATTACACGTTGATAGAGCCCCTAGGATTCTTGCTTGACCACCAGCAGTATGAAGGCGATCATATACGTGGGAGCTGGCAGTCAATAAGCATATCCTTAAATGGTCCCTAGTCGTGAGAGTTTCGAGACAGGGCATTGATACTCCAGAGTAGACTAGTGTATACAGTCGAGACCCCGACGAGGGGCGGTGGCCGGTCTCACAAGCCACTGGTGTCAGTTGGATCACCTAAGATGTATACAGGTGCTCATTGGGTTATGAGTACACCGGACAGGACTCGCCGGGAATATGCTAGTTGGTCATATACCAGACGTCAGATGGCAGTTTCCTGGTGACATGTGTACAGGTTAGTTCATCGACCTGGGGATCATCATTTGTCTCGTGTGAGTTCCCACTGTACTTTGATTACTACCCTACCACGGCTTAAAGGAGTCGTGCAAACAGGTTTTAGTTGGGTGCAGTCCCGAGCCACATGGAGGCAGTGAGCGCATCTTCAGGGGTTCGTCTCTCCCGGTATTGGGGGTGAGGTCGCGCTGTGTCTAGGAGAGCCATTACACGAAGCCCTCGGCCGAGGCAAGGAGATTTACTGGTAGGTATTCCAGTAGTATCTCAGGGTGTTCTGGGCTACACTCCGACACGACTTGTACCGCTTTTGGGGGTCTGACTTTTACCAACCCCCTAGGCCCGCCATGCGATGCTTATAGACGAACGGACCGGACTGTACGGATATTGTCACTGACAGGCTCAGTAGGGTTGTCAGGCTGAGTTCGCTCACAGACGTCCTTTTTAGTCAATACCTGGTAGCCCGTTACGTATTGGCTTATACCTCTGACGTGCTAGTGGTTAAATCCACAACCAAGGTGTTGACGAGTCTTTAGAGTCCCCCATATTCAGTTACTTAAGTTTCGGGCGAAAAGCTGTAGAGGCCGTATGGAGATATGGCAAGGTCCGATCAGATACGTGCGGTATTGCACGGATCAGGATCGGACAGTTTGTACTATAGACCGTATGGATATATGGCAGGGTTCGATCAGATGCGTGCGGTGTTGCACGGATCAGGATCGAACGGATATTACTAGCTGGCTTTGGTTTAAGCTGGATCCTAGTATAGTACAGTGTAGATTTTGTCTCATTGCATTTGTATTTCGGTCGGAATACAAATGCGGGTGTGTATGCACAGTATCGGGGTTTTCCTGTAATTTATTACGGGACCAGTTTTCTGGAGTTGCCAGTTTGCTTTTCGTTTCGTCCATATTTCTTTATATCGTTCATTGGCCGAAGATTGGTGGAGGAGGGCTTATTTGCATTGTTGCAAATAAGTATTTGTGGAGGGGTTCTTTGCATATTCTTGTGTCATGATGGTTGCACCATTCTTTTGACCTTGACTTCTTCTATCATGATTGCTTGACTTTGTGAGCAATCATGGTTGTAGTAGGTGGGTTTTTGGAGTATGGGTTTGATTTTGTGATCATTGCTTTTCATGATAACCATTCCTCTCTCTCTCTCTCTTGCATGATATGAGGATGGCTCCCATTTTTTTTGAGACACTCTCCACTCTCTCATTCTTTCCTACATGCATGGCCGGCCAAAGCCTAAGGGGGCTGTCCCATTTTATTGAGAGGGGAATTTTGTTCTTCTAGCTTTGCAAAATTCCCACAAGTTCCATCTCCAAACTCCATAGTTCATCCCTCCACCAAAAGGCAATTCCTACAACCCCAAAATGAGACTTGTACACTACATTCTACAGCAAATCTTGGGCACGTCGACTAGCCAGCTGTGTGCCCGAGTTGCCTCGGCATTGAGGTGGGAGCCCGTAAAAGATGTAGGCGATGTGGTGCGCTTCCGGCGACGAGGTGGAGACAGGACATTCCGCGGGAGATCGGGACGACGACGAGAAGACCGGAGGACTTGGATCAGTCGGTATATCTCTCTTCCCCTTCTTGTAGTTAGCTAGGACTAGTTAATGGTTCGATCCGGGTGTTAGTGCGCGGCGGTTTTCCAGTTCAAGTAAAAATTTAAGTATATCACCGCTTCTGCATTTTGGCCTCGGGAGGGAGGCCGGGGCGCCGCCGTGCACTTACATATATAACAGTCTTCCTAAACATGGTAGTATGCTACTTGGTTTTTCTATCTTAATATGTGAGTATACGTATTGATAGAGCTCTTAGGATCTTGCTTGACTACCAGCGTTGTGATGGCAGTCACACTAGTGGGGGCCGGGTAGTCCACAAGCACATCCTTATTCAGGTCCCTAGTCGTTGGATTATCGAGACAAAGCATCGATACTCCGGAGTAGACTAGTGTGTACGCTTCTCATCCCAGTTGGGGAGATGGTACGTCCCACAGCCGTCAGGACTCAGTACTGGAGATAGTATGCAGGTGCTCGTTGGGTTACGGGTACACCGGACAGGACTCATAGGGAACTGTTGGTTGGTTTTATACCAGTCGTCAGTGAACAGTTCCCAGATGACATGAGTACAGCATAGTCCGCAGACTTGACACTGCTACTTCGCCTCGAGTGTGTCCCACTGTTCTTAGATTGCTACCCTACCACGGCTCAAAGGAGTCGTGCAAACAGGTAGCAGTTGAGTGCAGTCCCGAGCACTTGGAGGCAGTGGTGGTTAGACAGGATTCGTCTCTCCCGGTATTGGGGGTTGATATCGCGCTGTGTCAGAGAGCCATTACGCAAAGTCCCTGGCCAGGGCAAGCGAGATTTGCTGGTAGGTTCCAGTAGTTTCTTAGGGTGTAATGGGCTTCGCTCCGACACGACTTATACCGCTATTAGGGGACTGACGCTTGCCGCCCCCCTAGGCCCGATATGCGATATTCTTAGACGAACAGACCGGACTGTACGGAGATTGTCACATCAGACTCAGTAGGAGTTCGGATGGGTTTCCTCATCGGCCTTCTTATCGATATCTACCTGGGGACCGTTACGTACAGCTAGTGCCGCTTGCGGTCTGTGGTTAAACCCACTGCCAGCGTAGTAGTCGAGTCTCTAGAGTCCCATGCAGAGAGTTTCCCTACTCCAGGCGAAACGATATAGAGGTCGTATGGTTTTACGACAAGGGTTCGGACGCATAAGTGTGTTTTCGCACGTACGACTTTCGGACAGTTTTTACTAGTCGGCTTTGGTTTAAGCCAGTTACTAGTATCCGGTTATTGGATTTATACAGTCTAAAGTTTTTCCGTGTTTTCACGGATAGGAGGGGCATTCTCGTAATTGCGCGAGAAGCTTCTAGAAGATGGTGACTAAGGAGGTTTAGGTGGCATATACATTGAATAAGATTAGTGAGTCATATGGATGATTCATCCATGTCATTAATGCTTCATAATTGCTTAATGACTCATGGAGATGAATCACCATTAGATATTTATTAAGCATGGTTGTAAATCATTTTCTTTTCTTTTCTTGATAAATAAAAATGCTTGATATATATTATGATAACTCATTTTCTCTTCTCATTATTATGTTCATCTTCTCTCTCCTCAAGCTCTCTCTCTTCAAACCCTAATCCTCCCCTCTCATGTGTTGAGTACAAGGATTAGTTAGACTACTTAATCTATAACCATACTCTATTTCATCTAGGTACTTTGATTAGCACTTAAAGATACCTAGTTGCCTCAAGTTTAGAGGCAAAGCTTGGAGTTTAGCTCTCGTGGTGGATCGTCTACTACTTGGAGAAGGCCGAGGAGGAGGTGGAGTTCGTAAAGACGAAGGACACGGTTCTTTAGGTATAATCCCTTTACATAGTAGTTGTTAACTTCAATGTTTGTTGTTAGTTATCGTTTAGCTTCGATTCATGCGGTTAGTCGATGTTTAGCATATAAACAAGATCGTTTTTCATATTTCCTCCTCCCCGCAAGTCGTGGGGTGTTGTACATCGATTTACAAGAGATTCTACGGTTTTCTCATAGACGGGGATAGAGAGGATTGCATCATTGATAATGATGAGCCGGCTAGCTTCTAGCAGGCCATTCAGAGCGTTGACTCGGTAAAATGGCTGGATGCAATGCGGACCGAAATGGAGTCCATGTACACCAACAAAGTTTGGACGTTGGACGTTGCTCCAGATGGGGTAAAACCCGTAGGATGCAAGTGGATCTTCAAAAGGAAGATTGGTGTAGATGGACAGGTTGAGACCTATAAAGCTAGACTTGTTGCAAAGGGTTTTCGTCAAAGACCTGGTTTGGACTATGACGAAACATTTTCTCCAGTGGCTATACTGAAATCCATTCGGATCCTTCTTGCCATTGCTGCCTTCCACGATTATGAGATTTGGCAAATGGACGTAAAGACCGCTTTTTTAAATGTAAATTTAGAGGAGTGTGTCTATATGGACCAGCCAGAGGGTTTCATTCAGAATGGGAGCAGCGAAAAGGTGTGCAAGTAGCTTAAGTCCATCTATGGACTAAAGCAGGCATCACGGAGTTGGAACATCTGTTTTGATGAGACGGTCAAAGAATTTGGCTTTATCAAAAATCCAGATGAACCATGAATCTATAGTAGATTTGTAGCAAGAACTGTAGTATTCCTCGTTTTATACGTGGATGGCATTCTCTTAATTGGAAATGACATTCCTATGCTATAATCTGTCAAAGGGTTCTTGTCATACAGGTTCTCCATGAAAGACCTGGGTGATGCCTCTTACATTCTGGGGATCCGGATCTATCGTGACAGATCCAAGAGGATATTAGGACTTTCACAGTCCAGGTACATCGACACCATACTGAAAAGATTCAGTATGGAAGATTCCAAGCGCGGTAATCTACCGGCTTGTCACGAGATCACCCTCTCCAAAGAGATGTCTCCCAAGACTGATTTGGAAAGGGATCGCATGTCTATTATACCCTACGCTTCTGCGGTAGGCTCTACAATGTATACGATGTTGTGTACCAGACCGGATGTAGCTTGTACACTGAGTGTGGTAAGCCGGTATCAGTCAAACCCTGGGGAGAAACACTGGATAGCGGTAAAGAACATTCTCATTTACCTGAGAAGGACAAAGGAGATGTTTTTGGTATATGGCGGAAAAGACCTCCAGATCGAGGCCTTTGCTGACTCTAGCTTCCAGAGTGACAAGGATGATTCCAAGTCCATGTCGGGTTATGTCTTTACCCTCAATGGAGGGACGGTGTGTTGGAAGAGTTCCAAACAGGAAACCGTTGCTGACTCGACGATGGAAGCGGAATATATCGCTGCTGCAGATGCCGCAAAAGAAGCCGTCTGGATAAAGAAGTTCTTGACAGAATTTCAGGTGGTTCCGTCTATTATTGATCCAATACCTCTGTACTCCGACAACAACGGGGCTATAGCTTTAGCGAAGGAACCCAGGTCCCATCAGAAGTCCAGACACATCTTGAGGCGGTATCACCTGATCAGGGAGATCGTGGGTCGCCAGGAGATCGAGTGTAACAACTCTAATTTTTATACACTTTTTCCAATACAATTTTTTTTCAAAATATTTTTTTAAAAATCCACAAAGGGGTATTTAAGCCTGAGCACAAGATTTAGGTAATTATTTTTGTTTTTAATTACAAGCTACAAGAATGAAATAACTCCATTTTTAGTGTACAAGAAATTACTTTAAATTTAATGAATACTAGGAGTATTTATTCTTGCTGCTATCAGTTTAAGTAATTAAAAACCACAATAATTACAAGAAGGAGCTTGTAGCTCATTGGTAATACCTTGCACTGCTGAACCAAGCCACCGGAGTTCAAATCCCATGCCCCACATTATTTTTGTATTTATTTTGTTTTATTTTTTTTTGGAAGTCAACGGTAAAAAGGCCATAACTCCCAAAATATGTACTGGACAACAAAAAGTAAAAATACCAAGTTGTTCCTCAGGAAAACCCCCGGCCATGGGACCCTTGACTCGGCCCGACTCGGCGCCGCCGGCCGGCGAATCGGCCGACTCGGTCCGGCCGATCCGGCCGGACTTGGCCGGACGGCCGAGTCACCAACTGAGAAAAGTTGTCTCTTGACTTGGTCAACCCTCTTGCATACTTATTATACCTGGATCGGTTTTGATTTGGCCAATAAATCCCTTTTACTCCTAGGTTTAATGATTTTTAATGAATTTTTAATGTTTTTTTATATTTTCTTTTAATATTTTTAATCCAAACCCTAACCCTAGCCTAGCCCTATATAAAGACCCCTATCCTCTACCATTTCACCTCACCACTCTAAGTCTACTCTCTCAAATTCTCGAGAACTCGGTACGAAGAGCAAGAAGCGAAGCGCTGCCGAAATCGACGACGGATTCCGGCGACCGGATCAGAACCTTCGCGACGCTTTCGACGATTCGGCAACCACCACATCCATTAGCCTCATTAGCTTGTCCAAACCGTAAGTCCCAACCCCTCTATCTCTCTTTTCTATAAGTATAAAAATACGACTTTTTGGAACCCGACGGAAATCGGACAAACCGATTTCCGATTCGGTTTTTCTATAAATTTCCACTTGTCACCTAATACATATTATCTACCCATATTTATGTTGACTATTAATCACCCATAAACCAATTTAATCAAATTTTTTCATATGAAATGATAGCTTCTTTGCAAAACCGTATTCTTTTCATAAAAATACCATGAAGTTCATTTTTCTTAGTTTAATCAATTACCTCACTCCTAAATATGTTTATCTTGATCACAAAACTTGTAGAACTCAATTTGAATGAAATTTCACACATAAAATGATAACGTTTTCGAATACCATATTCTTGCGCTATAATACCTTTAAGTTTAACATAGCATGTTTTACCTTTAAAACTTCACCAAAACTTAATATAAGTCACGGGGTAATGACATACCCCTACACACACTCAATATAACCCTAATTGATAAATATCAAAAATACAGAATACGAAATTACAGGACTTTTCACTAAAATACCCTAATCTTTATAACCTTTATTGTAAGCTTTAAATTGTAAACATTTCTAAGTAAAATCTTTTAATAAAATGAAAGCACGATTGGTCATGGACATCGATCGTTTATCTAAACTGACTTTGTGGTGTCTAGGCTAGGCAAGTGAGCTTGGGTAACTTTAAAAGGCCCGTCTCACGATTCGTGAGCGGATCCCTCCCTCCTCACTTGTACTTACCTGGCCACAATTGGCGGTGAAGAGGCGATTTGAGGCTTCTAATGACTCATCGTTTAGACCTTAGAAATCGGCTAGTTGGTTTAGGAAACCCTAATAACTAAAAAATACGGAAAACTATACTTTTTGCAAATAAATACACTATATTAATAAAACCGTTTTCCCAAATGAAAAGTATTTATAAACCTAAGCAAAGCGCCGCTACAGCCCACTTTTGGGGAACCTGTTAGGGAAAGTACGGTTCATCGTGCACCCGCAGGCTAGTAGTGCGAGATTCAGACCTCCGCAAGGAGCATTCGGTCTCGAAAGGTTTAAAATACGATATTTAAGGAAAATGAGATTTTTAAAGATAAAATACTCATTTAAAAATTATTCATGTGTTAATATATATATAATTATCATTTAAACACCTATTTTTTCATAATATAAAGTTCCCACATTTTTCTAAAAATTACAAGATTAAAAGTTACACTAAAATACCATGAATTTCAGATAAAACAATTAATACTTTTATTAGGATATATTCACTAGAATAACACAAATAAAATTCACATTTATTATAACAATAAAGACGATTATTAAATACTTGAGGTGTATTTTGAAAACTATACAAAAGTACTTTTTACATAAAACCCCCTCAAGTTTCACAAATTACAATAAGGCCCCTAACTAATATTGAACTTCAAATTTATCTTTCTTTTAGTCTGACTCGGGTTAGAGTCTGACTAATTTCTGACTTAAATATGATTCAAGTCAATCTATATTCTTTTATATTCCAATACAATTTGAATACATGAATCCAGGAATCCAGTTAACAATATATTCATTTTGACTGAATCAAACCATGGATATTCATCCATTATCCTGATATTCCATTTACCTGATTACACAGTTGCAACATGTCTACTGATATCATGGTTTTGGTCAGTCAACCAACTTACATATTCCAATACTACAAGACTGTTAAAACATTACGGGGTTTAAGGGGTAGATTGGTACGGAAGATGTTAAAGGTGGCACGAGGTGGTCAGATTAAGACACCTAACCTGAATCCTGTTGCTGTTGTACCGTGGCATAACGGTTCCTTGTACTTTCCATTTGCCCTGATCTCTAGCATATAGAGATCCCCCTCGTATACACTGGCATCCTTCTGTACCAAGCTACAAACAACAGCGTTACACAATGTTCCATAATATTCAACATTGTAATACTTTAGAAAATACCGTTACTCTGTCATTCTCATTCTTCTTACTCTTTGGGACTTACCGAGCGACCTGTTCGCTGACGACATTCTATTTCCTTCTTCTTTGAATGTCGTCAGGTGCGTTGGACCAAGCTGAGATCGAGCCCACCGGTGAAGATTTGGAGCAGTTCCAGGAAGACCCAGAGCTCTAGATATTGTACCTTGTTCTTTCCAGTTTATTTCATTTTCTGTTATGCCACTGTTTAGGCATTGCTTTTCATTTCAGTTGTATTTTCATTTTATGCATTGTAAAAAGAATGTTATTAATAAAAGTTGCTGTTATTTCAATATCTTTTGTCTCTTGTGATTATTTTATATTGCTTAGCTACGCTTAGCGTATGTACTTCTGAGTACATACGTAGCGGACCTCGTCGCGTCCATTTCGCCGTACACTGGGAAGCGGGGCGTGACAGGTTTTGTTGGTGGCCCATGCAGGTCAGAGCTGTATGAATCCCTATGATGCAGTTCTGGTCTGCGTGAACAACCTAAGCAATATAACACAAGAACCAGCAACTAAAACATTCTTCACAATTCATGTACTTTGAATCTTGCAAATTTCGATTCCTTGAATCTTATCATTTCATATATTTGAATCTGTCCTAATCCAAATTTTTCTTCAGGATTATGGATTCCCCGAACAACACCAGCACCAACGTTAACAACACCCCTCCAGCACTACCTCTCACACCAGTTGTTCCGGCACCACCCACTGAGCAGACGATGTTATTCGATGCGATCCGCAGTCTTCTCGAGGGACAGCAACAACTTCTGAGCCGTCCTGATAACGATGCACCGGGAGTAAAGCAATTCAGGGCTTTGCACCCAAAGCAGTTCTCTGGTAAAGGAAGCCCTCTTGAAGCGGAAGAATGGGCACAAAGCATCGAAGACGATCTGGCCGCAGCTCAAGTGCCAGACCACGCTTGGGTCCGTGTAGCGAAGCTACAGCTCACGGATAATGCTCGCAATTGGTGGAAGGCGGAAGAAACCCGTCTGGCACAGCCGATTGAATGGAAGACATTTCGCGAGAAGTTTGACGCGAAATATTTCCCTGTGACTGCCAGGTTCGCTATGGAGCAGCAGTTTATTCATCTACAGCAAGGATCAATGTGGGAGAAATCGGTAGATGAATACGATGCTGAGTTCACTATGTTGAGCCGGTAAGATATGTCACAATAGTTCAATTTTTAAATATCACATACTACACAGCTAACACAATCTTTAAGCAGATTCGCGGCACACCTGATACCGACGGACGAGATCAGAGCCCGTCGTTTTCAGCAAGGTTTGGACACAGAGATCAAGGCTGCTCTAGCCACAGGAAAGTTTTTGACTCATGAGGAAGCCCTAGAAGCTGCCCGCAGTTATGAGGCAGCCATAAAAGAGAGGGGCAGACCTCAGTCTGTAGGAGTAAAGCGCCCTGCCAACCAGATGGCAGGTGGAGCCACGTCCAGACCACCCTTCGTGCCGAGGCGACCTGGAGTACCAACTCATCGTCCTAGCCCAGCCTTTTGCACTTACTGCAAGAGAACTGGACATATGATGAAGGACTGCCGTCGAGCCAACCGCCTCTGCTTAGTCTGCGGTTCAGCCACTCATGATATTGGATCTTGTCCCCAAAGGCAGAACTCAGTTGCTGCACCCAGGCCAGCAAATACTTATCAGCAGCGACCAGCTCTTCAGGCACCTGCTACCAGACTTGCACTGCCTGCACCACCTAGGGGACCACAAGCTGCACTACCTCCTCGACAGTTCCATCAAGCTCAAAGGAACGTTCAGAGGAATGCTCCTCAGGCCAGGAGAAATGCTCCTCAGGCCAGGAGGATTGTGCCGAAGCGCCAGGCTTTCATGATGTCTGTGGAAGAAGCTGAGGCCACTGGCCAAGTCATTACTGGTAAACTGTCTTTCTCAAACTCAACTTTTAGTTTGGTTACCTACACACTTCCCTATACCTGAACCTATCCCATATACCTTAGGTACAATCCTAGTAGCTTCACTACCTGCACTTGCACTGTTTGATACTGGGGCATCCCACTGCTTTATGTCGCAACGGTTTGTCCGAACCCATGCGATTCCAGTCTCACCGCTTGTATCCAGCTGGAACGTCAGTTCTGGAAATGGTGTTCTAAAGGCAACTATGGGATACAGCATGTGTCCAGTCATCGTCTGCAGTCGAGAGTTTTACGCCGACTTCAAAGTACTGGACATACCAAACTTCGATGTGGTTCTAGGAATGGACTGGCTTGGAACCTTTTATGCTACCATCGACTGTCATCAAAGGAGGGTAGTATTTGAGATTCCAGATCATCCGGTCTTCTATTTCAAGAGTGGAGATCGTACATTGGAGCCAAGTACTTACAAAGCGAAGCCAAAGGAAGCAGTAGTTGCAGCAGCTCATGCAGAGGAAGAATCAAGACCGGAGGTAGTTCGAGAGTTCGACGACATATTCCCTGACGATATATCAGGTTTGCCTCCCGATCGAGCTCTTGAATTCAGTATTGACTTAGTACCAGGAGCACAACCAGTGATCAAAGCACCGTATAGACTAAGTCCGGAAGGATTGAAGGAAGTTCGAACACAGTTGGACGAATTACTGGCGAAAGGATGGATTCGTCCCAGCACTTCAAGTTGGGGAGCACCTGTACTGTTGGTGAAGAAGAAGGAAGGTTCATACAGAATGTGCATCGACTATAGGGCCTTGAACGAAGTTACTATAAAGAACAAGTATCCTCTCCCGCGCATCGACGATTTGTTCGATCAGCTAAGTGGATCTTGTGTCTTCTCTAAACTAGATCTTCGTTCAGGTTATCATCAAGTGAAGGTCAAGGAGGCTGATATTCACAAAACAGCTTTCAGAACTCGCTATGGACATTACGAATTTCTAGTAATGCCATTTGGAGTGACCAATGCACCAGCAATCTTCATGAACCTTATGAACCAAGTTTTCCGGGAGTATTTAGACAGATTCGTTGTCATCTTCATCGACGACATCCTGGTATATTCTAAGAATCGGAAGGAGCATGCGGAGCACTTACGAATTGTCCTGGAAACACTTCGACAACATAAGCTTTATGCCAAGTACAGCAAGTGCGAGTTTTGGCTAAAACAAGTTGGTTTTCTTAGACACATCGTATCAGGAGAAGGGATTTCTGTGGATCCAGCAAAAGTTTCAGCAGTCAGCGAATGGCCTACACCAAAATCAGTGAAGGATATTCGGAGTTTCTTGGGTTTAGCTGGATATTACAGAAGATTCATTGAAGGCTTTTCGAAGATAGCAACACCCCTGACCAAACTCACACGAAAAGATGAAGAATTTGTGTGGTCAGAAGCATGCGAGCAAGCTTTCGTAGAACTCAAGTCAAGACTGACATCTGCACCTATTCTCGTCATACCGGATCAATCTGGAGGATTTGAAGTACATTGGGATGCTTCCGGTAAGGGACTAGGATGTGTTCTACATCAGCACGGTAAGGTTGTGGCTTATGCTTCAAGACAACTGAAGACTCATGAGCGCAATTATCCGACGCATGATCTGGAGTTGGCAGCTGTCATTTTTGCTCTCAAAATTTGGCGCCACTACTTACTTGGTGAACGAGTGAACATCTACACAGATCACAAGAGTCTGAAGTATGTGTTTACTCAGAAGGAGTTGAATATGCGGCAGAGAAGATGGTTAGAACTTATGGCGGACTTTGACATCAATTTGCAATATCATCCAGGAAAGGTGAACGTAGTACCCGATGCTCTTAGTCGCCAACCATTAGCAATGAATGTCACCGCTCAGTGGAAGCTTCAGCAGAATCTACATCAGATGGAGATCGAACTAGTCATGCCAGGTGATGTTTCAAATTTGATGAATCTGCAAGTTCAATCAAATATTGTCAATCAGATCAAAGCAGCTCAAGCCAGCGATGCTAAGTTGCAAAAGATCAGAGAACAAGTGGAGAATGGACTCAGAACAGATTTCATCATCCATGAAGACGGATCTTTGAGATACGGCAGTAGATTGTGTGTACCAAAGGGTCCTGTTCGGGAAGAGTTAATGAAAGAAGCTCACAACTCTCCATATTCAGTACATCCTGGAGGTACCAAAATGTACAAAGATCTACGTCAGAATTATTGGTGGCATGGAATGAAGCGTGAAGTAGCCAGGAGTGTCGCAAAATGCTTGGTGTGTCAGCAAGTAAAGGCTGAACATCACAGAACAGCTGGACTACTCAACCGTTACCAATCCCAGAATGGAAGTGGCAGCACATCACGATGGACTTTGTAACTGCTCTTCCTCGCAGCACAAAGGGTAACGATGCGATTTGGGTCATTGTGGATCGACTCACAAAGTCGGCTCACTTCATCCCATTTCGAGTTGGCCAATCAACTGAGACATTAGCGAAGAAGTACATGGAGGTAATAATCTAAATTAAGATTTAAACTCTTCATAACATACTATCTCTGATACCCATGAACTCATACAGGAAATTGTGAGACTTCATGGAGTACCGGTCTGCATTGTCTCCGATCGTGACACCAGGTTCCGATCGCAATTTTGGCAAAGTCTGCAAGCTAGCTTGGGAACAAGTCTGAACTTCAGCACGGCTTATCATCCACAAACAGATGGTCAGTCGGAACGAACTATTCAGATCTTGGAGGATATGCTCAGAGCATGTATGCTCGACTTCAAGGGATCTTGGGAAGATCACCTGCATCTTGTGGAGTTTGCGTACAACAACAGCTACCAAGCAAGTATAGGAATGGCACCTTTTGCAGCTTTATATGGAAGGAAGTGTCGATCGCCATTAAGTTGGGACGACATCGGAGATAGAGAACTCCTTGGACCAGAGATGATAGTAGCAACCGTTGATGTGGTTCGTACTATCAGGGAAAGAATGCGCATAGCCCAAGATAGACAGAAACACTGGGCAGATGCGAAGAGACGACACTTGGAGTTCCAGCCAGGAGATCATGTATTCCTGAAAATCTCTCCGAACCGCGGAGTGATCAGATTTGGAAGACGGGGAAAGTTGAGTCCAAGATACATTGGACCGTTCGATATACTCGAACGAGTCGGTGAAGTGGCATATCGTTTAGCGCTTCCACCCTCACTGGAAGGAGTGCATAACGTATTCCACATATCTCAACTCAGAAGGTATGTGAGTGACCCCAGCCATGTACTTGATCATTCCGAACTCACGATACAGCCCGATTTGTCTTGTGAGCAACAACCTGTGGAGATCCTGGACAGAAAAGTGAAGACACTTCGGAACAAAGAAGTTAATTTGGTCCGGGTAATGTGGAGGAAAGACACTCCAGGAGAATCCACGTGGGAAAGGGAAGATGAGATGCGTGCAAGATATCCGCACCTTTTTGTAATCTAGTCCTTAAATAAAAGTTGTAAATTTCGAGGACGAAATTTTTATAAGGAGGGTAGAATGTAACAACTCTAATTTTTATACACTTTTTCCAATACAATTTTTTTTCAAAATATTTTTTTAAAAATCCACAAAGGGGTATTTAAGCCTGAGCACAAGATTTAGGTAATTATTTTTGTTTTTAATTATAAGCTACAAGAATGAAATAACTCCATTTTTAGTGTACAAGAAATTACTTTAAATTTAATGAATACTAGGAGTATTTATTCTTGCTGCTATCAGTTTAAGTAATTAAAAACCACAATAATTACAAGAAGGAGCTTGTAGCTCATTGGTAATACCTTGCACTGCTGAACCAAGCCACCGGAGTTCAAATCTCATGCCCCACATTATTTTTGTATTTATTTTGTTTTATTTTTTTTTGGAAGTCAACGGTAAAAAGGCCATAACTCCCAAAATATGTACTGGACAACAAAAAGTAAAAATACCAAGTTGTTCCTCAGGAAAACCCCCGGCCATGGGACCCTTGACTACGCCCGACTCGGCGCCGCCGGCCGGCGAATCGGCCGACTCGGTCCGGCCGATCCGGCCGGACTTGGCCGGACGGTCGAGTCACCAACTGAGAAAAGTTGTCTCTTGACTTGGTCAACCCTCTTGCATACTTATTATACCTGGATCGGTTTTGATTTGGCCAATAAATCCCTTTTACTCCTAGGTTTAATGATTTTTAATGAATTTTTAATGTTTTTTTATATTTTCTTTTAATATTTTTAATCCAAACCCTAACCCTAGCCTAGCCCTATATAAAGACCCCTATCCTCTACCATTTCACCTCACCACTCTAAGTCTACTCTCTCAAATTCTCGAGAACTCGGTACGAAGAGCAAGAAGCGAAGCGCTGCCGAAATCGACGACGGATTCCGGCGACCGGATCAGAACCTTCGCGACGCTTTCGACGAATCGGCAACCACCACATCCATTAGCCTCATTAGCTTGTCCAAACCGTAAGTCCCAACCCCTCTATCTCTCTTTTCTATAAGTATAAAAATACGACTTTTTGGAACCCGACGGAAATCGGACAAACCGATTTCCGATTCGGTTTTTCTATAAATTTCCACTTGTCACCTAATACATATTATCTACCCATATTTATGTTGACTATTAATCACCCATAAACCAATTTAATCAAATTTTTTCACATGAAATGATAGCTTCTTTGCAAAACCGTATTCTTTTCATAAAAATACCATGAAGTTCATTTTTCTTAGTTTAATCAATTACCTCACTCCTAAATATGTTTATCTTGATCACAAAACTTGTAGAACTCAATAAAAATACCAGCGTCCATTTCGCCGTACACTGGGAAGCGGGGCGTGACATCGAGGTTCGGAGAGTTGCTACGGAAGATAACACTGCTGATCCATTCATGAAGGCCTTATCCTAGACTCAGTTCGAGCGGCTGATCGAGATGATAGGTCTTCGATACGCCAGTACATGGCCTTAGTGCAAGTGGGAGATTGTTAGTGTATATGCCCTAGAGGCCGTTACTGTATCATACTAGTTTGTATATTACTTGATGGAAGCTTGGGATATTCACCTTGTATTGATAATCTTGCTCAAAATAGTAGTATGCTACTTGGTTTGTTTCTACTTTAATGTGTACATGTGTTTCTTATAGCATATCGCCTTTACACATTAGTGGAGCCCTTAGGATCTTTGCTTGATTACCAGCGTTGTGATGGCAGTCACACTCGTGGGGGCTGGGTAATCCACAAGCACATCCTTATGCATGTCCCTAGTCGTAGGACTATCGAGACAGGGCATCGATACTCCGGAGTAGACTAGCGTATGCGCTTCTCATCCCAGCTTGGGAGACGGTCTGTCCTACAGCCGTCAGTACGTCGTACTTGAGATAGTATGCGGGTGCTCGTTAGGTTACGAGTACACTGGACAGGACTCGTCGGGAACTGTTGGTTGGTATTATACCTATCGTCAGTTATCAGTTCCTAGGTGACATGAGTACAGCTTAGTCCATTGACTTGACACTGTCACTTTGCCTCGAGTGTGTTCCCACCGTTCTTAAATTGCTACCCTACCACGGCTCAAAGGAGTCGTGCAAACAGGTAGCAGTGGGGTGCAGTTCCGAAGCACTTGGAGGCGGTGACGGTTATACAGGATTCGTCTCTCCCGGTATTGGGGGTCGATATCGCACTGTGTCTAGGAGAGCCATTACACAAAGTCTCTGGCCAAAGCAAGCGAGATAGTCTGGTAGGTTTCCAGTGTTATCTCAGGGTGTTCTGGGCTACACTCTGACACGACTTGTACCGCTATTAGGGGACTGACGTTTACCGCCCCCTAAGCCCGCCATGCGATACTCTTAGACGAACAGACCAGACTGTACGAAGACTGTCACATTCAGGCTCAGTAGGAGTTCAGATAGGTTTACCTCGTCAGTCTTCTTATCGGCATCTACCTAGGGACCGTTACGTACAGCTAGTGCTGCTTGCGGTCTGTGGTTAAACCCACTGCCAGCGTAGTGTCGAGTCTTTAGAGTCCCACACAGAGGGTTATTCACCTTTAGGCAAAATGAGTAGAGGCCGCATGGTTTTGCGACGGGGTTCGTTCACATCCGCGCACTTGTGCACGTTTGGTGTCCAGACAGCTTATACTAGCGGGCTTTGGTTTAATCCAGATCCTAGTATATGTTTCGGGATTGGTTTTATCTCATTGTATTCGTGTTCCTCGGAACACGGATACGGGTGTGTATGTTAGTTATATGTATGCCCTAGAGGCCATTACTATACATAGGATGTATATTGTAGTGGATGCTGGGACATATATAGGGAGGACTTTCTTGCTCGACATGATAGTATGCTATTTGGTTGACCTTTACCTTAACGTGTACACTGATTGTCTCTCTGTTACATGTTGGTAAAGCCCTTAGGATGTGTACTTGACTACCTGGACTGTGATGCGGATCATACTAGTGGGGACATGGTAGTCCATAAGTACATCCTTCAAAGTCCCTAGTCGTGGGTATATCGAGACGGGGCATCGATATACCAGAGTAGACTAGCGTATACCTTCTCGACCCATACAGATGGGCGATGGATGATCCCATATCCATCGGTGTTTGACATCAGAGATGATATACGGGTGCTCAGTAGAGACTGGGTACACTGGACGGACTCGCCGAGAACTCCCAGATGGTATTATACCTCACGTCAGATGGCAGTTCTCTGGTGACACTGGTACAGAGTAGTCTGTTGACCCGAGATCGTCATAGAGTCGTGTGTGGTTCCCACTGTGCTTTGATTTCCATCTTACCACGTCCAAGAGGGCGTGCAAAACGGTGGTTTTTGGGTACAGTCCCGAGTCACATGGAGGCAATGAGCGATAGGAGGGGATTCGTCTCTCCCGGTATAGGGGTTGATGTTGCGCTATGTTCGATTGGCTATAACAGGAAATCCCTGGCCAGAGTTGCTGAGATTTACTGGTAAGTGTTACCAGTAGTTTCTCGAACAGTTATAGACCTCATATCGACACGACTTATCGAGCTATTGGGGTCTGACGTTTACCACCCCTAGGCGAGATATGCGACATATCAGACGATCAGACCGGACTGTACGGTAGTGTTACTGGTTTGATTCACTGGAGTATGAGCGGGCTTGCTCGTCGATCTTCAGATCGCTCAATACCCGGGTGGCCGTTACGTTTAGCAGACCGCTTGCGGCTTGTGGGTGCTTGATATGATCATCATCTGCTGCCGGCGTATTGACGAGTCTTTAGAGTCCTACACAGAGGTTTCCTGGCTCAAGCGAAACGAAATAGGAGTGCATATGAGATATGTGCGGGACCGAGAATAATACGTGTATGTGATACCGTATTTCATTCTCGCGATGAATGTGTCGAATGGTTGTATGCGATATAACCTAGTTATCGAATCAAGGATTGATTCGATAAGTCGATACATTGTATACTAGTCGGTTGTGTGCGACATGACCGGATCATTGAATCAAGTGTTGATTTAATGATTTAATGCATAATTATATATTTGATATATTACTTTGCATTAACTAGTATTGGTTCACTTAAGATGGATTTTCTCACTCGGATGTGCGCATTGCATATGCGATATGATTTTGTGCACTTGCTTGTATCATGTTTGATGATACATGCCTTTTGGTTAAGTGTAAAGAATTAAACCTTGGTTAATGAAATGGTTAGGGTTTACTTTTTCCTTATTCATTTTATTCATTTATTTATTCTTTTGGAAAAAGAAATGCAAAGAGAAAAATGGTGGAATTCTTTTGTTCATTCATGAAGCTTCATGAATACTTTGACTTTGTGACCATTTTGTCTCATGCTTTAACCTAACCATTCCACTTAACTATAATTAATTCTCTACACCTAACCTTGGTTAGCTTATGATAAGAATTGTTTTCTTTTCTATTTTAAAATATACTTATCATAACATTTTAGCTTCTTCTTCATCATCTTCTTCAAGGAAGAAAGCAAGCTCCATCAATGGTGATTGATGGAAATGAGTGAGAAATCCAATTCTAAAGTCTACCCACTTCCTATTTCTTCATCCTCTACCTCTTGCCAAGTAGTAGAGTGTGTTTCCTTCACAAGTTTTCATGACTTGGTGAAGGTGGAGCTTGATTTAGCGATGCCTCGACGTAGATCATCTTCGGCATGGACATCGACGACCTAGCTCGCCTATTCTCCGACGAAGCCGACGCTAGAGCCCGGGATTGATATGGACAGCGGAGAAGACTTCATTGCGGAGCTATGGAGGTGGAGAACCGGATCTACAAAGGTTGTATTTCCGTATTCTTGTAGTTAAGTGTTAACTAGTTACCTTTTCGCCTAGACATCTAGCTAACGATCCGTAGTCTAGGGCTTCTCGGCACCGTATTTTTGAAATTGGCATGGTTGATGCCTTGTGAGACCTCATTAGGGTGCCTAGGAACCCTGCAGTGTATGCACAGTTGACTGAGGCAGAGGCAGAGGACTTTCATTAGGGTTGATGACCATTGTCTTTTCTTAACCCTAATGTTTATATGTGAAATATGATTATTAATATTAATTAATTATAATTGTGTTATGGTTAGGGTTGTTGACCATTTGATTATGGTTGACATGTTGACCTATGTTGACAATTTGACCATCATCATTTCATATGAAAGATGCTTTTTGATTCTTGCAAAAGTAATTAATGTGAAATGATAATGGTCATTTCAAGATTAACCATCACAATTATCTTTAGTTAATTATTTAATTATCATAATTCACATATATGTGAGAAGGTTGGCTTTATCTTCTCATTCTATCATTCTCATTCTCTCACATCCTCTTCCTCTCTCTCAAAACTCTCCCCTCTCATGAGTTGAGAACCATTGAGCTTGAGATAAAACCTTCAAAATTACTCTCTACTCTTTCTAAGGTTCTAGGTTTAGCACACCAAGCACCTTAGTTACTTCTAGTTTGTGGTTGGAGCCAAAGGTAGAGGCCCTCGGGTGGATCTTTCTTCGGCAAGAGAAGGCGGCGAGGAGAACCCGTTCATCCCACTCCAAGGAGCAAGAAGAGAAGGACTTCAAGACTTAGGTATAACCCCTTAACCGAGTAGCTAACTCTTTTAGCTTGGTAGTTAGTTAATGTTTAGCAAAGATCCCTCCTTTAGTGTAGTCCACGTTGCCTAGTGTTGTAAAAATCCGTTTTTTATACCGTTTCCGCCTCCCCGTAAGCACCGGGGTGGGCAACGTGGACTTACACTATCAACATGCAATAGTGAACTAAAGCATGTACACAATGACAAAGACAAACCAGATAGCATACTATCATCTCGAGCAAGACTGTCATATCGGTATAGGTCCTCTCTCACTCATTACAATCACGTACCTGCGATCCAATAATTGACTTTGGGGGCACTATATCCAACAATCTCCCACTTGCACTTAAGGCTAATTATTGCGATGTCGCGTACTCACATCTCGTGTGATACCGAACATCCAACTCCTCTACTAATTTGTTTCACAAAGCTCGTTTGAAAAACTATTGTGTTCGAGAAATAGCCTTAGCGAGTTGATCCGCCCTGATGTTTCATTCCATGTCTCTCTTTTTCTCAAGTTCGCGGAGAAAGCCATCTCCCGAAATGAGCAATACCTGTCTTAGAATATGTCTGGATGTTTGATGGGACCCAGTTCTTAAATGAACTCTAAATCCAGCAAGCTTCTTAGACTATATCGTCAACTGAATTTAATCAGTATCCTGCACCATGCCTCCCTCAGTATCCGTTTGGACTATCTGTCCAAACTACTGCCCCTCGTCAAAGGGAAAACTATAACTCTGACAGTCACTCTGTCATCCGGGTCACCTTGGAAGCCTGGAATGATAACTATTTCCCGAAGGAGGCTGTCGTTATCAAATCCCTAGAACAACCACTTATGTTCATAAGCTGCTTCCGAACATTTCTCTAGGATTGGAATAATATATCAACATATTGCATCTAGTGCAAAAAACAACATATGATATTATATCCATATCCTATGTGCAGAAACTACTGTGTGACAACCACGGTATAACCGATCGTAGTGTAGGAATTTCACTTCCTATTATGTGTATGTCATCCAAGTACCAGGACATCACACCCTTCTACCTTCTTAACATATCCATCTCCTATTCTGATGAAGTCAAAGCCTATGACTGTCACATCAAAATTAGATGATCTTTCTCCGCTATATCTGCTTTAGTCTATAAATAGACACAAGCTTACTTGTCCACCATGCTTCCGCTGCTCCCACTGACTACAACAACCCTCTGGCAGAATCATATACACGTACACTTCTAAAGCTAGTTTAGAACAACGCTATACTCATCCTCCTGCCGGGTCTCATAGTCTGGAACAACAGTAAAGGCAAGTCTGGGTAAACAAGAACCTCCCTATCACCGTCCTTGAGCATACCGAAGTACTCTTGGTTACCTGAGGTTACCCACCATATCTGCAGAGTGGCTAATGGAATGTCAATCCTGATTGAATCTTTAGGTTCTATTAAATTTTCCGTAATCGTTTGCGGCTCTGGAATCACTTCCAGTTCTACCATACTCCCACTACTGTTTTCTGAAAAAATCCATTTTACTAAAACTGTGGCGAGTCAAGAACAATATCACTATTGATCTTCCAGATGGTAGAAAGTCAGCCCTCGTCAAAGCCCGGGTTAACCCACAAACTGCCATTACAGAAACGTGCCTTGAGTTATCCGGAGTCTGGTTTTAAGCATAAGCCGGATAACTCCCCGTACCTTAACATCGTTAAGATACGAACCATTCTATATACAATATAGAAATAGAGGCACTGATTTAATTGGAACCAGATTCAAATCATGCAGCTGCCTTCAGTGCATGTCAACTAATGGAGAGAGGCCGATCAGCATTACTCAACATAGGAGTGCATCCAATTATGAGTAACCTGAAAGAGAAACGAGTTTCTCAAAAACCATTACTATCTACTGAATACCAACCACAAGTATCTACATCTTCGATCACCTAGAAGAATCCTGATACTTGCAACACATGGTTCTCTACTTTATTCCCGTACCTATAACTTCTCAAAATTTAAACCCTGTATTTCTATGAAACACTTGTCTAAAAACTAGAGAAGTCATAAGTAAACAGAATATAGTACGAGAACCTAACCCTTTGTCCTAATGGACACTGGACAATATACAATACTTTGTATAAGTCCCCTGAGTTGAATAACTCAAACTCTGTGCATCGTTGGTTGAAAAACTGTACCTCGGCGATTTCCTCAAATATCACCAATTACAACGAATTCCGATATAATGAGGATGATCACCTAATTCCCAATAACTTTCTCCCACTCATCATCTGTAAAACCATACAGATGTGAGATTCATACCTGGTAAATACATACCTTGGAGCAAGAGCTAATTGGGAAATCAGTTTTTTATTAACAATATACAGTGAAACTGAAACATTAAAATGTTTCGAAGAGATATCCGGGTATTCCTAGTAATGCCTCTTCTATTATCCAGATTCATGACTGTAACCGTATATTTCCCTGCCATCTCTCCAATTCCCTTTATTTGTCTTTAGTTGTTACCTTCAATACACCATCGTTAGGCTTAATGGTTTTCTTCCTTCCCTACCGTTCGGCACCAGCCTATGGTTTGGAAGAAGACTATCCAATAAGCATAATAGGTGTACTCTCCTAAACCTAGGAGCACTCGTAACCTGAGAGAAGGTAAGGATAAAAAACAACTGAATAAACCTTATTCCTATTTCTCCTGAACTAGAATCCATACTCGAAAAAGTTCCTTCGAGTTCGTATATAACCATACGATGGATTTATCCAATGGAATTGGATGTTCGTAGTGATACGGGGTGTTCTGGAGAAATACAAAGGTAAATTAGGAGTGGCGATGAAATACGTGGTTTGGTCGTGAATGTTAGCAGTCGCAATTTACTTTTCCCTCTTTCTAATCCCTTTATCTGTCTTTACTTGTTACCTTCTGTACACCCAACTTAGACTAATTGGTTTTCTTCATTCCCTACCTTTCAGCACCTGCCTATGGTTTGGAAGAAGAACATCCAATAAGCGTAATAGGTGTACCCTCTCCTAATCCTAGGAGCCCTCACAACCTGAAAGAAGGTAAACGGAAAAGGCAACTGAATAGTCCTATTCAATCTCACCAGAACCAGAATCCATTCTCAAAGTAGTTCCTCCGAGTTCGTATATAACCATACGATGGATTTATCCAATGGAATTGGATGTTCGTAATAATACGGGGTGTTCTAGAGAAACTCAAAGAGTAAAAGAAAGAGTGGCAATGATGTATGCAACTCAGACAATCCAAAAGCCAGTGTTTTAAGAAAGTTCGGTTAAGTTGGTCACTGAGTTATAGTCTAGGGTCGGGTCATGGTCGCAGTCAAAGAGAGAAAAAATAGAAACACTCTGTGTGCACTCTTACCTAGATCAGAATGGTTAATCAATTTATCTAATCAGGAAACCTCCCACTGTATTCTTAAATTCTCCTCCAAACCTGAAAGAAGAATTAGTCAGAAACACCCAAGGAGTAATCCTACTCATCAGTGGAATCGGGATCCAACTATCATCGCATGATAATGTGATGGAAGCCACTCACGTCATCACACTCCAGAAGGTATGCTCAAGCATGGAAAGTTTCCTGTATGTTTGAAACTCCCGATATGATTTTTACCCCAAGCGGTTTATGACATTGACTAGGTCAACAAACCATAAACTGTTGGAGATAGTGCCCTCAGAGTCAATTATTGGATCACAGGCACGTGATTGCAATGATTGAGGGAGGACCTATTCCGGTAGAACAGTCTTACTCAAGATGATAGTATGCTATCTGGTTTACCTTTATCATCGTGTACTGCTTTAGGTGACCTTGCAGGTCACTATTGCACGTTGATAGAGCCCCTAGGATTCTTGCTTGACTGCCGGCAGTATGAGGGCGATCATATTCGTGGGAGCTGGTAGTCTATAAGCACATCCTTAAAAGGTCCCTAGTCGTGGGAGTTTTGAGACAGGGCATCGATACTCCAGAGTAGACTAGTGTATACAGTCGAGACCCCGACGACGGGCGGTGGCCGGTCTCACAAGCCACTGGTGTCAGTTGGTTGACCTAAGATGTATACAGGTGCTCATTGGGTTATGAGTACACCGGACAGGACTCGCCGGGAACATGCTAGTTGGTCTTATACCTGACGTCAGATAGCAGTTCCCTGGTGACATGTGTACAGGTTAGTTCATCGACCTGAGATCGTCATTTGTCTCATGTGAGTTCCCACTGTACTTTGATTACTACCCTACCACGCTCAAAGGAGACGTGCAAACATGTTTTATTTGGGTATAGTCCCGAGCCACATGGAGGCAGTGAGCGGATCTGCAGGGGTTCGTCGCTCCCGATATTGGGGGTGAGGTCGCGCTGTGTCTAAGAGAGCCATTACACGAAGTCCTTGGCCAAGGCAGGAGATTTACTCTTAGGTATTCCAATAGTATCTCAGGGTGTTCTGGGCTACACTCCGACACGACTTATATCGCTTTTGGGGGTCTGACTTTTACCAACCCCCTAGGCCCGCCATGCGATGCTCATAGATGAACGGACCGGACTATACGGATATTGTCACTGACAGGCTCAGTAGGGTGTCAGGATGATTTCGCTCATCGACATCCCTTTTGGTCAATAGCTGGTAGCCCGTCACGTATGGCTAATACATCTGACGTGCTAGTGGTTAAATCCACAGCCATAGTATTGACGAGTCTTTAGAGTCCCCCACAGACCAGTTGCTCAAGTTTCGGGCGAAACGCTGTAGAGGCCGTATAGAGATATGGCAGGGTTCGATCAGATACGTGCGGTATTGCACGGATCACAATCGGACGGTTAATACTAGCGGGCTTTGGTTTAAGCCGGATCCTAGTATAGTACAGTGTAGATTTTGTCTCATTGCATTTGTATTTCGGTCGGAATACAAATGCGGGTATGTATATACAGTAGCGGGGTTTTCCTGTAATTTATTACGGGATCAGTTTTTTGGAGTTGCCAGTTTGTTTTCCGTTTCGGCCATATTTCTTTGTATCTTTCATTGGCTGAAGATTGGTGGAGGAGGGCTTATTTTCATTTGTGCAAATAAGCATTTTGGAGGGTGGTCTTTGCATATTATTGCTTCATGATGGTTGCACCCTCATTTGACTTCATTTGACTTCTTCTTCTTTTCATCATGGCTTGACTTTTGGAGTCATCATGGTTGTTGATGATTAGGTTGTTGGAGTGTTGGTTTTGGAGCAATCATGGTTGTTGATGATTGGGTTTTGGAGTGAGGTTCTTTGATTGTGATCATTGCCTATTATCATGACCTTTTCTCTCTCTTGCATTATGTTGAGGCTCACTTCTTTTTCCATTCCCTTGGACTCCATTTTTCTTTTTGCTCATGACATGGCCGGCCAAATGAAGGAGAGAGGGCTGCCCAAATTTTTGTGGTGATTTTTGGTTCTCTCATGCTTGCAAAAATTCCCAAGTTCATCACAAATTTCCATAGTTCATTTCCTCCACCAAAGGCAACTTCCTCAAACCCCAAATGAGACATAGAGCACTACAAGTATTCTACAGCAAATCCTTGGGCACGTCGGCTCGCCAACTTCGTGCCCGAATTGCCTCAGTCCAGAGGTGGGAGCCCGTAAAAGAAGCCGGCGATGTGGTGCCATTCCGGCGACGTGGTGGAGACCGGAGAATCCGCGGGGAGATCGGGACGACGACGAGAAGACCGAAGGACACGGATCGCTCGGTATATCTCTCTACCCCTTCTCTTGTTAGCTAGGACTAGTGTAATGGCCCGATCCGGGATTTTAGTGCGCGGTGGTGCCGGTTCAAAAGTTAAAGTAAATCATCGCTTCCGCATTCCGGCGTCGGATTGACGGCCGGGGCGCCGCCGTGCACTTACAGTGGTATCAGAGCCTCGCCATTAACCTAGTCTAGCTTTTCTAATGTGTTTACATTTCCGATCGAACAAAATTCCAAAAACCGCGTTTTCATGTGCATCAGTTTCTGTCGAATTTTTTTTGGCTCCAAAAATTTTTCAAGTTGTTTCAGAATGATGTGCAGGGAATTCTAAGACTTCTGTAGAAATTTGATCACGTCAGCACACTATACGACCGCGGAACCGCGGCCAAACCCATGCTTGGACCGCGGTTCCGCCGCAGTCTTTACTGTTCAGTGTATCAAATTTCTACACAGAGTCTCTGTGTTGAAAATAGGGGTTTTGGAACATTCTTTTTGGGCCCAGATTTTCTGTGAATGCTACAGTAGTGCTTCGGGACCACTTGGGTAAATTTGATCGATCGAATATTTTAAATACATTAGTTCATAGTATTTACATTATATCTGCGACCGTGAATGTCACTTGATCGGTAAATCCTGTCTAACTGCTATAGCCCGGTTAGACGGATTTGCAAACGTGACATTCACATTGATGTTCTGTGTTGTGCTGTGATGTTGCGGATTGGTCGTGGGGGATAGCCTGGATGCAATGCTAGTATAGTTTTTGTTGTATTATGTACATTTGATATTGCGGGGCGAGCGTCCGATATGTGGACTGCCGTCACTGCCTGATTGTATATTATTCTTTTGGGGCACGACCGGGTCGAGGTCGATGTACCCGTTGTATGTATATTTTACTTTCTGTACTAGGATTACCCTAAGGTGGGGTGCATGGATAACCGGGTTCTAGAGGGCAACAAGCCCGCATCTCATGGCATTGAGACGGAGGGGGATTTACTCTAGAATTGGCGGGCTATTCGCCACATTCGTAGGGAGTACAGGTTGACCCAGGAGGGGTGCCCAAGTTACCAGATTCCGTGAAGTGCTGGGTGGTCCATTCACGTTGTTGAAGGGGGCTGCCCCAGTTCAGGTTTTGGCGGGTAACTTTCCGCGCCCGTAGGGGTCGAGGATTTCATTGCACAGGCTATCCACACGACCAGGGGAACGTCGGGTTTCAGTAGCGGCTCTGTGAAACCCGGGGATCCCAGATATCTGTATTGTTCTGTGATACTTATTACATTTCTGTGATGTTGCATTTTTCCACGCCTTGAGCGAAATATTATATATTGATATATATACTAGTAGATGTTGTATATGTTTTGCATCCGCGCTAGTCCAGTCCCGCTCTGTCGTTAGTTAAGTAACCTAACGGGTAATGATGGGACCCAGTGGCGAATGCGGATGGCATATACGTACATCATTATTTTCGTTCTTTATTGGTGTGATCAATTGATGGGACTGCGTTGATTCGGATCAATGCAAGTTAAAAACAAACCTATTCTGATGTTATTGGAACACTTTTCAAAAAGCTGTTATTGCAAGGACGTTCTCTTTTGTTTTGCATCGTGGTATGCAGTTGGAATATCCTGCTCCTCAGTCGACGAGGCAAGGGCCGAGATCCCTTCACTGGGAGTGACCCCTTGGACAAAAGTTTGCGTTAGGGTAATAACTTCACTATAGCCGATTACTTTTATTTTGCATCGTGGTATTCAGTTGGAATATCCTGCACCTCATTCTACGGGGAAAGAGTCGAGATCCCTTCACCGGGAGTGACCTCTTTAGCAAAGGTTTTCGTCACTATATTTTTTAAAAAGCTATCCGGTTCCTTCAACGATATCAAGTTCATTACGTTAAAAGTTTTCGCCAGAAACCATTCATAGCCCTCCGTCGTTTCATATAGGTGGTCAATAGTATTCAAGCTGTGTATGTTGGCCAAAGTCAAGGCACAGTGATTGGTAGCTATTGGGTATTCATATGCAGCATAGATAGATGCGTTGGTTTGGGACAGTCGTATAGCCTTGTTGACCTTCGTTAAGGGCTTGTACGGGTGGGTTCAAATTAACCTGGACAATGACGGGTAGAACTTGACATGTGACTTATGATTTGTTGACCTTCGTCAAGATCATAAGAGCATGGGGTAAAAATCACATCGGGAGTTTCTAAAGAACTGAAACTTGCCAGATATGCGCATACCTTCTGGAGTGTGATGACGTGAGCGGATTCCGTCACGTTATCATGCGATGATAGTTGGATCCCGATTCCCACTGATGAGTTGGTTTACTCCTCGGGTGATCCCGACAAATTCTTCTTTCAGGTTTGGAGAAGAATTTGACGGTACAGTGGGAGGTTTCCAGATTAGATAAATTGGTAACCATTCTGATCTAGGTTAGAGTGCACGCTGAGTGTTTCTTTTCTCTCTCTCTTTGGCAGCGACCATGACCCGACCCTAAGACTATGACTCAGTGACCAAAATTAACCAAACCTTCTTTAACACTGGCTTTTGAATTGTCAGAGTTGAAAACCTCATTACCACTCCTACTTTTACCATTTTCTCCACGACACCCCGTATTACTATGAACGTCCACTTCCATTGGACAAAACCATCGTATGGTTAGATACGAACTCGAAGGAATTTATTCGAGGATGGTTTCCGGTTCTGGAGAAAACGAATAGGACTATTCAATTGTCTTTTCCTTTTACCTTCTCTCAGGTTGCGAGTACTCCTTGGTTTAGGAGATAGTACACATATTACGCAAATTGGATAGTCTTCTTCCAAACCTTAGGCTGGTGCCGAATGGTGGAGAATGAAGAAAACCAATTAGCATAACGATGGTGTGCAGAAGGTATTAAGTAAAAGACATATCAAGGGATTAGTAAGAAGGCAAAGTAAATTGCGACTGCTATTCACGACCAAACCAAGTATTTCTTCGCCAATCCTAAATCACCTTTGTATATCTCCAGGACACTCCGTATCACTACGAAGATCCACAGTTTATTGGATACTCCATCGTATGGTTATATACGAACTCGAAAGGAACTTGTTCCAGTTCGGGGATGGATTCTGGTTCAGGAGAAATAGGAATAAGGTTTATTCGGTTGACTTTTATCTTCACCTTCTCTCGCATTGCGAGTGTTCCTAGGATTAGGACAGTACACCCATTATGCTTATTGGATAGTCTTCTTCCAAACCATAGGCTGGTGCCGAACGGTAGGGAAGGAAGAAAACCATTTGGCCTAAAGGGGTGTACAGAAGGTAATGACTAAAGACATATAAAGGGATTTGGAAAGATGGCAAAGAATTACACGGTTACAGTTGTGAATTTGGATAATGGAAGAGGCATTACTAGGAATACCGGGATACCCCATCGAAATATTTCAATGTTTCAGTTTCACTGTGTACTGTTAAAGGAAAACTGATTTCCCAATCAGATCTTGCTCCAGGGTATGTATTTATCAGGTATGATTCTCACATCTGTATGGTTTTACAGATGATGAGTGGGAGTAAGTTATTGGGAATTAGGTGATTGTCCTCAAGATATCGGAATTCGTTGTAATTGGTGATATTTGAGGAAATCACCTGGGCTGTTTGCCGGTCGGGAAATATTTGGTTTTGAATATCCGCTGTTATGCACCATTTTCAAATTGATATATCTGTACGTCTATTTTTATAGAGTGAGATATACCTTTTTGAAATTATGTCTATGACATTTACCTATATCAGTGGATGGTTAGGTAAGGAGCATTAAACAGCGGTGTGATTCTTCATAACCATAAGTACAGTTTTCAACCTACGACACACATGGATTGAGTTATCAGACTCAAGGGACTTATACAGAGTATTGTATGTTGTCCAGCGTCTATGAGGACAGAGGGGTTGGTTCTCGTACTATATTCGGTTTACTTATGACTTCTCTAGTTTTTAGACAAGTGTTTCGTAAAAACACAGGGTCCGAATTTTGAGAAGTTATAGGTATATGAATAAAGTAGAGAACCAGGTATTGCAAGTATCGGGATTCTTCAAAGTGATCGAAGATGTAGATACTTGTGTATGGTGTTCAGTTGATAGTAATGATTAAGAGAACTTGCTTCTTTTTTCAGGTTACTCATAATTGGTAGCACTTCTATGTTGAGTAACGCTAATCGGCCTTTTTCCATTTAGTTGACATGCACTGGAGACAGCTGCATGATTTGAATCTGGTTCAATTAAATCAGTGCCTCTGGTTCTATATTGGATATAGAACAGTTCATATCTTAACGATGTTAAGGTACGGGGAGTTGTCCGGCCTATGCTTAAAACCAGACTCTGGATAACTGAAGGCACGTTTCTGTAATGGCTGTTTGTGGGTTGACTCAAGCTATGACGAGGGTTGACTTTCTACCATCTGGAAGATCAATAGTGATATTGTTCTAGACTCGCCACAGTTTCAATAAAAATGGATTTTTTCAGAAAACAGTAGTGGGAGTATGGTAGAACTGGAAGCGATTCCAAAACCACAAACGATTACTGAAGATTTGATAGGAACCTAAAGATTCAATCTGGTTTGACATTCCATTGGCCACTCCGCAGATAAGGTGGGTAACTTCAGGCACCCGAGAGGTACTCCGGTAGCCTCAAGGACGGTGACAAGGAAGTTCTTGTTTACCCAGACTTTCCATTGCTGTTGTTCCAGACTGTGAGACCCGGCAGGAGGATGAGTATAGCGTCGTTCTAAACTAGCTTTAGAAGTGTACGTCTATATGACTCTGCCAGAGGGTTGTCGTAGTCAGTGGGAGCAGCGGAAGCATTAGTGGACAAGTGGCTTATGTATATTTATACACTAAAGCAGATGTAGCGGAGATAGATCATCTATTTCTGACGTGACAGTCATAGGTTCGACTTCATCAGAATAAGGGATGGATCTGTTAAGAAGGTAGTAAGGTGTGATGTCCTGGTATTTGGATGACATACACAGAGTAGGAAGTGATATTCCTTTACTACGATCGGTTATACTTTGATCGTCACAGAGTGGTTTCTCCACATAAAACTTGGACATTATATCGGACATACTGGTTACTAGATCTATGGTTTTAGATCTAGATTTGGGTGGTTTCCTAATTAAGGGTACTTAGACTGCATTCTAAGAGTATTTAGAATGGACGACTCCTGGCACGGTAGTGTACCTGCAGGTGATGGAGTCACCCTCTCTAAAGGTGTTTTATAGACTAAAGGGGAGAGGGATGTGCATGATTGGCAGATCACTTGCTTAGGCAATTGAGTCAATCATGAGATGTCAAGTACCACACCAGATGTTGTTTTTGCAGTAGATGCAATAAGTTGATATTGATCCAATCCTGAAGAGACGATCGGAAGTAGTTTTAGAACATAAGTGGATGTTCTAGGGATATGATAACGACAGCCTCATTCGGGAGACAGTTATCATTCCAGGCTTCCAAGGTGACCTGGACGACAAGGAGGTTGTCAGAGTTATAGTTTTCCTTCTGACGAGGGACAGTATTTTGGACAGGTGGTCCAAGGCAATACTGAGGGAGGCATGGCGCAGGATACTGATTAAGTTCAGTTGACGATACAGTCTAAGAAGTTTGGATTTGGAGTTCATTTATGATCTAGGTCCCATCAAACATCCAGAGACATTCTAAGATAGATATTGCTCATTTCGGGAGATGGCTTTCTCCGCGAACTTGAGATAAAGAGAGACATCGGAGCGGATCCACTCACTGAGGCTATTCCTCGAACACAATAGTTTCGCAAACGAGCTTTGTGAGACTAACCAGTAGAGGAGTTGGGTGCTCGGTATCACACGGGCTGTGAGTATGCGATATCGCAATAATTAGCCTTGAGTGCAAGTGGGAGATTGTAGGAGATAGTGCCCTCAGAGTCAATTATTGGATCACAGGCACGTGATTGCAATGATTGAGGGATGACCTATTCCGGTAGGACAGTCTTACTCAAGATGATAGTATGCTATCTGGTTTACCTTTATCATCGTGTACTGCTTTAGGTGACCTTACAGGTCACTATTGCACGTTGATAGAGCCCCTAGGATTCTTGCTTGACTGCAGGCAGTATGAGGGCGATCATATTCGTGGGAGCTGGTAGTCTATAAGCACATCCTTAAAAGGTCCCTAGTCGTGGGAGTTTCGAGACAGGGCATCGATACTCCAGAGTAGACTAGTGTATACAGTCGAGACCCCGACGAGGGGCGGTAGCTGGTCTCACAAGCCACCGGTGTCAGTTGGTTCACCAAAGATGCATACAGGTGCTCATTGGGTATGAGTACACCGGACAGGACTCTCCGGGAACATGCTAGTTGGTCTTATACCTGATGTCAGATAGCAGTTCCCTGGTGACATGTGTACAGGTTAGTTCATCGACCTGAGATCGTCATTTGTCTCGTGTGAGTTCCCACTGTACTATGATTACTATCCTGCCACGCTTAAAGGAGACGTGCAAACAAGTTTTAGTTGGGTACAGTCCCGAGCCACATAGAGGCAGTGAGCGGATCTGCAGGGGTTCGTCTCTCCCGGTATTGGGGGTGAGGTCGCGCTGTGTCTAGGAGAGCCATTACACGAAGTCCTTGGCCAAGGCAGGAGATTTACTGGTAGGTATTCCAGTAGTATCTCAGGGTGTTCTGGGCTACACTCCGACACGACTTATACCGCTTTTGGGGGTCTGACTTTTATTAACCCCCTAGGCCCGCCATGCGATGCTCATAGACGAACGGACCGGACTGTACGGATATTGTCACTGACAGGCTCAGTAGGGTGTCAGGATAAGTTCGCTCATCGACGTCCCTTTTGGTCAATAGCTGGTAGCCCGTCACGTATGGCCAATACATCTGACGTGCTAGTGGTTAAATCCACAGCCATAGTATTGACGAGTCTTTAGAGTCCCCAACAGACCAGTTTCTCAAGTTTCGGGCGAAACGCTTTAGAGGCCGTATAGAGATATGGCAGGGTTCGATCAGATACGTGCGGTATTGCACGGATCACAATCGGACGGTTAATACTAGCGCGCTTTGGTTTAAGCCGGATCCTAGTATAGTACAGTGTAAATTTTGTCTCATTGCATTTGTATTTCGGTCGGAATACAAATGCGGGTATGTATATACAGTAGCGGGGTTTTCCTGTAATTTATTACGGGATCAGTTTTTTGGAGTTGCCGGTTTGTTTTCCGTTTCGGCCATATTTCTTTGAATTTTTCATTGGCTGAAGATTGGTGGAGGAGGGCTTATTTGCATTTGTGCAAATAAGCATTTTGGAGGGTGGTCTTTGCATATTATTGCTTCATGATGGTTGCACCCTCATTTGACTTCATTTGACTTCTTCTTCTTTTCATCATGGCTTGACTTTTGGAGTCATCATGGTTGTTGATGATTAGGTTGTTGGAGTGTTGGTTTTGGAGCAATCATGGTTGTTGATGATTGGGTTTTGGAGTGAGGTTCTTTGATTGTGATCATTGCCTATTATCATGACCTTTTCTCTCTCTTGCATTATGTTGAGGCTCACTTATTTTTCCATTCCCTTGGACTCCATTTTCTTTTTGCTCATGACATGGCCGGCCAAATGAAGGAGAGGGGGCTGCCCAAATTTTTGTGGGGATTTTTGGTTCTCTCATGCTTGCAAAAATCCCCAAGTTCATCACAAATTTCCATAGTTCATTTCCTCCACCAAAGGCAACTTCCTCAAACCCCAAATGAGACATAGAGCACTACACGTATTCTACAGCATATCCTTGGGCACGTCGGCTCGCCAACTTCGTGCCCGAGTTGCCTCAGTCCAGAGGTGGGAGCCCGTAAAAGAAGCCGGCGATGTGGTGCCCTTCCGGCGACGTGGTGGAGACTGGAGAATCCGCGGGGAGATCGGGACGACGACGAGAAGACCGAAGGACACGGATCGCTCGGTATATCTCTCTACCCCTTCTCTTATTAGCTAGGACTAGTTTAATGGCCCGATCCGGGATTTTAGTGTGCGGTGGTGCCGGTTCAAAAGTTAAAGTAAATCATCGCTTCCGCATTCCGGCATCGGATTGACGGCCGGGGCCCCGCCGTGCACTTACATAAACCGCTAGTCAAGTTCAACCCGTCAATATCCTGGATTGCATTAAACCCACCCGTGTGTGCCCTTGACTAGGTCAGCAAGGCCGCAAGACTGTCCTAACCAATCGCATTTAAAATGCAGGAAACAAGCACTACTTAGCTACCGAACACTACGTCTTGACTAGGTCAACAAACGCAACATGAATACTAAATAATACTTGTAAGAAATGACGGAGGGCTACGGCTGGTTTTTGGCGAAAAACCTTTAGCGTAATGAACTTGATATCGTTGAAGGAATCCAAGTGGTTTTATAAAAATATAGTGGTGAAAACCTTTGCTAAAGAGGTCACTCCCGGTGAAGGGATCTCGGCTCTTTCCCCGTCGAATGAGGTGCAGGATATTCCAAACTGAATACCACGATGCAAAGCAAAAAGTAATCGACTATAGTGAAGTTATTACCCTGACGCAAACCTCTGTCCAAGGGGTCACTCCCGGTGAAGTGATCTCGGGCCTTGCCTCGTCGAATGAGGTGCTGGATATTCATAACTGAATACCACTGTGCAAAACAAAAGATAACGTCCTTGCAATAATAGCTTTTTGAAAATTTGGTTCCAACAACATCAAATATAGGTTTGTTTTCCTTGCATTGATAAGAATCAACGCAGTCCCATCAATTGATCACACCAGAAAAGAACGAAAATATGATGTACGTATATGCCATCCGCATTCGCCACTGGGTCCCGTCATCACCCGTTAGATTACTTAACTAACGACAGAACGGGGAATGGACTAGCGCGGGTGCAAAACATATACAACATCTACTTGTATATATATCAATATATAATAATCGCTCCAGGCATGATAAATGCAACATCACAGAAAAGTAATAAGCATCACAGAATAATACAGATAATCTGAGATCCCCGGGTTTCATAGAGCAGCAAATGAAACCCGACGTTCTCCTGGTCGTGTGGATAGCCTGTGTAATGAAAACCTAGACCCCTACGAGCGCGGCAATTTACCCGCCAAAATCTGAAGCGAGGCAGCCCCCTTCATCAAAGTGAATGGACCACCAAGCACTTCACGGAATCAGGTAACTTGAGCACCCCTCCTTGGGTCAACCTGTACCCCCTACGAGTGCGGCGAATAGCCCGTCAATTCTAGAGTGATGCCCCCTCCGTCTCAATGCCATGAGATGCGGGCCCGTTGCCCTCTAGAACCCGACTATCCGTGCACCCCACCGCGGGGTAATCCCAGTACAGAAAATAAAATATATATACAACGGGTACGCCGACCTCATCCCGGTCGTGCCCCAAAAGAATAATATACAAACAGGCAGTGACGGCAGTCCACATGTCGGACGCTCGCCCCGCAATATCAAATGTATAAGTAAATCCAAACAGCACTACCATTGCATAGGAGCTATCCACCACGACAAATCCGCAACATCACAGCACAACACAGAACATCAACGTGAATGTCACGTTCGCAAATCCCGTCTAAAAGAGCTATAGCAATTAGACAAGATTTACCGTTCGAATGACATTCACGGTCACAGATAGTAATGTAATGCACTGCAAAACTTTAAATAATGTTAAAAATATCGACTCCGAAATAACCCCCGAATGACCCCAAACAACTAGATAAGTCCATATCAAAACAGGTTTAAACTAGCAATACCACTGAACCAATATTTCAGAGACTAAATGGCTCGTGAGCACTAGAATTTTTGCGAGGAAAAATGGGCTTTGTCAATTCAATATGTTGTCTGTGGATTTGTTTTGTTATTGTAGTGGTGAGTGTTTAAAAGATTAAATTAATCAACATAAAAAAAATTACCACAACAAAACAAGTCCACAGGCACAAGATAAAAAAAAAAAACTTGCACACCAATTTCAAATTGACAGAGCCTCCCTTGCAAAAAGAAATCCCTCACCAAAAATTTCATTGGTATTATTTCCGGGTTGTTTCGGTTTTGATATTTTAACATTATCTAAACAACTAGTATACGGTTAGTGGGTTGGCTCTGATACCATGTTGGGGTACGGCGGCGCCCCGGTCGTCGAACCGACGCCAAATGCGGAACAAAAAACTTTTAACTAAACCGGCGCCACCGCAACCCAAATACCCGGATCGTTCCATTAACCGTAAACTAGCAAGCTGCAAAAGAGTTTGGAAAGATTATACCGATCGATCCGTGTCCTTCGGTCTTCAAGCTCCCCGCTGCTGCGCCGACGAAGTCCGCTCCTGGTCTCGCTCGTCGGTGTGGCACCACGCCATCGAATCTTTATACGGGCTCCCGTCTCGAACCGAGGCAACTCGGACATGAAGTTTGTTAGCCGACATGTCCAAGATTGAGGTAGAGAAGATATAGAATATTTTGTCTCAAGACACCCGACGAATCGGATGGAGACGAATCGGATGGAGATAAATCGGAGTTGCCGTGTAGGATGTGAGCAAAGGATTTTGGCAAAGCAAAAGAATCAAGCTTGCAAAGGGCTCGGCCACCATGAGGAAATGCACAGCAAAAATTAAAATCAGCCAACTAAAAATGCTCACTGGAATTTGTAATATGGAGTGAATCATATGAAGAAATGAACCCAAAAGTATATATATATCAACATGACAAAACAAAACCACACTCACAAACAAGTGGGGCCGGCCACTAGCAAAGAAAATCTCACTGGAATTCTTCTGGAGAGGAATGATTGGTGGTGTAATTAATCATATGAGTGTAAGATAGTTACCGCAAAAAGCCCCCTCGGTTAAAGAACATGCGGATTTTGCAGAGAGGCCCCGCGGCCGCCAAACCAGCACTTGCACTTGCACATGCTCGTTAAACGAGGCCCGCCCAGACCAAGAATTCAGTGCAAGAGGGGAAAAGGGTCAAGGGGAGAAGAGTCGCTGCTCCCGGCAACAAGGTGTTAAGGACCGAAAGATAAACTGGCAACTCCCAAAATAATCTCGTAACGAATTACGAGAATATTTTGGGAGTGTGTCGAGTGTAAATACATATCCACATTTGTATTCCAACCTAATACAAATGCAATGAGACAAAAATATTTCTAAACAATAATACTAAGATCCGGTTTAAACCAAAACCCGTTAGTATTATCCGTCCGATCACGGATATGATCGAACCCCGCCATAATACGGCCTCTACAACGTTTCGCCCGAACTTGGGAAACTGTCTGTGGGGGACTCTAATGACTCATCAGTACACTGGCATTGGGTATAACCACTAGCACGTAAGAGGTACTAGCTGTACGTAACGGTTGCCTATGTATTGATCGAAAGGGAAGCTGACGAGCGAACTCATCCAGAAACCCTACTGAGCCTGACAGTGACAATATCCATACAGTCCGGTCCGTTCGTCTATGAGTATCGCATATAGGGCCTAGGGGGCTGGTAAACGTCAGACCCCCAATAGCGGTATAAGTCGTGTCGGAGAGTAGCGTAGAACACCCTGAGATACTACTAGAATACCTACCTGTAAATCTCGATTACCCTGACCAGGGATTTCGTGTAATGGCTCTCCTAAACACAGCGCGATCTCACCCCCAATACCGGGAGAGACGAATCCCTGACGATCCGCTCACTGCCTCCATGTGGCTTGGGACTGTAGCCAACTAAAACCTGTTTGCACGAATCCTTTGAGCCGTGGTAGGGTAGTAATCAAAGCACAGTTGGAACTCACACGAGAAAAATGACGATCTTAGGTCGACAAACTAACCTGTACACATGTCACCTGAGAACTGCAATCTGACGATATGTATAATACCAAGTAGTATGTTCCCGGCGAGTCCTAACCGGAGTACTCATAACCCAATGAGCACCTGTATACATCTTGTAAGTCCACGTTACCCGTCCCCGGTTCTTTGGGGTTGCGGAAATGGTGAAAAACGATATTTCTTTGGTGGGTAACATGGACTCAAAATACGGATCTTTGTTAAACAACTATCTAACAACCTAACTGTAACATTTCAGGAAAATATAATATTATTTTTGGGAATTTTTATAATTTAATATTATTTTGTTTAATATTTTAATATTTCGGTATAATTAAATACCGATAAATGGGGAAAATTCTGAAGAAAAATTATGGAAATTCTAAAATATGTTTAATGTAGGGTTTTTGGTAAAAAGTTTACCAAAATTGGTTTCTGATAATTTATCTGGTTTTATGAATATTTTATCGGAATTTTATCTAGGCTGCACACATATGTGCATGGTAGCTAGGGTTGAGCCTAGGGTTGAACCATGCTTAGATGACCATGGTGGCTTCAACCTTATGATTAAGTTAAGTGTGTTGTTTAAGGGTGATTAGGGATAAGTTGACTTGTGGCAAGAGAGAGAGAGAGAGAGCTGGCTATAGGTTATGTCACCCCATTTCATTTCAACTTTTTTTTTACTTGTCTTTCAAACTCCCTCTCACACATCAGCCCCAACATTACAACTTCAGCCAGCATCAGCAACTGAAACAATACATCAGCCAACCCTAACACCTTAGCACAACACCTACACCTTCATATCAACACTTCAGCCACCATAAGAACACTTCAGCCCCAATTGTTATCACATCAGCTGATACACCACATCAGCCCCCATTTTCCTCACATCAGTAGCTACATCAGCCACTTTCAGCTGCCACAAAAGCATCAGCACTGCTGTGAAAAGCAGTCACAACAGCAACAACTCCATTCAGAAAGCTTCACCACACCCCAACATCAGATACCTCAACTTCACCACAACCAACACCCCCAGCACAGAAGCTGCTGCAACACACACAAGGAATTAAACAAGTGAAATTGCAAGCAGCAGCAGCAGCCTGATGCAGCAACAGCAGCCTGATGCAGCAACAGCAACAAGGAAGAACAGCCTAAGGAGCAGCTCAGCATGCAGCACATCCCTTCCTCCATCCTTCATCCTCTCTTCTCCTACGTCCTAGGACTTCCCTTGAGGTATAATCTTGCAACCCAACTCCTAATTTGCCAAGTTCTGATTATAGCTGAAGTTTAGAGTCTATATTGTGAATTAGTGCTAGTTTAGGCAAATTTGAGTGAGACTTGACCAAGTGTTGATTTTGATGGTTGATATAACCTTATTAGGTGTGTTTGAGACCAGTTCACCCCAGAATTTCCCCAGATTCCAGCAAAATACCAGATTGTTCGATTTAATGCCGGTTAACGTTTTGTCGACTTCTTAAGCATTTCTGGAATCTGCTACAACCCGGGACCTCCTAAAATAAAATTGACTTGGCAGTGAGATGTGCAGGTAGATAGAATCCAACACCCAAAGCCCCAGCCCCTGGACCCACTTCCTGGCCGCAGATATATCCCTTCTGGCCGCAATTTGCGGCCAGAGCAGTAGGGAACCCCCTTGTTTTGCATGAACGGCTCTTTTACCTGTAACTTGACCCTGGGAATGTCTAGTTTTGACTGGTTCTAACCAGGGTAGAATCTGGGTTGATTTTCTTGACTTGGCGCATGATTTACGACTTATTTTCGTATGGATTTTGGTATTAGATGATTCATTTCTGTCGGGTGGCGTTTGAATGCCAACGGCAGAGGGTTATGGACTGTGTTCGCATGCGAGGCCACAGGTCTTTACCTAAGGGCGTAGCATGCACCATTTTGGCTTCCAACATAGTTTTTATGTGTTTTAGCGTGTGATATCCTTGTAGGTACCCCACGTGGCGTCGAAGCGTTGGAGATGCAAATGGCGACATCGGCACCGGCACACATAAGAAGGTGAGTAGATTTATATCTACGGGGAGGAGTCGGGTGGATGGCGTATAGCACCCCCGCAGTCCGATGTCTAGTATACCATATATACTGTACTTATATTTGATAGCTTATGTGTGACTTGATTGTTTAGGATGTGGTAGGTGTACTATGCATTGATTAGGGTTAAAAGTAACTAGTGTAGTTCCTGGTCGCGAACCCTAGAATAGTTTGCACCCACATGCACACACGTGCTTATTTGCTATGTTCATACTATGATGACGATGATATTGGAGGACGTTGGATGTGAGTCGATGAGTTTGGGCATGGTGCCATGATATCGGTGATGTGATGTGATTCGTATTTGGGATACGATATATGCTTTTTAGCGGGCCTTTAGGCGTGTCATTCGCACACGCATTCTTACTTATGTAGATGGTATCGATTCGTACTAGACTTGGATTAGTACCCCAGATTGTGTGATATGATGTTAAGGATACCAGATAATTGATGTGATGACTGTGATATTGACCCGCACCCAGCTATTGGGATGTCGTACGACGATTTACCGTACGAGCTTTATATTGATGATTGATCCACACTCATGACTTGAGGGTGTCAGATGATTTACGGTATCGTATGCGATACTATTGATGCGGGATCACCGACTACTATCTTTATTTATATAAACCGACTCAGACTTAGGTGGTTTCCTTACCCCTCCCGATTGACTTGATAGTTAGATCAGTAGTTAGTGTAGTAGATGTTGGACTAGACCCGAGTCATACCTATTTCCAAACTAACGAATCGGGAGTATTTTAAAGACAGGCAAAAAGGAACTCTACGGATAATTTCAAAAGGGACATCTTTTCTTAAAAACACCGTAGCCCTTATTTTACTAAAAACCTCGATTCGTCTTATTTCAAAAAAGCAAAACTGCATGACACTTACATATTGATGTAGACTCTTCACTATTGCGTTGATTATTTGATTCCGCATATTCATATTATTTGCATCGCATTACTTGTGTTTATTGAGATATTACCATCATGCTGTTAGGACACCAGCACCATTATCGATGATGCGTATGTTCCACGTACACTGTTTGCCTGCTCACACACTTCATCATCGATAATTGCCATGCCACTACACTGTAGTACCGTTGCATTCATGATATGATTTTTGCATGGCATATTGTACACTTATACCTGTACACATGCATAGATGATTCCGGCTTGATTAGAGATTTGGGAACCGCAAGATATTCTTTAAAACTGATTTATTTTAAACAGAGCGGTTTCCCTCGACATGCGCACATTACTATTCCATGTTGCATGACTTACTGATATGCTTACCTTTCTTTACATGTCGCATACATCATGTTTGATTATACGCATTGAGATATGTTGTTTCCATGATATTTCTGGATTTGGGGACCGTGGATATTTCAAAAGAAAATATGTAATTGTTTTAAAAATCCAGTCACCCTTGATATGATATTTTCAGTGAGTCCACCATGAGTTTTCTCGGTTCCAGAGAGCTTGTGTGGTTATACCCGATTCGAGGAGCGGTTGTCACCAACTGCGGGTACATGGTGGACCCGGTGAGGTACCCCGGGGCAAGAAGACTCGTATATGCTAGACGGTGAGCCCGGCAGGAGGAGTACTACCTACCGGTGATTGTATTTGGGACCCATCGGTTATCTGGGGGATACCTACTGGAGTCATGAGATGGATATGAGGGCCGACCAGGTTATGCGGCGCCTGAGATACATGAGGATTTACGTGTCGATGCTAGGCACAGGTGTTCATGATGTTTTCGAGTGTCGATGCTAGGCACTCAGGTTCCATTATTTGATTATATCCTCATATTTCCATGCATATGCTTTACGATATTTACATGCATGATGCTTGTTGTCATTGGGTGACACGTAGACTGGATCCACCGATTTACAGATATTGATTTTCCTAGTTGGAGGACATCCACATACTAATAGATTCTTATTATAGTTGGCATTGATTCATATTGATTACCTCGATCATACCACATATTTATGACATGTTATTACCTGAGGCATTGGCGCGTGTACTTGGCACTACATACATGTATAGATGTTACATTGCCACCTTAGCATGCTTCAGACTTATTCATTTGAGGTTTATATATGTTGATCGTATGACCTAGGATTGCGTCATACATGCGAATTTCTGTACGTAGATGTTCTTCTATTCACGAGTTGGCAACTCACCTCCGTTGTGCCCCAGTTCTTGCAGGTGTTTGCCGTACAGGGATTCATTACGGCTTGCGGCACTGCTTCTTTCGGGTGACTTGCTAGTAGGTAGGTTTATTGTATCGTACCCATCATTATATATTGTATATTATATTCAGTTGTATCTAAAAGTTCCATCAACCAAACATGTACTTATTTGAGATAGAGACCAGTGTTGATTATTCTTTCGACCTTAGAGTCGCACGTTATATTTCTCTGGGATTCATGCTGTTGAGTTTCCTTTCTGTTGTGATCCTCGCCTTTAGGCGTTGTATATTATGTTGCAAACTGGGTGATTTACGTTTGGTTTTCCCTTCACTCCACTACTTTTTCTGGTTTGGATTTCTGGGCTCGGCTTACTTAGAGCACGTACGCCTTGAGACGTTCGTAGCCTAAGTGCCGGTCATGTTCTGTACTTTCGGGTCGTGACAAAGTTGGTATCAGAGCGTTAGCTTTTACCTTCGGAGCGTAGGATGACCCTTGGTTGATGGAATAGGTGACTAAAGTAGAGTGACGTACCGTGGGTATGTCCGCGGCATATTTACGGCACGCCACTCCACTTAAGAAGCCTTAGGATGTACATTCTTGGTTCAGTATCATATTCATTCCTGATCTAGCCTCATCGGTACCCGTTATGTTTTACTGCCACGATTACGGGCAGGGAGAGCTACGGCTATAGTTGTGGTCAGCATGAGCTCGTTACTGTTAGTTATATGTATGCCCTAGAGGCCATTACTGTACATTGGATGTATATTGTAGTGGATGCTGGGACATATATAGAAGGACTTTCTTGCTCGACATGATAGTATGCTATCTGGTTGCTCTTTACCTTAACGTGTACATTGATTGTCTCTCTGATACATGTTGGTAAAGCCCTTAGGATGTGTACTTGACTACCTAGACTATGATGCGGATCATACTAGTGGGGACATGGTAGTCCATAAGTACATCCTTCAAAGTCCCTAGTCGTGGGTGTATCGAGACGGGGCATCGATATACCAGAGTAGACTAGCGTATACCTTCTCGACCCATACAGATGGGCGATGGATGATCCTATATCCATCGGTGTTTGACATCAGAGATGATATACGGGTGCTCAGTGGAGACTGGGTACACTGGACGGACTCGCCGAGAACTCCCAGATGGTATTATACCTTACGTCAGATGGCAGTTCTCTGGTGACACTGGTACAGAGTAGTCTGTTGACCCGAGATCGTCATAGAGTCTTGTGTGGTTCCCACTGTTCTTTGATTTCCATCTTACCACGTCCAAGAGGGCGTGCAAAACGGTGGTTTTAGGGTACAGTCCCGAATCACATGGAGGCAATGAGCGATAGGAGGGGATTCGTCTCTCCCGGTATAGGGGGTTGATGTTGCGCTGTGTTCGATTGGCTATAACCGGAAATCCCTGGCCAGGGTTGCTGAGATTTACTGTAAGTGTTGCCAGTAGTTTCTTGAATTGTTATAGACCTCATATCGACACGACATATCGAGCTATTGGGGTCTGACGTTTACCACCCCTAGGCGAGATATGCGACATATCAGACGATCAGACCGGACTGTACGGTAAGTGTTACTGGTTGGATTCACAGGAGTATGAGCGGGCTTGCTCGTCGATCTTCTGATCGCTCAATACCCGGATGGCCGTTACGTTTAGCAGACCGCTTGCGGCTTGTGGGTGTTTGATATGATCATCACCTGCTGCCGGCGTATTGACGAGTCTTTAGAGTCCTACACAGAGGTTTCCTGGCTCAAGCGAAACGAAATAGGAGCGCATATGAGATATGTGCGGGACCGAGAATAATGCGTGTATGTGATACCGTATTCTATTCTCGCGATGAATGTATCGATATGGTTGTATGCGATATAACCTAGTTATCGAATCAAGGATTGATTCGGTAAGCCGATACATAGGATACTAGTCGGTTATATGCGATATGACCGGATCGTTAAATCAAGTGTTGATTTAATGATTTAATGTATAATTATATATTTGATATATTACTTTGCATTAACTAGTATTGGTTCACTTTAAATGGATTTTCTCACTTGGATGTACAAGTTGTATATGTGATATACTTTTTGTGCAAATGATTGTATCATGTTTGATGATACATGTTTACTTGGTTAAGTGCAAAGAATTAAACCATGGTTAAACTAATGATTAGGGTTTTGTTTATCCATTACTTATTTATTCATTTATTTATTTGTTTATTCTTTTTGGAAAATATTAAGCATAAAGAAAAATGGTGGCTTTCTTTGGATGCATGTTGAAGCTTCATGAAGCTTTGACTAAGTGACCATTTTGTCTTCATGCTTAACCCTAACCATTCCTTCTAACCATGATTTATTCTCTACACTTGACCATGGTTGACATATGATAAGTATTGTTTTATTTTCTTTTTGAGAATAACTTATCATAATTTTTTTCATCATCTTCTTCTTCTTCAAAGATGAAGAAAGCTTGCTTCATCAATGGCAACTTGAGTAATTGAGTGAGAAATCCAATTCTAAAGTGAACCCAACTCCTATTTCTTCATCCTCTACCTCTTGCCAAGTAGTATAGGGTGTTTTCTTCACAAGTTTCACAACTTGGTGAAGTTGGAGCTTGAACTTGTGTTGCCTCGACGTAGATCATCTTCGGCACGAAGCCGACGACCTTGCCCGCCCATTTCTCCGATTAAGCCGACGCTAGAGCCCGGGATTCCATTTGGACAGCGAGGAGACTTCATTGCGGAGCTATGGAGGTGGAGGACCGGATCTACAAAGGTTGTATTTCCGTTTACCATTTAGTTAAGTTGTTAACAAGTTTCAGTTTCGCCTAAAATTCTAGTTAACGATCCGTATTAGGGTTTCTCGGCACCCGTAAAATTTGAAATTGGCATGGTTGATGCCTTGTGAGACCTCTTGGGAGTGCCTAGGAACCCTACAGTGGTATCAAAGCCTAGCTAGAGCCTTAGGCGATGCGTAGACGAAGTTTGAAACCCGAACGAACCCGAAACCCTAACACAAACATGCTCTCTGGACTTTTTCCAAAATCTGGAGTTTTTCGATATTAAAAATATGCAGAAAAATCAGCAGGAAATTCTAAGGGTTTCTGTAAAATTCGTGTGCCTAATTCCATCAATGCGCCGCGGTTCCGCGGCACGAGCATGGCTCGTGCGGCGGTTCCGCGGCCGTTTTGTCTTTTGTGGCATCGAATTTTGCACAGTAATTCATAATTTGCAGTGCTGGTTTTCCTGGGAATTTTTAATATTTTTTCAAGAGTTGAATTTTCTGGGTTGTTTTGGGGATTCGAATGTTCGATCGGATTATCAAATTTTGTCTGTGTGGCTTTCCGGATAACTTTAGAATATGTTAAAAAGTTCGACCGGATATAAGTACCCAATTTTTCCCCTGCTGGAAAATTTCCAAGTGTTGGATTTTTCCGAGGTTTAAAGACGTTCTAAGTAGTGCAAGTAACGCAATGGACCCTCTAGAAGACAACAAACCTTAACTCGATTATGTGACCGTCTTGAACTGCCCTTTGAACCTTAGGGTTTGGGGTAGTACGGCGTGCCACATGTGAGGCGTTGGCTTGACCCTTCTACGGCTGGACCGTTGGTACTGAGGCACGAAGTGAATGTCTTTGAACTTGTTTCATGTGTTGATCTGTTTTGGGAAAACTTGGGTGTTCGATTGATCGATTGAAAAGTTTAACATTTTCTATTTATCCGGAATGTGATACGATAATTGGAATTCACAAAAAGTTATGAGATAACTGAATGAATGTTATAAACATAGCAGTTTAGTCTCACCTGATCGGTTGCCACGGAATTTTGATGCGATCAAAAGTCCATTGCAATCACGTAGCGTACGCGGATACTCGCCGGGTAAACTTAATAGACAGCCTCACTCCATAGGCCCGACCAAGTGACTGTAGGAGAACCTCGTCGCCGAAAGCATCCGTCCGGGTGCTCGCGGTAGCGGTGTTCCGCCTTGGTGCACTTCGTCGACGGTATCGGGGGTGCAGCCGTCTACTGAAGTTTGCGACGAGCATTCGATCAGGATGTCGGGAATCTTGTTGAATTACCCGACTTGGTATTGAAAAGTGTTTTCGATTTTGAGACTAAAATGCGGGGTTTATAATTGTTAGGCATGCGATGTCTAAGGAATTCATTTGGTCAGGCATGAGATGTCTGAGGTGGTTGCGGATTCCAACTGTTGTAGTTTTACACTTTCTTTTCTGTGTCCGTAAGTGTAATATGTGATATCGCCAGTTTCGTTGCTATATGTCAACGACAATTGGGATATGCATGTTTACTTACGTTGATGACATGTGATGTTATGTGTTGCTGGATATGTTATGTTGGATCGTCGTGTTTGAATAGCCGGGGGTTTTTATGTGAGATGAGTGTTTTTCATTTTCATTCATGTAAAAACTTGTATGTAATATTCTTTTATTGGGGCACTTCCAGGTTGCGGAAGATGTCACCGTTTGTATATTATTTACTTTTCCGCACTAGGAAAGACCCAAGGAGGGGAGCACAAGTAACCGGGTTCTGGGGTCCAGTGGGAGACCAACTCAAGGAGTCGAGTCCGGGTCTCCTAACCCTAGAATTGGTAGGGTTGCTTGCCGCTCTCGTAGGGGTCTAGGGGTGTGGGTTTGGCTATTCATCGCGACTGTGGAATCCGTGTTTTATACTGGCTCATATTGATAACACGGACGTCCTAGTATATCCAATATTTCATATGATTCTTCTGCTGCGATATCTGTGATGTGATCATGTGATGTTCTATGATGGATACAGTATATAGTATATATGATATGTTATATAGACGTTACTTATGTTTTACACCCGTACTAGCCCTGCCCCGCTCTGCTGTTAGTTACCTAACCTAACGGTGCACGAGGGGACATCGAGGCGAATGCGGATGGCATAAGTGTACGTCGTATTTATCTGTGATGTTTAGGTATATAAATGATGGGATTTCATTAATGTGATTAATGAAAATAAAAGAAACCTAAGATGTTGTAGAATCAAATTTTAAACAAAACAGGTAGCTACAGTTCTTGCTTTGCATAGCGGTATATATGATATACCCTGCACCTTATTCGATGTGGAAAGGACCGAGATCCCTTCACCGGGAGTGACTCCTTTAGCAATAACTGGCAGATGCTACACACTCGGTTTGACTTTTGATTGCTTCTATAGTTTCTGCTTTGCACAGTGATATATATGATATATCCCGCACCTCATTCGACGAGGAAAGGGCCGACGATCCCTTCACCGGGAGTGACCCCTTTAGCAAAACTAGATTAGCCTCAAAATCACTCCATTTCAAAACTTCATTTGATTCTACAACGATATCAAGTTCATTACGCAATAGGTTTTCAGAAAAACCTATCGTAGCCCTTCGTCATTTCAGATAAGTAGTAGTTAGTATTCGTGCTACGTTTGTTGGCCTGCGTCAAGGCGTAGTGTGCGGTAGCTAACTAGTATTTATCTGCTTATGCATATGATGCAGATTGGATTAGGGTAGTCGTGCGACTTTGTTGGCCTGCGTCAAGGGTCGTGCGGGTGGGTTTAATTCAATCAGGAAATGACGGGTTGAACTTGACTAGCGCACTATGGTTTGTTGCCCTGCGTCAAGGTCATAGGACGCTAGGGGCAAAATTATTGGGAATTTCAAGTGTTGAAATTTGCAATGAGATTGCATACCTTCTATGAGATAGTTGGATCCCGATACCCGCTGCGAGTAATTGTTACTCCTGGGAGAGTTTTACACATTACAATTAGCCGATCAAGTAGGTGTCTAGAATGGTCTCAACGGGGTTACGCTTCTGGGAAAACGAGGTTTACATTAATTAGGTTCGTGCGAAAGCACGAGGAACCTCCCTCAAAGTACCGACACTGGCCTGGCTGAAAGATTGGCGAACTTATAGTGTGTAATTAATCCCGGCTGGTCTTTCCTTTTAGGGTTTGAAGGAAGATTTGATAAAAAGCAGTGGGAGCCATCCTGATTAGATAAAATAAAAACCAATCTATTCTTGACAGAGCGCACGCTGAGTGTTTTCTTCTCTCTCTCTCCAGGTAGCGACCATATCACGCCTTTATCAAGATAATAATACGGATTATTGACCGAACCCGCTTGTTATACTGAGCTGGGGAACGTTGGTCCCGCTCCAACTTATAATTGTTATAAGACAGAGCAGGAAATTGGGGAATACCAGAATTCCCGTGCCGCCCAAACGAAGAGAGTGCATGCTGATGCATCATCTTTGGGTGTGTGTTCATTATACAGAACTGTTTCTCAGTATTCTTTACGTCCTGGGTATGTGATACCAGATCAGGATCCTAGATATGTAATCTGTTACATAGGGCTACAGAAAGGTAGAGAACTGAGAACGGGTGATAAGTTTCATGAGGCAGAAAACGGGGCAAGTGTTGCAGCCAAGTCTGTTGGTCACTGTCACCCTGTATTATCAATACATTGATTCTGAACGAATGTTATTAGATACCGTACCTGATATACAAAATCATATCAGTTTCTTTATATGTAAAGGAATGATAAAATTTTGTATTGTTGGATAATGTTTTGAACATTTCCTATATCAAAAGTTGATCGGTTCAGGCACGTTATCTAAAAGCATTGATGTTCTAAATCAAAATGCAATTCTAAGTATACGGAACACACACAAGAGGAAGAGTTCAGAAATGAACGGATCCTTCTTCAGGTATTGTAGACTAGGTCATATCAATGCGACCCGACTAGCTGAAGTTACATATAGATGCATATTTAAAACCGTTTGAATTTACATCTTGTGAAACTTGCCAGTCATGTCACAAAGATAAGATGACCATAGCTCCGTTTACTGAAAACAGAGAAAGAGTTAGTGAACTCTTGGGATGATACATGTTGATGTATGTTAGGTCCCCTGTCTACATATGCCAAGACTGGTTTTTTATACTTCATTACATTCTCTGATGATCTTTCAAGATTCAGACCTATGTTCCTGTTGAAACACAAGTCCGAACCTTTTGAGATATTCACAGAATATAAGTTAGAAGTAGAGAACCAAAATACGGGTATAAGTATTATGTCCTATGATGAGATCAGGGAGGAGAATACTTGAGCATGGAATTCCTGGACTATTCTAAAGGAAAATGAGATTCTCTCTCAGCATTACTCCTCCGTATACACCATAGCATGATGGTATATCGGGGCGGAGCAATCACACCCTATATGATATGGTGTGCTCTATGATGAGTACTACTGAGTTACCTGTTTTCTTTTAAGGGGGTTATGCACTTGAGAAGCTGCATACCTATTGAATAGGGTTCGAATCAAATCTATGCCTACCGCTTCATATGGGATATGGAAAGGGAAGAGCCCATATCTTAAGTTAGTTAAGATTTGGGGGTGTCCGGCCTATGTCTGAAAGGCAAAATCCGGACAAGCTCGAGGCAAGGTCTGTAATGTAGAACTGGAAAAGTTCCAGCTATACAAACTACAGCAGATGATTTGATAAAACCAAAGGATTCAATAGTTACCAACGAACCTCAGCCTCTCCGCCGATCTAGTAGGGTTCCTCACCCACCTGAGAGATACTTCGGTTTCTCGATGACAGTGGGAGCGAGGATTGCATCATGACATGATGACCCAACTAGTTTCGAGCTGGCCATCAGGAGTGGGACTCTGTAAGAATGGCTGGATGCTTAGTGATCTGAGATGGAATCCTTATACACCAACAAAGTATGGACTTTGGTTGCTATATCTGAAGGGTTAAATCCCCATCAGGAGCAAGTATATCTTGAGAAGATTACTTGGTGTACATGGAAGAGTTAAGACTTTCAAAGCTAGACTTGTTAAAGGTTTGCATCATTGACCAGATATGGATCATAATGAAACCTTTTCTAAGGATCTATGCTTAAGTCCATCCAGATCCTACTTGCCACGGCTACATACCATAACTACGATATCTGGCGGTTGGGTGTAATGACTGCTTTTCTAAATGATGTTTTAGAAGATAGAGTCTATAAATACACAGTCAGAGGGCTTCGTAAACAGTGGGAGCAGCGGAAACGTGTACATGATGTTTTATAGGATAAAGCAGGCATCGCGGAGTTGGAACATCTGTTTTGATGAAGTAGTCAAAGAGTTTGACATCATCAAAATGGTAGATGAACCTTGTATAAACAAAAAGGTAGTAGGGAGTATGGTGACGATCCTCGTAGAGTACGTGGATGACATACTCTTGATAGGGAAGGAGTTTCCTATGCTACGCTCGGTCGATCTCCGCTTATCACAAAGATTCTCTATATAGGATCAAAATGATACCTCCTAAATCCTGAGTTTTGGATCTATGAGATAGATTTAATTGGATGTTAGGATACTGTAAGTCCATATTGCGACCCCCGGTTCTTACGGGGAGGCGGAAACGGTATAAAAATCAAATTTTTAGTGCAAGAGGCAACATGGACTAAACAAGGTCGGGATCGTGTCTAAACTAAACTAGCAATTACGCTAAAAGGAGTTAGCTACTCGGATGAGGGTTATACCTAAACTTGAACTCCTTCTTCTTGAAATCTTGTAGAGGTTGATGGTTCTCTTTTGTCGCCTTCTTCCGTCGAAGATGGATCCACCTCGAGGGTTCAACCTTGGGCTCTTTCTCGGACTTGGAGTGAACTAGAATCTCCGGCTTGCTAATCCTTTGATCCTAGGGTGAGTAGAGAGTGACTAGGGTTTGCTTTTGTTTTTAAAGAGAAGGATTCTCAACTCATGAGAAGGTTTCTCTTTACTAGAGGAAGAAGAAGATGAAGAGAGGAGAGAGAATGAGAATGATAGAATGAGCTATATTTTTTCTTTCTTGCAACCATAATGCAAAAGAAAAGAATTATCTAATAATAATAATTGAAAATGAGAATAGTTGATGGCAATTTGGAATGACCACAACCATGCTTCATTTAAAAATGTAAGCATAAATCAAGGAAGACTTTTGAAGCATGATGGTGGTCAACTTTCAACCATGGTCAACAAGTCAACCATGGTCAACAAGTCAACAATATCAACCATAACAAAATTCTCATTTAATTACTATTATAAATAGATAATCCATAAATCCATTAGGGTTTGGAAAAAGATAACTGTCAACTGTGCATACGCACCCGTTCCGAAACCCTAATGAAATACCTCATCCTCCGCCTCAAGCAACTGTGCATACACACCTGCATTCTCGTTCCGAGGAACAAGAATACCAAGATATAAAAGCAACCCCAAATATATATACCAGTATCTGGCTCAAACCAGAGCCTGCCAGTATAATCCGTCCGGACTCCAAACGTGCACAAGTGCGCGGATGAGAACGAACCCTGTCGCAAAACCATGCGACCTCTACTCTGTTTTGCCCAGAGGCGAATACCCTCTGTGTGGGACTCTAAAGACTCGACACTACGCTGGCAGTGGGTTTAACCACAGACCGCAAGCGGCACTAGCTGTGCGTAACGGTCCCCAGGTAGATGCCGACAAGAAGGCTGACGAGGTGAAACCCCATCTGAACTCCTACTGAGTCTGAATGTGACAGTCTCCGTACAGTCCGGTCTGTTCGTCTGATACATCGCATGGCGGGCCTAGGGGGTGGTAAACGTCAGTCCCCCAATAGCGGTACAAGTCGTGCCGGAGCGAAGCCCAAAACACCCTGAGATAACACTGGAAACCTACCAGTATATCTCGTTTGCCCTGGCCAGGGACTACTCGTGTAATGGCTCTCCTAGACACAGCGCGATGTCAACCCCCAATACCGGGAGAGACGAATCCTGTCTAACCGTCACTGCCTCCAAGTGCTTCGGGACTGCACCCAACCACCACCCGTTTGCACGACTCCTTTGAGCCGTGGTAGGGTAGTGATCAAAGTGCAGTGGGAACACACTTGAGGCGAAGTGCCAGTGTCAAGTCAGCGGACTAAGCTGTACTCATGTCACCTGGGAACTGATAACTGACGATAGGTATAATACCAACCTGTCAGTTCCCGACGAGTCCTGTCCAGTGTACTCGTAACCCAACGAGCACCCGTATACTATCTCCAGTACGACGTACTGATGGCTGTGGGACAGACCATCTCCCACACTGGGATGAGAAGCGCATACGCTAGTCTACTCCGGAGTATCGATGCCCTGTCTCGATAGTCCTGCGACTAGGGACCTGTATAAGGATGTGCTTATAGATTACCCAGCCCCCACTAGTGTGACTGCCATCACAACGCTGGTAATCAAGCAAAGATCCTAAGGGCTCCACTAATGCGTATAAGTGATATACTGAAATAAACACAAGTACACATTGAAGTAGAAACAAACCAAGTAGCATACTACTATTTTGAGCAAGATTGTATATACAAGGTGAATATCCCAAGCATCCATTAAGTAATATACAAACTAGTATGATACAGTAATGGCCTCTAGGGCATATACACTAACAATCTCCCACTTGCACTAAGGCCATGTACTGGCGTATCGAAGACCTATCATCTCGATCAGCCGCTCGAACTGAGTCTGGGGTAGGGCCTTGGTGAATGGATCTGCAGTGTTCTCTTCTGAAGCAACCCTCCGAACCTCGATCTCCTTGCGATCCACGATCTCCCTGATCAGGTGATACCGCCTCAAGATGTGCCTGGATCTCTGATGGGACCTGGGTTCCTTCGCTAAAGCTATAGCCCCGTTGTTGTCGCAATACAGAGGTATTGGGTCAACAATGGACGGAACCACCTGAAGTTCTTTCAAGAACTTCCTCATCCAGACAGCTTCTTTTGCGGCATCAGATGCAGCGATGTATTCCGCTTCCATCGTCGAGTCTGCAACGGTTTCCTGTTTGGAACTCTTCCAACACACCGCCCCTCCATTGAGGGTGAAGACAAAACCCGACATGGACTTGGAATCATCCTTGTCACTCTGGAAGCTGGAGTCAGCAAAGGCCTCGATCTGGAGGTCTTTTGCGCCATACACCAAGAACATCTCCTTAGTCCTTCTCAGGTACTTGAGAATGTTCTTTACTGCTATCCAATGTTTCTCCCCAGGGTTTGACTGATACCGGCTTACTACACTCAGTGCATAAGCTACATCCGGTCTGGTACACAACATCGCATACATTATAGAGCCTACCGCAGAAGCGTAGGGTATAATAGACATGCGATCCCTCTCCAAATCAGTCTTGGGAGACATCTCTTTAGAGAGGGTGATCCCGTGACAAGCCGGTAGGTTACCGCGCTTGGAATCTTCCATACTGAATCTTTTCACTATGGTGTCGATGTACCTGGACTGAGAAAGTCCCAATATCCTCTTGGATCTATCACGATGGATCCGGATCCCCAGGATGTATGAGGCATCACCCAGGTCTTTCATGGAGAACCTTTGTGACAAGAATCCCTTGACAGATTGTAGCATAGGAATGTCATTTCCTATTAAGAGAATGTCATCCACGTATAAAACGAGGAATACTACAGTTCTCGCTACAAATCTACTATAGATGCATGGTTCATCTGGATTTTTGATAAAGCCAAATTCTTTGACTGTCTCATCAAAACAGATGTTCCAACTCCGCGATGCCTGCTTTAGTCCATAAATGGACTTAAGCAACTTGCACACCTTTCCGCTGCTCCCACTCTGAATGAAACCCTCTGGCTGATCCATATAGACACACTCCTCTAAATTTCCATTTAGAAAAGCTGTCTTTACGTCCATTTGCCAGATCTCATAATCGTGGAAGGCAGCAATGGCAAGAAGGATCCGAATGGATTTCAGCATGGCTACTGGAGAAAAGGTTTCGTCGTAGTCCAAGCCAGGTCTTTGACGAAAACCCTTTGCTACCAGCCTAGCTTTATAGGTCTCAACCTGTCCATCTACACCAATCTTCCTTTTGAAGATCCACTTGCATCCTACGGGTTTTACCCCGTCTGGAGCAATGTCCAACGTCCATACCTTGTTGGTGTACATGGACTCCATTTCGGTCCGCATTGCATCCAGCCATTTCACTGAGTCAACGCTCTGAACGGCCTGCTGGAAGCTAGTAGGCTCATCATAATCTATGATGCAATCCTCTCGATCCCCGTCTATGAGAAAACCGTAGTATCTCTCGGGCGGATGAGACTGCCTACTACTCCTGCGGAGCGGCGTAGGAATGTCCTGTTCTGTTGAACCTTCTGGTTCCACCAAACTTTCAGTAACAGTCTGTGGTTCTGGAATTTCTTCCAGCTCTACTGCGCTCCCACTTATTTCTTTTTCTATGAACTGGTGTTCTAGAAAGTGGGCATGACGAGAAACAAGAACTTTTTGTTCCTCTTCACAGTAGAAGAAATATCCCTTGGAATTCTTTGGATATCCCACAAACTTGCACAGTACTGAGCGTGCCTCGAGCTTGTCCGCATGCTGCTTTTTGACAAAAGCTGGACTTCCCCATATCTTAATGTGATTAAGATGGGGTCTCTTCCCACACCACATCTCAAATGGCGTGGTAGGCACAGTCTTAGTGGGAACTCGGTTCAAAAAGTATGCGGCTGATTCTAGTGCATACCCCCAGAATGATCGCGGTAACTCAGCGTTACTCATCATGGACCGCACCATATCCAATAGGGTGCGGTTCCGTCTCTCCGATACACCGTTATGTTGCGGGGTGTATGGAGGAGTAAGCTGAGAGAGAATTCCGTTCTCTTTTAAATAGTCCAGGAATTCGGCACTTAAGTATTCTCCACCTCGATCCGATCTTAGAATCTTAATACTTTTGCCGGTCTGTTTCTCTACTTCATTCTTATACTCCTGGAATTTTCCAAAGGCCTCGGACTTATGTTTCATTAAGAAGACATAACCGTACCTTGAGAAGTCATCCGTAAAAGTAATGAAGTAAGAATGTCCGCTTCGGGCATGTGTAGACATTGGACCGCACACGTCACTGTGTACGAGTCCCAAGAGCTCGCTCGCTCTTACTCCATGTCCAGTAAACGGAGTCTTTGTCATCTTTCCTTTGAGACAAGATTGACAAGTGGCATATGATTGATATTCGAACGCATTCAAATATCCTTCTGTATGCAACTTAGTCAACCTTCTCTCATTGATGTGACCCAATCTACAATGCCATAAGAAAGTCTGATTTATTTCTGGAGACTTTCTTTTGTGTGTATTCTGGACATTGAAAATCTGTGGTTGGTTTAACACGTATATACCATTACTCAGAGTACCTGACCCAATCAATACTTGATTAAGGTGAATGTTTACAACATTACTTACAAACGCAAATTCATAACCTTCTTTAGAAACTAAAGATACAGAAATGATATTACAAGTTGCGTTGGGTACAAAAAAGCAATTACGCAAAACCAAAACATGTCCATCTGACATTCCCAGGTGATAGTCCCCCACGGCTTTAGCATCCATGCTAGCTCCGTTCGCAACTCTGAGGGTCATGTCACCTGCCTTCAAATCCCTACGGTTTCTCAACGCCTGCAAAGAATTACAGATATGAGATCCTGATCCGGTATCCAATACCCAGGAAGTAGAGTTTATTGAAAGACAGTTTTCAATAACATACACACCTGAAGCTGAAGCTGCAACCTGCTTCAATTCCTGTGTTCTGGCCTTCCAGGCCCTGCAATCATTCTTCCAGTGTCCTTTCTTATGACAAAAGAAGCATTCTTCCTTATCCACAAGCTTCCCCGCTATCTTTGTTGCTTTCCCTTTTCCCTTCGTATCCACTTTACTAACACCGCCCCTTGGTTTGGCGGGGGCCTTCTTCTTCTTTCCCTTGGCTTTCGCCTTGGACCTAGAAGAAGATGATCCTCCTACAAACAAAGTGGATGTATCCCTACTTTTCTGTAGGGTGCCCTCTGCGCTCCTCAGCATGTTGAGGAGCTCTGATAGTTCAACCTCTTTTTCTTGTAGGTTGAAGTTCAGTATAAACTGGGCGTAAGTGGAAGGAAGGGACTGGAGAACTATATCCGTATATAGCTCACTCTCTAATGTGATCCCTAGGTCAGCGAGCTCCTCAATGTAGCCGATCATCTTTAGCACGTGCTCGGCTACTGATGATCCGACGGCCATCTTTGTCGAAAACAACTTTTTCGACGCTTCGTATCTTGCGATACGTGATTGCTCTCCATACAGTTCTTTTGTATGGAGCAATATGGACTCCATGTCCATATTCTCATGCCTCCTCTGATGTTCGTTGTCCATCGAGGCAAGCAGGAGGCACTTGGCCTTCGCGCTATCAATCTCCCAAGTCTTGCGGATTTCCTTATCCGCGACGCTGGAAGTTGGACCAGGGACAGGGGGAGCTTTGGTGGTAAGAAGATACCCCAGCTTGTCATAAGTGATTGCTATCTTGACATTCCTGAGCCAATCTTTGTAGTTTGGCCCTGTCAGCTTGTTTTTATCTAGGAGTAACTTAAGTCCAGTCATGTTGATTGGTCGCTGCAATTAGGAGAGAGAAGAAGAAACACTCAGCATGATGCTCTTGCAAGTTTAGAGTGGTTTTTAGTTTGTCTAAACAGGATGGCTCCCACTGTTTCTCGAATCCCTCCTCAAACCATAAAGGAAGAATTAGTCAGGATCAATCCCACCGTACAATACTTGCTTAACCGTTCAGCCAGGCCGGTGTCGGTACTTCGAGGGAGGTTTTCCAACGCTTTCGCGAAGTTCCTTAATTAAAGAACCTCTTTTCCCTGGGGGCGTAACCCCGCTAACACCTTTCTAGGCACCTACTAGGTTTATAGCATTGATCGTTAAGTGAGAAATTTCCCGAGGAGTAGCATATACTCACAGTAGGATCGGGATCCAAATATCATCGCGTGACGAAACTGAAGGAATCCTACCAGAATCACCACACTCCAAATGGTATGCAAATCTAGCAAGTTTCAGTACTTATGAAACTCCCGATGTGGATTTTTGCCCCATGCTCTTATGACCTTGACTTTGGCCAAAATATCATAAGTCACATGTCAAGTTCTGCCCGTCACTATCCAGGTTAATTTGGATCCATCCGTATCTACCCTTGACTTTGGCCAAAATGGCAGCACGACTGTCCCAAACCAACGCATCTATCTATGCTACACATGAACACCCAATAGCTACCAATCACTATGCCTTGACTTTGGCCAAAATACATAGCTTGAATACTATTGCCTATTCATGCGAAGCGACGGAGGGCTACGAATGGTTTTGGCGAAACCGTGAACGTAGTGAACTTGATTTAATCGATGGAACGAGATAGCTTTTAGAAGGAGTGGCTCAATCTCCGCATTTAAAAGTTAGTTTTGAAAAGAACCGAGTGGTTTTTCGAAAGTGTTCCATCGACTTAAACTTGGTTTATTATCTTGCATTAGTTCTTTTAATGCGTGATATTCTTGCATTAGTACTTTTAATGCGTCCCATCATTTAATCCTACCATTGCAGAAAACAACCAAAATATGACGTACGCTTATGCCATTCGCATTCGCCACGGGGCCCCGTCATTACCCGTTAGGTTACTTAACTAACGACAGAGCGGGGGCTGGGCTAGCGCGTCTGTAAAACATAAGCAACGCCTAAATAGAAAGCAATGATAGACATTTCAGATCACAGATAAATACATTGGATATACTAGCAATCTGTAATTTGTACGAGCCTGTAACAAAAACAGATAACACGGTCGCGGTGAATAGCAAATACCCCACCCAAGACCCCTACGGGTGCGGCAAACTACCCGCCAAGTCCTCGGTAGTTTGTGCACCCCTCCATGGGTCTATCCTAGGAGCAAAAACAGTAAAAAGAATTATACAATGACGGCTACAACCCCGACCCGGTTGTGCGGCCAAACAAATAATATAATTACATCAATTTACATTTACAATGAATTGCAAGAAAAGAAAACTCTCGTCTCACAACCCCCGGCTATTCACCCGCGACAATCCAACATATTTATATACACATTCCAGCACATTACAGATCATGTATAACCCCGACTAATCGTCTTATAGCGATTAGCCGACGTTCAATACATGCAAACATCACAGATATAACCAACATAGTCAAAGTGCAGTGAAGTTCGGAAAAAAATACGGAATTATAGGACCCCAAAAAGAAATTTCTGTTCTGGAAAATCTGGGTACATATAATATATTTTAAAAATCCCAAAACCAACACAGACACACACTGCACGAAAAACGACGCACTAAAGACAACAAACCGCGGCGCTTCCGCGGCGGCCAAGAAGGGTCACGCGGCGGAAGCGCGGCGGTTTAGACGAATTGGTGAATCGTTTTTCATGGGTGTTCTAACAAAACCCTGAGACGAATTTAGGAGTATAAAGTTTTTCATTTTGACCAGAAAAAATTTCAACAGAAACTCAGTTTTTGTAGTTTTCCGGTTTTGTGATTTTTTTTTCGGTTCCGAACTTCGTTACACTTTACTACCTAGCTAGTTTAAGTTTAGTTAGGCTCTGATACCACTGTAAGTCCATATTGCGACCCCCGGTTCTTACGGGGAGGCGGAAACGGTATAAAAATCAAATTTTTAGTGCAAGAGGCAACATGGACTAAACAAGGTCGGGATCGTGTCTAAACTAAACTAGCAATTACGCTAAAAGGAGTTAGCTACTCGGATGAGGGTTATACCTAAACTTGAACTCCTTCTTCTTGAAATCTTGTAGAGGTTGATGGTTCTCTTTTGTCGCCTTCTTCCGTCGAAGATGGATCCACCTCGAGGGTTCAACCTTGGGCTCTTTCTCGGACTTGGAGTGAACTAGAATCTCCGGCTTGCTAATCCTTTGATCCTAGGGTGAGTAGAGAGTGACTAGGGTTTGCTTTTGTTTTTAAAGAGAAGGATTCTCAACTCATGAGAAGGTTTCTCTTTACTAGAGGAAGAAGAAGATGAAGAGAGGAGAGAGAATGAGAATGATAGAATGAGCTATATTTTTTCTTTCTTGCAACCATAATGCAAAAGAAAAGAATTATCTAATAATAATAATTGAAAATGAGAATAGTTGATGGCAATTTGGAATGACCACAACCATGCTTCATTTAAAAATGTAAGCATAAATCAAGGAAGACTTTTGAAGCATGATGGTGGTCAACTTTCAACCATGGTCAACAAGTCAACCATGGTCAACAAGTCAACAATATCAACCATAACAAAATTCTCATTTAATTACTATTATAAATAGATAATCCATAAATCCATTAGGGTTTGGAAAAAGATAACTGTCAACTGTGCATACGCACCCGTTCCGAAACCCTAATGAAATACCTCATCCTCCGCCTCAAGCAACTGTGCATACACACCTGCATTCTCGTTCCGAGGAACAAGAATACCAAGATATAAAAGCAACCCCAAATATATATACCAGTATCTGGCTCAAACCAGAGCCTGCCAGTATAATCCGTCCGGACTCCAAACGTGCACAAGTGCGCGGATGAGAACGAACCCTGTCGCAAAACCATGCGACCTCTACTCTGTTTTGCCCAGAGGCGAATACCCTCTGTGTGGGACTCTAAAGACTCGACACTACGCTGGCAGTGGGTTTAACCACAGACCGCAAGCGGCACTAGCTGTGCGTAACGGTCCCCAGGTAGATGCCGACAAGAAGGCTGACGAGGTGAAACCCCATCTGAACTCCTACTGAGTCTGAATGTGACAGTCTCCGTACAGTCCGGTCTGTTCGTCTGATACATCGCATGGCGGGCCTAGGGGGTGGTAAATGTCAGTCCCCCAATAGCGGTACAAGTCGTGCCGGAGCGAAGCCCAAAACACCCTGAGATAACACTGGAAACCTACCAGTATATCTCATTTGCCCTGGCCAGGGACTACTCGTGTAATGGCTCTCCTAGACACAGCGCGATGTCAACCCCCAATACCGGGAGAGACGAATCCTGTCTAACCGTCACTGCCTCCAAGTGCTTCGGGACTGCACCCAACCACCACCCGTTTGCACGACTCCTTTGAGCCGTGGTAGGGTAGTGATCAAAGTGCAGTGGGAACACACTTGAGGCGAAGTGCCAGTGTCAAGTCAGCGGACTAAGCTGTACTCATGTCACCTGGGAACTGATAACTGACGATAGGTATAATACCAACCTGTCAGTTCCCGACGAGTCCTGTCCAGTGTACTCGTAACCCAACGAGCACCCGTATACTATCTCCAGTACGACGTACTGATGGCTGTGGGACAGACCATCTCCCACACTGGGATGAGAAGCGCATACGCTAGTCTACTCCGGAGTATCGATGCCCTGTCTCGATAGTCCTGCGACTAGGGACCTGTATAAGGATGTGCTTATAGATTACCCAGCCCCCACTAGTGTGACTGCCATCACAACGCTGGTAATCAAGCAAAGATCCTAAGGGCTCCACTAATGCGTATAAGTGATATACTGAAATAAACACAAGTACACATTGAAGTAGAAACAAACCAAGTAGCATACTACTATTTTGAGCAAGATTGTATATACAAGGTGAATATCCCAAGCATCCATTAAGTAATATACAAACTAGTATGATACAGTAATGGCCTCTAGGGCATATACACTAACAGATACTCAGTAGTTGTAGTGAGATGGTATCAATCGATCCTGGGGAGAATCACTGGAAGGGTTCCAGGGTGATAAAGACGACTGAATGTCAGTCGCAGGCATTGTCTTTACCCTCAGTAAAGGGACGGTATGTTGGAAGGGTTCCAAGCTAGATACTGTGGCATACTAAACGATAAAGGCTGGATACATCGCTACTTAAGATGCTACCAAAGAGGCTGTTTGGGTGTATATAGGTTCATGAGATGAACTACGTTCCTACCATTATGAGACAATGGAGTTGTGGCTTATGCCAAGGAACGTCGGTCCCATCAGTGATCCAGACATATTCTAAGGCAGTATCACCTGATCATGGAGATGGTTGATCTCCAAGGAGATCGAGGTTAGGAGAGTAGACTCAGAAGATAACACGGCGGATCCACTCACGAAGGCCTATTCCCAGAGAGAGACTTTTATGGGATGGTTGAGTATGAGATACTACAACCACTGCTATCAGATGGCCCTAGTGCAAGTGGGAGATTGTTAGTTATATGTATGCTCTAGAGGCCATTACTGTACATTGGATGTATATTATAGTGGATGCTGGGACATATATAGGGAGGACTTTCTTGCTCGACATGATAGTATGCTATCTGGTTGCTCTTTACCTTAACGTGTACATTGATTGTCTCTCTGATACAAGTTGGTAAAGCCCTTAGGATGTGTACTTGACTACATGGACTATGATGCGGATCATATTAGTGGGGACATGGTAGTCCATAAGTACATCCTTCAAAGTCCCTAGTCGTGGGTGTATCGAGACGGGGCATCGATATACCAGAGTAGACTAGCGTATACCTTCTCGACCCATACAGATGGGCGATGGATGATCCTATATCCATCGGTGTTTGACATCAGAGATGATATACGGGTGCTCAGTGGAGACTGGGTACACTGGACGGACTCGCCGAGAACTCCCAGATGGTATTATACCTTACGTCAGATGGCAGTTCTCTGGTGACACTGGTACAGAGTAGTCTGTTGACCCGAGATCGTCATAGAGTCTTGTGTGGTTCCCACTGTGCTTTGATTTCCATCTTACCACGTCCAAGAGGGCGTGCAAAACGGTGGTTTTTGGGTACAGTCCCGAATCACATGGAGGCAATGAGCGATAGGAGGGGATTCGTCTCTCCCGGTATAGGGGGTTGATGTTGCGCTGTGTTCGATTGGCTATAACCGGAAATCCCTGGCCAGGGTTGCTGAGATTTACTGGTAAGTGTTGCCAGTAGTTTCTCGAATTGTTATAGACCTCATATCGACACGACTTATCGAGCTATTGGGGTCTGACGTTTACCACCCCTAGGCGAGATATGCGACATATCAGACGATCAGACCGGACTGTACGGTAAGTGTTACTGGTTGGATTCACACGAGTATGAGCGGGCTTGCTCGTCGATCTTCTGATCGCTCAATACCCGGGTGGCCGTTACGTTTAGCAGACCGCTTGCGGCTTGTTGGTGTTTGATATGATCATCACCTGCTGCCGGCGTATTGACGAGTCTTTAGAGTCCTACACAAAGGTTTCCTGGCTCAAGCGAAACGAAATAGGAGCGCATATGAGATATGTGCGGGACCGAGAATAATGCGTGTATGTGATACCGTATTCTATTCTCGCGATGAATGTATCGATATGGTTGTATGCGATATAACCTAGTTATCGAATCAAGGATTGATTCGGTAAGCCGATACATAGGATACTAGTCGGTTATATGCGATATGACCGGATCGTTAAATCAAGTGTTGATTTAATGATTTAATGTATAATTATATATTTGATATATTACTTTGCATTAACTAGTATTGGTTCACTTTAAATGGATTTTCTCACTTGGATGTACAAGTTGTATATGTGATATACTTTTTGTGCAAATGATTGTATCATGTTTGATGATACATGTTTACTTGGTTAAGTGCAAAGAATTAAACCATGGTTAAACTAATGATTAGGGTTTTGTTTATCCATTACTTATTTATTCATTTATTTATTTGTTTGTTCTTTTTGGAAAATAATAAGCATAAAGAAAAATGGTGGCTTTCTTTGGATGCATGTTGAAGCTTCATGAAGCTTTGACTAAGTGACCATTTTGTCTTCATGCTTAACCCTAACCATTCCTTCTAACCATGATTTATTCTCTACACTTGACCATGGTTGCCATATGATAAGTATTGTTTTATTTTCTTTTTGAGAATAACTTATCATAATTCTTTTCATCATCTTCTTCTTCTTCAAAGATGAAGAAAGCTTGCTTCATCAATGGCAACTTGAGTAATTGAGTGAGAAATCCAATTCTAAAGTGAACCCAACTCCTATTTCTTCATCCTCTACCTCTTGCCAAGTAGTATAGGGTGTTTTCTTCACAAGTTTCACAACTTGGTGAAGTTGGAGCTTGAACTTGTGTTGCCTCGACGTAGATCATCTTCGGCACGAAGCCGACGACCTTGCCCGCCTATTTCTCCGATGAAGCCGACGCTAGAGCCCGGGATTCCATTTGGACAGTGAGGAGACTTCATTGCGGAGCTATGGAGGTGGAGGACCGGATCTACAAAGGTTGTATTTCCGTTTACCATTTAGTTAAGTTGTTAACTAGTTTCAGTTTCGCCTAAAATTCTAGTTAACGATCCGTATTAGGGTTTCTCGGCACCCGTAAAATTTGAAATTGGCATGGTTGATGCCTTGTGAGACCTCTTGGGAGTGCCTAGGAACCCTACAGTTACGAACGAGGACTGACCGGGCTGTAATTCCAGCGACACACGATGGTAGAGATGTGTCTTTTTGATTATGTTTCCTGGTGTTATGGGAACGTTTCGAGCTAGTATTGTTGATTGTGCCCTCTTGTGGAGGAGAGCTCTTGGTTTTTCACCGGATGATCGGGCCATTGTTAGAGCTGCCAGTTGAGAGAGGACTGTCGAGGTATAGCATACCTCAGAGATTATGATGCCGCCTACCGCGCAGGAAGTTGAGCCAGCTATTGCTAAGATTGATAGGATGTCGCTTCCGGAGCTTATGAGCTCAGATCGCCGGAGCTTCCTGGCAGATATGAGACAGATGATAGCTAGTCTACCTGATTGAGAGACGAAGGTGGTTCGTCCAATTTAGGCGCCGGAGCGGGCCCAGTTGAGCTGAAGATTTCCAGTGTGGGGAGTCTTACTCAGATCTAGAGCAGTCCGATTTAGAGATAGCCGCCAAGGTATCGCCTTTCCAGGAGGATTGAGGCGCTGATCAGCGTACAGGCGAAGGAGCCAGTTGTTGCTGCGAACGACGGGATATTGCCCCAGATGTTGGAGCTATTGCAGTACGGGTTGTATTAAGAGATGGTAGAAGGCCGCTAGTCACCGAGGATGAATGACTAGGACATGTGGATCGTTCGCTACCCCGATGCGAGGTCATCAGATAGATTGATTCCAGCTAGAAACGACTTCATGCGGAGACGTTGAGAGTCGACAGAGACGATCGAATGTCAGAAACCTACTATTCCAAGTTTAAAGTATTCAGAAGAATGTGCATGCAATTCTATGTACCCTCTAGAATAATGAAACCCTAACTCGACTTAATGACCGTGTGAAAGCCTTTGAACCTTAGGGTTTACGGCTGTTCTGCGGCGCCATTAGTGAGGCTTGGGTTTGCCCTTCTACGGCTGGACCACCGATGCTGTGGTGTGTACTCTATATTGTTAAACTGTACCCAAGATGTTGAGCTCTTGGGGTATTATGAAGTTCTGACGAGTCGATCGGATGGTTCGACATCATTCGGATATCATGTGATGGGACACACTACTTGGGAGACTCCAGATACGAGCATAGCCATTGGGACGCAGTCCAGCAGGCCAGAGTTCGGCATCGTCGACGAGATAGTTGACCAGGTTCGGATATAGGACCTCACCCAGATGTGTTTTGAGTTGATCGAGGACGGACGAGTATTGAGTATTTCTCCTATGGTTGGGACGCGTTCCCGAGAACCTGTTCGGCCAGACGTCTTCTACCGAATGATGAAGCTACAGAGGCGTTGGGATACGGCCAGTTTCCGAAGAAATGTGTGCGGGACACGCAGATGTCCAGAAAACGAGAAAGGATTATGTAAGAGTACCAGCCTCTGTACAGATCGGCATAGGCAAGATCGGAAGAGACCCTGAGCGGGATTCCTTTCAGGACACTCTGCAATAAGAGTTTCTTCAAGAACAGATGTTTGATGTGCATTCAGAGAGCCAGAGGCAGACGCCAGTGAGCTGCTGCTTTACGAGTGGTCGTGATGATTGACCGAGAGATGACCAGAGGAGTGCCAGAACGGAATCATTTCAGTTAGCACACCTGACTGGGCCGATGAGCCGATGGATGGCGAGATTGGTAAATCCACAGAGAAGATAAAGACCCAGAGGCAGAGGACGCCAGACCGTGAGCAAGAGGCAGGTAGATATCTTGCGCTGCTAGCATTGGATGCCCGACACCTTCTCGACTTTGAAGGAGGAACTACCGAGGACGGTATTTATGATTTGTGATTTTGTGATTCGATTATCACGTATCCATCATCTTAGATTTCGGTATTTTGGACGTTCGGTTTGCGTGATTTAGTCTTGATGACTGAGTTTCATGACATTTGTTTTCACGCACCTTGGTGGCACCTATCGAGTATTTACGATTTTGCATAGTTGTTGCACTTGATATCGTTTTCGTGCCTTGGTTTCACATGTTTGTGATTTTATGGATTTTAGACCTTTGAGTGGATTTTGTGCGTATGCACGCACACGATTTGGTTTTGCACTCTGTATAGTTTACTTATGCTTGTAGTGCAGTAACGTGTATTTTGTGCACTTGGATGCACTGGACTTCGATTTCGATGGTGATGCTCGATATTTGTCTTATGCACTTTACGCACCTGATTGGATTTGCACGTGTTCGGTGCTTGATATTGGATTTCGTGATTTCGTGCATGATGGATGCACCGGATTTGGATTTTTAGCGCATGTTGGGCGCATGTTATGAGATGAGATTTGGTGCACACCAGATGCACTAAATCGGGATTTTTCGTGCATATCAGATGCACCTGATTTTGCTGTCAGGCACAACCGTTGCCTATGACCGATGTGGTGTGCACACCTGTTGCACCTTGATGTCGTTTTGTGCACCTGCTTGGCACATGTATGGATTTTGATTTCCGTGCGCACCAGACGCACGTGGTTTTCATGTTCACTTTTCGGGATTAATTTCTTTTTGGAGCAGTACATTTTTATGATATTGCGATTTGTTTTCGCACTGAGCAGGGCTTGTCAGAGGACAGTGCCTGGATATATTTTGCATGCATAGATAGATTTCAAGGGATTTCCAAAAGCGAGCTATAGTCTCATTATTTACATACGTGTCCGGTACGACACGAAACGTTTGAAAAGAGGGAACCCTTCTAAATTGTTTTTAAAACGGCGGATCGTGCATACTAAACAAAAGATATATACGTATATGGCTATTTTCTTATAGAAATGTCTGCCACTGTGCAGTGTTATGCGCATTGCACATCGATTTTAAGGAAATTTTTGGCATGCATTTCCTTCATATATTTACATATATAGTTCCAATTTATGGCATATCGGTTTTGCTTTGGATTTAGCCTTCGTGCCTTCGCCTTGACTCCGATGATTGCAGTATGCTTGACGGAGTTTTGATTTTGAGTTATCTGCTCATTGCTCATGCGCTTATATTGCGCTACGATGTGTTTTATGGATTGATGATTTCGGTGCCCCGTGGACTTGGACATTTTATTGAAATGTTTTAGAATTTGGGGGGTTTAAATTTAAATTCGGGGACCGAATTTCCTTAAGGGGGAAGACTGTAATATTTCAGGAAAATATAATATTATTTTTGGGAATTTTTATAATTTAATATTATTTTGTTGAATATTTTAATATTTCGGTATAATTAAATACCGATAAATGGGGAAAATTCTGAAGAAAAATTATGGAAATTCTAAAATATGTTTAATGTAGGGTTTTTGGTAAAAAGTTTAACAAAATAGGTTTCTGATGATTTATTTGGTTTTATGAATATTTTATAGGAATTTTATCTGGGCTGCACACATATGTGCATGGTAGCTAGGGTTGAGCCTAGGGTTGAACCATGCTTAGATGACCATGGTGGCTTAAACCTTATGATTAAGTTAAGTGTGTTGTTTAAGGGTGATTAGGGATAAGTTGACTTGTGGCGAGAGAGAGAGAGAGAGGTGGCTATAGGTTATGTCACCCCATTTCATTTCAACTTTTTTTTACTTGTCTTTCAAACTCCCTCTCACACATCAGCCCCAACATTACAACTTCAGCCAGCATCAGCAGCTGAAACAATACATCAGCCAACCGTAACACCTTAGCCCAACACCTACACCCTCATATCAACACTTCAGCCCCCATAAGAACACTTCAGCCCCAATTGTTATAACATCAGCTGATACACCACATCAGCTCCCATTTTCCTCACATCAGCAGCTACATCAGCCACTTTTAGCTGCCACAAAAGCATCAGCACTGCTGTGAAAAGCAGTCACAGCAGCAACAACCCATTCAGAAAGCTTCACCACACCCCAACATCAGATACCTCAACTTCACCACAACCAACACCCCCAGCACAGCAGCGGCTGCAACACACACAAGGAATTAAACAAGAGAAATAGCAAGCAGCAGTAGCAGCCTGATGCAGCAACAACAACAATGAAGAACAGCCCAAGGAGCAGCTCAGCATGCAGCACAACCCTTCCTCCATCCTTCATCCTCTCTTCTCCTACATCCTAGGACTTCCCTTGAGGTATAATCTTGCAACCCAACTCCTAATTTGCCAAGTTCTGATTATAGCTGAAGTTTAGAGTCTATATTGTGAATTAGTACTAGTTTAGGCAAATTTGAGTGAGACTTGACCAAGTGTTGGTTTTGATGGTTGGTATAACCTTATTAGGTGTGTTTGAGACCAGTTCACCCCAGAATTTTCCCAGATTCCAGCAAAATACCTGATTGTTCGATTTAATGCCGGTTAACGTTTTGTCGACTTTTTAAGCTTTTCTGGAATCTGCTACAACCCGGGACCTCCTAAACTAAAATTGACTTGGCAGTGAGATGTGCAGGTAGATAGAAGCCAACACCCAAAGCCCCAGCCACTGGACCCACTTCCTGGCCACAGATATATCCCTTCTGGCCGCAATTTGCGGCCAGAGCAGTAGGGAACCCCCTCGTTTTGCATGAACGGCTGTTTTACCTATAAACTTGACCCTGGGAATGTCTAGTTTTGACTGGTTCCAACCAGGGTAGAATCTGGGTTGATTTTATTGACTTGGTGCATGATTTACGACTTGTTTTCGTATGGATTTTGGTATTAGATGATTTATTTCTGTCGGGTGGCGTTTGAACGCCAACGGCAGAGGGTTATGGACTGTGTTCGCACGCGAGGCCACAGGTCTTTACCTAAGGGCGTAGCATGCACCATTTTGGTTTCCGACATGGTTTTTATGTGTTTTAGCGTGTGATATCCTTGTAGGTACCCCACGCGGCGTCGAAGCGTTGGAGATGCAAATGGCGACATCGGCACCGGCACACATAAGAAGGTGAGTAGATTTATATCTACGGGGAGGAGTCGGGTGGATGGCGTATAGCACCCCCGCAGTCCGATGTCTAGTATACCATATATACTGTACTTATATTTGATAGCTTATGTGTGACATGATTGTTTAGGATGTGGTAGGTGTACTATGCATTGATTAGGGTTAAAAGTAACTAGTGTAGTTCCTGGTCGCGAACCCTAGAATAGTTTGCACCCACATGCACACACGTGCTTATTTGCTATGTTCATACTATGATGACGAGGATATTGGAGGACTTTGGATGTGAGTCGATGAGTTTGGGCATGTTGCCATGATATCGGTGATGTGATGTGATTCGTATTTGGGATACGATATATGATTTTTAGCGGGCCTTTGGGCGTGTCTTTCGCACACGCATTCTTACTTATGTAGATGGTATCGATTCGTACTAGACTTGGATTAGTACCCCAGATTGTGTGATATGATGTTAAGGATACCAGATAATTGATGTGATGACTGTGATATTGACCCGCACCCAGCTATTGGGATGCCGTACGACGATTTACCGTATGAGCTTTATATTGATGATTGATCCGCACTCATGACTTTAGGGTGTCAGATGATTTACGGTATCGTATGCGATACTATTGATGCGGGATCACCGACTATTATCTTTATTTATATAAATCGACTCAGACTTAGGTGGTTTCCTTACCCCTCCCGATTGACTTGATAGTTAGATCAGTAGTTAGTATAGTAGATGTTAGACTAGACCCGAGTCATACCGATTTCCAAACTAACGAATCGAGAGTATTTTAAAGACAGGAAAAAAGGGACTCTACGGATAATTTCAAAAGGGGCATCTTTTCTTAAAAACACCGTAGCCCTTATTTTACTAAAAACCTCGATTCTTCTTATTTCAAAAAGGCAAAACTGCATGACACTTACATATTGATGTAGACTCTTCACTATTGCGTTGATTATTTGATTCCGCATATTCATATTATTTGCATCGCATTACTTGTGTTTATTGAGATATTACCATCATGCTGTTAGGACACCAGCACCATTATCGATGATGTGTATGTTCCACGTACACTGTTTGCCGGCTCACACACTTCATCATCGATAATTGCCATGCCACTACACTGTAGTACCGTTGCATTCATGATATGATTCTTGCATGGCATATTGTACACTTATACCTGTACACATGCATAGATGATTCCGGCTTGATTAGAGATTTAGGAACCGCAAAATATTCTTTAAAACTGATTTATTTTAAATAGAGCGGTTTCCAATATGCCATGTTGCATGACTTACTGATATGCTTACCTTTCTTTACATGTCGCATACATCATGTTTGATTATACGCATTGAGATATGTTGTTTCCATGATATTTCTGGATTTGGGGACCATGGATATTTCAAAAGAAAATATGTAATTGTTTTAAATATTCCGGTCACCCTTGATATGATATTTTCAGTGAGTCTACCATGAGTTTTCTTGGTTCCAGAGAGCTTGTGTGGTTATACCCGATTCGAGGAGCGGTAGGCACCGACTGCGGGTACATGGTGGACCCGGTGAGGTACCCCGGGGCAAGAAGACTCGTATATGCTAGACGGTGAGCCCGGCAGGAGGAGTACTACCTACTTGTGATAGTATTTGGGACCCATCGGTTATCTGGGGGATACCGACTGGAGTCATGAGATGGATATGAGGGCCGACCAGAGTGTGCGGCGCCTGAGATACATGAGGATTTACGTGTCGATGCTAGGCACAGGTGTTCATGATGTTTTCGTGTGTCGATGCTAGGCACTCAGGTTCCATGATTTGATTATATCCTCATATTTCCATGCATATGCTTTACGATATTTACATGCATGATGCTTGTTGTCATTGGGTGACACGTGGACGGGATCCACCGATTTACAGATATTGATTTTCCTAGTTGGAGGAAATCCACATACTGCTAGATTCATGTTATAGTTGGCATTGATTCATATTGATTACCTCGATCATACCTCATATTTATGACATGTTATTACCTGAGGCATTGGCGCGTGTACTTGGCACTACATACATGTATAGATGTTACATTGCCACCTTAGCATGCTTCAGACTTATTCATTTGAGGTTTATATATGTTGATCGTATGACCTAGGATTGCGTCATACATGCAATTTTCTGTACGTAGATGTTCTTCTATTCACGAGTTGGCAACTCACCTCCGTTGTGCCCCAGTTCTTGCTATTAGTTATATGTATGCCCTAGAGGCCATTACTGTACATTGGATGTATATTGTGGTGGATGCTGGGACATATATAGGTAGGACTTTCTTGCTCGACATGATAGTACGCTATCTGGTTGCTCTTTGTCTTAACGTGTATACTTTCCGTCTCTCTGTTACATGTTGATAAAGCCCTTAGGATGTGTACCCGACTTCCAGGACTGTGATGCAAATCATACTAGTAGGGCCTGGGTAGTCAATGAGTACATCCTTCATTATTCCTAGTCGAGGGAATATCGAGACGTGGCATCGATATTCCAGAGTAGACTAGCGTATATCTTCTCGACCCATGCGATGGGCGATGGATGATCCCATATCCATTGGTGTTTGACATCGGAGATGGTATACGGGTGCTCAGTGGAGACTGGGTACACTGAACGGACTCGCCGAGAACTCCCAGATGGTATTATACCTCACGTCAGATGGCAGTTCTCTGGTGACACTGGTACAGCTTAGTCTGTTGACCCGAGATCGTCATAGAGTCTTGTGTGTCTCCCACTGTGCTTTGATTTTCACCCTACCACGGCTCTACTGAGTCGTGCAAACAGGTGGTTTTTGGGTACAGTCCCGATTCACATGGAGGCAATGAGCGATAGGAGGGGATTCGTCTCTCCCGGTATTGGGGGTTGATGTTGTGCTATGCTCGACTGGCCATAACAGGAAATCCCTGGCCATGGTTGCAGTGATATACTGGTAAGAGTTATCAGTAGTTTCATGAATGTTATGGACCTCAAGTCGGCATGACTTATCGAGCTACTTGGGTCTGACGTTTACCACCCCTAGGCGAGATATGCGACATATCAGACGAACAGACCGGACAGTACGGTAAGTGTTACTGGTTGGATTCACAGGAGTGTGAGCGGGCTTGCTCGTCGATCTTCTGATCGCTCAATACCCGGGTGGCCGTTACGTTTAGCAGACCGCTTGCGGCTTGTGGGTGTTTGATATGATCATCATCTGCTGCCGGCGTATTGACGAGTCTTTAGAGTCCTACACAGAGGTTTCCTGACTCAAGCTAAACGAAATAGGAGCGCATATGAGATATGTGCGGGACCGAGAATAATGCGTGTATGTGATACCGCATTCTATTCTCGCGATGAATGTATCGATTGGTTATATGCGATATAACCTAGTTATCGAATCAAGGATTGATTCGATAAGCCGATACATTGGATACTAGTCGGTTATATACGATATGACCGGATCGTTAAATCAAGTGTTGATTTAATGATTTAATGTATAATTATATATTTGATATATTACTTTGCATTAACTAGTATTGGTTCACTTTAAATGGATTTACTCACTTGTTTTGTGCACATTGCATATGTGATATATTTTGTGCACATGATTGTATCATGTTTGATGATACATGCAAGCTAAGGTTAGTGTAAAGAATTAGACCATGGTTAAGATTATGATTAGGGTTTTCATTTTTCATATTTATTTATTTATTTATTTTGGAAAAAGATGAGAAAAGAATGGTTGCTTTTTTTGTTTGCTAGTTGAACATTCTTGAAGCTTTGAATTAGTCCACCATCCTTGTCTTATACTTAACCCTAACCATTCTAGTTAACCATGGTCCATTCTCTACAACTAACCAAGGGTTAGTAAATGATAAGTATTGATTTATTTATCATTTACATAATACTTATCATATTCTTTTTCATCATCTTCTTCTTCTTCAACATGAGAAAAAAGCTTGCTACATCAATGGTGATTGATGAAAAAGTGTGTGAAATCCAAATCTAAAGTCTACCCACTTCCTATTTCTTCATCCTCTACCTCCTGCCAAGTAGTATAGGGTGTTTCCTTCACAAGTTTTCTTGACTTGGTGAAGTTGGAGCTTGATCTAGCGATGCCTCGACGTAGATCATCTTCGGCATCGTCGTCGATGACCTAGCCCGTTTTTCTCCGATGAAGCCGACGCTAGAGCCCAAGATATGATTTGGACAGCGAGGGGACTTCATCACGGAGCTTAGGAGGTGGTGGAACGGATCTACAAAGGTTGTAGCCCCTTTCCTTTAGCTATATTTCCGTTTACTTGCTTGCTTCGCCTATATATCTAGTTAACGATCCGTATTAGGGTTTGTAGGCACTTGTAAAATTTGATTTGTGCATGTTTGATCACTTGTGAGACTCCATTAGAGTGCCTAGGAACCCTATAGTGGTATCAGAGCCTAGCTAGAGCCTTAGGCGAAGTCCCGACGGAGTTAGAAGTCCGATCGACCCGAAACCCCGATTTTAACATGCTCTCTGGACTTTTTTGAAATTCGTGGTTTTTTGTGAATTAAAAATATTCAGAAAAATCAGCAGGAAGATCTAAGACATACTGTGAAATTCGAGCTCCTGTTTCCATCAAAGAGCCGCGTTCCCGCCGCATAATCATGGCTTATGCGGCGGATCCGCGGCCATAATGTATCTTTATTTGATGAAATTTGCACAGTAATTCTTAGAATCCAGTGCTGGTTTTCCTGGGAATATTTTAATATTTATTCCAGAGTTTTATTTTCTGGGTTGTATTGGGAACTCAGTATATCGATCGGATTGTCTAATTTTGTCGGTGTGTTTTTCCGGATAAATCTTAGAATATGTTAAAAAGTTCGACCGGATATAAACCCACTTTTTCCCCTGCCGGAAAATTTCCAATTGTTGGATTTTTCCGTAGTTTAACGACGTTCTAAGTAGTGCAAGTAACGCGATGGACCCTCTAGAAGACAACAAACCTTAACTCGATTATGTGACCGTCTTGAACTGCCCTTTGAACCTTCGGGATTGGGGCAGTACGGCGTGCCATATGTGAGGCGTTGGCTTGACCCTTCTACGGCTGGACCGTTGGTACTGAGGCACGAACTGAATGTTGTTCGACTTATTTCATGTGTTGAGCTGTATCGGGAAAACTTGGGTGTTCGATTGTTCGATCGAAAAGTTTAGCAGTTTCTATTTATCCGGAATGTGATACAATAATTGGAATTCACAAATTGTTATTGTCACGACCCGAAAGTACGGAACGTGATTGGCACTTAGGTTACGAGACGTCTAAAGGCGTAACGTAAACTAAGTCAGCCAAAGCCCAGAAAATCTAAACCAAAAGAAACCAAAGAGAGTGAAGGAAACCTTTCATGAAAACGATTTTTAAAATCAATTAAGTTGTATCGAACCCCTTTTAAAAAAAAACATCAAAAATTTCCGAAAATTTCGGCAGAGTCTCCTCTGTAAATACTATCCCCCAAAATGGGTACAATAAGATATATAACTTATAATCATAAAATGGCATCCCTAAGCGGGAGCTAGCTCTTCGCCCAAGGCGGATCACAACCACACACAATATATATATGCAATAACCATAAAAGAGCATAAAGAAATGCAAAATGTAAGAAAACACAACGTCGGCTCAAGTGAGCTCGACCCAAAAGAAACCACATATACACAAATCTCTCAATCTCATCACTAGGTCGCATATACAAATAAGAGCTGGTAGATGGAGAATACTAGATACAAAAATAGTACAAAAAGAGATAATAGGGCTCTCGCAACCCACCTACGAACAATGTCGCGAGTCTGAGCAAAAGAAGTCACTAACAAGATAAGCCACCGCTACTAGGCTGATGAGTCCGACCTGCAAGACACTGTGGCACAACGGGGGTGAGTTGCCAGCTCGTGAGTAGAATATAACATCTAGTAAGGCAATCGTAAGAATGCACGCAAATGCGTTACAGCATGTATGTCCAGATGTGATGTAATACCTCTAGTATGCATGCACATGTATGCAATGTCATTACTAAATCTTTAAGTGTTTTAAATGCTAAGAGTTCTGCATTCTTAAGTTTAGAAAAAGAATATCTGTATAATAGCTAAATACCATCAAGAAATCATCTGAAACCCGTGTCAAGTATCGACACCAAATATGAAATCACATCTGTTTCAATATCTCACTGTATCAATGTCTCAATACATCGGGCTCCGTCAGTCCGGATCGGCCCATTTCATCAAATCTCACGACAACGGTCGGTATCCTCCGGATATCCGCCGCGCCAAACATCACCGGTAGGTAGTCTTCCCCTGCCAGGCTCATCGTCTACAACTCGATCTTCTTGCCCCGGGGTACCATACCGGGCCCACCATGTACCCGAGACGGTTCATCCACTCCTCGAATCGGGTCTCGAAATCCAATAGAAAACATGAAAACTCATGGTGGACGACACATACATCACGAGAAAACCGCAACTTTGTTTTAAAAATGATAAATATAAGCTTTTGTTAAATTCTTACGGTTTTCCCCAAAAATCCAGAAATCGCAGCAATACTGAAATTCTCAAGAAAATCATAATGTCCAACATGTTGTATATGATAAATGTCTATGATATCAAGGTATGCGATGTGATTTATGGCTAGAAATCTATGTAAGTATGATGATGATGCGAGGTATATACATGCTATGCGATTTCATATATCATGTATGATGCAAGTGGTGATACTAAGCTAAACAGGTTCTATGGTGCTCGTGGCATGGAAATTACCAAAGGCGTGTGTGTCACATGAATAGTGCGCGTGCAGCAGAAGCCAATGGTAATGGTGTTCGTGTCCTACGAAGTGATATCGCACATGTGTATATGAATATCCATGCAATCTAACAGACGATTAGTTATAAGGGTATGCAATGTGAATGAGGGGAGTTAGCTAACAATGCAAATCTTGCCATAAATAAAGTAATCCTAACTACGGGGCGCCTCGCGCCATCCAGACGATTCCCCCATAGATGAATACATCTACTCACCTGAATGCCTCGCTAATCCGATCTGACCACCGCCTTGCCTTTGCGCGCCGCTTCCGATGTTTCCGCGACCGATCCTAATTGCATAACATACAATATAAGATTACAGGTACATGAATGATGCAACTCATAATATGAAAATATTGACACTATCGAATTTATCACAACGTGCACTCGGTATGCGGAAAAATACACGAAAATCGCTAAAACCTTAACTAAAATCGCTGTTTTCGGGGCAATCGTCAAAACTAAAACCGACTAGACAAAACCCCGCATTCGCGCACACTAATAGTCGTATATGATGCTAATTATATCGCTAATATAACGCAATTAGATCACTTCCTAAAATTCATAAAAATCTAGTAAGCGATAGCATACCGATTTCAAAGCAAACATCGCTAATTTACGATATCGCGATCGCAACATCGCACAAATATTCGATCTAACCCACTATATAGCCACAACACTAGCTTAAACCCACTTATCCAATATCAAACCCTAATCTAGAACATCATCCCTTTCTTAAAATTTCAAAAATTAACCATTACAATGAAATTAATCACTTTAAAATACTAAACTAGCTTATTTAAACTACAATTTAACAACTAGTTTAGGATTTATACCTCCCAAGTGAACCCCAACTTGCACTTGACCTTGAAAGATGCCTCCTTTCACCTTGTTTTAAAACAATTTAGGGTTGGAAAGAGGTGGACAAGGATTATGGTTTGAATTTATGAAGAAAATGGTGTATTTTTGTGGATTTTTCTTGATTTTATCATGATTTTAGAAGCAAGAAGTGAGGGGGAAAAATAAGAGCTGCTGCTGCCCAAGCTCGGCCAAGGTGGGAGGGGCAAGAGAAAAATGGAATGGTGTAGAAAATTCCATGGAAAAATCTCTTTCTAGTGCAATTAATGCTTTAACATCAAATTTTCACAAAAAACCCCTTTTTAAGCTCATTTTTGATATGATTCTTAAACCATTGAAAAAAATCTTGAAAAGTCATGATACAATTTTATTAACACTAAATTTTAGTTTATAATATTTCCTAAGTGTGTAATTTATCTAATTAAATTTGTATTTATCACAAATTTAATGTATTTTTAAAAGCTTAAAATAATACTAAAAATAATTAATTACGAAAAAAAATTATTTAACTAGAAAATTTTAAGTAACATTTTAGTGACCAATTTATAGTAATATCTTATCTAAATTTTATATAATTAGGTCTATAATGGAAAATACCTATTTTGACTTTTTACGGAAAAAGCTGATAATTCAGCCGATTACCGAAAAACTGCCTAAACGATTTTCGAAGCGTTACAATCTTCACCCCTTAAAAAAATTCGGTCTCCGAATTTAGAATTTAACTACGCATACCTTCAAAAAGATGGGGATATCTCTTCCTCATCTCAACCTCGGTCTCCCAGGTGACCTCCTCGCTGTTCGGGCCACGCCAAAGGACCTTGACGGATGGTATAACTTTCGACCTCAATTTCTTCACCTGCCGATCCAAAATGACCACCGGCTGCTCGGTGAATGAAAGATCACTCTCTAGCTGGATCGTCTGGTGCTGAATCGCATGGAAGGATCATGAAGGTACTTACGGAGCATCGAAACATGGAACACGGGATGAACATCGGGGAAGCTGGGCGGAAGAGCTAACCGATAAGCGACTGGACCAACACGCTCTAAGATCTCGGAAGGACCAACATATCTAGGACTCATCTTCCCTTTCCGCCCAAATCTCATCACACCTTTCATCGGAGAGACCTTCAGGAAAACATGATCGCCAACAGCGAACTCGAGTCGGCGACGGCGCCTGTCAGCATATGATTTCTGTCTACTCTGTGCTGACCTCATCCTGTCCCGAATCAGCTGTATCTTCTCGGTCGTCTCATGTACGATCTGCGGGCCCAAAATACTGCTCTCCCTGAGCTCTGTCCAGCACACAGGCGATCGACATCTCCTCCCATATAAAGCCTCGAAAGGTGCCATCTGAATCGTCTCCTGGAAGCTATTATTGTAGGAAAACTCGATCAAAGGCAAATGACGATCCCAGCTACCACTGAAATCTAAAACACAAGCTCTGAGCATGTCCTCAAGAGTCTGAATAGTACGCTCCGACTGACCGTCGGTCTGCGGGTGAAAGGCTGTGCTAAAACTCAATCGGGTGCCCAGAGCTTCCTGAAGTTTCTGCCATAATCGGCTGGTAAACTGGGTGCCCCTGTCGGACACGATGCAAGTCGGAACGCCATGCAGTCGCACGATCTCATCAATATAAACCTGGGCGTACTGAGAAAATCCAAAAGTGGTCTTCACTGGCAGGAAGTGAGCCGCTTTCGTCAGTCGATCCACAATCACCCAAATAGAGTCATACCCTCGACTGGTCCTGGATAGACCCACAATGAAGTCCATGGAGACCTGTTCCCACTTCCACTCAGGGATGGGCAAAGGCTGTAACTCGCCGGCTGGCCTCTGGTGCTCGGCCTTGACTTGCTGACAAGTCAGGCATCTCGACACAAAGTCTGTAACATCCTTCTTCATCCCGTCCCACCAGTAAACCTCTCTCAAATCATGGTACATCTTGGTGGAACCTGGATGCACACTGTATACCGATCTATGTGCCTCCTCGAGGATATCGCGCCTCAGTCCCTCAGAATCTGGTACGCACAGTCGAGTCCCAAATCGAAGTATCCCCTGATCATCAATCACGAACTCAGAAACTCTGCCCTGCCGAATCTGCTCAATAATCTCTAAAATACGGGCATCGCCGGACTGTGCCTCGCGGATACGGTCAAGTAACTGTAGGCGTGCTCTGAAATGGGCCAGCTGTCCCTCTGTAGGAGTAAACTCGAACTGCACCCTGCTGTCACATAAACCTGCCAATCCGCCGTCGACTGCATCTGTACTGCGCTCAAACAAGATAAGCTACCTCCGGGCCTCCTACTTAAAGCATCTGCCACCACATTCGCCTTGCCCGGATGGTATAGAATCTCGCAGTCATAATCTTTCACCAACTCCATCCAACGGCGCTGTCTCAGGTTCAGATCTCGCTGCTGGAAGATATACTTCAAACTCTTGTGGTCAGTGAATATCTGGCACGACTCACCGTATAGGTAATGTCTCCAGATCTTAAGTGCAAATACCACTGCAGCCATCTCTAAATCATGAGTGGGGTAGTTCTGTTCGTGTTTTCTCAGCTGCCGAGAAGCATACGCGATAACTCTGTCGTGCTGCATCAATACACAACCCAGCCCCACTCGAGAAGCATCACAAACACCACGAACCCGCCTGATCCTGAAGGCAATGCTAACACTGGTGCAGTAGTCAGACGAGTCTTCAACTGCTGGAAACTATCCTCACATGCCTGGGTCCAATCGAAAGGAACCCCCTTCCGGGTCAACCCGGTCAATGGTGCAACAATGCGGGAGAAATCCTGGACAAAACGTCGATAATAGCCGGCCAGACCCAGAAAACTGCGAACCTCTGTAACTGATACTGGTCTAGGCCAACGCTGAACTGCCTCGATCTTCTTCGGGTCCACACAAATACCATCTCTCGTCACCACATGACCCAAGAAGTCGACACTGTCTAACCAGAATGCGCACTTAGAAAATTTGGCGAACAGCTGATGCTCCCTCAAAGTCTGCAATGTGATACGTAAGTGCTGCTCATGCTCCTCCCGGCTCCGAGAATAAACCAAGATGTCGTCAATGAACACAATAATGAACTGATTGAGATACGGCCTGAATACACGGTTCATCAAATCCATAAATGTTGCCGGGGCATTGGTGAGCCCGAACGACATCACCAAGAACTCATAATGACCATATCGAGTACGGAAAGCGGTCTTCGGAATATCCTCCTTCCGAACCCGCAACTGGTGATAACCTGACTGTAAATCAACCTTCGAGAAAAACCCTGCACCCTGGAGCTGATCGAATAAGTCATCAATGCGGGGTAGGGGATATCTATTCCGCACAGTAACACAGTTCAGCTGACGATAATCAATGCATAAACGCATACTTCCGTCCTTCTTCCTAACAAACAAGACGGGAGCACCCCAAGGTGACACACTCGGTCGGATAAGCCCTTTGTCCAGCAAGTCCTGTAACTGATCCTTCAGCTCTCTCAGCTCCGTCGGGGCCATCCGATAAGGTGGTATAGAGATAGGCCCCGTGCCGGGGATCAGGTCGATGCAGAACTCAATCTCGCGCTCTGGTGGCAGACCAGGCAGCTCGTCAGGAAATACATCAGGAAACTCTCTCACAATAGGGACCTGGTCCAACGGAACCTCTGTGGAGCTAGTATCACAAACATAAGCTAAGAATCCCTGACACCCTTTCCTTAAGAGCTGACCAGCGCGAAGAGAAAAAATCAAGCTGGGAAGGGTAGCGCTACGATCTCCCTGAATAACAAGAACCGGCTCACCAGGAAAACTCAATCTGACTGCTTTCTCACGGGAGTCCACAGATGCATAACAGGTGGCTAGCCAGTCCATACCAAGAAGAACGTCAAAGTCTAGCATATCGAGGAGAATCAAATCAACTGAAGAATCTCTATCCCCGATACGAACGGAACATGATCGGTACACGAAACGGGCAACAAACGACTCGCCTACCGGTGTAATAACGACAAGCGGCTGATCTAACCGAGAAGACTCTCGGCCCAACCTCGGTGCAAAGTACGTGGATACATAGGAATGTGTGGAGCCTGGATCAAATAATACCCGTGCATCAAAAGAACATACTGGTAGAGTACCTGTCACGACGGCATTGGATGCATGTGCATCTTGAGGAGTCAACGCGAACACTCGGGCCTGTCCACCACTAATAGCTGGCTGTCCTCTGCCTCTACCTCGGCCTCGGCCTCTGTCGCCTCGTACTTTCTGAACCGGACCGCCATGCCCACGACCTCTAGGAACATCTGGCTGGCGTGGAGCATCATCAGGAGTAGGAAGTAGAGCTCTCTGAGGAGGTGATGAGGGTGGTAAGGTCACATGCGGGACTGTCGCCGCGCCCTGGCGCCCCATGGTACAGTCTCTGACACGGTGGTACTGACTCCCACACCGAAAACATCCTGGAGACGACTGCTGGGTCTGTGGATATGAACCAAATAACTGACATCGTCTCAATCCTCTGCCTCCACCATCTCCCGGAAATAATCTATCGTGGTGTCTACCCATCTGCCGCTGAGCTGGCGTATCAGTACGGATCCTCTTCGGCCCAGAAACGACCGGATTCTCAGAAATACGCTCCTCCAAAAGTAAGGCTGCATCCATCGCGGCTGCGTATGTATCAAAGTGCTGGGTGCCGATGGCAAGGAATAGCTGTGTATCAAGCCCTCGCACAAACCTCTTTATTCTCTTCTCTTCTGTGTCTACTAGGTACGGAGCATATCGAGACAACTGGGTAAACTGTATATCATACTCCGACACTGTCATCCCAGGAGTCTTGCGCAGAGACTCAAACCTACGGGCTCAAGCATCTCAGACACTCTCCGGAAGAAAACGGGCAAGAAACGCAGCTGTAAACTCATCCCAGGTCATAGAAGGTAGACCTGTAGCTCGGCCTCTCTCTACTGAATCGTACCATGTCTGGGCAAGACCCTCCAGACGAAAACTCGCGAACTCCACCAATCTATCATCAGAACACCTCAACGAACGGCAAATCCGAGCCATCCTATCAACAAATGCCTGTGGGTCCTCTGTCGCATCCGTACCGGTAAAAGCTGGAGGTCTCAATCTCATGAACTCCTGTAGTGAAACAGGGATAGTCTCCATAGTAGCAGGAGCGACCATCTGTGTAGCAGGTACAATCGTGGTCTGTGCGGTGGAAGGAACGTCCTCGGATCTCTGTGCTCGACTGGACTCAACTAAAGATCCCATCATCTGTCGCAACTCTTGCATGACGGCCTCTATTCTGGCAATACGGTCAGGATAAGGCGGATCAATATGACCCTGAGGGGTAGGCGTATCCTCCCGCTCGATCCTCGCCTCAGACGAGCCCGCTCGAATCTCATCCCTAGCGGCAGCCCGCTAAGCTCTCGTAGTCTTTGGCGGCATCGAAGCTGGAATAAGAAACAGGACTGATAAGAACATTGCAATTGAATCAAGGAATGCAAGGAATCAAGAAAGGAAATACAAGCAATTATGTCCTAAGGTTACTTAGGCGGAGTACCGTATCGTAAGTATGCCGCGGATCATACCCACGCTACGCCACTCTGCTTAAGTCACCTACTCCATCTACCAAGGTCGTCCTACACTCAGGAAGGTAAAACCTACGCTCTGATACCAACTTTGTCATGACCCGAAAGTACGGAACGTGACTGGCACTTAGGTTACGAGACGTCTAAAGGCGTAACGTAAACTAAGTCAGCCAAAGCCCAGAAAATCTAAACCAAAAGAAACCAAAGAGAGTGAAGGAAACCTTTCATGAAAACGATTTTTAAAATCAATTAAGTTGTATCGAACCCTTTTTTAAAAAAAACATCAAAAATTTCCGAAAATTTCGGCAGAGTCTCCTCTGTAAATACTATCCCCCAAAATGGGTACAATAAGATATATAACTTATAATCACAAAATGGCATCCCTAAGCGGGAGCTAGCTCTTCGCCCAAGGCGGATCACAACCACACGCAATATATATATGGAATAACCATAAAAGAGCATAAAGAAATGCAAAATGTAAGAAAACACAACGTCGGCTCAAGTGAGCTCGACCCAAAAGAAACCACATATACACAAATCTCTCAATCTCATCACTAGGTCGCATATACAAATAAGAGCTGGTAGATGGAGAATACTAGATACAAAAATAGTACAAAAAGAGATAATAGGGCTCTCGCAACCCACCTACGAACAATGTCGCGAGTCTGAGCAAAAGAAGTCACTAACAAGATAAGCCGCCGCTACTAGGCTGATGAGTCCGACCTGCAAGACACTGTGGCACAACGGGGGTGAGTTGCCAGCTCGTGAGTAGAATATAACATCTAGTAAGGCAATCGTAAGAATGCACGCAAATGCGTTACAGCATGTATGTCCAGATGTGATGTAATACCTCTAGTATGCATGCACATGTATGCAATGTCATTACTAAATCATTAAGTGTTTTAAATGCTAAGAGTTCTGCATTCTTAAGTTTAGAAAAAGAATATCTGTATAATAGCTAAATACCATCAAGAAATCATCTGAAACCCGTGTCAAGTATCGACACCAAATATGAAATCACATCTGTTTCAATATCTCACTGTATCAATGTCTCAATACATCGGGCTCCGTCAGTCCGGATCGGCCCATATCATCAAATCTCACGACAACGGTCGGTATCCTCCAGATATCCGCCGCGCCAAACATCACCGGTAGGTAGTCTTCCCCTGCCAGGCTCATCGTCTACAACTCGATCTTCTTGCCCCGGGGTACCATACCGGGCCCACCATGTACCCGAGACGGTTCATCCACTCCTCGAATCGGGTCTCGAAATCCAATAGAAAACATGAAAACTCATGGTGGACGACACATACATCACGAGAAAACCGCAACTTTGTTTTAAAAATGATAAATATAAGTTTTTGTTAAATTCTTGCGGTTTTCCCCAAAAATCCAGAAATCGCAGCAATACTGAAATCCTCAAGAAAATCATAATGTCCAACATGTTGTATATGATAAATGTCTATGATATCAAGATATGCGATGTGATTTATGGCTAGAAATCTATGTAAGTTTGATGATGATGCGAGGTATATACATGCTATGCGATTTCATATATCATGTATGATGCAAGTGGTGATACTAAGCTAAACAGGTTCTATGGTGCTCGTGGCATGGAAATTACCAAAGGCGTGTGTGTCACATGAATAGTGCGTGTGCAGCAGAAGCCAATGGTAATGGTTTTCGTGTCCTACGAAGTGATATCGCACATGTGTATATGAATATCCATGCAATCTAACAGACGATTAGTTATAAGGGTATGCAATGTGAATGAGGGGAGTTAGCTAACAATGCAAATCTTTCCATAAATAAAGTAATCCTAACTACGGGGCGCCTCGCGCCATCCATACGATTCCCCCATAGATGAATACATCTACTCACCTGAATGCCTCGCTAATCCGATCTGACCACCGCCTTGCCTTTGCGCGCCGCGTCCGATGTTTCCGCGACCGATCCTAATTGCATAACATACAATATAAGATTACAGGTACATGAATGACGCAACTCATAATATGAAAATATTGACACTATCGAATTTATCACAACGTGCACTCGGTACGCGGAAAAATACACGAAAATCGCTAAAACCTTAACTAAAATCGCCGTTTTCGGGGCAATCGTCAAAACTAAAACCCGACTAGACAAAACCCCGCATTCGCGCACACTAATAGTCGTATATGATGCTAATTATATCGCTAATATAACGCAATTAGATCACTTCCTAAAATTCATAAAAATCTAGTAAGCGATAGCATACCGATTTCAAAGCAAACATCGCTAATTTACGATATCGCGATCGCAACATCGCACAAATATTCGATCTAACCCACTATATAGCCACAACACTAGCTTAAACCCACTTATCCAATATCAAACCCTAATCTAGAACATCATCCCTTTCTTAAAATTTCAAAAAATTAACCATTACAATGAAATTAATCACTTTAAAATACTAAACTAGCTTATTTAAACTACAATTTAACAACTAGTTTAGGATTTATACCTCCCAAGTGAACCCCAACTTGCACTTGACCTTGAAAGATGCCTCCTTTCACCTTGTTTTAAAACAATTTAGGGTTGGAAAGAGGTGGACAAGGATTATGGTTTGAATTTATGAAGAAAATAGTGTATTTTTGTGGATTTTTCTTGATTTTATCATGATTTTAGAAGCAAGAAGTGAGGGGGGAAAATAAGAGCTGCTGCTGCCCAAGCTCGGCCAAGGTGGGAGGGGCAAGAGAAAAATGGAATGGTGTAGAAAATTCCATGGAAAAATCTCTTTCTAGTGCAATTAATGCTTTAACATCAAATTTTCACAAAAAACCCCCTTTTAAGCTCATTTTTGATATGATTCTTAAACCATTGAAAAAAATCTTGAAAAGTCATGATACAATTTTATTAACACTAAATTTTAGTTTATAATATTTCCTAAGTGTGTAATTTATCTAATTAAATTTGTATTTATCACTAATTTAATGTATTTTTAAAAGCTTAAAATAATACTAAAAATAATTAATTACGAAAAAAAATTATTTAACTAGAAAATTTTAAGTAACATTTTAGTGACCAATTTATAGTAATATCTTATCTAAATTTTATATAATTAGGTCTATAATGGAAAATACCTATTTTGACTTTTTACGGAAAAAGCTGATAATTCAGCCGATTACCGAAAAACTGCCTAAACGATTTTCGAAGCGTTACAGTTATGAGATAACGGAATGAATATTATAAACGTAGCAGTTTAGTCTCACTTGATCGGTTGCCACGGAATTTTGATGTGATCAAAAGTCCGTAGCAATCACGTAGCGTACGCGGATACTCGCCGGGTAAACTTAATAGACAGCCTCACTCCATAGCCCCGACCAAGTGACTGTAGGAGAACCCCGTCGCCGAAAGCATCCGTTTGGGTGCTCGCGGCAGAGGTGTTCCGCCTTGGTGCACTTTGTCAACGGCGTCGGGGGTGCGGCCGACTACTAAAGTTTGCGACGAGCATTCGATCAGTCTTTCGGGAATCCTGTTGAATTGCCCGACTTGATATTGAAAAGTGTTTTCGATAATGAGACTAAAATGCGGGGTTTATAATTGTTAGGCATGTGATGTCTAAAGAATTCATTTGGTCAGGCATGCGATGTCTGAGGTGGTTGCGGATTCCAACTGTTGTAGTTTTACACTTTCTTTTCTGTGACCGTAAGTGTAATATGTGATATCGCCGGTTTCGTTGCTATATGTCAACGACAATTGAGATACGCATGTTTACTTACGTTGATGACATGTGATGTTATGTATTGCTGGATATGTTATATTGGATCGTCGTGTTTGAATAGCCGGGGGGTTTTTATGTGAGATGAGTGTTTTTCATTTTCATTCATGTAAAAATTTGTATGTAATATTCTTTTATTGGGGCACTTCCAGGTTGCGGAAGTTGTCACCGTTGATGTATATTATTTACTTTTCTGCACTAGGATAGACCCAAGGAGGGGAGCACAAGTAACCGGGTTCTAGGGTCCAGTGGGAGACCATCTCGAGGAGTCGAGTCCGGGTCTCCTAACCCTAGAATTGGTAGGGTTGCTTGCCGCTCTCGTAAGGTTCTAGGGGTGTGGGATTGGCTATTCATCATGACCGTGGAATCTGTGTTTTATACTGGCTCGTATTGAAAACACGGACGTCCTAGTATATCCAATATTTCATATGTTTCTTCTGCTGTGATTTATCTGTGATCATGTGATGTTCTGTGACAGATATTATATATAGTATATATGATATATTATATAGACGTTGCTTATGTTTTACACCCGCGCTAGCCCTGCCCCGCTCTGCCGTTAGTTACCTAACCTAACGGTGCAGACGGGACATCGAGGCGAATGCGGATGGCATAAGCGTACGTTATATTTATCTGTGATGTTTAGGTGGACTTAAATGATGGGATATTCATTAATGAGATTAATGAAAGAAAATAAACCTAATTGATGTTGTGGAATCAAATTTCAAAATAAAAACAGGTAGCTACAGTTCTTGCTTTGCATCGTGGTGTTCATTATAGAACATCCTGCACCTTATTCGATGAGGAAAGGACCGAGATCCCTTCACCGGGAGTGACTCCTTTAGCAATAACTGGCAGATGCTACAACCCTCGGTTTGTCTTTGATCGCTTCTATAGTTTCCGCTTTGCACAGTGATATATATGATATATCCCGCACCTCATTCGACGAGGAAAGGGCCGACGATCCCTTCACCGGGAGTGACCCCTTTAGCAAAACTAGAAAAGCTTCAAAAACATTCGATTTAAAAACCATTTGATTCCGCAACGAGATCAAGTTCAAAGCGTTAAAGGTTTTCACAAAAACCATTCGCAACCCTCCGTCATTTTAGGAAGTAGAGTACTTAGTATTCGTGCTGTGTTTGTTGACCATAGTCAAGGCACAGTGTACGGTAGCTAAGTGATGTCTTCCTACACAGCATATGATGCGATTAGTTAGGACAGTCATGTGGCTTTGTTGACCTTAGCCAAGGGTCATGTGGGTGGGTCTAATTAATCACGAAATGACGGGTAGAACTTGACTAGTACCTATGATTTGTTGACCTTAGCCAAGGTCATAGGTGCTAGGGGTAAAAACCATTATCGGGAGTTTCAAGTGTTGAAATTTGCAATGAGATTGCATACCTTCTATGTGATAGTTGGATCCCGATACCCACTGCGAGTAATTGTTACTCCTGGGAGAGTTTTGCACTTTGCAATTAGCCGATCAAGTAGGTGTCTAGAAAGGTGTCAACGGGGTTACGCCTCTGGGAAAACGAGGTTTACAGTAATTAGGTCCGTGCGAAAGCACGGGGAACCTCTCTCAAAGTACCGACACTGGCCTGGCTGAAAGATTGGCGAACTTGTAGAGTGTAATTAATCCCGGCTAGTCTTTTCTTTTAGGGTTTGAAGGAAGATTTGATAAAAACAGTGGGAGCCATCCTGATTAGATAAAATATATAACCAATCTGATCTTGCAAGAGCGCACGCAGAGTGTTTTCTTCTCTCTCTCCTGGTAGCGACCATATCACGCCTTAATCAAGATAATAAAATGGATGTATTGACCGAACCCGCTTGTTATACTGAGCTGGGGAACGTTGGTCCCGCTCCAACTTATAATTGTTATAAGACAGAACAGGAAATAGGGGAATACCAGAATTCCTATGCCGCCCAAACGAAGAAAGTGCATATGATGCATCTCCTTCGGGTGTGTTCATTACAAAGAACTGTTTCTCAGTATCCTCTGCATCCTGGGTATATGATACCGGATCAGGATCCCAGATATGTAATCTGTTACATAGGGCTACAAAAAGGTAGAAAAACTGAGAACGGGTGATAAGTTTCATGAGGCAGAAAACGGGGCAAGTGTTGCAGCCAAGTCTGTTGGTCACTGTCACCCTGTATTACGAATACATTGATTCTGAACAAATGCTATTAGATACCGAACCTGATATACAAAATCATATCAATCACTTTATTAGTAAAGGAAGGATATAATTTTGTATTGATGGATAATGTTTTGAACATTTCCTATATCAAAAGTTGATCGGTTCAGGCACGTTATCTAAAAGCATTGACGTTCTAAATCAAACTACAGTTCCTAGTATACAGAACACACGCAAGAGGAAAAGTTCAGAAATGAACAAATCATTCTTGAGGCATTGTAGACTAGGTCATATCAATGCGACCCGACTGGCTGAAGTTACATTTTAGATGCATATTTAAATCAGTTTGAATTTACATCTTGTGAAACTTGCCAGTCATGTCACAAAGATAAGATGACCATAGCTCTGTTTATTGGAAACAGAGGAAGAGTTAGTAAACTCTTGGGACTGATACATAATGATGTATATAAGGTCTCCTGTCTACACATGTCAGGACTGGTTCTTTATACTTCATTATATTCTCTGATAATCTCTCAAGATTCAGTCATATGTTCCTGTTGAAACATAAGTCCGAACCTTTTGAGGTATTCACAGAATATAAGTTAGAAGTAGAGAACCAATAACCGGGTATAAGTATTATGTCCTTTGATGAGATCAAGGAGGAGAATACTTGTGCATGGAATTCCTGGATTATTCTAAAGGAGAATGAGATTCTCTCTCAGCATTACTCCTCCAAATAACCATAGCACATTGGTGTATCGGGGCGGAGCAATCACACCCTATATGATAAGATGTGCTCTATGATGAGTACTACTGAGTTACCTGTTTCCTTCTTGGGAGTTATGCGCTTGAGAAGCTGCATACCTATTGAATAGGGTTCTAATCAAATCACTGCCTACCATTCCATATGAGATATGGTATGGGCATATCCTATCTCTTAAGTAAGTTAAGATTTGGGATTGTCCGTCCTATGTCAAAAGCAGAATCGGACAAGATCGAGGCAAGATCAGTTCTGTAGAACTGGAAAGGTTCCAGCTGTACAAAACTGCTAATGATTTGACAGAACCAAAGGATTCAATAGTTTCCGACGAACCTCACCCTCTCCGCCGATCTAGTAGGGTTCCTCACCCACCTGAGAGATACCTCGGTTTCTCGATGACAGTGGGAGCGAGGATTGCATCATGAGATGATGACCCAACTAGATTCGAGCAGGCCATCAAGAGTAGGGACTCTGTAAGAATGGCTGGATGCTTAGCCATCTGAGATGGAATCCATATACACCAACAAAGTATGGACTTTGGTTGCGATATCTGAAGGGTTAAATCCCCATCAGGAGCAAGTATATCTTGAGAAGATTACTTGGTGTAGATGGAAAAGTTGAGACTTTCAAAGCTAGGCTTATTAAAGGTTTTAGTCATCAACCAGGCATGGATAATGATGAAACCTTTTCCAAGTGACTATGCTTAAGTCCATCCGGATCGTACTTAACATTGCTACATACCATGACTACAATATCTGGTGGTTGGGTGCCCTGACTGCTTTTCTAAATACTGATTTAGAAGAGAACGTCTATAAGAACACAGCCAGAGGGCCTCGTACACAGTGGGAGCAGCGGAAACGTGTGAAAGATGCTTTATAGGATAAAGCAGGCATCGCGGAGTTGGAACATCTGTTTTGATGGATTAGTCAATTAAGTTGACATCATCAAAATGGTAGATGAACCTTGTATAAACAAAAGGATAGTAGGGAGTATGGTGACGATCCTCGTAGAGTACGTGGATGCCATACTCATGTTAGGGAAGGAGTTTCCTATGCTACGCTCGATCAATCTCCGCTTATCACAATCATTTGCCATATAGGATCAAAGTGATACCTACTAAACCCTAAGCTTTGGATCTATGAGATAGATCTAATTGGGTGTTAGGATACTCACTAGTTGAAGTGAGATGGTATAAATCGATCCTGGGGAGAATCACTGGAAAGGTTCCAGAGTGATAAAGACGACTGAATGTCAGTCACAGGCATTGTCTTTACCCTCAGTAAAGGGACGGTATGTTGGAAGATTTCCAAGCTAGATACCGTGACAAACTAGACGATAAAGGCTGATAACATCGCTATTAATGATACTACCAAAGAGGCAGTTTGGGTGTATAATGGTTCATTAGATGAACTAGGTTCCTACCATTGTATGACAATGGAACTGTGGCTTTGGCCTAGGAACCCTGGTCCCATCAGTGGCCCAGACATAATCTGAGGCAGCATCACCTGATCATGGAGATAGTTGATCTCCAGGGTGATTAAGGTTAGGAGAGTAGACTCAGAGGACAACACGGCGGATCCACTCACGAAGGCCTTTTCCCAAAGAGAGACTTTTAGGGGATGGTTGAGTATGTGATACTGCAACCACTGCTACAGATGGCCCTAGTGCAAGTGGGAGATTGTTAGTTATATGTATGCCCTAGAGGCCATTACTGTACATTGGATGTATATTGTGGTGGATGCTGGGACATATATAGGTAGGACTTTCTTGCTCGACATGATAGTACGCTATCTGGTTGCTCTTTGTCTTAACGTGTATACTTTCCGTCTCTCTGTTACATGTTGATAAAGCCCTTAGGATGTGTACCCAACTTCCAGGACTGTGATGCAGATCATACTAGTGGGGCCTGGGTAGTCAATGAGTACATCCTTCATTGTTCCTAGTCGAGGGAATATCAAGACGGGGCATCGATATTCCAGAGTAGACTAGCGTATATCTTCTCGACCCATACGATGGGCGATGGATGATCCCATATCCATTGGTGTTTGACATCGGAGATGGTATACGGGTGCTCAGTGGAGACTGGGTACACTGAACGGACTCGCCGAGAACTCCCATATGGTATTATACCTCACGTCAGATGGCAGTTCTCTGGTGACACTGGTACAGCTTAGTCTGTTGACCCGAGATCGTCATAGAGTCTTGTGTGTCTCCCATTGTGCTTTGATTTCCACCCTACCACGGCTCTACTGAGTCGTGCAAACAGGTGGTTTTTGGGTACAGTCCCGATTCACATGGAGGCAATGAGCGATAGGAGGGGATTCGTCTCTCCCGGTATTGGGGGTTGATGTTGTGCTATGCTCGACTGGCCATAACAGGAAATCCCTGGCCAGGGTTGCAGTGATATACTAGTAAGAGTTATCAGTAGTTTCATGAATGTTATGGACCTCAAGTCGGCATGACTTATCGAGCTACTGGGGTCTGACGTTTACCACCCCTGGGCGAGATATGCGACATATCAGACGAACAGACCGGACTGTACGGTAAGTGTTACTGGTTGGATTCACAGGAGTGTGAGCGGGCTTGCTCGTCGATCTTCTGATCGCTCAATACCCGGGTGGCCGTTACGTTTAGCAGACCGCTTGCGGCTTGTGGGTGTTTGATATGATCATCATCTGCTGCCGGCATATTGACGAGTCTTTAGAGTCCTATACAGAGGTTTCCTGGCTCAAGCGAAACGAAATAGGAGCGCATATGAGATATGTGCGGGACCGAGAATAATGCGTGTATGTGATACCGCATTCTATTCTCGCGATGAATGTATCGATTGGTTATATGCGATATAACCTAGTTATCGAATCAAGGATTGATTCGATAAGCCGATACATTGGATACTAGTCGGTTATATACGTTATGACCGGATCGTTAAATCAAGTGTTGATTTAATGATTTAATGTATAATTATATATTTGATATATTACTTTGCATTAACTAGTATTGGTTCACTTTAAATGGATTTACTCACTTGTTTTGTGCACATTGCATATGTGATATATTTTGTGCACATGATTGTATCATGTTTGATGATACATGCAAGCTAAGGTTAGTGTAAAGAATTAGACCATGGTTAAGATTATGATTAGGGTTTTCTTTTTTCATATTTATTTATTTATTTATTTATTTTGGAAAAAGATGAGAAAAGAATGGTTGCTTTTTTTGTTTGCTAGTTGAACATTCTTGAAGCTTTGAATTAGTCCACCATCCTTGTCTTATACTTAACCCTAACCATTCTAGTGTTGGAGATAGTGCCCTCAGAGTCAATTATTAGGTCACAGGTACGTGATTGTAATGATTGAGGGATGACCTATCCCGGTAGGACAGTCTTACTCGAGATGATAGTATGCTATCTGGTTTACCTTTATCATCGTGTACTGCTTTAAGTGACCTGACATGTCGCTATTACACGTTGATAGAGCCCCTAGGATTCTTGCTTGACCACCAGCAGTATGAGGGCGATCATATAAGTGGGAGCTGGGGGTCTACAAGCATATCCTTAAAAGGTCCCTAGTCGTGGGAGTTTCGAGACTGGGCATCGATACTCCATTAGTAGACTAGTGTATACAGTCGAGACCCCGACGAGGGGCGGTGGCCGGTCTCACAAGCCACAGGTGTCAGTTGGATCACCTAAGATGTATACAGGTGCTCATTGGGTTATGAGTACACCGGACATGACTCGCCGGGAACATGCTAGTTGGTCATATACCAGACGTCAGATGGCAGTTCCCTGGTGACATGTGTGCAGGTTAGTTCATCGACCTGGGGATCGTCATTTGTCTCGTGTGAGTTCCCACTGTACTTTGATTACTACCCTACCACGGCTCAAAGGAGTCGTGCAAACAGGTTTTAGTTGGGTACAGTCCCGAGCCACATGGAGGCAGTGAGCGTATCTTCAGGGGTTCGTCTCTCCCGGTATTGGGGGTGAGGTCGTGCTGTGTCTAGGAGAGCCATTACACAAAGTCCTTGGCCAAGGCAAGGAGATTTACTGGTAGGTATTCCAGTAGTATCTCAGGGTGTTCTGGGCTACACTCCGACACGACTTGTACCGCTTTTGGGGGTCTGACTTTTACCAACCCCCTAGGCCCGCCATGCGATACTCATAGACGAACGGACCGGACTGTACGGATATTGTCACTGACAGGCTCAGTAGGATGTCAGGATGAGTTCGCTCATCGACGTCCCTTTTGGTCAATAGCTGGTGGCCCGTCACGTATTGGCTTATACCTCTGACGTGCTAGTGGTTAAATCCACAGCCATAGTATTGACGAGTCTTTAGAGTCCACCACACTTTCAGTTACTCAGCTTTTGGGCGAAACGCTGTAGAGGCCGTATGGAGATATGGCAGGGTCCGATCAGATACGTGCGGTATTGCACGGATCAGGATCGGACGGTTTGTACTAGTAGCCATATAGGTTTATGGCAGGGTTCGATCAGATACGTGCGGTATTGCACAGGATCAGGATTGAACGGATAATACTAGCCGGCTTTGGTTTAAGCCGGTCCTAGTTTAGTACAGTGTAGATTTTGTCTCTTTGCATTTGTATCCGGACGGAATACAGATGCGGGTGTGTATGCACAGTATCGGGGTTTTCCTGTAATTTATTACGGGACCAGTTTTCTGGAGTTGCCAGTTTGCATTCCGTTCCGGCCGGTTTTCCTTTGTTCTTTCCCGGCCGGACTTTTCCGTTGGAGGGTGTTATTTGCAAGTTTGCAAATAACACATTTATGGAGGGGTTTTATGTAAAAGATTGATATGATAGCATCATTATCCTTTCCTCCATCCCTTGCATTTATTTTGACATGATTGGGTATGGGTTAGTGATGGGCCGGCCACTGTGGAAATTGGAGTGGGGTTTTAAATTTTAGTGGTTATGATTAATATATACTCACATGAATGAAAATGAGTGTGCTGGAAGTTTTGTGGGGGCTTGATTAATTAATATATATTCTTTTTGGTTGCTTTGAGTGGGGTGAGTGCTTGCTTCATTTTACACATTTTTTTCCAGTGAGCAAACTGGGGCTGGCCGAGCTCTATGGTGCATGGATGCTCCATTTTTCTTAAGCATCCATGGGAAAATTCTTTTCTACAAAATTCCTCCATAATGGCAACTATCCAAAACCCCAATGAGACAACTATACTATACATTCTACAGCAAATCTTGGGCGCGTCGGTTAGCCAACTTCGCGCCCGAGTTGCCTCGGTATTGAGGTGGGAGCCCGTAAAAGATACAGGCGATATGGTGCCCTTCCGGCAAGGAGGCGACGACCGGAGGATCCGCGGGAGATCGGGACGACGACGAGAAGACCGGAGGACTCGGATCACTCGGTATATCTCTTTCCCTTCTTCTTGTTAGCTAGACTAGTTTAATGGTTACGATCCGGATGTCTAGTGCGCGGTGGTGCCGGTTTGCAAAGTCCGCAAAATTAAAGTTTATCACCGCTTCCGCATTTGGCCGCCGGTTTGACGGCCGGGGCGCCGCCGTGCACTTACAGTGGTATCAGAGCCTCGCCATTAACTTCGTCTAGCTTTGTTTAAATGTGTTTTACGTTTCCGATCGAACAAAATCCCGAAAACACGTATTTCAACCACATCAGTTTCTGTCGAATTTTTTTTGAGTCCAAAAATTTTTCAGGTTGTCTCAGAGTGATGTGCAGGGAATTATAAGCATACTGCAAAAATCTGGTACCATGAACTCACTATACCGCCGCGGAAGGGCGGCCAAAAACCCTGCTTTGGCCGCGCTTCCGCCGCGGTTGTAACTGTTCACGCTCCCAAATTTTTTCAGTATGTTGAAATGTGGTTTCTGGAATATTAATATTGGGCCCAGGTTTTCTGTGAGTGCTACAGTTTTGATTGGGGGCCCACTTGTTAAGGTTTGATCAATCGGAAAATTTTAAACACATTTTTCACAGTATTTACATTATATCTGCGACCGTGAATGTCACTCGATCGGTAAATCCGGTCTAACTGCTATAGCCCGGTTAGACGGATTTGCGAACGTGACTTTCACGTTGATGTTCTGTTTTTGCTGTGATGTTGCGGATCGGTCGTGGAGGATAGCCTGGATGCAATGCTAGTACCGTTTTGTTGTATTATGTACATTTGATATTGCGGGGCGAGCGTTCGACATGTGGACTGCCGTCACTGCCTGTTTGTATTATTCTTTTGGGGCACGACCTGGTTGCGGTCGATGTACCCGTTGTATGTATATTTTACTTTCTGTACTAGGATTACCCCGCGGTGGGGTGCACGGATAGCCGGGTTCTAGAAGGCAACAAGCCCGCATCTCATGGCATTGGGACGGAGGGGGCTTCACTCCAGGATTGGCTGGCTATTCGCCGCACTCGTAGGGGGTATAGGATTTCATTGCACAGGCTATCCACACGACCAGGGGAACGTCGGGTTTCAGTAGTGGCTCTATGAAACCCGGGGATCCCAGAAATCTGTATTGTTCTGTGATGCTGTACATTTCTGTGATGTTGCATTTTATTCACGCCTTGAGCGAAATACTATATATTGGTATATATATTAGTAGATTTTGTATATGTTTTTCACCCGCGCTAGTCCAGTCCCCGCTCTGCCGTTAGTAAGCTAACCTAACGGGTGATGATGGGACCCAGTGGCGAATGCGGATGGCATATACGTACGTCAGTATATTTTCGTTCTTTGTGGTGTGATCAATTGATGGGACTGCATTGATTCGGATCAATGCAAGTTAAACAAACCTATTCTGATGTTGTTGGAACACTTTTCAAAAAGCTGTTATTGCAACGACGTTCATTTCTGTTTTGCATCGTGGTATTCATTTGGAATATCCTGCTCCTCAGTCGACGAGGCAAGGGCCGAGATCCCTTCACCGGGAGTGACCCCTTGGACAGAAGTTTGCGTCAGGGCATTAACTTCACTATAGCCGATTACTTTTGCTTTGCACCGTGGTATTCAGTTGGAATATCCTGCACCCCATTCTACGGGGAAAGAGCCGAGATCCCTTCACCGGGAGTGACCTCTTTAGCAACGGTTTTCGTCACTATATTTTTAAAAAAAAAAAAGCTATCCGTTCCTTCGACGATATCAAGTTCATTACGTTAAAGGTTTTCGCCAGAAGCCATTCGTAGCCCTCCGTCGTTTCATATGGATAGTCAGTAGTATTCAAGCTGTGTATGTTGGCCAAAGTCAAGGCACAGTGTTTGGTAGCTATTGGTTATTCATATGCAGCATAGATAGATGCGTTGGTTTGGAACAGTCGTACTGCCATGTTGGCCAAAGTCAAGGGTATGTACGGGTGGATTCAAATTAACCTGGAGAATGATGGGTAGAACTTGACATGTGACTTATGATATGTTGGCCAAAGTCAAGGTCATAAGAGCATGGGGCAGAAATCACATCGGGAGTTTCAAAAGAACTGAAACTTGCCAGATATGCGCATACCTTCTGGAGTGTTATAGCGTGAGCGGATTCCGTCACGTTATCATGCGATGATAGTTGGATCCCGATTCCCACTGATGAGTTAGTTTACTCCTCGGGTAACCCTGACTAATTCTTCTTTCAGGTTTGGAGGAGAATTTGAGGTACAGTGGGAGGTTTCCAGATTAGATAAATTGGTAACCATTCTGATCTAGGTTAGAGTGCACGCTGAGTGTTTCTTTTCTCTCTCTCTTTGGCAGCGACCATTGACCCGACCCTAAGACTTTGACTCAGAGACCAAGTTGACCGAACCTTCTTAACACTGGCTTTTGGATTGTCAGAGTTGCAAACCTCATTGCCACTCCTACTTTTACCCTTTTCTCCAGGACACCCCGTTTTACTACGAACGTCCAATTCCATTGGACAAAACCATCGTATGGTTAGATACGAACTCGAAAGAATTTATTCGAGGATGGTTTCCGGTTCTGGAGAAAACGGATAGGATTATTCAGTTGTCTTTTCCTTTTACCTTCTCTCAGGTTACGAGTACTCCTTGGTTTAGGGGTAGTACACCTATTACGCAAATTGGATTGTCTTCTTCCAAACCTTAGGCTGGTGCCGACCGGTAGGGAATGAAGAAAACCAATTAGCATAACGAAGGTGTACAGAAGGTATTAAGTTCAGACAAAACAAGGGATTAGTAAGAGGGCAAAGTAAATTGCAACAGATATTCACGACCAAACCAAATATTTCGTTACCACTCCCACATCACCTTTGTATTTCTCCAGGACACTCCGTATCACTACGAAGATCCACAGTTTATTTGGATACTCCATCGTATGGTTATATACGAACTCGAATGGAACTTGTTCCAGTTCGGGGATGGATTCTGGTTCAGGAGAAATATGAATAAGGTTTATTCGGTTGTCTTTTATCTTCACCCTCTCTCATTGCGAGTGTTCCTAGGATTGGGACAGTACACCCATTATGCTTATTGGATAGTCTTCTTCCAAACCATAGGCTGGTGCCGTACGGTAGGGAAGGAAGAAAACCATTTGGCCTAAAAGGGTGTGCAGAAGGTAAAGACTAAAGACATATGAAGGGATTTGGAGAGGTGACAAAGAACTATACGGTTACAGTCGTGAATCTGGAAGAGGCATTACTAGGAATACCAGAATACCCCATCGGAACATTTCAATGTTTCAGTTCAACTGTGTAATGTTAAAGGAAAACTGATTTCCCGATTAGATACTTACTCCAGGGTATGTATTTACCAGGTATGATTCTCACATCTGTATGGTTTTACAGATGATGAGTGGGAGTAGGTTATTGGGAATTGGGTGATCATCCTCATTATATCGGGATTCGTTGTAATCGGTGATATTTGAGGAAATCACCTGGGCTGTTTGCCGGTCGGCAAATATTTGGTTTTGAATATCCGCAGTTATGCACCAATTTCAAATTGATATATCTGTACGTCTATTTTCATAGAGTGAGATATACCTTTCTGAAATTATGTCTACGACATTTACCTATATCAGTGGATGGTTAGGTAAGGAGCATTAAACAGCGGTGTAATTCTTCTTAACCATAAGTACAGTTTTCAACCTACGACAGACAGTGAATGAGTTATCAGACTCAAGGGACTTATACAGAGTATTGTATGTTGTCCAGGGTCCATCAGGACAGAGGGGTTGGTCCTCGTACTACATTCAGTTTACTTATGACTTCTCTAGTTTTTAGACAGGTGTTTCATGGAAACGCAGGGTCCGAATTTGGAGAAGTTATTGGTATTTGAATAGAGTGGAGAACCAGGTGTCACAAGTATCGGGATTCTTCAAAGTGATCGAAGATGTAGATACTTGTGTATGGTGTTCAGTTGATAGTAATGATTAAGAGAACTTGCTTCTCTTTCAGGTTACTCATAATTGGAAGCATTCCTAAGTTGAGTAACGCTGATCGGCCTCCTCCCATTTAGTTGACATGCACTGGAGATAGCTGCATGATTTGAATCTGGTTCAATTAAATCAGTGCCTCTGGTTCTATATTGGATATAGTACAGTTCATATCTTACGGGGAGTTGTCCGGCTTATGATTAAAACCAGACTCTGGATAACTCAAGGCACGTTTCTGTAATGGCTGTTTGTGGGTTGACCCAGGCTATGACGAGGGTTGACTTTCTACCATCTGGTAGATCAATAGAAATATTGTTCTAAACTCGCCACAGTTTTTAATAAAAATGGATTTTTTCAAAAACAGTAGTGGGAGTATGGTAGAACTGGAAGTGATTCCAGAACCGCAAACGATTACTGAAGATTTGATAAGGAACCTAAAGATTCAATCTGATTTGACATTCCATTGGCCACTCCGCAGATAAGGTGGGTAACTTCAGGCACCCGAGAGGTACTCCGGTAGCCTCAAGGACGGTGACAGGAAAGTTCTTGTTTACCCACACTTGCCATTGCTGTTGTTCCAGGCTGCGAGACCCGGCAGGAGGATGAGTATAGTGTCGTTCTGAACTAGCTTCAGAAGTGTACGTGTATATGACTCTGCCAGAGGGTTGTCGTAGTCAGTGGGAGCAGCGGAAGCATTGGTGGACATCGGGCTTATGTCTATTTATAGACTAAAGCAGATATAGCGGAGATAGATCATCTATTTCTGATGTGACAGTCATGGGTTTGACGTTATCAGAATAAGGGATGGATCTGTTGAGAAGGTAGTAGGGTGTGATATCCGGGTTTTGGATGACATACACATAGTAGGAAGTGACATTCCTATACTACGATCGGTTATTCTTTGGTTGTCACACAGTGGTTTCTCCACATGGGACTTGGACACAATATCAAACATGCTGGTTACTAGATCTATAGTTTTAGATCTAGATTTGGGTGGTTTCCCAATCAGGGTACCTTGACAGCATTCTAAGAGTATTTAGAATGGACGACTCCTGGCACGGTGGTGTACCTGCAGGTGATGGAGTCACCCTCTCTAAAGGTGTCTTATAGACTAAAGGGGAGAGGGATGCGCATGATTGACAGATCACTTGCTTAAGCAATTGAGTCAATCATGAGATGTCAAGTACCACACCAGATGTTGTTCTTGCACTAGATGCAATAAGATGATATTTATCCAATCCTGGAGAAACAGTCGGAAGCAGTTTTAGAACATAAGTGAATGTTCTAGGGATATGATAACGACTGCCTCCTTTAGGAGACGGTTATCACTCCAGGCTTCCAAGGTGACATGGACGACAAGGAGGTTGTCAGAGTTATAGTTTTCCTTCTGATGAGGTGCAGTATTTTGGACAGGTGGTCCAAGGCAATACTGAGAGTGGCATGGCGCAGGATACTGATTAAGTTCAGTTGACGATACAGTCTAAGAAGTTTGGATTTGGAGTTCATTTATGAGCTATGTCCCATCAGACATCCAGACACATTCTAAGACAGGTATTGCTCATTTCGGGAGATGGGTTTCTCCGCGAACATGAGATATAGAGAGACATGGAAAGAAACAACAAAGCGGATCCACTCACTGAGGCTATTCCTCGAACGCAATAGTTCCGCAAACGAGCTTTGTGAGACTGACTAGTAGAGGAGTTGGATGTTCGGTATCACACGGGCTGTGAGTATGCGACATCGCAATAATTAGCCTTGAGTGCAAGTGGGAGATTGTTGGAGATAGTGCCCTCAGAGTCAATTATTAGGTCACAGGTACGTGATTGTAATGATTGAGGGAGGACCTATCCCGGTAGGACAGTCTTACTCGAGATGATAGTATGCTATCTGGTTTACCTTTATCATCGTGTACTGCTTTAAGTGACCTGACATGTCGCTATTACACGTTGATAGAGCCCCTAGGATTCTTGCTTGACCACCAGCAGTATGAGGGCGATCATATAAGTGGGAGCTGGGGGTCTACAAGCATATCCTTAAAAGGTCCCTAGTCGTGGGAGTTTCGAGACTGGGCATCGATACTCCATTAGTAGACTAGTGTATACAGTCGAGACCCCGACGAGGGGCGGTGGCCGGTCTCACAAGCCACTGGTGTCAGTTGGATCACCTAAGATGTATACAGGTGCTCATTGGGTTATGAGTACACCGGACAGGACTCGCCGGGAACATGCTAGTTGGTCATATACCAGACGTCAGATGGCAGTTCCCTGGTGACATGTGTGCAGGTTAGTTCATCGACCTGGGGATCGTCATTTGTCTCGTGTGAGTTCCCACTGTACTTTGATTACTACCCTACCACGGCTCAAAGGAGTCGTGCAAACAGGTTTTAGTTGGGTACAGTCCCGAGCCACATGGAGGCAGTGAGCGTATCTTCAGGGGTTCGTCTCTCCCGGTATTGGGGGTGAGGTCGTGCTGTGTCTAGGAGAGCCATTACACAAAGTCCTTGGCCAAGGCAAGGAGATTTACTGGTAGGTATTCCAGTAGTATCTCAGGGTGTTCTGGGCTACACTCCGACACGACTTGTACCGCTTTTGGGGTCTGACTTTTACCAACCCCCTAGGCCCGCCATGCGATACTCATAGACGAACGGACCGGACTGTATGGATATTGTCACTGACAGGCTCAGTAGGGTGTCAGGATGAGTTCGCTCATCGACGTCCCTTTTGGTCAATAGCTGGTGGCCCGTCACGTATTGGCTTATACCTCTGACGTGCTAGTGGTTAAATCCACAGCCATAGTATTGACGAGTCTTTAGAGTCCACCACACTTTCAGTTACTCAGCTTTCGGGCGAAACGCTGTAGAGGCCGTATGGAGATATGGCAGGGTCCGATCAGATACGTGCGGTATTGCACGGATCAGGATCGGACGGTTTGTACTAGTAGCCGTATAGGTTTATGGCAGGGTTCGATCAGATACGTGCGGTATTGCACAGGATCAGGATTGAACGGATAATACTAGCCGGCTTTGGTTTAAGCCGGTCCTAGTTTAGTACAGTGTAGATTTTGTCTCTTTGCATTTGTATCCGGACGGAATACAGATGCGGGTGTGTATGCACAGTATCGGGGTTTTCCTGTAATTTATTACGGGACCAGTTTTCTGGAGTTGCCAGTTTGCATTCCGTTCCGGCCGGTTTTCCTTTGTTCTTTCCCGGCCGGACTTTTCCGTTGGAGGGTGTTATTTGCAAGTTTGCAAATAACACATTTATGGAGGGGTTTTATGTAAAAGATTGATATGATAGCATCATTATCCTTTCCTCCATCCCTTGCATTTATTTTGACATGATTGGGTATGGGTTAGTGATGGGCCGGCCACTGTGGAAATTGGAGTGGGGTTTTAAATTTTAGTGGTTATGATTAATATATACTCACATGAATGAAAATGAGTGTGCTGGAAGTTTTGTGGGGGCTTGATTAATTAATATATATTCTTTTTGGTTGCTTTGAATGGGGTGAGTGCTTGCTTCATTTTACACATTTTTTTCCAGTGAGCAAACTGGGGCTGGCCGAGCTCTATGGTGCATGGATGCTCCATTTTTCTTAAGCATCCATGGGAAAATTCTTGTCTACAAAATTCCTCCATAATGGCAACTATCCAAAACCCCAATGAGACAACTATACTATACATTCTACAGCAAATCTTGGGCGCGTCGGTTAGCCAACTTCGCGCCCGAGTTGCCTCGGTATTGAGGTGGGAGCCCGTAAAAGATACAGGCGATATGGTGCCCTTCCGGCAAGGAGGCGACGACCGGAGGATCCGCGGGAGATCGGGACGACGACGAGAAGACCGGAGGACTCGGATCACTCGGTATATCTCTTTCCCTTCTTCTTGTTAGCTAGACTAGTTTAATGGTTACGATCCGGATGTCTAGTGCGCGGTGGTGCCGGTTTGCAAAGTCCGCAAAATTAAAGTTTATCACCGCTTCCGCATTTGGCCGCCGGTTTGACGGCCGGGGCGCCGCCGTGCACTTACATCTAGTTAACCATGGTCCATTCTCTACAACTAACCAAGGGTTAGTAAATGATAAGTATTGATTTATTTATCATTTACATAATACTTATCATATTCTTTTTCATCATCTTCTTCTTCTTCAACTTGAGAAAAAAGCTTGCTACATCAATGGTGATTGATGAAAAAGTGTGTGAAATCCAAATCTAAAGTCTACCCACTTCCTATTTCTTCATCCTCTACCTCTTGCCAAGTAGTATAGGGTGTTTCCTTCACAAGTTTTCTTGACTTGGTGAAGTTGGAGCTTGATCTAGCGATGCCTCGACGTAGATCATCTTCGGCATCGTCGTCGATGACCTAGCCCGTTTTTCTCCGATGAAGCCGACGCTAGAGCCCAAGATATGATTTGGACAGCGAGGGGACTTCATCACGGAGCTTAGGAGGTGGTGGAACGGATCTACAAAGGTTGTAGCCCCTTTCCTTTAGCTATATTTCCGTTTACTTGCTTGCTTCGCCTATATATCTAGTTAACGATCCGTATTAGGGTTTGTAGGAACTTGTAAAATTTGATTTGTGCATGTTTGATCACTTGTGAGACTCCATTAGAGTGCCTAGGAACCCTACACTTGCAGGTGTTTGCCGTACAGGGATTCATTACGGCTTGCGGCACTGCTTCTTTCGGGTGACTTGCTAGTAGGTGGGTTTATTGTATCGTACCCATCATTATATATTGTATATTATATTCAGTTGTATCTAGAAGTTCCATCAACCAAACATGTACTTATTTGAGATAGAGACTAGTGTTGATTATTCTTTCGACCTTAGAGTCGCACGTTATATTTCTCTGGGATTCATGCTGTTGAGTTTTCTTTCTGTTGTGATCCTCGCCTTTAGGCGTTGTATATTATGTTGCAAACTGGGTGATTTACGTTTGGTTTTCCCTTCACTCGACTACTTTTTCTGGTTTGGATTTCTGGGCTCGGCTTACTTAGAGCACGTACGCCTTAAGACGTTCGTAGCCTAAGTGCCGGTCATGTTCCGTACTTTCGGGTCGTGACACTAATTACGAGTTTTACCTACTCGGTTAGGGGGCTATACCATAACTTGAACTCCTTCTCTTCGACTCCTTGTCATGGTCGGATGGTTCTCTCCTCGTCGTCTCCTTGTGCCGAAGATGGATCCACCTGAAAGCTTCTACTTTTGGCTCCAACCTCAATCTTGAGGAAACTAGAACACTTGGTTTGCTAGACCTTGTATACTAGGATGAGTAGAGAAGTGTTTTGTGTTTTATCTCTATGGTTCTTGCTTCTCAACACATGAGACAATAGAACCATGAACTAGAGAGAGAGAGCAAGAGGAAGAGGGAGAGCTTGAGGATAAGAGAGAATGAGAATGATAGAATGAGCAAGACTTTTCTCACCCTTGCTCTCATAATCCAAAATAATCATAACAAATAATAATAATTGAGTATTATGTGATGGTTGTTATCATTTCAAAAGGCAATATCAATTTATGCAATCATTTTGTAAAGTATATCAAGCAAGCAAAAGTCTTTGCCATGAAATGATAGCCATTGTAATGATGATGGTCAACAAGTCCAACCTAGTCAACCGGTCAACTAAGTCAACAAGTCAACAAAGTCAACCTTTCAACCCAACCATGGCACAATAATACTTAATTAATATTATCATTAATCATATTTCTTATTCTCATTAGGGTTTAGCAAAAGTCAACAGTCAACAACCCTAATGAGAATCCTCTGCCTCTGCCAACCGTGCATACACACCAGCATCCGCGTTCCGAGGAACACGAATACAAACGAGATAAAACCAATCCCAAAATGTACACTAGGATCTGGCTTAAACCAAAGCCCGCTAGTGATAACTGCCCGGACATTAAACGTGCACAAGTGCACGGATGTGACCGAACCCTGTCGCAAAACCATGCGACCTCTACTCTTTTACCTAAAGGCGAATCTTTTTCTGTGTGGAACTCTAAAGACTCGACACTACGATGGCAGTGGGTTTAACCACAGACTGCAAGCGGCACTGGCTGTGCGTAACAGCCCCCTGGTAGATGCCGATAAGAAGACGGACTAGGTGAAACCCATCTGAACTCCTACTGAGCCAGAATGTAACAATCTTCGTACAGTCAGGTCTGTTCGTCTGAGAATATCGCATGGCGGGCCTAGAGGGCGGTAAACGTCAGTCCCCTAATAGCGGTACAAGTCCTGTCGGAGTGTAGCCCAGAACACCCTGAGATAACACTGGAAACCTACCAGTATATCTCGCTTGCCCTAGCTAGGGACTTTGTGTTAGTGTATATGCCCTAGAGGCCATTATAGTATCATACTAGTTTGTATATTACTTAATGGAAGCTTGGGATATTCACCTTGTACAGACAATCTGTAAGTCGATGTACAACACCCCACGACTTGCGGGGAGGCGGAATAACGAAAAACGATCTTGTTTTATGCGTAAATATCGACTAACCGAGAATCTTTGCTTAAACAATAACTAACAAGAAACCATAAAAGAGTTAACTACTATGATAAGTGAATATACCTATAGAACCGTGTCCTTCGACTTTCCGTTCTCCGTGTCCTCTTCGGCCTTCTCTATGTAGTAGATGATCCACCCGAGAGCTTTACTACAAGCTTCACCTCTAACTTGAGGCAACTAGGTTTCTTAAATCGCTAATCTATGTAACCTAGGTGATATAGAGAATGGTTAAGGATTAAGTAGTCTACTCTAATCCTTGGTCTCAACACATGAGAGGGGAGGATTAGGGTTTGAAGAGGGAGAGCTTGAGGAGAGAGAAAGTGAGCAAGAGAATGAGATGAGATAATGAGCTATCATAATATATATCACGCATTATCGTTTATCCAATAAAAGAAAATAAATGATTAATAATCATGCTTCATAAATACAAGAGGGTGATTCATCTCCATGAGTCATTAAGTATTTATGATGCATTAATGACATGGATGAATCACACAAATGACTCACTAATCTCATTTAATGCATATGCCACCTTAACCCCCAAGTCACCATCTTCTAGAAGCTTCTCGCGTAATTACGAGAACGCCCCTCCTATCCGCGAAAACACGGAAAAACTTTAGAATGTATAAATCCAATAACCGGATACTAGAAACTGGCTTAAACCAAAGCCGGCTAGTAAAAACTGTCCAGATGTCGTACGTGCGTAAACACACGTATACGTCCGAACCCTTGTCGTAAAACCATACGACCTCTATATCGTTTCGCCTGGAGTAGGGAAACTCTCTGTATGGGACTCTAGAGACTCGACTACTACGCTGGAAGTGGGTTTAACCATAGACCACAAGCGGCACTAGCTGTACGTAACGGTCCCCAGGTAGATGTCGATAAGAAGGCCGATGAGGAAACCCATCCGAACTCCTACTGAGTCTAATGTGACAATCTCCGTACAGTCCGATCTGTTTGTCTAAGACTATCGCATATCGGGCCTAGGGCAGCAAGCGTCAGTCCCCTAATAGCGGTTTAAGTCGTGTCGGAGCGAAGCCCATTACACCCTGAGAAACTACTGGAACCTACCAGCAAATCTCGCTTGCCCTGGCCAGGGACTTTGCGTAATGGCTCTCTGACACAGCGCGATATCAACTCCGAATACCGGGAGAGACGAATCCTGTCTAACCGCCACTGCCTCCAAGTGCTCGGGACTGCACCCAACTTCTACCTGTTTGCTCGACTCCTTTGAGCCGTTGTATGGTAGCAATCTTAGAACAGTGGGACACACTCGAGGCGAAGTAGCAGTGTCAAGTCTGTGGACTATGCTGTACTCATGTCACTTGGGAACTGTTCACTGATGACTGGTATAAAACCAACCAACAGTTCCCCGTGAGTCCAGTCTGGTGTACCCGTAACCCAACGAGCACCTGCATACTATCTCCAGTACGACGTACTGACGGCTGTGGGACAGACCATCTCCCCAACTGAGATGAGAAGCGTACACACCAGTCTACTCCGGAGTATCGATGCCCTGTCTCGATAATCCTATGACTAGGGACCTGAATAAGGATGTGCTTGTAGACTACCCAGCCCCCACTAGTGTGTCTGCCATCACAACGCTGGTAGTCAAGCAAGATCCTAAGAGCTCTATTAATACGTATACTCACATATTAAGATAGAAAAACCAAGTAGCATACTACCATGTTTAGCAAGACTGTTATATACATGTGAATATCCCAAGGTTCCATTAAGTAATATAAAAACTAGTATGATACAATAATGGCCCCTAGGGCATATACACTAACAATCTCCTACTTGCACTAGGGCCATGTACTGGCATATCGAAGACCGATGATCTCGAGTAGCCTCTTGAACTGAATCTGAGGTAGGGCCTTTGTGAATGGATCAGTAATTTTCTCTTCAGTTGCAACTCTCCGAACCTCGATCTCCCGACGATCAATGATCTCCTGATCAGGTGATACTGCCTTAAGATTTGTCTGGACTTCTGATGGGACCTTGGTTCCTTCGCTAAAGCTATAGCTCCGTTGTTGTCGCAATACAGAGGTATTGGATCAACTATGGTAGGAACCACTTGAAGTTCTGTTAGGAACTTTTTCATCCAGACGGCTTCTTTTGCGGCATCGCAAGCAGCTATATACTCCGCTTCCATCTGGTCTGGTGCACAACATCGCATACATTATAGAGGCTACCGCAGAAGCGTAGGGTATAATAGACATGCGTTCCCTTTCCAAATAAGTCTTGGGAGACATCTCTTTGGATAGGGTGATTCCGTGACAAGCCGGTAGATTACCGCGCTTAGAATCTTCCATACTGAATCTTTTCAGTACAGTGTCGATATACCTGGACTGCGAAAGTCCCAACATCCTCTTGGATCAATCACGATAGATCCGGATCCCCAGAATGTAAGAGGCATCACCCAGGTCTTTCATGGAGAACCTGTGTGACAAGAATCCTTTGACAGATTGTAGCATAGGAATGTCATTTCCTATCAAAAGAATGTCATCCACGTACAAGACGAGGAATACGACAGTTCGTGCTACAACTTTACTATATATGCATGGTTTATCTGGATTTTGGATAAAGTCATATTCTTTGACTGTTTCATCAAAACAGATATTCCAACTCCGCGATGCCTGCTTTAGTCCATAAATGGACTTAAGCAACTTGCATACTTTCCCGCTGCTCCCACTCTGATTGAAACCCTCTGGCTGATCCATATAGACGCACTCTTATAAATTTCCATTCAGAAAAGCCGTCTTTACGTCCATCTGCCAGATTTCATAATCATGGAAGGCAGCAATAGCAAGAAGGACCCGAATGGATTTGAGCATAGCCACTGGAGAAAAAGTTTCGTCATAGTCCAAACCAGGTCTTTGACGAAAACCCTTTGCAACAAGTCTAGCCTTATAGGTTTCCACCTGTCCATCTACACCAATCTTTTTCTTGAAGATCCATTTGCATCCTATGGGTTTTACCCCATCTGGAGCAAAGTCCAAAGTCCATACTTTGTTGGTGTACATGGACTCCATTTCGGTCCGCATTGCATCTAGCCATCGTACCGAGTCGCCGCTCTGGATGGCCTGCTGGAAGCCAGTAGGTTCATCATCATCTATGATGCAATCCTCTCTATCCCCATCTATGAGAAAACCGTAGTATCTTTCAGGTGGATGAGACGACCTACTACTCCTGCGGAGGGGTGCGGAAATGTCCTGTTCTTCTTGAACTACCGGTTCTACCAAACTTTCAGTATTAGTTTGTGGTTCTGGAATTTCTTCCAGTTCTATTTCGCTCCCACTTGTTTCCTTTTCTAAAAACTGATGTTCTAGAAAATGGGCATTACGAGAAACAAATACCTTTTGTTCCTCTGCGTAATAGAATAGATATCCCCTGGAGTTCTTTGGATATCCCACAAACTTACACTGTACTGATCGTGCCTCGAGCTTGTCCACATGCTGCTTTTTAACAAAAGCTGGACATCCCCAAATCTTTATATACTGAAGATGGGGTTTCTTCCCACTCCACATTTGATATGGGGTGGTAGGCACAGTCTTGATAGGTACCATGTTCAAAAGATATGCCGCTGATTCTAGCGCATAACTCCAAAAAGATCATGGTAACTCAGCATTACACATCATGGAACGTACCATATCCAATAGGGTTCGATTCCGTCTCTCCGATACACCATTATGCTGTGGAGTGTATGGAGGAGTAAGCTGAGAGAGAATTCCTTTCTCTTTTAGGTAACCTAGGAACTCGGAACTCAAGTATTCACCACCTCGATCAGATCTTAGTGTCTGATTCTTTTGCCGGTTTGGTTTTCTACTTCATTCTTGTACTCTTGGAATTTCTCAAAAGCCTCGGATTTATGTTTCATCGGATAAATGAATCCGTACCTTGAGTAATCATCCGTGAAAGTAATGAAATAGGAAAAACCACCTCTTGCATGTGTATACATTGTACAACATACATCGCTGTGTATGAGTCCTAAGAGCTCGCTCGCTCTTACTCCATGTCCAGTAAATGGAGTCTTTGTCATCTTTCCTTTAAGACAAGTTGACAAGTGGCATAAGTTCTATATTCGAACGAGTCCAAATATCCTTCTCTATGTAACTTAGTCAACCTTCTCTCATTGATGTGACCCAGTCTACAATGCCATAAGAAAGCTTTATTTAAATCTGGAGACTTTCTTTTTAGTGTGTTCTGGGCATTGAAAATTTGGAGTTGGTTTAACACATATATACCGTTATCCAGTGTACCGGACCCAATCAAACTATGATTAAGGTGGATGTTAACAACATCACTTACAAACGTGAAATCATAACCTTTATTTGATAACAAAGAAACAGATATGATATTACACGTTAAACTGGGTACACAAAAACAGTTATGTAAAACCAAAATGTGTCCACTCGTCAATCCCAGGTGATAATCCCCTACGGACACAGCTCCCACGCTAGCTCCATTAGCAACCATCAGGGTCATATCACCATCCTTCAGCACTCTACGGTTTCTCAGTGCCTGCAATGAATTGCAAATATAAGATCCTGATCCGTTATCCAATACCCAGGAAGTAGAGTTGATTGATAGACAATTCTCAATTACAAACACACCTGAAGTCGAAGCCACAGCTTGCTTCGGTTCCTGGTTCTTGGCGTTCCATGCCTTGCAATCTTTCTTCCAATGCCCTTTCCTGTGACAATGGAAGCACTCATCCTGGCCTACTACTGGTACTGCAAACTTTTTCTTTCCCTTCCCTCCCACCTTACTTACACCTCCTCTAGGTTTGGTGGCGGCCTTCTTTTTCCTTCCTTTGGCCCTAGCCTTGGACCCGGAAGAAGAACCACCGCTAACAAATATAGCGGGTGTTTCTCTTGCCTTCTGCAAGGTGCCCTCTGCACTCCTCAACATGTTAAGGAGTTCCGGAAGTTCAACTTCTTTTCTTTGAATGTTGAAGTTCAGAATAAACAGGGCGTAGGTGGAAGGAAGGGACTGGAGAATAAGGTCTGTATAGAGCTCATTATCCAAAGTCGTCCCAAGGTCTGCGAGCTCTTATATGTAGCCAATCATCTTTAGGACATATTCTCCTACCGATGATCCGTCAACCAACCTCGCTCGAAACAAGTTCTTAGAGGTCTCGTATCTTGCTATACGAGATTGCTCTCCATAAAGTTCCTTTGTATGGAGAAATATGGCATCTAGTTCCATATCCTCGTGCCTCCTCTGATGTTCATTGTTCATCGAGGCAAGCACGATGCACTTGGCTTTCGCAATCATACTCCTAGGTTTTGCGGATTTCCTTATCCGCATTACTGGATTTGGGACCAGGGACAGCAGGTGCCTTAGCGGTGAGGACGTATCCTAATTTGTCATAGGTCAAAGCCATTTTGACATTCCGCAGCCAATCTTTATAGTTTGGCCCTGTCAGTATATTTTTCTCTAAAAGTAACTTAAGTCCAGTAATTTTCAGGGTCGCTGCAATTAGGAGAGAGAGAAGAAAACTCTTTAGCATGATACTGTTGCAAGTTTAGAGTGGTTTTTAATTTATCTAAACTGGATGGCTCCCACTGTTTCTCGAATCCTTCCTCAAACCATAAAAGAAGAATTAGCCAAGACTATTCTCACTGTACAATACTTGCTTAACCGTTCAGCCAGGCTGGTGTCGGTACTTCGAGGGAGGTTTTCCAACTTTTTTGCGAAGATCCTTAATTAAATAACCTCTTTTCTCTGGGGGCGTAACCCCACTGACACCTTTCTTGACACCTACTTGGTTTATAGCATTGATCGTTAAGTGACGAATATCCTGATGAGTAGCATATACTCACAGTAGGATCGGGATCCAAATATCATCGTATGATAATGTTGAAGGAATCCTACCAACATTCATCAAACTCCAAATGGTATGCATCTCTTTGCAAATTTTAGTGTCTTTAGAAATTCCCGATATTTATTTTTGCCCCATGCTCTTATGACCTTTGCGTTAGGTCAAAATGTCATAAGTCACATATCAAGTTCTACCCATCATTATCTTGTTAATTTGAACCCATCCGTACATATCCTTGACGTTCGGCCAAAATGATAATACGACTGTCCCAAACTAACTCATCTATCTATGCGACAAATGAATACCCAGCAGCTACCAAACACTATGCCTTGGCGTTAGGTCAAAATACATAGCTTGAATACTACTGAATACCCAAATGAAATGACGGAGGGCTACGAATGGTTTTGGCGAAACCGTGAACGTAGTGAACTTGATATGACCGATGGAACCTGATAGTTTTTAAAAGGAATGGTTAAAGCTCCCAATTAAAAATATCAACTGTTTTAAAATAACCGAGTAGTTTCTTTTAAATTGTTCCAACGATTCAACTTTTTGGTTTATTTTCTTAGCATTATAAATAATGCATCCCATCATTAACCTATCATTGCAGAAAACAACGAAAATACAACGTCCTCTTATACCATCCGCATTCGCCACTGGGTCCCGTCATCACCCGTTAGGTTACTTAACTAACGGCAGAGCGGGGGCTGGGCTAGCGCGGGTGTAAAACATAAGTGACGTCTAAATAGCTATCATATATAGATATTGTACATTCATCAGACGCAATAATAGGCATTCCAGATCTCATATGAACTTTATTGATTTGCAAGCAATCCGCGTTTGTTTAGAGCCTGCAACAAAAGACGGATTACACAGTTGTGATGAATAGCCATTACCCTACCCTAGACCCCTACGGGTACCGCAAACTACCCGCCAAATACCCGAAGTGAAGCGGTCTCCCTCAACAAAGTGAGTAGGCCACTAAACACTTCAAAGTACCCGGTAGTTTGTGCACCCCACCTTGGGTCAATCCTAGGAGCAAAAATAGTAAAATGAAATATTACAACAGTGGCTACAACCGCAACCTGGATGCGCCCCGCAAAATAATATTATAACATAATACAATTACATTGAATGAATGAATATAACAACCCATCTCAAACCCCGGCTAATCATCACAACAGTCCAATACATTTCACAACCACAAACAGTAAAAACCATTACAGAAATGTGCAACCCCCTGCCAACCGACATACTAGCAGTTAGGGGAGGTTTACGAACACATTATACAAACACAGATATAATCAAATTAGCAAACTTCGTATAATTTCGATCGAGCAAACATATCAGATTCTACTCCCAAAACTTCTCTGTGCACCTGAGACTTTGAGCAGAAAATAAACATTCCAGAAAACACAACAATATCACAAAAGAATAACAGGAGCAAATTGGGTCGAATCGGACCCAACTCGGCCGCGGATCCGCGGCGGATCGGTGGGATCGGCCGCGGTTCCGCGGCTGTATGGCCGATTCACTAACCCATTTTTCTCCAGTGTTCTTATCTTTCTATACTTGTTACTCTGCTGCAACCTGAAAAATTTTTAGAGCCAGTGTAAAATTCGACAGAAACTTGCGATATCGATGTCGTTTTTTGGTTCGTTTTGCGTTCGAAATTCATACGACTTTGCTAATGAGTTAATTATTGTTTAGCGAGGCTCTGAAACCACTGTAAGTCGTTGTACAACACCCCACGACTTGCGGGGAGGCGGAATAATGAAAAACGACCTTGTTTTATGCGTAAATATCGACTAACCGAGAATCTTTGCTTAAACAATAACTAACAAGAAACCATAGAAGAGTTAACTACTATGATAAGTGATTATACCTATAGAACTGTGTCCTTCGTCTTTCCGTTCTCCGCGTCCTCTCCGGCCTTCTCTATGTAGTAGATGATCCACCCGAGAGCTTTACTACAAGCTTCACCTCTAACTTGAGGTAACTAGGTTTCTTAAATCGCTAATCTAAGTAACCTAGGTGATATAAAGAATGGTTAAGGAATAAGTAGTCTACTCTAATCCTTGGTCTCAACACATGAGAGGGGAGGATTAGGGTTTGAAGAGGGAGAGCTTGAGGAGAGAGAAAGTGAGCAAGAGAATGAGATGAGATAATGAGCTATCATAATATACATCAAGCATTATCATTTATCCAATAAAAGAAAATAAAGGATTAATAATCATGCTTCATAAATACAAGAGGGTGATTCATCTCCATGAGTCATTAAGCATTTATGATGCATTAATGACATGGATGAATCATTGAAATGACTCACTAATCTCATTTAATGCATATGCCACCTTAACCCCCCAAGTCACCATCTTCTAGAAGCTTCTCGCGTAATTACTGTTAGTTGTATGTATGCCCTAGAGGCCAGTATTGTATAGATGATGTATATTATATTGGATGCTTGGACATATATAGAGATAACTTTCTTGCTCGATATGATAGTATGCTATCTGGTTGCTCTTTATCTTAACATGTATACTTGTCTCTTTAAACTGTCTTATAGTTACATGTTGGTAAAGCCCTTAGGATGTGTACTTGACTACATGGACTATGATGCAGATCATACTAGTGGGGACATGGTAGTCCATAAGTACATCCTTCAAGGTCCCTAGTTGTAGGTGTATCGAGACAGGGCATCGATATACCAGTGTATACTAGCGTATACGCTTCTCGACCCATGAGATGGGCGATGGATGATCCCATATCCATTGGTGTTTGACATCAGAGATGGTATACGGGTGCTCAGTGGAGACTGGGTACACTGGACGGACTCGTCGAGAACTCCTAGATGGTATTATACCTCACGTCAGATGGCAGTTCTCAGGTGACACTTGTGCAGGTTAGTCTGTAGACCCGAGATCGTCATAGAGTCTTGTGTGATTCCCACTGTGCTTTGATCTCCACCTTACCATGTCCATGAGGGCGTGCAAAACGTTGGTTTTTGGGTACAGTCCCGAGTCACATGGAGGCAATGAGCGATAGGAGGGGTTTCGTCTCTCCCGGTATTGGGGGTTGATGTTGCGCTGTGCTCGATTGGCCGTAACAGGGAAGTCCCTGGCCAGGGCTGATTCAGAGATTTGCTGGTAAGTGTTACCAATAGTTTCTCGACCCGTTATGAGCCTCACATCGGCACGAATTATCGGTTATTGGGGTCTGACGTTTACCACCCCTAGACTTGATATGCGACATATCAGACGAGGAGACCGGACTGTACGGGAAGTGTTGCCGGTTGGCTCGACGGGAGTTGTAGCAGGTTCGCTTGTTCTCTTCTGATCGCTCAATACCCGGGTGGCCGTTACGTTTAGCCGACCGCTTGCGGCTTGGGGGTGCTTGATATGATCATCACCCACTGCCGGCGTATTGACGAGTCTTAGAGTCCCACAATGGAGTTTCCTAGTCCAGGCGAAACGTTGTGGTGCGTATATGCGATATGCGCATGGACCCGATTAAAATACGTGTATAGGATACCGTATATTGATCGGGCAGCTTGCTTTTGGTTAGGGTCGTATGTGATATGGCCGGATTGATAAATCAAGTGTTGATTTATCATTTAACCATTAGCTTCTCACTTGAAATCCTTTCTTGAGTATGATGGATGTATGCATGCATGTATACTTTCTTTATAGATTTATGCACATATGGATATGTATACATACATACATACATACATCATCCATTATGGTTGCTTATACAAAGAAAATGGTGGCAATATAAGACTCACACCATGGGTTTTCATTTGGATTATTATTTGATTTTTGGTTAAAACAAAATGGAAAAAGGAAAAGATAATTCATGACTAGTTTCTACATCCTTCTTGACTTAACCATTCTCACCCACCATTTGACCATGGGTTACTTTTCCTTTTGTGTTTTTAACTCAAGTTCAATAATATCCTAACCATGGTTTGATATTAGAAGAGGAAAATATATATTGATATATTTTCTATTTTCTTTCATGAGTCATTCTTATCTTCTTCTCAAATGGCCATCATCTTCTTCTTCCTCTCTCATTTTGCTCTCTAGTTTTTTGTAGTGAGCAATATACTCATCAAGATTGGATTTTGAAGTGAGAATAAGAACTACAACATCATTCTACACAAGTTTAGCCAACTTGTTTAGAGTGTTAGCTTCATTTCGTTCACTTGATCGGATAAAGTTGCAAGCTTGGACAAAGCGGACTCCGGGTGGATCATCGGTGACCTCGAGGAGTTCAAGCGGAGCTTTTTCAAACCCTAAGTAGCCGAGGAGTCTAGCGTAGGGTGCTACAAAGGTTGTACTCTCAAAACCCTAGCCTTTCTTTCATATGATGATGTGAAAAATTTAGAAACCCTAATTTTTCTAGTATCGATCCGATGCTTGTTAACTTAGCACCCTAAAAATTCTATCTTTGGTACATGTGATACTTCCAAACCCTTCATGAGGTGCTAGGCTAACCCAACATTGGTATCAGAACCGACCTAGAACATTAGGCGATACTTTAGCGAAGTGAAAACCCCGATCGAACCGAAATACGATTTTACGGGACACTCTCTGGAAATTTTTTAAAATCTGACATTTTTCAGAATTAAAAATATATAAAAAATTCAGCAGGTAAATATAAGAATTACGGTATAAAAATTATTCGATGAACAGTCATTCCTGCAGCGGAAACGCGGCCTAAGCTTGCTTAGGCCCCAGTTCCGCGGCCGTACACATCAATCAATGAATAAATTTTATACAGTAATGCTGGAATCTACTTGTATATTTTTTTGGGTATTTTTAATCTGAATTTAGTGCTGAAAATTCTGGAGATGGTTTTGGACTCGACAGTTCAATCGGAATTTTCATTTCGTGGCTTTTCCGGATAAATTAGAAAGTATTGAAGTGTTTGAACCAGTATCATTTGCTCACTTTTCATGGGGTTTAAATATTTTGGAGATACGTGCAAGTTTTGTGGTGGTCCCTCTAGAAGACAACAAAGCTTAACTCGATTATGTGACCGTCTCGAACTGCCCTTTGAACCTTAGGGTTTGGGGCAGTACGGCGTGCCACATGTGAGGCGTTGGCTTGACCCTTCTACGGCTGGACCGCTACTACTATGTCACACTCCGGTTTTTGAACTCCGCTCAAGTGTTGAGCTTTAGGAATCTTGGGTATTTGATCATACGTTCGAAAACTTTAATACTGTCTAATTATCTGGAATGTGATGCAATGTGTGGAATTCGTATTATAAGACATGAAATACGAGGTATGTGATACTTCGCATTTATGATGTCTAAAGAGAATGTGGATTCCAGATATTGTAGTTTTACACTTTCTTTTCTGTGACCGTAAGTGTAGTATGTCGATATCGCCGGTTTCGTTGCTATACGTCAACGACAATCGGGGTACGCATACTTACTTACGTTGATGATATGAGATATTATGTGTTGCTGAGATATGATGTGCAGGATTGTCACATTTGAATAGCCGGGGGGTTTTATGTGAGATGAGAGTTTTATATTTTCATTCATGTAAATTTAAATGTAATGTAATATTCTTTTATTTGGGGCACTTCCGGGTTGAGGTCGATGCCACCTGTGTTGTATATTATTTACTTTTCCGCATTAGGATGGACCCAAGGAGGGGAGCACAGGTGACCGGGTTCTGGGGTTCAGTGGGAGGCCATCTCGAGGAGTCGAGACCGGGTCTCCTAAACTCCAGAATTGGTAGGGTCGCTTGCCGCTCTCGTAGGGGTCCAGGGTGTGGGCTTGGCTATTCATCGCGACTGTGGAATCCGTATTTTCTATTGTTGGCTAAATACTAAATACGGACGTCCTAGTATATCCCACATTATATCTATGTTTCTGCTGCGATATCTGTGATGTGATCATTTGATATGTTGTGATGAATACAGTATATAGTATATATGATATATTATATAGGCGTTACTTATGTTTTACACCCGCACTAGCCCTGCCCTGCTCTGTCGTTAGTTACCTAACCTAACGGTGCACGAGGGGACATCGAGGCGAATGCGGATGGCATAAGTGTACGTCGTATTTATCTGTGATGTTTAGGTGACTTAAATGATGGGACTTCATTAATGTGATTAATGAAAGAAAAGAAACCTAAAAGATGTTGTAGAATCAAATTTTCAAATAAAAAGGGTAGCTACAGTTTTGCTTTGCATAGCGGTATATATGATATACCCTGCACCTTATTCGATGAGGAAAGGGCCGAGATCCCTTCAGCGGGAGTGACCCCTTTAGCAATAACTGGCAGATGCTACACACTCGGTTTGTTTTTGATTACTTCTATAGTTTCTGCTTTGCACAGTGATATATATGATATATCCCGCACCTCATTCGACGAGGAAAGGGCCGACGATCCCTTCACCGGGAGTGACCCCTTTAGCAAAACTAGAAAAGCCTCAAAATCACTCCATTTCAAAACTTCACTTGATTCTACAACGATATCGAGTTCATTACGCAATAGGTTTTCAGAAAAACCTGTCGTAGCCCTCTGTCATTTCAGATAAATCCTACTTAGTATTCGTGCTACGTTTGTTGGCCTGCGTCAAGGCGTAGTGTGCGGTAGCTAACTAGTATTTATCTGTTAATGCATGTGATGCAGATTGGATTAGGGTAGTCGTGCGACTTTGTTGGCCTGCGTCAAGGGTCGTACGGGTGGGTTTAATTCAATCAAGAAATGACGGGTTGAACTTGACTAGCGCACTATGGTTTGTTGGTCTGCGTCAAGGTCATAGGACGCTAGGGGAAAAATATTATCGGGAATTTCAAGTGTTGAAATTTGCAATGAGATTGCATACCTTCTATGAGATAGTTGGATCCCGATACCCACTGCGAGTAAGAGTTACTCCTGGGAGAGTTTTGCACATTACAATTAGCCGATCAAGTAGGTGTCTAGAAAGGTGTCAACGGGGTTACGCCTCTGGGAAAACGAGGTTTACTTTAATTAGGTCCGTGCGAAAGCACGGGGAATCTCCCTCAAAGTACCGACACTGGCCTGGCTGAAAGATTGGCGAAGTTGTAGGGTGTAATTAATCCCGGCTAGTCTTTCCTTTTAGGGTTTGAAGGAAGATTTGATAAAAAAACCAGTGGGAGCCATCCTGATTAGATAAGATAACAACCAATCTGATCTTGCAAGAGCATACGCTAAAGTGTTTTCTTCTCTCTCTCTCCAGGTAGCGACCATGTCATGCCCTAATCAAGATAATAATATGGATGTATTGACCGAACCCGCATGTTATACTGTGCTGGGGAACGTTGGTTCCGTTCTTTCTTATAAGAGTTATAGGACTGAACAGGACATAGGGGAATACCAGGATTCCCATGCCACCCGAATGAAGAAAGTACATGATGATGCATTTTCTTCGGGTGTGTTCGTTACAGAGAACTGTTTCTCCATTTGCCCTATGTCCTGGTTATTAGATACCGGGTCAGGATCCCATATATGTAATCTGTTACATGGGCTTAGGAAAGGTAGAGAACTTGGAGAAGGTGATAAAGACATAAGAGTTGGAAATGGTGCAATTGTTGCAGGTAAGACTGTCGGGGAATATCACCTTGCATTACCAACTGGCAATACATTGGTTCTGAACGAATGGTATTACATGCCGAACCTGATATGCAATATTATATTGGTTTCTTTGTTGAGTAAAGAGGGATATAATTTTGTATTACAGGATAATGTTATGAACATTTTGCGTAACCAAAAGTTGGTTGGATCAGGCACGTTGTGCAATGGCATTTATGTTCTAAATCAATCAACAGTTCTAAGTATAACAAACACACACAAGAGGAAGAGTTCTGAACTGAATGAATCCTTCTTGTGGCATTGTAGACTGGGTCACATCAATGCGACACGACTAGCTAAGTTGCATAAGGATGGATATTTAAATCCGTTTGAATTTTCATCTTATGACACTTGCCAGTCATGTCTAAAAGGCAAGATGACCAAAACTCCGTTTACGAGACACGGAGAAAGAGTTATGGAACTCTTGGGACTAGTGCATAGTGATGTATGTGGTCCAATGTCTATACATGCCAGGGATGGTTCTTCGTACTTCATTACATTCACTGACGATCTCTCTAGATTCGGATATGTGTTCCTGATGAAACACAAATCAGAAGCTTTTGAGAAATTTAGAGAATATAAACAAGAAGTCGAGAACCAAACCGGAAAGAGTATTAAAGTCCTTCGATCTGATCGAGGAGGTGAATACTTGAGCAATGAATTCCTGGACTTCCTAGAAGAGAATAGGATTCTCTCTCAGCTGACTCCTCCATATACACCACAGCACAACGGTGTATCAGAATGGAGGAACCGCACCCTATTAGATATGGTGCGCTCTATGATGAGCACAGCTGAGTTACCTATTTCCTTCTGGGGATATGCACTGGAAACAGTTGCAGACCTATTGAATATGGTTCCCACCAAATCCGTGCCAACCACTCCATATGAGATATGGAAAGGAAAGAGACCATGTCTTAATTATGTTAAGATATGGGGTTGTCCGGCATATGTAAAAACGAAAAATCCTGACAAACTCGCGGCAAGGTCCATTCTGTGTAAGTTTATTGGATATCCCAAACATTCGCGCGGGTATATCTTCTACCACACCGAGGAACAAAAGGTGTTTGTTTCTCGACATGCCACCTTTTTAGAAAAGGAATTTCTTGAAAAAGAGATTAGTGGCAAGGAGGTAGAACTGGAAGAGGTTCCAGCAATACAGACTACGACAGAAGATTTGGTTGAACCAGAGGATTCAGTAGTTCCCAATGAACCTCAGCCTCTCCGCCGATCTAGTAGGGTTCCTCGCCAACCTGAGAGATACTATGGTTTTCTTATGGATGGTGGCAGGGAGGATTGCATCATGGAGGATGATGACCCAACTAGCTTTGAGCAGGCCATCACGAGTAGGGACTCTATGAAATGGCTGGATGCTATGCGGTCCGAGATGGAATCCATGTACACCAACAAAGTATGGACTTTGGAAGTTGCTCCTGAAGGGGTAAAACCCATTGGGAGCAAGTGGATCTTCAAGAAAAAACTTGTTGTAGATGGGAAAGTGGAGACTTTCAAAGCTAGACTTGTTGCAAAAGGTTTTCGTCAAATACCAGGTGTGGACTATGACGAAACCTTTTCTCTAGTGGCTATGCTTAAATCCATCCGGATCATGCTTGCCATCGCTGCATATCATGACTATGAAATCTGGCAAATGGATGTTAAGACCGCCTTTCTAAACGGTGATTTAGAAGAGTGCGTGTACATGACTCAGCCAGAAGGCTTTGTAGACAGTGGGAGCAGCGGGAAGGTGTGCAAGCTGCTTAAATCCATTTATGGATTAAAGCAAGCATCGCAGAGTTGGAACATCTGCTTTGACGTCGTTATCAAAGAGTTTGATTTCGTCAAAAACCCAGATGAACCTTGTATCTACAAGAAGGTGGCAGAGAGTAAGGTTGGCTTCCTCGTATTGTACGTGGACGACATACTCTTGATAGGAAATGATATTCCTATGCTGTAATCGGTTAAGCTCTTCTTATCACAAAGATTCTCAATGAAAGATCTTGGTGATGCCTCCTGTATATTGGGAATTAGGATCTATAGAGATAGATCCAAACGGATATTGGGATTGTCCCAATCCAGGTACATTGACACCATACTAAAGAGGTTTAGTATGGAAGAATCCAAGCGTGGGAACTTGCCCACGATCTCTGGAGTCACTCTCTCCAAAGAGATATCTCCCAAGACTGATTTGGAGAGAGCTCGCATGCAAGGGATACCCTATGCTTCGGCTGTAGGCTCTATCATGTATGCGATGCTATGTACCAGACCCGATGTAGCATACTCACTAAGTGTAGTGAGTAAGTATCAAGCTGATCGTGGAGAGAGTCACTGGACAGCTGTGAAGAGCATTCTCAAGTACTTGCGAAGGACTAAAGAGATGCTCTTAGTGTATGGTAACGGAGAACTCCAAGTGGAGTCCTTTACCGATTCGAGCTTCCAGAGTGATATGGACGACTCTAAGTCGCAGTCGGGATTTTTCTTTACCCTTTACGGAGGGGCGGTTAGCTGGAAGAGTTCCAAGCAGGAAACCGTGGCAGACTCGACGATGGAGGCTGAATACATCGCTGCCAACGATGCTGCCAAAGAAGCTGCCTGGATCAAGAAGTTCATTACTGAACTTGGAGTGGTTCAATCCATTGAGCATCCAATACCTTTGTATTGCGATAACAATAGAGCGGTGGCTTTGGCCAAGGAACCCAGGTCCCATTAGCGATCCAGGCATATTCTGAGGCGGTATCACCTGATCCGGGAGATAGTTGATCGCCGGGAGATCGAGGTCAGGAGGGTTGACACGAAGAACAACACAGCGGATCCACTCACGAAGGCCATTCCCCAGATACAGTTTGAGAGACTCTTCGGGATGCTAGGTATGCGATACTACTGCAGCTGGCCCTAGTGCAAGTGGGAGATTGTTAGTTGTATGTATGCCCTAGAGGCCAGTATTGTACAGATGATGTATATTATATTGGATGCTTGGACATATATAGAGATGACTTTCTTGCTCGATATGATAGTATGCTATCTGGTTGCTCTTTATCTTAACATGTATACTTGTCTCTTTAAACTGTCTTATAGTTACATGTTGGTAAAGCCCTTAGGATGTGTACTTGACTACATGGACTATGATGCAGATCATACTAGTGGGGACATGGTAGTCCATAAGTACATCCTTCAAGGTCCCTAGTCGTAGGTGTATTGAGACAGGGCATCGATATACCAGTGTACACTAACATATACGCTTCTCGATCCATGAGATGGGCGATGGATGATCCCATATCCATTGGTGTTTGACAACAGAGATGGTATACGGGTGCTCAGTGGAGACTGGGTACACTGGACGAACTCGCCGAGAACTCCCAGATGGTATTATACCTCACGTCAGATGGCAGTTCTCAGGTGACACTTGAGCAGGTTAGTCTGTGACCCAAGATCGTCATAGAGTCTTGTGTGATTCCCACTGTGCTTTGATCTCCACCTTACCACGTCCATGAGGGCGTGCAAAACGGTGGTTTTTGGGTACAGTCCCGAGTCACATGGAGGCAATGAGTGATAGGAGGGGTTTCGTCTCTCCCGGTATTGGGGTTGATGTTGCGCTGTGCTAGATTGGCCGTAACAGGGAAGTCCCTGGCCAGGGCTGATTCAGAGATTTACTGGTAAGTGTTACCAGTAGTTTCTCAACCCGTTATGAGCCTCACATCGGCACGACTTATCGGTTATTGGGGTCTGACGTTTACCACCCCTAGACTTTGTAGGGTTACTAGGCACTCTCAAGAGGTCTCACAAGGCATCAACCATGCCAATTTCAAAAATTAACGGTGCCGAGAAACCCTAATACGGATCGTTAACTAGAATTTAGGCGACAAAGCAAACTAGTTAACACTTAACTACAAGAATACGGAAATACAACCTTTGTAGATCCGGTCCTCCACCTTTATAGCTCCGTGATGATGTCTCCTCGCTGTCCAAAACGGATCCCGGGCTCTAGCATCGGCTTCATCGGAGAAAAAGCAGGCTAGGTCATCGACGACGTGCCGAAGATGATCTACGTCGAGGCATCGCTAGATCAAGCTCCACCTTCACCAAGCCATGAAAACTTGTGAAGGAAACACCCTATACTACTTGGCAAGAGGTAGAGGATGAAGAAATAGGAAGTGGGTTCACTTTAGAATTGGATTTCTCACACTTTTCATCAATCCACCATTGATGAAGTGAAGCTTTCTTCATCTTGAAGATGAAGAAGAAGAAGAAAGAATATTATGATAAGTTATTTTAATAGAATAGAAAAACAATACTTATCATAATTTTAACTATAGTTATGTGTAGAGAATTGACCAAGGTTAAAGGAATGGTTAGGGTTAAGCATGGAGACAAGAATGGTTACAAAGTCAAAGCTTCATGAAGCTTTGACTAGAAACAAAGAAAGCCACCATTCTCTCCATGATCTTATCCAAATAAATCAATAAATAAATAAAAGATTATGCAAAACCCTAATCATCATCTTAATCATGGTTTAATTCTATACACTTAACCAAAGAAGCAAGTATCATCAAACATGATACAAACTTGTGCACAAAAATATATCACATATACAATGTGCACAAACAAGTGAGAAAATCCATTTAAAGTGAACCAATACTAGTTAATGCAAAGTAATATATCAAATATATAATTATACATTAAATCATTAAATCAACACTTGATTTAACGATCCGGTCATATCGCATATAACCGACTAGTATCCAATGTATCGGCTTATCGAATCAATCCTCGATTCGATAACTAGGTTATATCGCATACAACCATTCGACACATTCATCGCGAGAATGAAATACGGTATCACATACACGCATTATTCTCGGTCCCACACATATCTCATATGCGCTCCTATTTCGTTTTGCTTGAGCCAGGAAACCTCTGTGTAGGACTCTAAAGACTCGTCAATACGCCGGTAGCAGATGATGATCATATCAAGCACCCACAAGCCGCAAGCGGTCTGCTAAACGTAACGGCCACCGGGGCATTGAGCGATCAGAAGATCGACGAGCAAGCCCGCTCACACTCCTGTGAATCCAACCAGTAACACTTACCGTACAGTCCAGTCTGATCGTCTGATATGTCGCATATCTCGCCTAGGGGTGGTAGACGTCAGACCCCAATAGCTTGATAAGTCGTGTCGATATGAGGTCTATAACAATTCGAGATACTACTGGTAACACTTACCAGTAAATCTCAGCAACCATGGTCAGGGATTTCCGGTTATAGCCAATCGAACACAGCGCAACATCAACTCCCTATACCGGGAGAGACGAATCCCCTCCTATCGCTCATTGCCTCCATGTGACTCGGGATTGTACCCAAAAACCACCGTTTTGCATGCCCTCTTGGACGTGGTAAGATGGAAATCAAAGCACAGTGGGAACCACACAAGACTCTATGACGATCTCGGGTCAACAGACTACTCTGTACCAGTGTCACCAGAGAACTGCCATCTGACGTAAGGTATAATACCATCTGGGAGTTCTCGGCGAGTCCGTCCAGTGTACCCAGTCTCTACTGAGCACCCGTATATCATCTCCGATGTAAAACACCAATGGATATAGGATCATCCATCGCCCATCTGTATGGGTCGAGAAGGTATACGCTAGTCTACTCTGGTATATCGATGCCCCGTCTCGATACACCCATGACTAGGGACTTTGAAGGATGTACTTATGGACTACCATGTCCCCACTAGTATGATCCGCATCATAGTCCAGGTAGTCAAGTACAGATCCTAAGGGCTTTACCAACATGTAACAGGGAGACAATCAGTGTACACGTTAAGGTAAAGATCAACCAGATAGCATACTATCATGTCGAGCAAGAAAGTCCTCCCTATATATGTCCAAGCATCCACTACAATATACATCCTATGTATAGTAATGGTCTCTAGGGCATACATATAACTAACTTGCTTTTGGTTAGGGTCGTATGTGATATGGCCGGATTGATAAATCAAGTGTTGATTTATCATTTAACCATTAGCTTCTCACTTGAAATCCTTTCTTGAGTATGATGGATGTATGCATGCATCTATACTTTCTTTATAGATTCATGCACATATGGATGTGCATACATACATACATATATACATCATCCATTATGGTTGCTTATACAAAGAAAATGGTGGCAATATAAGACTCACACCATGGGTTTTCATTTGGATTATTATTTGATTTTTGGTTAAAACAAAATGGAAAAAGAAAAAGATAATTCATGACTAGTTTCTACATCCTTCTTGACTTAACCATTCTCACCCACCATTTGACCATGGGTTACTTTTCCTTTTGTGTTTTTAACTCAAGTTCAATAATATCCTAACCATGGTTTGATATGAGAAGAGGAAAATATATATTGATATATTTTCTATTTTCTTTCATGAGTCATTCTTATCTTCTTCTCAAATGGCCATCATCTTCTTCTTACTCTCTCATTTTGCTCTCTAGTTTTTTGTAGTGAGCAATATACTCATCAAGATTGGATTTTGAAGTGAGAATAAGAACCACAACATCATTCTACACAAGTTTAGCCAACTTGTTTAGAGTGTTAGCTTCATTTCATTCACTTGATCGGATAAAGTTGCAAGCTTGGACAAAGCGGACTCCGGGTGGATCATCGGTGACCTCGAGGAGTTCAAGCGGAGCTTTTTCAAACCCCAAGTAGCCGAGGAGTCTAGCATAGGGAGCTACAAAGGTTGTACTCTCAAAACCCTAGCCTTTCTTTCATATGATGATGTGAAAAATTTAGAAACCCTAATTTTTCTAGTATCGATCCGATGCTTGTTAACTTAGCACCCTAAAAATTCTATCTTTGGTACATGTGATGCTTCCAAACCCTTCATGAGGTGCTAGGCTAACCCAACAATTACGAGAACGCCCCTCCTATCCGTGAAAACACGGAAAAACATTAGACTGTATAAATCCAATAACCGGATACTAGAAACTGGCTTAAACCAAAGCCGGGTAGTAAAAACTGTCCGGATGACGTACGTGCGTAAACACACGTATGCGTCCGAACCCTTGTCGTAAAACCATACGACCTCTATATCGTTTCGCTTGGAGTAGGGAAACTCTCTGTGTGGGACTCTAGAGACTCGACTACTACGCTGGCAGTGGGTTAACCACAGACCGCAAGCGGCACTAGCTTTACGTATCGGTCCCCAGGTAGATGTCGATAAGAAGGCCGATGAGGAAACCCATCCGAACTCCTACTGAGTCTAATGTGACAATCTCCGTACAGTCCGGTCTGTTCGTCTAAGACTATCGCATATCGGGCCTAGGGGGCGGCAAGTGTCAGTCCCCTAATAGCCGTATAAGTCGTGTCGGAACGAAGCCCATTACACCATGAGAAACTACTGGAACCAACCAGCAAATCTCGCTTGCCCTGGCCAGGGACTTTGCTTAATGTCTCTCTGACACAGCGCGATATCAACTCCCAATACCGGGAGAGGCAAATCCTGTCTAACCGCCACTGCCTCCAAGTGCTCGGGACTGCACCCAACTGCTACCTGTTTGCACGACTCCTTTGAGCCGTGGTAGGGTAGCAATCTAAGAACAGTGGGACACACTCGAGGCAAAGTAGCAGTGTCAAGTTTGCGGACTATGCTGTACTCATGTCACCTGGGAACTGTTCACTGACGACTGGTATAAAACCAACCAACAGTTCCCCGTGAGGCCAGTCCGGTGTACCCGTAACCCAACGAGCACCTGCATACTATCTCCAGTACGACGTACTGACGGCTGTGGGACTGACCATCTCCCAAACTGGGATGAGAAGCGTACACACTAGTCTACTCCGGAGTATCGATGCCCTGTCTCGATATCCTACGACTAGGGACCTGAATAAGGATGTGCTTGTAGACTACCCAGCCCCACTAGTGTGAGTGCCATCACAACGCTGGTAGTCAAGCAAGATCCTAAAAGCTCTATCAATACGTATACTCACATATTAAGATAGAAAAACCAAGTAGCATACTACCATGTTTAGCAAGACTGTTATATACATGTGAATATCCCAAGCGTCTATTAAGTAATATACAAACTAGTATGATACACTAATGGCCCCTAGGGCATATACACTAATACAATCTTGCTCAAAATAGTAGTATGCTACTTGGTTTGTTTCTGCTTTAATGTGTACACGTGTTTATTTTAGTATATCACCTATACACATTAGTGGAGCCCGTAGGATCTTTGCTTGATTACCAGCGTTGTGATGGCAGTCACACTCGTGGGGGCTGGGTAATCCACAAGCACATCCTTATGCAGGTCTCTAGTCGTAGGACTATCGAGACAGGGCATCGATACTCCGAAGTAGACTAGCGTATGCGCTTCTCATCCCAGTAGGGGAGACGGTCTGTCCCACAGCCGTCAGTACGTCGTACTTGAGATAGTATGCGGGTGCTCGTTAGGTTATGAGTACACTGGATAGGACTCGCCGGGAACTGTTGGTTGGTACTATACCTATCGTCAGTTATCAGTTCCTATGTGACATGAGTACAGCTTAGTCCGCTGACTTGACACTGTCACTTCGCCTACTTAGATTACTACCCTACCACGGCTCAAAGGAGTCGTGCAAACAGGTAGTAGTTGGGTGCAGTCCCGAAGCACTTAGAGGCAGTGACGGTTAGACAGTATTCGTCTCTCCCGGTATTGGGGGTTGATATCGCGCTATGTCTAGGAGAGCCATTACACAAAGTCCCTGGCCAGGGCAAGCGAGATATACTGGTAGGTTTTCAGTGTTATCTCAGGGTGTTCTGGGCTACACTCCGACACGACTTGTACTGCTATTAGGGGACTGACGTTTACCGCCCCCTAGGCCTGCCATGCGATATTCTCAGACGAACAGACCGAACTGTACGCAGATTCTCACATTCAGGCTCAGTAGGAGTTCAGATGGGTTTCACCTCGTCCGTCTTCTTATCGGCATCTACCTGGGGACCGTTACGCACAGCTAGTGCCGCTTGCAGTCTGTGCTTAAACCAACTGCCAGCGTAGTGTTGAGTCTTTAGAGTCCCACACAGAGAGCTATTCGTCTTTAGGCAAAAGAGTAGAGGTCGCATGGTTTTGCGACAGGGTTCGGTCACATCTGTGCACTTGTGCACGGTTAGTGTCTGGGCAGTTATCACTAGCGGGCTTTGGTTTAAGCAAGACCCTAGTGTACGTTTTGGGATTGGTTTTATCTCGTTTGTATTCTTGTTCCTCGGAACGTGGATGCGGGTGTGTTTGCACAGTTGACAGAGAGACAGAGGCGGAGGATTCTCATTAGGGATGTTGACTGTTGACTTTTTGCTAAATCCTAATGAGAATAAGAAATTTGATTAACAATAGTATTAATTTAGTATTATTATGACATGGTTGTTGATGGTTGACTTTGTTGACATAGTTGACCGGTTGACTAGGTTGGACTTGTTGACCTTCATCATTACAATGGCTATCATTTCATGGCAAAGATTTTTGCTTGCTTGTTTCTTTTAGCAAAATGAGTGCATGAAATGATATGGACATTTTGACTTGAACCATCACATAATACTCAATTACTATTATTTGTTATGATGATTTTGGATTATGAGAGCTTGGATGGCAAAAAGTCTTGCTCATTCTTTCATTTCCTTTCTCTATCATGCTTGAGCTCTCCCTCTTCCTCTTGCTCTCTCTCTAGTTCATGGTTCACTTGTCTCATGTGTTGAGAAGCAAGAACCATAGAGATAAAACCCAACACACTCCTCTACTCATCCTACTTCACAAGGTTTAGCAAACCAAGTGTTCTAGTTTCTTCTAGTTTGAAGTGAAGCCAAAAGTAGAAGCTTTCAGGTGGATCCATCTTCGGCACAAAGAGATGACGAGGAGAGAACCATCCGACCACCACAAGGAGACCAAGAGAAGGAGTTCAAGTTAAGGTATAACCCCTAACCGAGTAGGTAAAACTCTTGTTAGGGTTGTTAGATAGTTGTTTAACAAATATCCGTATTTTGAGTCCATGTTACCACCAAAAGAAAAATTGTTTTTCACCATTTCCGCAAGCCCGTAAGTACCGGGAGAGGTAACGTGGACTTACAGTGGTATCAGAGCCTAGTTAAACACTATCTAACATGTTAGCAAAGTAACTAGAAGTTCGATCGGAGAAAAAGTCGCGAAACATGCCCGAAAAATCAAGTTTCTGCCGATTCTGTTTTCTGTACAAAAAAAAATTAATCTTACACTAAAAATCGGCTCAGGCTTTTTAGAACACACTGTAGAAAAATGGTCCATCTACTCGGTCAAAGAGCCGCGGAACCGCTGCGGGAGCATGCTCCCGCCATGGATCCGCGGCCGAGTTGACTCGGCCGTGGGCGATTTTTCCTGCAGTTTGTTCAGTAGGGTGTTTTGGGATTTTTAAAATATGTTTTTTCTGCCCAGATTTTCCAGAAAGCAAAATTTGTTTTTGGGGTCTAAAAATCCGTATTTTGATCGAACTTCTAAAGACTTAAGCTAACGGGTTATATCTGTGATGTGATATATGTATTGAACGTCCGGTAATCACTATACGTCAATTAGTGGGGGTTATACATATCTGTGATCTGTAACGTTGATGGTATGTGTATATGAATTCATTGGATTGTCGCGAATGAATAGCCGGGGGGTTATGAGATGATAGTTTTCTTTTTCTTTCAATTCATGTAATTTGTAATTGATGTAATATTATTTATATGGCTGCACAACCGGGATGGGGTTATAGCCGTCATTGTATAATTTCTTTTACTATTTTTGCTCCTAGGATAGACCCAAGGTGGGGTGCACAAACTACCGGGTATCTCGAAGTGCCGAGTGGCCTACTCACGGTGTTGAGGGAGGTTGCTTCGCTTCGGTTACTTGGCGGGTAGTTTGCCGCACCCGTAGGGGTCAAGGGTGGGGTCTTAGCTATTCATCGAGACCGTGTAATCCGCTCTTCGTTATAGGCTCGTACGGATTGCGGATTCCTAGTATATCCAATGTGTTCATCTGTGATCTGGAATGGCTATCATTGCATGTGACGAATGTGTATATCTATATATGATATCTATTTAGGCGTTGCTTATGTTTTGCATCCGCGCTAGTCCAGCCCCCGCTCTGTCGTTAGTTAAGTAACCTAAAGGGTAATGACGGGGCCCCGTGGCGAATGCAGATGGCATAAGCGTACGTCATATTTTCGTTGTTTTCTGCAATGGTAGGATTAAATGATGGGACGCATTAAATTAATGCAAGAAAATAAACCAAAGTTGAGTCTTTGGAACACTTTCAAAACCACTCGGTTTCTTTTCAAAAACAACTTTTAAACGCGGAGCTTAAGCCACTCCTTTTAAAAGCTATCTCGTTCCATCGATTATATCAAGTTCACTACGTTCACGGTTTCGCCAAAACCATTCGTAGCCCTCCGTCGTTTCACATGAATAGTCAATAGTATTCAAGCTATGTTTGTTCGCCAAAGTCAAGGCATAGTGATTGGTAGCTATTGGGTATTCATGTGCAGCATAGATAGATGTGTTGGTTTGGACAGTCGTACTGCCTTGTTGGCCAAAGTCAATGGTAGGTACGGGTGGGTTCAAATTAACCTGGAGAATGACGGGTAGAACTTGACATGTGACTTATGATTTGTTGGCCAAAGTCAAGGCCATAAGAGCATGGGGCAAAAATCCACATCGGGAGTTTCAAAAGAACTGAAACTTGCTAGCGCTGCATACCATTTGGAGGGTGATGATTCTGGTAGGATTCCTTCAGTTTTGTCACGCAATGATATTTGGATCCCGATCCTACTGTGAGTATATGCTACTCCTCGGGAAATTTCTCACTTAACGATCAATGCTATAAACCAAGTAGGTGTCAAGAAAGGTGTTAGCGGGGCTACGCCCATAGGGAAAAGAAGTTATTTAATTAAGGAACTTCGTGAAAGCGTTCGAAAACCTCCCTCGAAGTACTGACACTAGCCTGGCTGAACGGTTAAGCAAGTATTATACGGTGAGATTGATCCTGACTAATTCTTCCTTTTTGGTTTGAGGAGGGATTCGAGAGACAATGGGAGCCATCCTGTTTAGACAAATTAAAAACCACTCTAAACTTGCAAGAGCATCATGCTAAAGTGTTTCTTCTCTCTCTCCTAATTTCAGCGACCAAACATCATGACTGGACTTAAGTTACTACTAGATAAAAACATACTAACATGGCCAAACTACAAAAATTGGCTCAGGAATGTCAAAACGGCAATCACTTATGACAAGTTGGGGTATCTCCTAACCACAAAAGCTCCCCCTGTCCCAGGTCCCAAAACCAGCGTTGCGGATAGGGAAATCCGTAAGACCTGGGAAATCGATTGCGCGAAGGCCAAGTGCCTCATGCTTGCCCCTATGGACAATGAACATCAGAGGAGGCATGAGAATATGGACCTAGAATCCATATTTCTCCATACAAAAGAACTGTATGGAGAGCAATCTCGTATCGCCAGATACGAAGTCTCGAAAAAGCTGTTTTCGGCGAGATTGGCCGTCGGATCATCGGTAGCGGAACACGTGCTTAAGATGATTGGCTTCATTGAGGAGCTTGCGGACCTTGGGACCACGTTAGAGAACGAGCTCTATACGGACTTGATTCTCCAGTCCCTTCCTTCCACTTACGCCCAGTTTATCCTGAACTTCAACTTGCAAGAAAAAGAAGTTGAACTTTCAGAACTCCTCAACATGCTGAGGAGTGCAGAGGGCACCCTACAGAAACGTAGGGAAACATCCACTTTGTTTGTAGGAGGATCTTCCTCTTCTAGGTCCAAGGCGAAAGCCAAGGGAAAGAAGAAGAAAGCTCCTGCCAAACCAAGGGGCGGTGTTAGTAAAGTGGATACGAAGGGAAAGACAAATGCAACAAAGGTAGCGGGAAAGCTTGTGGGAAAGGAAGAATGCTTTTACTATCACAAGAGTGGACACTGGAAAAAGGATTGCAGGGCTTGGAAGGCCAGAACCCAGGATCTGAAGCAAGTTGCGGCTTCAGCTTCAGGTGTGTATGTTATAGAAAACTGTCTATCAATAAACTCTACATCCTGGGTATTAGATACCGGATCCGGATCTCATATCTGTAATTCTTTACAGGCACTGAGAAGGCGTATGGTTTTGAAGGCAGGTGATATGACCCTCTGAGTTGCAAACGGAGCTGGCATGGACGCTGAGTCCGTGGGGGACTATCACCTGGGGTTGTCAGATGGACACGTTTTGGTTTTGCGTAATTGCTATTTTGTACCCAATGCAACTTGTAATATCATTTCTGTATCTTTATTATCTAAAGAAGGTTATGAATTTGCATTTGTAAGTAATGTTGTAAACATTCACCTTAAACAAGTTTTGATTGGGTCAGGTACATTAAGCAATGGTATATACGTACTAAACCAACCACATATTTTCATTGTCCAGAATACACACAAAAGAAAGTATCCGGAAATAAACCAGGCTTTTTTATGGCATTGTAGACTGGGTCACATCAATGAGAGAAGGTTGACGAAGTAACATACAGAAGGATATTTGGATCCGTTCGAATATCAATCGTATGCCACTTGTCAATCCTGTCTCAAAGAAAAGATGACAAAGACTCCGTTCACTGGACACGGAGTAAGAGCGAGCGAGCTCTTGGGACTCGTACACAACGACGTGTGCGGTCTAATGTCTACACATGCGCGAAGCGGTTATTCTTACTTCAATACTTTTACGGATGACTTTTCAAGGTACGGATATGTCTTCTAAATGAAACATAAATCCGAAGCCTTTGGAAAATTCCAGGAATATAAGAATGAAGTAGAAAAACAAACAGGCAAAAGTATCAAGACACTGAGATCTGATCGAGGTGGTGAATACTTAAGTGCCGAGTTCCTGGATTACTTAAAAGAGAATGGAATTCTCTCTCAGCTTACTCCTCCATACACTCCGCAACATAACGGTGTATCGGAGAGACGGAACCGGACCCTATTGGATATGGTACGTTCCATGATGAGTAACGCTGAGCTATCGCGATCATTCTGGGGATATGCACTAGAATCAGCTGCATACCTTTTGAACCGAGTTCCAACTAAGACTGTGCCTACCACACCATATCAGATGTGGTGTAGGAAGAAACCCTATCTTAAGCACATTAAGACATGGGGATGTCCAGCTTTTGTCAAAAAGCAGCATGCGGACAAACTCGAGGCACGCTCAGTACAGTGCAAGTTTGTGGGATATCCAAAGAACTCCAAGGGATATTTCTTCTATTGTGAAGAGGAACAAAAGGTTTTTGTTCCTCTTCATGCCCACTTCTTGGAAACTGAGTTTTTAGAAAATCAGATAAGTGGGAGCGCAATAGAACTGGATGAAATTCCAGAACCACGAGCTATTACTGAAAGCTTAGTAGAACCAGAGGGTTCAAAAGATCAGGACATTCCTGCGCCGCTCCGCAGGAGTAGTAGGCAGTCTCATCCGCCCGAGAGATACTACGGTTTTCTCATAGATGGGGATAGAGAGGATTGCATCATTGATAGTGATGAGCCAGCTAGCTTCTAGAAGGCCATTCAGAGCGTTGACTCGGTAAAATGGTTGGATGTAATGCGGACTGAAATGGAGTCCATGTACACCAACAAAGTATGGACGTTGGCCGTTGCACCAGATGGGGTAAAACCCGTAGGATGCAAGTGGATCTTCAAAAGAAAGATTGGTGTAGATGGACAGGTTGAGACCTCTAAAGCTCGACTGGTTGCAAAGGGTTTTTGTCAAAGACCTGGTTTGGACTATGACGAAACCTTTTCTCCAGTGGCTATGCTGAAATCCATTCGGATCCTTCTTGCCATTGCTGCCTTCCATGATTATGAGATTTGGCAGATGGACATAAAGACCGCTTTTCTGAATGGAAATTTAGAGGAGTGTGTCTATATGGACCAGCCAGAGGGTTTCATTCAGAGTGGGAGCAGCGGAAAGGTGTGCAAGTTGCTTAAGTCCATCTATAGACTAAAGCAGGCATCGCGGAGTTGGAACATCTGTTTTGATGAGACGGTCAAAGAATTTGGCTTTATCAAAAATCCAGATGAACCATGCATCTATAGTAGATTTGTAGCAAGAATTGTCGTATTCCTCGTATTATACGTGGATGACATTCTTTTGATAGGAAATGACATTCCTATGCTACAATCTGTCAAGGGATTCTTGTCACACAGGTTCTCCATGAAAGACCTGGGTGATGCCTCTTACATTCTGGGGATCCGGATCTATCGTGACAGAAACAAGAGGATATTAGGACTTTCACAGTCCAGGTACATCGACACCATACTGAGGAGATTCAGTATGGAAGATTCCAAGCGCGGTAATCTACCGGCTTGTTACGGGATCACCCTCTCCAAAGAGATGTCTCCCAAGACTGATTTGGAAAGGGATCGCATGTCTATTATACCCTACGCTTCTGCGGTAGGCTCTATAATGTATGCGATGTTGTGTACCAGACCAGATGTAGCTTATGCACTGAGTGTGGTAAGCCGGTATCAGTCAAACCCTGGGGAGAAACACTGGATAGCGGTAAAGAACATTCTCAAGTACCTGAGAAGGACTAAGGAGATGTTCTTGGTGTATGGAGAAAAAGTCCTCCAGATTGAGGCCTTTGCTGACTCCAGCTTCCAGAGTGACAAGGATGATTCCAAGTCCATGTCGGGTTATGTCTTTACCCTCAATATAGGGGCGGTGTGTTGGAAGAGTTCCAAACAAGAAACCGTTGCTGACTCGGCGATGGAAGCGGAATATATCGCTGCTGCAGATGCCGCAAAAGAAGCCGTCTAGATAAGGAAGTTCTTAACAGAACTTCAGGAGGTTCCGTCCATTGTTGATCCAATACCTCTGTATTGCGACAACAACGGGGCTATAGCTTTAGCGAAGGAACCCAGGTCCCATCAGAAGTCCAGACACATCTTAAGGAGGTATCACCTGATCAGGGAGATCGTGGGTCGCCAGGAGATCGAGGTTCGGAGAGTTGCAACGGAAGATAACACTGCTGATCCACTCACGAAGGCCTTACCCCAGACTCAGTTCGAGCGGCTGATCGAGATGATAGGTCTTCGATACGCCAGTACAGGGCCATAGTGCAAGTGGGTGATTGTTAGTCTATATGCCCTAGAGGCCATTACTGTATCATACTAGTTTGTATATTACTTAATGGAAGCTTGGGATATTCACCTTGTATAGACAATCTTGCTCAAAATAGTAGTATGCTACTTGGGTTGTTTCTGCTTTAATGTGTACATGTGTTTATTTTAGTTTATCACCTATACACATTAGTGGAGCCCTTAGGATCTTTGCTTGATTACCAGCGTTGTGATGGCAGTCACACTCGTGGGGGCTGGGTAATCCACAAGCACATCCTTATGCAGGTCCCTAGTCGTAGGACTATCGAGACAGGGCATCGATACTCCAGAGTAGACTAGCGTATGCGCTTCTCATCCTAGCAGGGGAGACGGTCTGTCCCACAGCCGTCAGTACGTCGTACTTGAGATAGTATGCGGGTGCTCGTTAGGTTACGAGTAAACTGGACAGGACTCGTCGGGAACTTTTGGTTGGTACTATACCTATCGTCAGTTATCAGTTCCAAGGTGACATGAGTACAGCTTAGTCCGCTGACTTGACACTGTCACTTTGCCTCGAGTGTGTTCCCACTGTACTTAGATTACTACCCTACCACGGCTCAAAGGAGTCGTGCAAACAGGTAGTAGTTGGGTGCAGTCCCGAAGCACTTGGAGGCAGTGACGGTTAGACAGGATTCGTCTCTCCCGGTATTGGGGGTTGATATCGCACTGTGTCTAGGAGAGCCATTACACAAAGTCCCTGGCCAGGGCAAGCGAGATATACTGGTAGGTTTCCAGTGTTATCTCAGGGTGTTCTGGGCTACACTCCGACACGACTTGTACCGCTATTAGGGGACTGACGTTTACTGCCCCCTAGGCCCGCCATGCGATATTCTCAGACGAACAGACCGTACTGTACGCAGATTGTCACATTCAGGCTCAGTAGGAGTTCAGATGGGTTTCACCTCGTCCGTCTTCTTATCGGCATCTACCTGGCGACCGTTACGCAAAGCTACTGCCGCTTGCGGTCTGTGGTTAAACCCACTGCCACCGTAGTGTCGAGTCTTTAGAGTCCCACACAGAGAGCAATTCGCCTTTAGGCAAAAAAGTAGAGGTCCTATGGTTTTGCGACAGGGTTCGGTCACATCCGTGCACTTGTGCACGGTTAGTGTCCGGGCAGTTATCACTAGCGGGCTTTGGTTTAAGCCAGACCCTAGTGTACGTTTTGGGATTGGTTTTATCTCGTTTGTATTCGTGTTCTTCGGAACGCGGATGCGGGTGTGTAAGCACAGTTGACAGAGAGACAGAGGCAGAGGATTCTCATTAGGGTTGTTGACTGTTGACTTTTTGCTAAACCCTAATAAGAATAAGAAATATGATTAACAATAGTATTAATTAAGTATTATTGTGACATGGTTGTTGATGGTTGACTTTGTTGACTTGTTGACTTAGTTGACCGGTTGACTAGGTTGGACTTGTTGACCTTCATCATTATAATGGCTATCATTTCATGGTAAAGACTTTTGCTTGCTTGTTTCTTTTTGCAAAATGAGTGCATGAAATGATATGGCCATTTTGACTTGAACCATCACATAATACTCAATTACTATTATTTGCTATGATGATTTTGGATTATGAGAGCTTGGATGGCAAAAAGTCCTGCTCATTCTTTCATTTCCTTCTCTCTCATGCTTGAGCTCTCCCTCTTCCTCTTGCTCTCTCTCTAGTTCATGTTTCACTTGTCTCATGTGTTGAGAAGCAAGAACCATAGAGATAAAACCCAACACACTCCTCTACTCATCCTAGTTCACAAGGTTTAGCAAACCAAGTGTTCTAGTTTCTTCTAGTTTGAAGTGAAGCCAAAGGTAGAAGCTTTCAGGTGGATCCATCATCGGCACAAAGAGACGACGAGGAGAGAACCATCCGACCACCATAAGGAGACCAAGAGAAGGAGTTCAAGTTAAGGTATAACCCTTAACCGAGTAGGTAAAACTCTTGTTAGGGTTGTTAGATAGTTGTTTAACAAAGATCCGTATTTTGAGTCCATGTTACCACCAAAAGAAAAATTGTTTTTCACCATTTCCGCAAGCCCGTAAGTACCGGGAGAGGTAACGTGGACTTACACTTTGTGTAATGGCTCTCCTAGACACAGCGCGATATCAACCCCCAATACCGGGAGAGACGAATCCTGTCTAACCGTCACTGCCACCAAGTGTTTCGGGACTGCACCCAACTACTACCTGTTTGCACGACTCCTTTGAGCCGTGGTAGGGTAGTAATCAAAGTACAGTGGGAACACACTCGAGGCGAAGTGACAGTGTCAAGTCAGCGGACTAAGCTGGACTCATGTCACCTGGGAACTGATAACTGACGATAGGTATAGTACCAACCAACAGTTCCCGATGAGTCCTGTCCAGTGTGCTCGTAACCTTACGAGCACCCGCATACTATCTCAAGTACGACGTACTGACGGCTGTGGGACAGACCATCTCCCCTGATGGGATGAGAAGCGCATGCGCTAGTCTACTCCGGAGTATCGATGCCTGATTGATGTGAAAAAGTGTTTATAGTTAACTGCAATCAATAACGGTGTCGCGTGTAGCTAGACCGAGATGAGTACGGGTCGTCCTCAGGGAAACGTTGAATCTTTACACTTACCTTAGACATGTTGAAAAAGAGAGGAGGAATAAAGAATTTTGTGAATGGTTTCTAGATCTACGTTAAGCAAGAATGCAAAATATATAGATCTAGATTATTTTAGGGATGTAGTTAATATAATAAGAGGGCTTGTAGGGTTCGTTAGGATTTAGTAGTCATGGACGATTAATTAAAAGTTACCTTTTTTATCCTTTAATAGATTTATAACTAGAACGACGGTGATGCGTGTAGATTAGGGTTTCTGGAGGGAAAAGGAATCCCACTCTTAACCCTCACCTCGACACGGAACTCCGTTCATATCTAGCCTTTACAAAAACAATCATTAATCTAATCTCTAATCGCGGTCGGAACTAACAAAGAATTGTTAGCGCGCCCGATTAGGATGTTAATGATTCTTTTGATAAAGTTCATAAACTTTATAGGTCTTAAAAAGGTTTTAGAGATGTTCATCGTACATTAGCCTACCCTAATCCTACGAACCCTAACAAGCGGAGAATTACTCGCGCATGTTGGGAAAAGAAGATGAAAAGACAGAGAGGGAAAACATAATGTAAAATGCAAAAGAATAAAATAAAACAACTACCTTTATTAATCAACTTGAACAATCTACACTTTATTCCTTAGAAAATGATTACAAAACTAGTTACTTCTCGATCTCTTCCAAGGAGGTAGATGAACCGTTGATGATCAGCCTGGATGCGTGAGCGTCTGGGGCTTCGTGATCTCTTCGGCTTGATAACTTTTCTAAGAGGCTCTCGGTGCCCTTTTATAGTGCAAAACCAGAATCTTTTGATTGAAAAGTTGGTAAAATATAGCATAGATTTAAGCCACAAAATCTTAGCAAATGATCCCTCTAGATTGCCGCGGATCCGCGGCCAACAGGGGGTTTGGCCGCGGTTCCGCGGCCAAAGGTGGAGATCTCTTGATGATTTTTCTTGGGCTTTGTGATTGTGACATGTGGCAATCCTAGGCATCTTCTGAATTCAGAAATCTTCTCTCGGTTGCTTCCAGACTTGGTCTCCAAGTTTTGCTTCTTAATTTGGCAAGTTTTCTTCAACAACTTGATTTGCTTGATAAATTCTGCATAACAACTTGGAAAATTCTGCACAATAATCTCAAATAATATTTAGTAGACTTAGTTCTACTAGGATTTGGTCAATGAATTTATTTGCATACATTTTTCTACCAAATACTAATTAAAATATATTAACACATGGAAAATGGTGTTTTTACACATAAACCCTCATATGTATAATATATTATAATAAAGTCCTTTTTTAATATGAAAATGGTAGGAAAAATGTAATAAAAATGTGCAGTTTTATCAACTGAACAAATACCCCCAAACTTATCTTTGATCGTCCTGAGCAAACTAGTTTATTTAAGAGGAGAAAAAGAAAGGAGAAAACTAAGCACACTTTCGTAGGCAGACACGATTGCACTGAGCACGTGCAACAAGCCGTTAAACCTCTAGGTGTCCCTAGTAGGAGGAGTGTTGTCTCCTGAGGGTTTTCAGCGGATTACACCCACAAAATCCTATAACAAAAGAGAGATGGTGAAATTTACATATGAAGATAAGAACCATAAAAGAAAGACTTTGAAAATAAGAGTTTCTAACTACACTAGCTTTTCAGTTGTTATGAGCCCTATCTTAATAGTCATGAAAAAATGTTAGAAATCACATCATCCCTCAATAAAACATCGTCTTTATTCTTCATTCCTACCTTTCATCCAAACATTGATCATATGCCCCTACGTGTGTGAAAGGGACATCCCTACACTCGGAGAATTCAATTCAAGCTATCATACTCTTGTCCATCTACCTCAGTACTTTTTAACTTGATGAATATTTAGATTTGCTCACACATTTTCATGCGACCGTTAATACTTCTTGAGGTACTAACCGACCAATTACTCATGTGTTTGCTGATTAGGTGATAATATTTTCCTCTTCTTGCACCACCTAAGGCTTAGCAGTGACTCCCAGACCAGTTGGCCTTAGGGCACTAGGTGAAGAGGCACACTCGCTATATTTTTTTATTGCTGTCTTGGCGATAACAAAACCAGTGTTCATTTTTCTTTTTTCACCATTTTTATATTTTCTTCATTTTTTTTTCATTTCCTTCATACTTTGGCTTTTAGACAAGAGCATTTCAAGGTATCCTCTACTATCCTAAGTTTTAAGACGTGTGTAAGTGCATATAGTAGGGTATCAACATTCAAATGTTTGGCTTCCAGAATAGAAACTATTTTTCAGACTTATTTTTATCCTCAGATTAGTGACTTCCTTCATCTTACTAACCCTTGGGACAACAGCTCATAACTACTTATTACTAGTTCGTGTAAGAAAACTTCTAATTTTCTTGGTTTTCTTAAACTATTCCTATCTTTTGGATATAATTTTTCACTTTCTACTCTTTTGTTATATAAAAAAAAATTTTAATTCCCAGTTTCAAAGATAATTCAGTAAATACAAACCTCCCCCCCAAACCTGTTTTCAGCAGTGTCCTCACTGATGTAGCCTTTTGAGAACATGGACCTGTATACTAAGGGAGAGATACAAGGGGTAAAATAATAGTTAAATGAAAAATTCCCCCAAACTTATTCTTTGACACCCACAGATATTCAATCAAATCATTTTTTACTCACCTCCATGCAGGGTTCCTAGGCACACTAGTGAGGTCTCCCAAGCCATCAACCATGGCAATTTCAAAAATTATGGTGCCTACAAACCCTAAAGTACGGATCGTTTGCTAGATGTCTAGGCGAAAAAACGAACTAGCTAACAATTTAGCTAATGAGAATACGGAAATACAACCTTTGTAGATCCGGTGCTCCACCTCCATAGCTCCGCAACGAAGTCGTCTCCGCTGTCCAAAAGAAATCCGGGCTCTAAAGTCGGCTTCGTCGGAGAGAAAGCGAGCTAGGTCGTCGACGTCCATGCCGAAGATGATCTACGTCGAGGCATCGCTAAATCAAGCTCGACCTTCACCAAACCCTAAAATCTTGTGAAGGAAACACACTCTGCTTCTTGGCAAGAGGTAGAGGATGAAGAAATAGGATGTGGGTAAACTTTGGAATTGGATTTCTCACTCAAAACATCAATCTACCATTGATGACCTCAAGCTTCTTCACTTGAAGAATGAAGAAGAAGAAGAATAATGATAAGAAAAGATTAATCCAAAAAGAAAAGAATTATCAATTCTTATCATAAGTGAACCATGGTAAAGTGTAGAGAGTTAACCAAGGTTAGTTGAATGGTTAGGGTTAAGAATGAGATAAGAATGGTGGACTTAGGTCAAAGCTTCATGAAGTTTCAACTAAACAACAAAACTAGCAACCATTCTTTTCTCATTTCTTTTATTCATTTATCAAAAAGAATAAATGAATAATTAAGAAAATAAAACCCTAAACATAAATACAACCATGGTTCAAACTTTACACTTAACCAAAGTGGTATGCATCATCAAACATGATACATCCATGTGCACATAAACATATCGCATATGCAATGCGCACACCCGAGCGAGAAAATCCATCTTAAGTAAACCGATACTAGTTGATGCAAAGTACTATATCATATATATAAATATGCATTAAATCATTAATATCAACACTTGATTCAATGATCCGGTTATGTCGCACACAACCGACTAGTATACAATATATCGGCTTATCGAATCAACGCTTGAATCGATAACTAGGTTATATCGCATATAACCATTCGATACATTTATCGCGAGAATAGAATACGGTATCACATACACGCATTATTCTTGGTCCCGCACATATCTCATATGCGCTCCTATTTCGTTTCGCTTGAGCCAGGAAACCTCTGTGTAGGACTCTAAAGACTCATCAATACGCCGGCAGCGGATGATGATCATATCAAACATCCACAAGCCGCAAGCGGTCTGCTAAACGTAACGGCCACCCGGGTATTGAGCGATCTGAAGATCGACGAGCAAGCCCGCTCACACTCCAGTGAATCCGACCAGTAACACTACCGTATAGTCCGATCTGTTCGTCTGATATGTCACATATCTCGCCTAGGGGTGGTAAACGTCAGACCCCAATAGCTCGATAAGTCATGCCGACGTAGGGTCCATAACATTCGTGAAACTACTGATAACTCTTACCAGTATATCACTGCAACCCTGGCCAGGGATTTCCTGTTATGGCCAGTCGAGCATAGCACAACATCAACCCCCAATACCGGGAGAGACGAATCCCCTCCTATCGCTCATTGCCTCCATGTGAATCGGGACTGTACCCAAAAACCACCTGTTTGCACAACTCAGTAGAGCCGTGGTAGGGTGGAAATCAAAGCACAGTGGGAGACACACAAGACTCTATGACGATCTCGGGTCAACAGACTAAGCTGTACCAGTGTCACCAGAGAACTGCCATCTGACGTGAGGTATAATACCATCTGGGAGTTCTCGGCGAGTCCGTTCAGTGTACCCAGTCTCCACTGAGCACCCGCATACCATCTTCGATGTCAAACACCAATGGATATGGGATCATCCATCGCCCATCGCATGGGTCGAGAAGATATGCGCTAGTCTACTCTGGAATATCGATGCCCCGTCTCGATATTCCCTCGACTAGGAACAATTCAACGATGTACTCATGGACTACCCAGGCCCCACTAGTATGATCTACATCATAGTCCTGGAAGTCGAGTACACATCCTATGGGCTTTATCAACATGTAATCAGAGAGACAGAAAGTATACATGTTAAGACAAAGTGCAACCAGATAGCGTACTATCATGTCGAGCAAGAAAGTCCTACCTATATATGTCCCAGCATCCACTACAATATACATCCAATGTACAGTAATGGCCTCTAGGGCATACATATAACTAACAATCTCCCACTTGCACTAGGGCCATCTGTAGCAGTGGTTGTAGTATCACATACTCAACCATCCCCTAAATTGTCTCTCTTTGGGAAAAGGGCCTTCGTGAGTGGATCCGCCGTGTTGTCCTCTGAGTCTTCTCTCCTTACCTCGATCACCCTGGAGATCAACTATCTCCATGATCAGGTGATGCTTCCTCAGAATTTGTATGGGTCACTGATGGGACCAGGGTTCCAGAGTCGAAACCACGCTTCCATTGTCATACAATGGCAGGAACCTAGTTCATCTTATGAACCAATATACACCCAAACAGCCTCTTTGGTAGTATCTTTAATAGCGATGTTACCAGCCTTTATCGTCTAGTTTGCCACGGTATCGAGCTTGGAACTCTTCCAACATACCGTCCCTTTACTGAGGGTAAAGACAATGCCCGTGACTGACATTCAGTCGTCTTTATCACCCTGGAACTCTTCCAGTGATTCTCTTCAGGATCGATTGATACCATCTCACTACATCTAGTGAGAATCCTAGCATCCAGTTACATCTATCTCATAGATGAAAACTCAGGTTTTTAGGAGGTATCACTTTGATCCTATTTGGAGAATCCTAGTGATAATAGGAGATTGACCGATCGTAGTATAGGAAACTCTTTTCCTATCAAGAGTATGTTGTCTACGTACAATACGAAGATGACGACCTTACTCTCTACCACCCTTTTGTATATACAAGGTTCGTCTACCATTTTGATGAAGTCAAACACTTTGATTATCACATCAAAACAGACGTTCCAACTCCGCGATGCCTGCTTCATTATGTAAAGCAACTTGCACACGTTTCCGCTGCTCCCACTGTTTACGAAGACCTCTGGCTGTGTTCTTACAGACGTTCTCTTCTAAATCAGTATTTAGAAAAGCAGTCAGGGCACCCAACCACCAGATATCGCAGTCATGGTATGTAGCCGTGGCAAGTAGAATCTGGATAGACTTAAGCATAACTACTGGAAAAGGTTTCATCATTATCCATGCCTGGTCGATGACGAAAACCTTTAACAAGTCTAGCTTTGAAAGTCTCAACTTTTCCATCTACACCAAGTAATCTTCTCAAGATATACTTGCTCCTGATGGGGATTTAACCCTTCAGATATAGCAACCAAAGTCCATACTTTGTTGGTGTATAAGGATTCCATCTCAGATCACTAAGCATCCAGCCATTCTTACAGAGTCCCTACTCTCGATGGCCTGCTCGAAACTGGTTGGGTCATCATCTCATGATGCAATCCTTGCTCCCACTGTCATCGAGAAACCGAGGTATCTCTCAGGTGGGTGAGGAACCCTACTAGATCGGCGGAGAGGCTGAGGTTCGTCGGAAACTATTGAATCCTTTGGTTCTGTCAAATCATTAGCAGTTTTGTACAGCTGGAACCTTTCCAGTTCTACAGAACTGATCTTGCCTCGATCTTGTCCGGATTTTGCTTTTGACATAGGCCGGACAATCCCAAATCTTAACTTACTTAAGAGATAGGTTCTTCCCATACCATATCTTATATGGAGTGGTAGGCAGTGATTTGATTCCAACCTAATTCAATAGGTATGCAGCTTCTCAAGTGCATAACTCCCAAAAGGAAAAAGGTAACTCAGTAGTACTCATCATAGAGCACACCTTATCATATAGGGTGTGATAGCCCCGCCCCGATATACCATCGTGCTATGGTGTATACGGAAGAGTAATGCTGAGAGAGAATCTCATTCTCTTTTAGAATAGTCCAGGAATTCTATGCACAAGTATTCTCCTCTCTGATCTCATCATAGGACATAATACTTATACCCAGTTATTGGTTCTCTACTTCTAACTTATATTCTGTGAATACCTCAAAAGCTTCGGACTTATGTTTCAGCAGGAACATACGACTGAATCTTGAGAGATTATCAGAGAATATAATGAAGTATAAAGAACCAGTCCTGGCATGTGTAGACAGGAGACCTTACATACATCATCATGTATCGGTCCCAAGAGTTCATTAACTCTTTCTCTGTTTCCAATAAACAGAGCTATGGTCATCTTATCTTTGTGACATGATTGGCGAGTTGCACAAGATGTAAATTCAAAACGATTTAAATATACATCTAAATGTAACTTCAGCCAGTCGGGTCGCATTGATCTGACCTAGTCTACAATACCTCAAGAAGAATCCGTTCATTTCTGAACTCTTCCTCTTGTGTGTGTTCCATATACTAAGAACTGTAGTTTGATTTAGAACATCAATGCTTTTAGATAACGCACCTGAACCGATCAACTTTTGATATAGGAAATGTTCAAAACATTATCCAATTATACAAAATTTTATCATTTCTTTACTAATAAAGAGACTGATATGATTTTGTATATCAGGTTTGGCATCTAATAGCATTTGTTCAGAATCAATGTATTGGTAATACAGGGTGACAGTGACCAACAGACTTGGCTGCAACACTTGCCCCGGTTTCTGTCTCATGAAACTTATCACCCGTTCTCAGTTTTTCTACCTTTTTGTAGCCCTATGTAACAGATTACATATCTGGGATCCTGATCCGGTATCATATACCCAGGATGCAGAGGATACTGAGAAACAGTTCTTTGTAATGAACACACCCGAAGGAGATGCATCATATGCACTTTCTTCGTTTGGGCGGCATAGGAATTCTGGTATTCCCTTATTTCCTGCTCTGTCTTATAACAATTATAAGTTGGAGCGGGACCAACGTTTCCCAGCTCAGTATAACAAGCGGGTTCGGTCAATAATCCGTATTATTATCTTGATTAAGGCGTGATATGGTCGCTACCTGGAGAGAGAGAAGAAAACACTCAGCGTGCGCTCTTGCAAGAATAGATTGGTTTTTATTTTATCTAATCAGGATGGCTCCCACTGCTTTTTATCAAATCTTCCTTCAAACCCTAAAAGGAAAGACTAGCCGGGATTAATTACACACTACAAGTTCGCCAATCTTTCAGCCAGGCCAGTGTCGGTACTTTGAGGGAGGTCCCCCGTGCTTTCGCACGAACCTAATTAATGTAAACCTCATTTTCCCAGAGGCGTAACCTCGTTAACACCTTTCTAGACACCTACTTGATCGGCTAATTGTAATGTATAAAACTCTCCCAGGAGTAACTCTTACTCGCAGCGGGTATCGGGATCCAACTATCTTATAGAAGGTATGCAATCTCATTACAAATTCCAACACTTGAAACTCCCGATAATGGTTTTTACCCCTAGCACCTATGACCTTAACTATGGTCAACAAATCATAAGTACTAGTCAAGTTCTACCCGTCATTTCATGATTAATTAGACCCACCCACATGACCCTTAACTAAGGTCAACAAAGTCACGCGACTGTCCTAACTAATCGCATCATATGCGGTGTAGGAAGACATCACTTAGCTACCGTACACTGTGCCTTGACTATGGTCAACAAACACAGCACGAATACTAAGTACTCTACTTCCTAAAATGACGGAGGGTTGCGGCTGGTTTTTGTGAAAACCTTTAACGCTTTGAACTTGATCTCGTTGCGGAATCAAATGGTTTTTAAATGGAATGTTTTTGAAGCTTTTCTAGTTTTGCTAAAGGGGTCACTCCCGGTGAAGGGATCGTCGGCCCTTTCCTCGTCGAATGAGGTGCGGGATATATCATATATATCACTGTGCAAAGCGGAAACTATAGAAGCGATCAAAGACAAACCGAGGGTTGTAGCATCTGCCAGTTATTGCTAAAGGAGTCACTCCCGGTGAAGGGATCTCGGTCCTTTCCTCATCGAATAAGGTGCAGGATGTTCTATAATGAACACCGCGATGCAAAGCAAGAACTGTAGCTACCTGTTTTTATTTTGAAATTCGATTCCACAACATCATTTAGGTTTATTTTCTTTCATTAATCTCATTAATGAATATCCCATCATTTAAATTACCTAAACATCACAGATAGATATAACGTACGCTTATGCCATCCGCATTCGCCTCGATGTCCCCTCGTGCACCGTTAGGTTAGGTAACTAACGGCAGAGCGGGGCAGGGCTAGCGCGGGTGTAAAACATAAGTAACGTCTATATAATATATCATATATACTATAATATCTGTCACAGAACATCAGAACATCGCATGATCACAGATAGAACACAGCAGAAGAAACATATGAAATATTGGATATACTAGGACGTCCGTGTTTTTAATACGAGCCAGTATAAAACACGGATTCCACGGTCGTGATGAATAGCCAATCCCACACCCCTAGACCCCTACGAGAGCGGCAAGCAACCCTACCAATTCTAGGGTTAGGAGACCCGGACTCGACTCCTCGAGTTGGTCTCCCACTGGACCCCAGAACCCGGTTACTTGTGCTCCCCTCCTTGGGTCTATCCTAGTGCAGAAAAGTAAATAATATACAAACGGTGACTTCTTCCGCGACCTGGAAGTGCCCCAATAAAAGAATATTACATACAAGTCATTACATGAATGAAAATGAAAAACACTCATCTCACATAAAAACCCCCGGCTATTCAAACACGACGATCCAATATAACATATCCAGCAACACATAACATCAGATATCATCAACGTAAGTAAATATGCGCATCCCAATTGTCGTTGACATATAGCAACGAAACCGGCGATATCACATATTACACTTACGGTCACAGAAAAGAAAGTGTAAAACTACAACAGTTGGAATCCGCAACCACCTCAGACATCGCATGCCTGACCAAATGAATTCTTTAGACATCGCATGCCTAATAATTATAAACCCCGCATTTTAGTCTCATTATCGAAAACACTTTTCAATATCAAGTCGGGCAATTCAACAAGATTCCCGACATCCTGATCGAATACTCGTCGCAAACTTCAGTAGACGGCCGCACCCCCGACGCCGTCGACAAAGTGCACCAAGGCGGAACACCGCTACCGCGAGCACCCGAACGGATGCTTTCGGCGACGGGGTTCTCCTACAGTCACTTGGTCGGGGCTATGGAGTGAGGCTGTCTATTAAGTTTACCGGCGAATATCCGCGTACGCTACGTGATTGCGACGGACTTTTTGATCACATCAAAAATCCGTGGCAACCGATCAAGTGAGACTAAACTGCTACGTTTATAACATTCATTCAGTTATCATATAACTTATTGTGAATTCCAATTATTGTATCCCATTCCAGATAAACAGAAAATGTTAAACTTTCCGATCGAACAATTGAACACCCAAGTTTTCCCGATAAAGATCAACACATGAAACTAGTCTAACAACATTCAGTTCGTACCTCAGTACCAACGGTCCAGCCGTAGAAGGGTCAAGCCAACGCCTCACATGTGGCACGCCGTACTGCCCCAAACCCGAAGGTTCAAAGGGCAGTTCAAGACGGTCACATAATCGAGTTAAGGTTTGTGTCTTCTAGAGGGACCATCGCGTTACTTGCACTACTTAGAACGTCGTTAAACTACGGAAAAATCCAACACTTGGAAATTTCCCGACAGGGGAAAAATCGGGTATTTATATCCGGTCGAACTTTTTAACATATTCTAAAATTTATCCGGAAAACACATGGACAGAATTAGACTTTCCGATCGAAACAATGATTCCCAAAACAACTCAAAACAACTCAACTCTTGAGTTCAGTTTAAATATTCCAAGAAAATGAGCATTGAATTTTACGAGTTACTGTGAAATTTGACACGTGTCGGCTTCTTATTGGCGGCCCTTCCGCCGCGCAAACCCCCTTTGTGCAGCTCTTCCGCCGCGCTATTGTGGAATTAGGGTACCAAATTTCATAGTAATTCTTAAAAAAGCCTGCTTGTTTTTCTGGATATTTTTAATTGCCAAAAATCAACAGTTTTGAAAAAAGTACAGAGAGCAATTTTGCAATGGGATTTTGGTTCGATCGGGTTTCTAATTCCGTCCGGGGATCGCCTAAGGCTCTAGCTAGGCTCTGATACCACTGCAGGGTTCCTAGGCACACTAGTGAGGTCTCCCAAGCCATCAACCATGGCAATTTCAAAAATTATGGTGCCTACAAACCCTAAAGTACGGATCGTTTGCTAGATGTCTAGGCGAAAAAACGAACTAGCTAACAACTTAGCTAATGAGAATACGGAAATACAACCTTTGTAGATCCGGTGCTCCACCTCCATAGCTCCGCAACGAAGTCGTCTCCGCTGTCCAAAAGAAATCCGGGCTCTAAAGTCGGCTTCGTCGGAGAGAAAGCGAGCTAGGTCGTCGACGTCCATGCCGAAGATGATCTACGTCGAGGCATCGCTAAATCAAGCTCGACCTTCACCAAACCCTAAAATCTTGTGAAGGAAACACACTCTGCTTCTTGGCAAGAGGTAGAGGATGAAGAAATAGGATGTGGGTAAACTTTGGAATTGGATTTCTCACTCAAAACATCAATCTACCATTGATGACCTCAAGCTTCTTCACTTGAAGAATGAAGAAGAAGAAGAATAATGATAAGAAAAGATTAATCCAAAAAGAAAAGAATTATCAATTCTTATCATAAGTGAACCATGGTAAAGTGTAGAGAGTTAACCAAGGTTAGTTGAATGGTTAGGGTTAAGAATGAGATAAGAATGGTGGACTTAGGTCAAAGCTTCATGAAGTTTCAACTAAACAACAAAACTAGCAACCATTCTTTTCTCATTTCTTTTATTCATTTATCAAAAAGAATAAATGAATAATTAAGAAAATAAAACCCTAAACATAAATACAACCATGGTTCAAACTTTACACTTAACCAAAGTGGTATGCATCATCAAACATGATACATCCATGTGCACATAAACATATCGCATATGCAATGCGCACACCCGAGCGAGAAAATCCATCTTAAGTAAACCGATACTAGTTGATGCAAAGTACTATATCATATATATAAATATGCATTAAATCATTAATATCAACACTTGATTCAATGATCCGGTTATGTCGCACACAACCGACTAGTATACAATATATCGGCTTATCGAATCAACGCTTGAATCGATAACTAGGTTATATCGCATATAACCATTCGATACATTTATCGCGAGAATAGAATACGGTATCACATACACGCATTATTCTTGGTCCCGCACATATCTCATATGCGCTCCTATTTCGTTTCGCTTGAGCCAGGAAACCTCTGTGTAGGACTCTAAAGACTCATCAATACGCCGGCAGCGGATGATGATCATATCAAACATCCACAAGCCGCAAGCGGTCTGCTAAACGTAACGGCCACCCGGGTATTGAGCGATCTGAAGATCGACGAGCAAGCCCGCTCACACTCCAGTGAATCCGACCAGTAACACTACCGTATAGTCCGATCTGTTCGTCTGATATGTCACATATCTCGCCTAGGGGTGGTAAACGTCAGACCCCAATAGCTCGATAAGTCATGCCGACGTAGGGTCCATAACATTCGTGAAACTACTGATAACTCTTACCAGTATATCACTGCAACCCTGGCCAGGGATTTCCTGTTATGGCCAGTCGAGCATAGCACAACATCAACCCCCAATACCGGGAGAGACGAATCCCCTCCTATCGCTCATTGCCTCCATGTGAATCGGGACTGTACCCAAAAACCACCTGTTTGCACAACTCAGTAGAGCCGTGGTAGGGTGGAAATCAAAGCACAGTGGGAGACACACAAGACTCTATGACGATCTCGGGTCAACAGACTAAGCTGTACCAGTGTCACCAGAGAACTGCCATCTGACGTGAGGTATAATACCATCTGGGAGTTCTCGGCGAGTCCGTTCAGTGTACCCAGTCTCCACTGAGCACCCGCATACCATCTTCGATGTCAAACACCAATGGATATGGGATCATCCATCGCCCATCGCATGGGTCGAGAAGATATGCGCTAGTCTACTCTGGAATATCGATGCCCCGTCTCGATATTCCCTCGACTAGGAACAATTCAACGATGTACTCATGGACTACCCAGGCCCCACTAGTATGATCTACATCATAGTCCTGGAAGTCGAGTACACATCCTATGGGCTTTATCAACATGTAATCAGAGAGACAGAAAGTATACATGTTAAGACAAAGTGCAACCAGATAGCGTACTATCATGTCGAGCAAGAAAGTCCTACCTATATATGTCCCAGCATCCACTACAATATACATCCAATGTACAGTAATGGCCTCTAGGGCATACATATAACTAACACTCCATTCATAAAATATGAAAATGTTATCAAAACATGGAGGTGAGGCGGAGAAATTTTAGTTTTGATAAAGCGGCTCCTGTAAAAACAGGAGCTCCTCCGCGGGGTTAGCAGAAAAATACGGTTTTAATCTATGCCCATTCACTTTAAAAATCGAGCCGTTTTTCAAATTTTCGACTTCAACTGCCCCGTGCTGGTGTACATACCGCACCACAAAAGGTCCTTTTCAACGAGATTTAAGCTTACCCGGATGAAGATGGAGATGGGAATCGTAAAGAAGGACTTGATGCCCCGATGAGAAGGTTTTTCTAGAAAGATTTTTATCGTGGAACACTTTAGTCCTGTTCTTTACTATCACTGCATTATCGTAAGCTTCATCGCGGAGTTCGCTTAGCTCATTTAACTGTAGCTTTCGATAGCTGCCTGCATGATCAAGATCAAAATTAAGCTCTTTAATAGCCCACATTGCTTTATGTTCGATCTCGACAGGAAGGTGGCATGCCTTCCCAAACACAAGGCGGTATGGAGACATACCAAGATCGGTCTTATAAGCGGTGCGGAATGCCCAAAGAGCATCCGTCAATTTGGTTGACCAATCTTTACGGTTCTTAGAAACTGTCTTCTCCAATATTTGTTTGATCTGCCTATTTGAGATCTCAGCCTGCCCGCTTGTTTGGGGATGATAGGGTGTAGAAAGCTTGTGAGTGATTGAATATTTCCGCATCAAGGCCTCGAAAGACCTATTGCAGAAATGTGTCCCGTTGTCGCTAATGATAGCGCGAGGGTGTCCGAATCGCGAAAAGATATTTTATTTAAGGAACATAATGACAACTTTGTTGTCATTAGTGCGACACGGTATAGATTCCACCCATTTCGAGATATAATCAACTGCTAACAAGATATATAGATTCCCAAAGGAGTTGGGAAAAGGGCCCATAAAATCAATACCCCAAACATAAAATATTTCCACAACCAATATAGGTTGGAGCGGCATCTCGTTCCTTCGTGAAATCCGACCCAAATGCTGACATCGCGGACAAGTTTTGCAATGTTCAAATGCATTTTTAAATAATGTTGGCCAATAAAAGCCACATTGCAAAACTTTCTCCGCCGTTTTTCGAGGTCCAAAGTGACCGCCGCATGCCTGATCATGACAAAATGATAACACGCTCTTGAATTCATCGTTAGGGACACACCTGCGAATGATTTGATCGGAACAATACTTGAATAGATATAGTTCATCCCAGTAAAAATATTTTACTTGGGATAAAAATCGAGGTTTGTCTTGTTTCGACCAATCGCTAGGTATAAGTCCCGTCGCAAGATAGTTCACGATATCCACAAACCAAGGTTCGTAGGATACATTCAAGAGCTGTTCATCGGGAAATGAGTCATTTATCGGCACGGTCACAGTTGGCGAAGAAGTGATGCGTGAAAGATGGTCGGCTACAACGTTTTCACATCCACTCTTGTCTTTGATGACAAGATCAAATTCTTGTAACAATAGGATCCAACGTATTAGCCTGGCCTTCGCATCCTTCTTCGATAAAAGATGTCGTAGGGCGGAGTGATCTGTGTAAACCACAATAGGCGAGCCAATCAAGTAGGGCCTGAATTTCTCTAATGCAAATACAACTGCCAAGAGTTCTTTCTCGGTAGTTGTGTAATTTATTTGTGCATCATTCAAGGTCCTACTTGCATAGTAAATTACATGTGGCATCTTATCAATGTGCTGTCCTAAGACCGCACCAATGGCAAAATCTGATGCATCACACATAAGCTCGAACGGGTGGTTCCAATCCGGAGATGATAAAACGGGGGCTGTAGTGAGTGATTCTTTAAGTGATTCAAAAGCAGCCTCACAATCCGAATCGAAGTGAAAAGTAGTGTCCTTGGCCAATAGAAGGGTTAAGGGTCTAGCAATTTTGCTAAAGTCCTTAATAAATCTCCTATAAAATCCTGCATGACCAAGGAAGGATCGTATATCTTTGACGCAATTGGGACGAGGGAGGTTTTGAATGACATCTATTTTAGCTCTGTCAATCTCAATGCCTTTATGTGAAATTATATGTCCAAGTACAATACTTTCTTGGACCATAAAATGACATTTTTCTCAATTCAAAGTCAAGTTCTTATCCTTACAGCGGGTAAGAACAACGTCAAGATTACGAAGGCAGTCCTCAAAGGAGTCCCCAAAAATGGAGAAATCGTCCATAAAAATTTCTAGAAAATTTTCCACCATATCTGAAAATATCCCCATCATGCACCGCTGAAATGTAGCGGGAGCGTTGCATAACCCAAAGGGCATGCGTCTATAAGCAAAAGTTCCGAAAGGACAAGTAAAAGTGGTTTTATCTTGATCCTTTTCGGCGATGGGGACCTGGTTGTAGCCAGAGTATCCGTCCAAGAAACAGTAGTATTCGTATCTCGCTAATCGTTCTAACATCTGGTCAATGAAAGGTAGATGGAAATGATCTTTCCTCGTCGCGGCATTGAGTTTCCTGTAATCGATACATACGCGCCACCCAGTTTGGGTGCGTGTTTGGATTAACTCATTAGCCTCATTAGTGATGACCGTGATGCCAGACTTTTTAGGGACCACATGAATTGGACTTACCCATTGGCTATCAGATATGGGGTAAATTATTCCACTATCAAGGCACTTGACGATTTCTTTCTTTACAGCCTCCTTCATAACGGGATTTAACCGTCTTTGTGGGTCTCGGGTTAGTTTGGCTTCATCCATCAGATGTATGTAATGTACAACAATTAAGGGACTAATCCCTTTGATGTCAGCCATTGTCGAACCAAATGCTTCCCGATTCGATCTCAACACTGCCAAAAGTGCATTCTCTTGCTCTAGGGCTAGAGAAGTGGAAATAATCACTGGAAAAGTCTCATTCTCTCCTAAATATGCATATTTAAGATGAGAAGGTAGCGGTTTGAGATCAAGAATTGGCGGAGAGACAATAGAAGGTGGGGTAAGCGAATGATATTCGGACTATCGAAGAGGTTCAAAACTTGCATAAGATATTGACTCGGAAAGTGCTGCTGACTTTTGCAACGAGTCAACGGGTTCAATCTCAAGGTCGAAATCATTGAAGGTATCCTCACTGTGAAGTGGTGCAAGATCAAACGATGTCTCATTAGTGTTGTTGAGAACATCAAAGCAAAGTTCCTCATCCATGCAGCTTTCGGAAGCTATCTCGTGGATAGAACAAACATCCAGCAAATGAGCAGAAGGTTCTGATGGCTGACTTCCCAGCTTGTAAATATTAAGCTCAATGGTCATTTTCCCGAAGGATAAGTTCATAGAACCGTTACGACAATTAATTACTGTGTTAGAAGTTGCTAGGAAGGGTCGACCAAGTATCACCGGGATTTAATTGCGTGGGTTTGCCACAGGTTGTGTATCTAAAACAATAAAGTCCACAGGAAATATGAATTCCCCGACTTTAATTAACACATCCTCTAGTTCACCCCGAGGATTGGTGATAGATCGGTCTGCCATCTGGAGAGTACAATGGGCGGGTTTTAACTCTCCAATTCCTAACTGCTCGTAAACTGAATAAGGAAGCAAGTTGACGCTAGCGCCTAGATCGAGTAAAGCACGATTAATATTTTTACCCCCAATAGAAATAGAGATTGTAGGACAGTCGGGGTCCTTACGTTTCTTTGGTATTTGGTGGGGGACTAGACGAATTAGGGGAAGAGGAAGAAGAAGCTGGGGTATCAAATGTGTCACTAACATCAAACTGCTCACCCACTCGGTTATTCAGCTCTCTTCCCGATCTCAACGTAGTAATGGCATTCACATTATGATTTTGTGAATGGCCAGGATTCGGTAAGGGTTGAGATGGGAGTTTCCCTTTCTCTCTCGCACTTATTGCAGCGTTTAACTGTGCGATTTGGTTTTCTAATGATTTAATACTCTCACCATGGGAGGCAGAGTTTTTCGTTATGGTATCAATAGAAGACCTCATCTGAGCCGAAATTTGCATGGATTGTTTCATGAACATATCCAAAGTTTGTGCAAGTGAGTTGTCAGTACCGGCCACTTGTGGTGTAGAAATGTTGGCCGGATTTTGGAAATTCTGTGACTGAAAGGGGGGCTGATTCTGTGGTTGTGGTTGCTGTGGAGGAGGTCTTTGATAATTGCTGTGTTGGTTATGATTCCAAGCAAAGTTAGGATGATTCCTCCATCCTTGATTGTACGTGGAAGAATAAGGGTCGTTTCTAGGTCGCTGCTGAAAAGCAGCATTAGCTTGAAACGAAGCATTCATAGGACATTCTTCCGTTAAGTGTGAAGGATCCGAACAGCAACTACAGACGGTCTTAGGAAGCGTGACCTGATTTAGGGAGAATGATGAGAACTTGCTTTCAATAGCGTCGAGTTTCTTCTGTATCGCTGCCATTTCGGTTTTTACTGCGATAGACACATCGAGCTGGTGAATACCTCCCTTAGTTGAAGGTGGTCTTACACTTTCCCACTGCAACGTGTGTTCAGCAAGGTCTTCCAGATATTTCCAAGCTTCACCGTCGTCTTTAGACATGAAATTGCATTGACAATTTGTTTCAAGCATCTGCTTTGTCGCTGGATTAATGCCCTCATATATAATCCGACATAAATCCCATCTTTTGATTCCATGATGAGGACATTGGACAAGCAGATCCTTGAAACGTTCAAAGCACTTCCAAAATGGTTCATTGGGAAGCTGGGTGAACTGGTTGATCTCGCTTCTAACACGGGCAGTCTTATGGTTTAGGTAAAACTTCTTAAGAAATGCTATGACAAATTCATCCCAATTAGTGATAGAGTGTGCGGCAGTATTATAAAGCCATTTTGCTGCTAAGTCGCACAGTGTGAATGGGAGAAGACGTAAGCGCATAGCATCTAAAGTCAATTGCGAAGTACCCATTATTGTGCATACGTTTTCGAATTTGGTGATGAAAACATACGCGTCTTCCGACTCAAGCCCGTGAAATTTGGGCAGCAGATTGATGTAGTGGGGTTTAATTTCGAAATTATCCCCGTTAGGTGGTGGAAGAGATAGACAAGTGGGAAGAGGACCACGGATAGGATAGCATCTTTCTTGGAGAGAGATGCGCGGTGGGTTCTGCGCACCTTCGGGTGGCAGCAGCGTGGTGTTATAATTTGATGGAGTGCCGTCCATCTCGGTTGTGTGTGGTGGGGGAAAAGAAGATGAAGAAGTACCGACTTCGGCGTCGATAGCAGGAACGCGGACAAGACGGGCACTAGGATCCCGTGTCCAGCCGAGCATGCACTAAGCGGGTTTAGTGCAAGTGGCAGCGTGTGTGTGATTTAAAATTGGCTTGTTTTGAAAAAAGTGGGACTCAAGATAAATCACTCTAAAATGCACAAGCAACCCTAGAACTAAGGTCACCTAGGTCCAGTCTCTAGACCGCTCCTAGACTTCCAAAGGACAAGCCGCAGGATCAATCCTCTACCGCCTCCGTACTACCCTTGTAGCCAGGTAAGTGGGAAGGAACCACAGTAGTGGGCCTAATTAAAAACCACTAGCCTTTGACACACTTGCTTAGGCACTACAAAAGTAATGCGGATAAACGATAGATTACCCACGACCTTCCTCTGTCCTTAATGAGCACGACAGTCCTTAGAGTCTGGTCTAGATATTTTTTAAATTAATGAAGGGTTGATCTATATGCTCGGTTTGTGATTTGTGGGGCTTAGGAAGGGTGATGAAATCCCCACCTAATCTTGATTTGGTCTTTGCCCCTTAAATTCAGTATTAAAATATGCAAAACAAAACCAATCACAAAACTTTTGCAAAAAGATTTTTGAGCGGCACGATTTTTGCAAAGAATCCTGCAGAAAATAGATTTTATTGGATTTGAGAGGAGAGAGAAGGAGTTAAGAAAGATACCAGAGAAGTTCGGAACCCTAGATCTCCTGTTTCTTCAAGTCCGTGACTCCAGATTCCCTCGCAAAATTCACACACAAATCGTTAAATATGCAATTTGCAGTTTTGTGTTAATAATGATATGACTCGTCTAAGAATTCAACACAAATAGTAAAAATAAAAAATTACGCACGTATCCCCGGCAACGGCGCCATTTGATTGGTCTGAAAAAGTGTTTGTAGTTAACCGCAATCAATAACGGTGTCGCGTGTAGCTAGACCGAGATGAGTACGGGTCGTCCTCAGGGAAACGTTGAATCTTTACTCTTACTTTAGACGTGTTGAAAAAGAGAGGAGGAATAAAGAATTTTGTGAATGGTTTCTAGATCTACGTTAAGCAAGAATGCAAAATATATAGATCTAGATTATTTTAGGGATGTAGTTAATATAATAAGAGGGCTTGTAGGGTTCGTTAGGTTTAGTAGTCATGGACGATTAATTAAAAGTTACCATTTTTATCCTTTAATAGATTTATAACTAGAACGACGGTGATGCGTGTAGATTAGAGTTTCTGGAGGGAAAAGGAATCCCACACTTAACCCTTACCTAGACACGGAACTCCGTTCATATATAGCCTTTACCAAAACAATCATTAATCTAATCTCTAATCGCAGTCGGAACTAACAAAGAATTGTTAGCGCGCCCGATTAGGATGTTAATGATTCTTTTGATAAAGTTCATAAACTTTATAGGACTTAAAATGTAACACCTTAGGATGTGTTTAGTGACTAATTATATTTAAATATTGGGTTTTTAATAAAAAGTTTACCAAATTGTGTTTCAAGTAATTTTCCTAATTTAATAAATATTTTTTCTAGAATTTTCCTAGGCTTGCACACACATGTGCATGTAAACTAGGGTTTTTAAATGAGGTAATACCATGATTAGTAACCATGGTAGGTTAATCATGGGGATTAATTCTTTTCGGTTTTAATTAAGTTTAATTAGTTAATTAATAGTTGCTTTAATTTGAATTTTCTTTGGGTGTTGACTTGGTGAGAATGAGAGAGAGAGAGAATGCATCATGGCTTAAGCCATGCTTGCATTTGATGAAGAGAGAGAATGGAGGGGTTGACAATTTGGGGTTATGATTCCCTTTCATTCTTTTGTTGTTTTCTCTCTACCTCACTCACACACACACACCCACTTACCTTCTCAGCAGCAGCAGCAGCCTGCATCCCCAGCAACAGCAGCAGGCATCACAGCAGCAGCAGCAAGCATTCCAGCAGCAGCAACAGCATCAGTGAGCAGCAGTAGCAGCAGTTTGCAGCAGCAACTCCAGCTGCAGCTCCTTCCCTCCACTTCTTCTTCTTCATCCAGCTCCCTATGGTCGAGTGTGGGGTATATTTCCTGAACTTACTCCTTAGTTTACTTGTTTAGTGTAGTTTTTCTTCGGTTAGTGTTTATTGGTGCGATTTAGTGCGATATGTGGTGATTAGTGGGAACCTTGAGCAAGTGATGTTTGATTTGGTTTTAATAGGTTGATAGAGTGTTGTTAGGGCCATATTAACCCAGCTTAGCCCCCATTGCACTAAAATACCACCAGATTCCTAATTGATGCGAATTCATCTTTTTTAAGCAAAATTTTAGTTTCTGTAAACTGCTATCGACCCGGTGAGTTCAGAATAATTTTGAGAAGACTGCAGTATAGTGGTTAGGTACTGATACCCCAGGTAGAACCCGACCCCCATATCCTTTGTTCGGGCCGCCGAAATATTCGATCTGGCCGCAATTTGCGGCCAGATAGGTAGGGTTTGGGTTGCAGTTTGGTCCTGTAGGTGTCTGTTGCAACCCTTAGACTCTTGGCATGTGCAATTTTGTTTGGTTCTTACTACAGAAAAATCTGGGGCTTAATACCTATTTCTCATATTTTAAATCTTCGCGACACGCGTGATACGCGTGTGGGTTTGGGGTTTCTGCGTATCGCGACGCGTCAGGGTAGTTTCAGGCGCGTGATCACACGTTTTAGCGTATCGCGCACACGCGCGCTTGCTTTGCGACACAGGTTTCTAGTTTGACCTTAATATCACGTTTTTGTGAAATTGAGCTTATGTGTGATATATGTTATGTGATTCTAGGTTCGCAGGCGAGTGAGACGGACGCTGCGAAGAAGGGCAAGCAAGTCGTCGGCTACACTTAGCGCGAGACTTCGGTGAGTAGATTTAACATCTACGGGGATATCGCCCGCATGGCGTTATGCGTCAGGGCTGATAGGACCTTATTGTTATATGTTGCATTACCTCATGGACTGTCATTGCATATTGCATTCCCTGCTGTATGTAAACTTAGAATTTATAGAACACCACACTATTACTAACGGTTCATGTTGCACGAGCACCAATCTGCATGTTACACACACACCGTTAGTAATTGCCATGACACACTCACTGTAGAACTGCCATGATTATATTGCTGTAGTTCATTTCACATATGATTCGATATGACTTTCATGGAAATTGGGAGTCGCATGATATCTTTAAAAACGGAAACTAATTATAAAAGCGGTTTTCCCTTGTACCTATATCATGGATTGATGTACATAGCGCATCGCATTGGATTTACTTCTTGGTGTTGGATTTTCATGTGATTTCTGGTTTTGAGGACTGTGGGATTTTTAAGAAAAGATGCACTATTTGAAAACCCGGTTCCTCGTGATATGATATTTTGGTGCGTCCACCACGCGTTTTCTCGGTGCTGAGACGTATGCTTGAAACCCGATTCGAGGAGATGGATGATCCGTTTGCGGGTTCATGGTGGACCCGGTATGGTTCCCCGGGGCGAGAAATGTTTTTCGAGGAGTAGACGATGAGCCTGGCAGGGTAGCGAGTACCTACCGCTGATTGGTTGGACCTGGCTGTTATCCGGAGGATACCGACCAGAGTCGAGAGATGGATGCGGGATGATCCGTACTGCCGGGGCCGAGGGCCGATACCGCAGACGGAGCCCGTGGGCTGATCCGGACTGACAGAGCCCGATATATGAGGATTTGCGTGTCGATGCTGGACATGAGTATTTTCTGATATTTGGGGTGCCGATGTTGGGCACTCGTGATTTCTCGGAGATTTACAGTATTTGAGGGCCGATGGGTGTGCCGGCACCTGAGTTATTTGGGATTTGGGTGCAGTTGTGGGCACCGATTGTTTTCCACGTTGATATTCCGTGTAGATGTTGTTTATCCCATGCTCAGCATTGATTACCATCTATCTCATCCTGTAGTTATTTTACCTGACAGAGCATCTGCATGATTATTGCACATACTGCTTATCACGCATTGATATCATCTGCTGGCATTTGTTAGAGTAGCGCAATACGTGCATGCTCGCGATTACCTTTATATGTTATCTCTATTCACGAGTTGGCAACTCACCCCCGTTGTGCCACAGTATTTGCAGGTTGCCCTCAGCATAGTCGTGGCAGGCTGTCTTTTGCATCTTTTGGCTACAGATACCACTACAGTTGCGGCGAGAGCTGTTTTGCATTTATATGGGTTGTGGTATCTGATTACTTTTACTGTATCCCTTTTTGTATCTAGTACTCTCCATCTACCATTTATGTACTGGACTTAGATACTGTGTAAGGACGATGATGTATATTTTGTATTCTGGTGTCGAGCTCGTGGGAGCCGACTGTTTCTATATGCAGTTTATATTCTGTGATGTTTACTTATTGCTCATTCTTCGCTACGGCGTCGTATATTACTCTTGTGATGATGGTTTCCGCCGTTGGGCGTGATTGCTCCCGTTTGGGAATGTTTTGTTTCATTATATCTCATTTTTACTCATATCCTCTTTTATACCCTGTCTCGGGGCTACTTTTACGAAGGAAATGCTGCCAAAATTATTTAAATGATTAAGTAACTTTAAAAGAACTTATTGAATTATTTAAGGTTTTCTAAATGTTTTAACTAAATGTTTTCAACACTCACTATTTTTAAATGGTTTTGATTTTTGGGTTCGGCTTACTTAGTCGCGTTATGCCTGTAGACGTAGCGTGGTTAAGTGCCGGTCACGAGTCGAAATATTCGGGTCATGACAAAGTTGGTATCAGAGCGTAGGTTTTTCCTTCGGAGTGTAGGATGACCCTGGTATGATGGAGTAGGTAGCTGCGGCAGAGTGGCGTAGCGTGTATGCTCCGCGGCATACTCACGACACGGTACTCCGCCTAAGCGACCTTAGGACTTATTGATTTATATTCCTTCTTGAGTATATATATTCTTGTGATTCGACTTCCGTATTCTTATCGGATCCTAATTTCCTTTCAGCCATTATGCCGCCAAAGACTACGAGGGCGCAGAGAGCGGCCGCGAGGGCCGAGATTCGAGTTGACTCGTCCGAGACGAGGACTGATCCGGGCAGTGCACCCGTTATACCCGAGCAGACTGTTTCTCCTGTGACAGATCAGATCGCCACGCTAGGGGCTAGTATGCAGGAGATGCGCCAGACGGTGGGATCCAGCATGCAGGAGATGCACCAGATGATAGGATCACTAGTTGAGACGCTTCGAGCACAGCGACCAGAGGTAGCTCCACCAGTTCCAGAGACCGCGATGGTACCTACCGCACAGCCAGTTTCCCCTGCAGCCACGGAGGTGATTACAGTATCGCTGTCAGAGTTCATGAGGCTGAAGCCTCCGGTCTTCACAGGCACCGATACAGCCGAGGACCCACAGTCTTTCATCGACAGGATGGCCCGGATATGCCGTTCCCTCAGATGTGCAGATACGAGATGGGTTGAGTTCGCGAGCTTTCGCTTGGAAGGTCTTGCGCAGAAGTGGTGTGATTCGGTTGAGAAGGGCAGAGCAGCAGGTCTTCCTCCTATGACCTGGACAGAGTTCGTGACGGTATTTCTAGCCCGTTTCCTTCCCCAGAGTGTTAGGGATGCCCGAGCACGTAGATTTGAGTCCTTGCGCCAGACGCCAGGGATGACAGTGGCAGAGTATGACGTGCTGTTTACAGAGCTAGCAGTCTATGCCCCGTATTTAGTGGCTACCACGGAGTTGCGAGTCAAGAGATTTGTTCGAGGCTTGCTTACACCACTGTTCCTTGTGATCAGCGCGCAGCACTACGAGACCTATGCAGCAGCTGTAGACGCAGCCATATTAGTCGAGGAGCGCCTTGCTGAGACTTCGGTAGTTCCAGAGCCGAAGAGAGTTCGTACTAGTATATCCGCACGGAGGCAGTCATTCAAACGCCGCGACAGGTATCGTTCTGGTACGAGGAGTAGCAGAGATTCGGGACGAGGCCAGATGTTTAGTTCGTATCCCCAGGAGAGTCAGCAGTCGCCGCGGGGTTGCTTTAGATGCGGCAGTCTACTTCACCTCGTTAGAGATTGTCCTGAGATACACCGGAGGGAGGCGGCAACACCGCATGTTACCTTACCACCTTCACCACCCAGAGGGCGTTGCCTGTTGTACCTACCGTTGCTCCGTGCCAGACTCATACACAGAGAGGTCGTGGGCGTGGAGGAGTTGCTCAGAGAGGACGGGATGACCGAGGCAGAGGGCAGTCAGTCGCAGGTGGTGGACAGGCGCGGGTTTTTGCTTTGACGCATCAGGACGCGCAGGCGTCTAATGCGGTGGTTTCAGGTATCCTTCCAGTATGTTCAGTTGATGCACACATATTGTTCGATTTCGGATCCACGCACTCATACGTATCCACACACTTTGTGCCGAGTTTGGGTAGAGAGTCCGGTTTGCTTGATCAGCCGCTTGTTATGACCACTCCTGTGGGAGAGTCGTTTGTTGCTAGGCACGTGTTCCGATCCTGTACCGTCTGTATTGGCGAGAGAGAGTTGCCTGTCGACTTGATCCTTCTCGAGATGTTGGACTTCGACGTTCTTTTAGGCATGGATTGGTTAGCCACGTGCTATGCTTCTGTGGACTGCCGTGAGAAGACAGTTAGATTTTGTTTTCCCGGCGAGTCGGTTTTTGTTGTGTTGGGGGACCGTGGTGCCGCCCCTCACAGTGTGATTTCTTCTTTTCGCGCTGGACAGCTTTTGAGGAAGGGATGTCAGGGATTTCTCGCCTATGTTTGCGACGCTAGTGCTGCTCAGGTTCCATTGGATCAGGTTCCGGTTGTTAGCGAGTTCCCTGATGTGTTCCCTGACGAGCTTCCTGGGCTACCGCCCGAGCGCGACATTTCTTTCTGTGTTGATTTGGTTCCTGGCACGGGGCCTATTTCCATACCGCCTTATCGGATGGCCCCGGCGGAACATCGATAGTTGAAGGGTCAGTTGCAAGATTTGCTGGATAAGGGACTTATTCGACCCAGTGTTTCTCCTTGGGGTGCTCCAGTCCTGTTCGTCAAGAAGAAGGACGGCAGTTTGCGTCTGTGTATCGACTACCGCCAGCTGAACAGGGTGACAGTGCGGAATAGGTATCCTTTGCCGCGCATCGACGATTTGTTCGACCAGCTTCAGGGGGCAGGGTACTTTTCGAGGATCGATTTACGATCGGGCTATCATCAGCTGCGGGTTAGACAGGAGGACATTCCCAGGACAGCTTTCCGTATGCGCTACGGCCATTATGAGTTCTTGGTGATGTCGTTCGGACTTACCAATGCGCCAGCAGCATTCATGGACTTGATGAACCGTATTTTCCGGCCATATTTGGATCTGTTCATCATAGTCTTCATTGACGATATCTTGGTGTATTCCCGGAGTAGTGAGGAGCACGAGCAGCACCTGCGGATTACACTGTAGACTTTGAGGGAGCACCAGCTATATGCGAAATTCTCCAAGTGTGCTTTTTGGCTGGACAGCGTAGACTTCTTGGGGCATGTGATTTCACGAGACGGTATATGTGTGGACCCAAGGAAGATCGAGGCCGTGCAGCGTTGGCCCAGACCCACATCGGTTACGGAGATTCGCAGCTTTTTGGGGTTGGCCGGTTACTACAGGCGATTTGTGCAGGACTTCTCCAGTATTGCTGCCCCTTTGACCGGGTTGACCCGGAAGGGAGTCCCTTTTGATTGGACGGAGGAGTGCGAGCACAGTTTCCAGCAGCTACGGACTCGGCTGACGACGGCACCGGTGTTATCTTTGCCTTCAGGATCAGGAGGATTTGTGGTCTATTATGATGCCTCTCGAGTGGGGCTAGGGTGCGTTTTGATGCAGCATGACAGGGTGATCGCGTATGCTTCGCGACAATTGAAGAAACATGAACAGAACTACCCCACTCATGATTTGGAGATGGCTGCAGTGGTCTTTGCACTTAAGATCTGGCGACATTACCTATACGGCGAGTCGTGCCAGATATTCACTGATCACAAGAGTTTAAAGTATATATTTCAGCAGCGAGACCTGAACCTTAGACAGCTCCGATGGATGGAGTTAGTGAAGGATTACGACTGCGAGATCTTGTATCACCCGGGCAAGGCAAATGTGGTGGTGGATGCTTTGAGCAGGAGGCCTGGGGGTAGTCTATCTTATTTGAGCGCAGTACAGGGGCAGTCGTCGGCAGATTGGCAGATATTATGCGACAGCCGAGTACAGTTCGAGTTCACGCCGATTGGAGGACAGATCGCGCATATTCGTGCACGCCCACAGTTACTTGACCGCATACATGAGGCACAGCACAGTGATGACCGATGTTCGGAGATCATGGCACAGATTGGACAGGGCAGATTTTCCGAGTTCGTGATCGATGATCAGGGGGTACTACGATTTGGAGTTAGACTGTGTGTACCAGATGCTGAGGGACTGCGGCGCGAGATTCTTGAGGAGGCACATCGATCGGTGTACAGCATCCATCCCGGTTCCACCAGGATGTATCATGATATGAGAAATGTTTACTGGTGGGACGGAATGAAGAGGGACATCGCAAATTTCGTGTCGAGATGCCTGACTTGTCAGCAAGTCAAGGCTGAGCACCAGAGGCCCGCGGGAGAGCTACAGCCGTTACCCATTCCGGAGTGGAAATGGGAGCAGATCTCTATGGACTTCATTGTGGGTCTACCGAGGACTAGTCGAGGGTACGACTCCATTTGGGTGATCGTAGATCGTTTGACGAAAGCGGCTCACTTCCTGCCAGTGAAGACGACTTTTGGATTTACTCAGTATGCCCAGATCTACATCGACGAGATTGTGCGACTACACGGAGTCCCGACGTGTATTGTGTCCGACAGAGGCACCCAGTTTACCAGCCGATTATGGCAGAGGCTTGAGGAGGCTTTGGGCACTCGCTTGAGTTTCAGTACAGCATTTCATCCGCAGACCGACGGACAGTCAGAGCAGACTATTCAGACTCTCGAGGACATGCTCAGAGCTTGTGTATTAGATTTCGGAGGTAGCTGGGATCATCACTTGCCCTTAGTAGAGTTCTCCTACAATAACAGCTACCAGGAGACCATTCAGATGGCACCATTTGAGGCTCTCTATGGGAGGAGATGCAGATCGCCCACCTGTTGGACAGAGCTCAGTGAGAGCAGTATCTTAGGGCCACAAATTGTTGAGGAGACGACCGCGAAGATCCAGTTGATTCGTGATAGGATGAGAGCAGCCCGGAGTAGGCAGAGATCTTATGCAGACCGTCGGCGACGCAGACTTGAGTTTTCGGTTGGTGATCATGTTTTCTTGAGGGTCTCCCCAATGAAAGGTGTGATGAGGTTTGGAAAGAAGGGGAAGCTCAGTCCTAGATATGTGGGCCCCTTCGAGATCCTCGAGCGTGGGTGCATTTGCGTACCGATTAGCCCTCCCTCCCAGTTTTCCAGATGTGCACCGCGTATTTCATGTTTCGATGCTCCGCCGATATCATCATGATCCTTCGCATGCGATTCAGTATCTGACGATCCAGCTTGAGCGCGACCTTTCCTATGCAGAGCAGCTGGTGATGATCTTGGATCGACAAGTGAAGAGATTGAGATCGAAAGACATTCCTTCAGTCAAGGTACTTTGGCGTGGTCCGAGCAGCGAGGAGGTCACTTGGGAGACCGAAAGCGAGATGAGGAGGAAGTACCCCCGTCTTTTCGAAGGTACGTGTAGTTAGATTTTGAAATTCGGGGATGAATTTCTTTAAGGGGGAGAGATTGTAACACCTTAGGATGTGTTTAGTGACTAATTATATTTAAATATTGGGTTTTTAATAAAAAGTTTACCAAATTGTGTTTCAAGTAATTTTCCTAATTTAATAAATATTTTTCTAGAATTTTCCTAGGCTTGCACACACATGTGCATGTAAACTAGGGGTTTTAAATGAGGTAATACCATGATTAGTAACCATGGTGGGTTAATCATAGGGATTAAGTCTTTTGGATTTTAATTAAGTTTAATTAGTTAATTAATAGTTGCTTTAATTTGAATTTTCTTTGGGTGTTGACTTGGTGAGAATGAGAGAGAGAGAGAATGCATCATGGCTTAAGCCATGCTTGCATTTAATGAAGAGAGAGAATGGAGGGGTTGACAAGTTGGGGTTATGATTCCCTCTCATTCTTTTGTTGTTTTCTCTCTACCTCACTCACACACACACACCCCCACTTACCTTCCCAGCAGCAGCAGCAGCCCGCATCCCCAGCAACAGCAGCAGGCATCACAGCAGCAGCAGCAAACATTCCAGCAACAGCAACAGCATCAGTGAGCAGCAGTAGCGGCAGTTTGCAGCAGCAACAGCAGCAACTCCAGCTGCAGCTCCTTCCCTCCACTTCTTCTTCTTCCTCCAGCTCCCTAGGGTCGAGTGTGGGGTATATTTCCTGAACTTACTCCTTAGTTTACTTGTTTAGTGTAGTTTTGCTTCGGTTAGTGTTTATTGGTGCGATTTAGTGCGATATGTGGTGATTAGTGGGAACCTTTAGCAAGTGATGTTTGATTTGGTTTTAATAGGTTGATAGAGTGTTGTTAGGGCCATATTAACCCAGCTTAGCCCCCATTGCACTAAAATACCACCAGATTCCTAATTGATGCGAATTCATCTTTTTTAAGAAAAATTTGTGTTTCCGTAAACTGCTATCGACCCGGTGAGTTCAGAATAATTTTTAGAAGACTGCAGTATAGTGGTTAGGTACTGATACCCCAGGTAGAACCCGACCCCATATCCTTTGTTCTGGCCGCCGAAATATTCGCTCTGGCCGCAATTTGCGACCAGATAGGTACGGTTTGGGTTGGGGTTTGGTCCTATAGGTGTCTGTCGCAACCCTTGGACTCTTGGCATGTGCAATTTTGTTTGGTTCTTACTACAGAAAAATCTGGGGCTTAATACCTATTTCTCGTATTTTAAACCTTCGCGACACGCGTGATACGCGTGTGGGTTTGGGGTTTCTGCGTATTGCGACGCGTCAGGGTAGTTCCAGGCGCGTGATCACACGTTTTAATGTATCGCGCACACGCGCGCTTAGTTTGCGACACGGGTTTCTAGTTTGACCTTAATATCACGTTTTTGTGAAATTGAGCTTATGTGTGATATATGTTATGAGATTCTAAGTTCGCAGGCGAGTGAGACGGACGCTGTGAAGAAGGGCAAGCAAGTCGTCGGCTACACTTAGCGCGAGACTTCGGTGAGTAAATTTAACATCTACGGGGATATCGCCCGCATGGCGTTATGCGTCAGGGCTGATTGGACCTTATTGTTATATGTTGCATTACCTCATGGACTGTCATTGCATATGGCATTCCCTGCTGTATGTAAACTTATAATTTATAGAACACCGCATTATTACTAACGGTTCATGTTGCACGAGCACTAATCTGCATGTTACACACACACCGTTAGTAATTGCCATGACACACTCACTGTAGAACTGCCATGCTTATATTGCTGTAGTTCATTTCACATATGATTCGATATGACTTTCATGGAAATTGGGAGCCGCATGATATCTTTAAAAACGGAAACTAATTTTAAAAGCGGTTTTCCCTTATACCTATATCATGGATTGATGTACATAGCACATCGCATTGGATTTACTTCTTGGTGTTGGATTTTCATGTGATTTCTGGTTTTGAGGACTGTGGGATTTTTAAGAAAAGATGCACTATTTGAAAACCCGGTTCCTCGTGAAATGATATTTCGGTGCGTCCACCACGCGTTTTCTCGGTGCTGAGACGTGTGCTTGAAACCCGATTTGAGGAGATGGATGATCCGTTTGCGGGTTCGTGGTGGACCCGGTATGGTTCCCCGGGGCGAGAAATGTTTTTCGTGGAGTAGACGATGAGCCTGGCAGGGTGGCGAGTACCTACCGGTGATTGGTTGGACCTGGAGGTTATCCGGGGGATACTGACCAGAGTCGAGAGATGGATGCGAGATGATCCATACTGCCGGGGCCGAGGGCCGATATCGCAGACGGAGCCCGTGGGCTGATCCGGACTGACGGAGCCCGATATATGAGGATTTGCGTGTCGATGATGGACACGAGTATTTTATGATATTTGGGGTGCCGATGTTGGGCACTCGTGATTTCTCGGAGATTTACAGTATTTGAGGGCCGATGGGTGTGCCAGCGCCTGCGTTATTTGGGATTTGGGTGCAGTTGTGGGCACCGATTGTTTTCCACGTTGATATTCTGTGTAGATGTTGTTTATCCCATGCTCAGCATTGATTACCATATATCTCATCCTGTAGTTATTTTACCTGACAGAGCATCTGCATGATTATTGCACATACTGCTTATCACGCATTGATATCATCTGCTGGCATTTGTTAGAGTAGCGCAATACGTGCATGCTCGCAATTACCTTTATATGTTATCTCTATTCACGAGTTGGCAACTCACCCCCGTTGTGCCACAGTATTTGCAGGTTGCCCTCAGCATAGTCGCGGCAGGCTGTCTTTTGCATCTTTTGGCTACAGATACCACGACAGTTGCGGCGAGAGCTGTTTTGCATTTGGGTGGGTTATGGTATCTGATTACTTTTACTGTATCCCTTTTTGTATCTAGTATTCTCCATCTACCATTTATGTACTGGACTTAGATACTGTGTGAGGATGATGATGTATATTTTGTATTCTGGTGTCGAGCTCGTGGGAGCCGACTGTTTTTATACGCACTTTATATTCTGTGATGTTTACTTATTGCTCATTCTTCGCTACGGCGTCGTGTATTACTCTTGTGATGATGGTTTCCGCCGTTGGGCGTGATTGCTCCCGTTTGGGAATGTTTTGTTTCATTATATCTCATTTTTACTCATATCCTCTTTTATACCCGGTCTCGGGGCTACTTTTACAAAGGAAATGCTGCCAAAATTATTTAAATGATTAAGTAACTTTAAAAGAACTTATTGAATTATTTAAGGTTTTCTAAATGTTTTAACTAAATGTTTTCAACACTCACTATTTTTAAATGGTTTTGATTTCTGGGTTCGGCTTACTTAGTCGCGTTATGCCTGTAGACGTAGCGTGGTTAAGTGCCGGTCACGAGTCGAAATATTCGGGCCGTGACATAAAAAGGGTTTAGAGATGTTCATCGTCCGTTAGCCTACCCTAATCCTACGAACCCTAACAAGCGGAGAATTACTCGCGCATGTTGGAAAAAGAAGATGAAAAGACAGAGAGGGAAAACATAATGTAAAATGCAAAAGAATAAAATAAAACAACAACCTTTATTAATCAACTTGAACAATCTACACTTTATTCCTTAGAAAATGATTACAAAACTAGTTGCTTCTCGATCTCTTCCAAAGAGGTAAATGAACCGTTGATGATCAGCCTGGATGCGTGAGCGTCTGGGGCTTCGTGATGGCTTCGGCTTGATAACTTTTCCAAGAGGCTCTCTGTGCCCTTTTATAGTGCAAAGACAGAATCTTTTGATTGAAAAGTTGGTAAAATATAGCATACATTTAAGCCACAAAATCTTAGCAAATGATCCCTCTAGATTGCCGCGGATCCGCGGCCAACAGGGGGGTTTGGCCACGGTTCCGCGGCCAAAGTTGGAGATCTCTTGATGATTTTTCTTGGGCTTTGTGATTGTGACATGTGGCAATCCTAGGCACCTTCAGAATTCAGAAATCTTCTCTCGGTTGCTTCCAGACTTGGTCTCCAAGTTTTGCTTCTTAATTTGGCAAGTTTTCTTCAACAACTTGATTTGCTTGATAAATTCTGCATAACAACTTGGAAAATTCTGCACAATAATCTCAAATAATATTTAGTAGACTTAGTTCTACTGGGTTTTGGTCAATGAATTTATTTGCATACATTTTTCTACCAAATACTATTTAAAATATATTAACACATGGAAAATGGTGTTTTTACACATAAACCCTCATATGTATAATATATTATAATAAAGTCCTTTTTTTAATATGAAAATGGTAGGAAAAATGTAATACAAATGTGCAGTTTTATCAACTGAACAATGCCCTGTCTCGATAGTCCTACGACTAGGGACCTGCATAAGGATGTGGCAGTGGATTACCCAGCCCCCACGAGTGTAACTGCCATCACAACGCTGGTAATTAAGCAAAGATCCTAAGGGCTCCACTAATGTGTATAGGTGATATACTAAATGAAACACATGTACACATTAAAGTAGAAACAAACCAAGTAGCATACTACTATTTTGACCAAGATTGTCTATACAAGGTGAATATCCCAAGCTTCCATTAAGTAATATACAAACTAGTATGTTACAATAATGGCCTCTAGGGCATATACACTAACAATCTCCCACTTGCACTAAGGCCATATACTGGCGTATCGAAGACCTATCATCTCGATCAGCCGCTCAAACTGAGTCTGGGGTAAGGCCTTCGTGAATGGATCAGCAGTGTTATCTTCTGTAGCAACTCTCCGAACCTCGATCTCCTGGCGACCCACGATCTCCTTGATCAGGTGATACCGCCTCAAGATGTGTATGGACTTCTGATGGGACCTGGGTTCCTTCGCTAAAGCTATAGCCCCGTTTTTGTCGCAATACAGAGGTATTGGATCAACAATGGATGGAACCACCTGAAGTTCTGTCAAGAATATCCTTATCCAGATGGCTTCTTTTGTGGCATCTGCAGCAGCGATATATTCCGCTTCCATCGTCGAGTCAGCAGCGGTTTCCTGTTTGGAACTCTTCCAACACACCGCCCCTCTATTGAGGGTAAAGACATAACCCGACATGGACTTGGAATCATTCTTGTCACTCTGGAAGCTGGAGTCAGCAAAGGCCTCGATCTGGAGGTATTTTCCGCCATACACCAAGACATCTCCTTAGTCCTTCTCAGGTACTTCAGAATGTTCTTTACCGCTATCCAGTGCTTCTCCCAAGGGTTTGACTGATACCGGCTTACCACACTCAGTGCATAAGCTATATCTGGTCTGGTACACAACATCGCATACATTATAGAGCCTACCGCAGAAGCGTAGGGTATAATAGACATGCGATCCCTTTCCAAATCAGTCTTGGGAGACATCTCCTTGGAGAGGGTGATCCCGTGACAAGCCGGTAGATTACCGCGCTTGGAATCTTCCATACCGAATCTTCTCAGTATGGTTTCGATGTACCTGGACTGTGAAAGTCTTAATATCCTTTTGGATCTGTCACGATAGATCCGGATCCCCAGAATGTAAGCGGCATCACCCAGGTCTTTCATGGAGAACCTGTGTGACAAGAACCCTTTGACAGATTGTAGCATAGGAATGTGATTTCCTATTAAGAGAATGTCATCCACGTATAAAACGAGGAATACGACAGTTTTTGCTATAAATCTACTATAGATGCATGGTTCATCTGGATTTTTGATAAAGCCAAATTCTTTGACCGTCTCATCAAAACAGATGTTCCAACTCTGCGATGCATGATTTAGTCCATTGATGGACTTAAGCAACTTGCACACCTTTCCGCTGCTCCCACTCTAAATGAAACCCTCTGGCTGGTCCATATAGACACACTCCTCTAAATTTCCATTTAGAAAAGCGGTCTTTACGTCCATCTGCCAAATCTCATAATCGTGGAAGGCAGCAATGGCAAGAAGGATCCGAATGGATTTCAGCATAGCCACTGGAGAAAAGGTTTCGTCATAGTCCAAACCAGGTCTTTGACGAAAACCCTTTGCAACAAGTCTAGCCTTATAGGACTCAACCTATCCATCTACACCAATCTTCCTTTTGAAGATCCACTTGCATCCTACGGGTTTTACCCCATCTCGTGCAACATCCAACGTCCATACTTTGTTGGTGTACATGGACTCTATTTTGGTCCGCATTGCATCCAGCCATTTTACCGAGTCAACGCTCTGAATGGCCTGCTGGAAGCTAGTCGGCTCATCACTATCAATGATGCAATCCTCTCTATCCCCGTCTATGAGAAATCCGTAGTATCTCTCGGGCGGATGAGACTGCCTACTACTCCTGCGGAGTGGCGCATGAATTTCCCGATCTTTCGAACCCTATGGTTCTACTAAGCTTTCAGTAATAGCTCGTGGTTCTGGAATTTCTTCCAGTTCCATTGCGCTCCCACTTATCTGATTTTCCAAAAACTCAGTTTCCAAGAAGTGGGCATGTCGAGAAACAAAAATCTTTTGTTCCTCCTCGCAATAGAAGAAATATCCCTTGGAGTTCTTTGGATATCCCACAAACTTGCACTGTACTGAGCGTGCCTCGAGTTTGTCCGCATGCTGCTTTTTGACAAAAGCTGGACATTCCCATGTCTTAATGTGATAGGGTTTCTTCCCACACCATATCTGATATGGTGTGGTAGGCATAGTCTTAGTTGGAACTCGGTTCAAAGGGTATGCAGCTGATTCTAGTGCATATCCCCAGAATGATCGCGGTAACTCAGCGTTACTCATCATGGAACGTACCTATCCAATAGGGTCCGGTTCCGTCTCTCCGATACACCGTTATGTTGCGGAGTGTATGGAGGAGTAAGCTGAGAGAGAATTCCATTCTCTTTTAGGTAATCCAGGAACTCGGCACTCAAGTATTCACCACCTCGATCAGATCTCAGTGTCTTGATACTTTTTCCGGTTTGTTTTTCTACTTCATTCTTATATTCCTGGAAATTTCCAAAGGCTTCGGATTTATGTTTCATTAAGAAGACATATCTGTAACTTGAAAAGTCATCCATAAAAGTAATGAAGTAAGAATAACCGCTTCGCGCATGTGTAGACATTGGACCGCACACGTCGCTGTGTTCGAGTCCCAAGAGCTCGCTCGCTCTTACTCCGTGTCTAGTGAACGGAGTCTTTGTCATCTTTCCTTCGAGACTGGATTGATAAGTTGCATATGATTGATATTCGAACGGATCCAAATATCCTTCTATATGTAATTTCGTCAACCATCTCTCATTGATGTGACCCAGTCTACAATGCCATAAGAAAGCCTGATTTGTTTCCGGAGACTTTCTTTTGTGTGTATTCTGGACATTGAAAATTTTTGGTTGGTTTAATACGTATATACCATTGCTTAATGTACCTGACCCAATCAAAACTCGATTGAGGTGAATGTTCACAATATTACTTACAAATGCAAATTCATAACCTTCTTTAGATAATAAAGATACAGATATGATATTACAGGTTGCATTGGGTACAAAATAACAATCACGCAAAACCAAAGCATGTCCATCTGACATTCCCAGGTGATAGTCCCCCACGGACTCAGCATCCATGCCAGCTCCGTTTGCAACTCTGAGGGTCATATCGCCTGCCTTCAAAAACCCTACGCCTTCTCAGTGCCTGTAAAGAATTACAGATATGCGATCCTGATCCGGTATCCAATACCTAGGATGTAGAGTTTATTGATTGACAGTTTTCAATAACATGCACACCTGAAGCTGAAGCCGCAATGTGCTTCAGATCCTGGTTTCTGGCCTTCCAAGCCCTGCAATCCTTTTTCCAGTGTCCACTCTTGTGATAGTAAAAGCACTCTTCCTTTCCCACAAGCTTTCCCGCTATCTTTGTTGCCTTTGCCTTTCCCTTCGTATCTACTTTACTAACACCGCCACTTGGTTTGGTGGGGGTTTTCTTCTTCTTTCCCTTAGCTTTCGTCTTGGACCTAGAAGAGCAAGATCCTCCTACAAACAAAGTGGATGTTTCCCTACCTTTCTGTAGGGTGCCCTCTGCACTCCTCAGCATGTTGAGGAGTTCTTGAAAGTTCAACTTCCTTTTCTTGCAAGTTGAAGTTCAGGATAAACTGGGCGTAAGTGGAAGGAAGGGACTGGAGAATCAAGTTCGTGTAGAGCTCGTTCTCTAACATGGTCCCAAGGTCCGCGAGCTCCTCAATGAAGCCAATCATCTTAAGCACGTGTTCCGCTACTGATGATCCGACGGACAATCTCGCCGAAAATAGCTTTTTCGAGACTTCGTATCTAGCGATACGGGACTGCTCTCCATACAGTTCTTTTGTATGGAGAAATATGGATTCAAGGTCCATATTCTCGTGCCTCCTCTGATGTTCATTGTCCATAGAGGCAAGCCCGAGGCACTTGGCCTTCGCGCAGTCGATTTCCCAGGTCTTACGGATTTCCTTATCCGCGACGCTGGTTTTGGGACCTGAGACAGGGGGAGCTTTGGTGGTAAGGAGATACCCCAACTTGTCATAAGTGATTGCCATTTTGACATTCCTGAGCCAATCTTTGTAGTTTGGCCATGTCAGTATGTTTTTATCTAGTAGTAACTTAAGTCCAGTCATGATGTTTGGTCGCTGCAATTAGGAGAGAGAGAAAAAACACTTTAGCATGAAACACTTTAGCATGAAACACTTTAGCATGATGCTCTTGCAAGTTTAGAGTGGTTTTTAATTTGTCTAAACAGGATGGCTCCCACTGTCTCTCGAATCCCTCCTCAAACCAAAAAGGAAGAATTAGTCGGGATCAATCTCACCGTACAATACTTGCTTAACCGTTCAGCCAGGCCAGTGTTGGTACTTCGTGGGAGATTTTCCAACGCTTTCGCGAAGTTCCTTAATTAAATAACCACTTTTCCCTGTGGGCGTAGCCCCGCTAACACCTTTCTAGACACCTACTTGGTTTATAGCATTGATCGTTAAGTGAGAAATTTCCCGAGGAGTAGCATATACTCACAGTAGGATCGGGATCCAAATATCATCGCGTGACAAAACTGAAGGAATCCTACCAGAATCATCACACTCCAAATGGTATGCAGCGCTAGCAAGTTTTAGTTTCTTTTGAAACTCCCGATGTGGATTTTTTCCGCATGCTCTTATGACCTTGACTTTGGCCAACAAATCATAAGTCACATGTCAAGTTCTACCCGTCATTCTCCAGGTTAATTTGAACCCACCCGTACCTACCCTTGACTTTGGCCAACAAGGCAGTACGACTGTCCCAAACCAACACATCTATCTATGCTGCACATGAATACCCAATAGCTACCAATCACTATGCCTTGACTTTGGCCAACAAACATAGCTTGAATACTATTGACTATCCATGTGAAACGACGGAGGGCTACGAATGGTTTTGGTTAAACCGTGAACGTGGTAAACTTGATATAATCGATGGACTGAGATAGCTTTTAAAAGGAGTGGCTTAAGCTCCGCGTTTAAAAGTTGTTTTTGAAAAGAAACCGAGTGGTTTTGAAAGTGTTCCAACGACTCAACTTTGGTTTATTTTCTTGCATTAATTTTAATGTGTCCTATCATTTAATCCAACCATTGAAGAAAACAACGAAAATATGACGTGCACTTATGCCATCCGCATTCGCCATGGGGCCCATCATTACTCGTTAGGTTACTTAACTAACGACAGAGTGGGGGCTGGACTAGCGCGGATGCAAAACATAAGCAACGCCTAAATAGATATCATATATAGATATACACATTCGTCACATGCAATGATAGCCATTCCAAATCACAGATGAACACATTGGATATACTAGGAATCCGCATTCCGTACGAGCCTGTAACGAAGAGCGGATTACACGGTCGCGATGAATAGCCAAGACCCCACCCTAGACCCCTACGGGTGCGGCAAACTACCCGCCAAGTACCCGAAGTGAAGCAACCTCCCTCAACACCGTGAGTAGGCCACTCGGCACTTCGAGATACCCGGTAGTTTGTGCACCCCACCTTGGGTCTATCCTAGGAGCAAAAACAGTAAAAGAAATTATACAATGACAGCTACAACCCCATCCCGGTTGTGCGGCCATATAAATAATATTACATCAATTACAAATTACATAAATTGAAAGAAAAAGAAAACTCTCATCTCACAATCCCCCGGCTATTCATCCGCGAAAATCCAATGAATTCATATACACATACCATCAACATTACATATCACAGATATGTTTAACCCCCACTAATCGACGTATAGCGATTAGCAGACGTTCAATACATATATCACATCACAGATATAAACCCGTTAGCTAAAGTCTTTAGATGTTCGATCAAAATACGAATTTTTAAACCCCAAAAACAAATTTTGCTTTCTGGAAAATCTGGGCAGAAAAATCATATTCCAAAAATCCCAAAACACCCCAATAAATACACTGCAGCAAAACCGATCCACGGCTGAGTCAACTCGGTCGCGGATCCGCGGCAAGAAGCTGTTCTTGCTGCGTTTCTGCGGTGAGTTGGTCGGTACTGTGGATCGTTTTTCTGCAGTGTACACTAAAAAACCTGAGTCGATTCTTTGTATATGTTAAATAATTTTTATAGCAGTTTAAAAATCGACAGAAAGTTTGAATTCCTGGCATGTTTCGTGACTTTTTCTCCGATCGAACTTCTAGTTACTTCGCTAACATGTTAGATAGTGTTTAACTAGGCTCTGATACCACTGTAAGTCCATGTTACCCGTCCCCGGTTCTTTAGGGTTGCGGAAATGGTGAAAAACGATTTTTCTTTGGTGGGTAACATGGACTCAAAATACGGATCTTTGTTAAACAACTATCTAACAACCTAACTAAGAGTTTTACCTACTCGGTTAGGGGGTTATACCTTAACTTGAAGTCCTTCTCTTCGACTCCTTGTGGTGGTCAGATGGTTCTCTCCTCATCGTCTCCTTGTGCCGAAGATGGATCCACCTGAATGCTTCTACCTTTGGCTCCAACCTCAATCTTGAGGAAACTAGAACACTTGGTTTGCTAGACCTTGTATACTAGGATGAGTAGAGAAGTATTTTGGGTTTTATCTCTATGGTTCTTGCTTCTCAACACATGAGACAATAGAACCATGAACTAGAGAGAGAGCAAGAGGAAGAAGGAGAGCTTGAGGATGAGAGAGAATGAGAATGATAGAATGAGAAAGACTTTTCTCACCCTTGCTCTCATAATCCAAAATAATCATAACAAATAATAATAATTGAGTATTATGTGATGGTTGTTATCATTTCAAAAGGCAATATCATTTCATGCACTCATTTTGTAAAGTAATCAAGCAAGCAAAAGTCTTTGCCATGAAATGATAGCCATTGTAATGAAGATGGTCAACAAGTCCAACCTAGTCAACCGGTCAACTAAGTCAACAAGTCAACAAAGTCAACCTTTCAACCCAACCATGGCACAATAATACTTAATTAATATTATCATTAATCATATTTCTTATTCTCATTAGGGGTTAGAAAAAGTCAAAGTCAACAACCCTAATGAGAATCCTCTGCCTCTGTCTCTCTGTCAACCGTGCATACACACCCGCATCCGCGTTCCGAGGAACACGAATACAAACGAGATAAAACCAATCCCAAAACGTACACTAGGATCTGGCTTAAACCAAAGCCCGCTAGTGATAACTGCCCGGACATTAAACGTTCACAAGTGCACGGATGTGACCGAACCCTGTCGCAAAACCATGCGACCTCTACTCTTTTGCCTAAAGGAGAATAGCTTTCTGTGTGGGCCTCTAAAGACTGACCCTACGCTGGAAGTGGGTTTAACCACAGACCGCAAGCGGCACTAGCTATGCGTAACGGCCCCCAGGTAGATGCCGATAAGAAGACGGACGAGGTGAAACCCATCTGAACTCCTACTGAGCCTGAATGTGACAATCTGCGTACAGTCCGGTCTGTTCGTCTGAGAATATCGCATGGCGGGCCTAGGGGGGCGGTAAACGTCAGTCCCTTAATAGCGGTACAAGTCGTGTCGGAGTGTAGCCCAGAACACCCTGAGATAACACTGGAAACCTACCAGTATATCTCGCTTGCCCTGGCTAGGGAATTTGTGTAATGGCTCTCTTAGACACAGCGCGATATCAACCCCCAATACCGGGAGGGACGAATCCTGTCTAACCGTCACTGCCTCCAAGTGCATCGGGACTGCACCCAACTTCTACCTATTGCACGACTCCATTGAGCCGTGGTAGGGTAGTAATCAAAGTACAGTGGGAACACACTCGAGGCGAAGTGACAGTGTCAAGTCAGCGGACTAAGCTGTACTCATGTCACCTAGGAATTGATAACTGACGATAGGTATAGTACCAACCAACAGTTCCCGACGAGTCCTGTCCAGTATACTCGTAACCTAACGAGCACCCGCATATTATCTCAAGTACGACGTACTGACGGCTGTGGGACAGACCGTCTCCCCTGCTGGGATGAGAAGCGCATACGCTAGTCTACTCCGGAGTATCGATGCCCTGTCTCGATAGTCCTATGACTAGAGACCTGCATAAGGATGTGCTTATGGATTACCCAGCCCCCACGAGTGTGACTGCCATTACAACGCTGGTAATCAAGCAAAGATCCTAAGGGCTCCACAAATGTGTATAGGTGATATACTAAATGAAACACAAGTACACATTAAAGTAGAAACAAACCAAGTAGCATACTACTATTTTGAGCAAGATTGTCTATACAAGGTGAATATCCCAAGCTTCCATTAAGTAATATACAAACTAGTATGATACAGTAATGGCCTCTAGGGCATATACATTAACACATCTTAAGTGAAGCAACTGACACCAACGGCTTGTGAGACCGGCCACCGCCCCTCGTCGGGGTCTCGACTGTATACACTAGTCTACTCTGTAGTGTCGATGCCCTGTCTCGAAACTCCCACGACTAGTGACACTTTAAGGATGTGCTTATCGATCTCAGCTCCCACGTATATGATCGCCATCATACAGCTGGCAGTCAAGCAAGAATCCCATGGGCTCTATCAACATGCAATAGTGAAGTAAAGCATGTACACGATGATAATGACAAACCAGATAGCATACTATCATCTCGAGCAAGACTGTCATATCGTTATAGGTCCTCCCTCAATCATAGCAATCACGTACCTGCGATCCAATAATTGACTTTGAAGGCACTATATCCAACAGAGTAGCACTTGAGGATTTGTTTTGCGGACACTGGGAGAGCCCCAGCGGTTTGCTAGATTCTCGGAGTGTTCCTTCAGGCTCGTTGTGTTGACTCCTTGGTCTTGTAGTTATGGGAGACGGTTTTGTATGGTTCCGAGGAAGTTCGTGGCCGTAAAGCTTAGGCCCAGACTTGTGAGCAGGACGGAGGTCTGCAGATTTTTGGGCTTAGCAGGTTTTTACCGCCGTTTTGGGCAGGATTGCTAGTGTAGTGCTGCACCGTTGACTGAATTGACCGGAGTGGAGGTTTCCTTTCTTTGGACTGAGGCTTGTGTGCGGAGTTTCGGCAGTTGAAGATTCGGTTAACAACTGCATCAGTTCCTTCTTTGCTTTTTGGTTCGGGCGACTTTGTGGTTTAACTGTGATGGTTCGTGAGTAGGGCTCGAATGTGTACTGAGATGACACAATGGAGTTATTGCTTTGGCTTCCCTAGATTTGGAGGAAGTACGAGAAATATATCCCACTCATGATCTGGAGATGGCCGCGGTGGTTTCGCGTTGGAGATTTGGAGACACTACTTGTTCGAGATTCATGTCATATTTTCACAGACCACCAGAGCTTAATGTACAACTTCCTGCAGTGGATTTTGATTGTTGTGATAGTCCTCCGCAGATTTACAGTTCTTGTGCGATCGTTGAGTACAGCTTAAGTTCGTCTCTACTGAGGGGGCAGCTTGCTCATGTCCGCGCCCGACCACTTTTCTTTAATCACTTTCGGGAGACACTGCCCGCCGACGCTCGTTCATCAGAGATACTAGAGTCTGTTCGGCTGGGTAATGATTAAGAGTTCTTGATTTGTAACAAGGGTGTGCTAAGTTTAGGGACGCGTTTGTGTACTTGATATTATTGGGTAGAGACGTGAAGTCCTAGAGCAGGCACATCGGTCAACTTTCTGTACTCATACAAGTCCCACCAACATTTAACGTAACTTGTGAGAAGGTTACGGGTGGGCAGGGATGGAAAAAGAGAAGTCTCGGGATTCGTTTCAAGGTGTCTGTCCAGTTGTGTGCTTGGGTGGAGCAACTGAGACCGGCGGGAGAGTTGCAACCTTTAACCGTTCCGAAGAAGGAATGGGAGCAGGTCTCCATAAATTTCGTTGTGGTGTCAACCCAGGTTTAGTCAGGGTGTGACTCCATTCGGATGCTTGTCGTCCGGTTATACTCAGTTTGCTCAGTTGTTCTTTGTTAAGTTTATGAGTACGTATTAATTGTTGTCGTCTGTTAGGGATCGTCACTCGCCATTGTTAAGGTTCTCCTTTGATAGCAGTTATCAGGAGACACTCCAATTGGCAACCTTTAGGTTTAGGGGTTAGGTCGTGTCGATCACCAGTCTGTTTTTCTAACTCCGCGTTGTAGGATTTTTGGACCCCAGCTAGTCTAGAGACTTCGAAGATGATCCAGTTGTTTTAGGTCAGGATGAGAATTGTCCATTTCGGACAGAGGGCATATGCCGACCAAGATGGTCGCAGATTCGAGTTCGAAGTGGCAGATCATGTATTCTTACGGATTTTTTCCGGTAAATGACGTGTTGAGTTTTGGGAAGCTTATCCCAGGATGGCAGGTCTTTTTAAGATCCTTAAGGCGAGTTAGTTTCGTTGCTTTTAATTTGGCACTTTCGCCCAGATTATTGAGTTTCCACCCCGTATTTTTTGGTCGATACTTTGCAATTACCTTCATGACCTTTCTCGCTTGATTCAGCACCAGACCATTTAATTTGAGCGCGATCTTTCGTTCACCAAGCAACCAGTCGTAATATTGGACCGGCAAATGAAGAAACTTCGATCGAAGGTCTTGCAATCAGTGAAGGTGTTTTGGCACAGCCCGAATGGTGAAGAGATCACTTGGGAGGATGAGGGCGAGATGCGGAAGAAGTTCCCTCATCGCTTGAAGGTATGCGTAGCAACATATTTTTAAATTCGGGGAAGAATTTCATTAAGGGGGGAAGATTGTAACACCTTAGGATGTGTTTAGTGGCTAATTATATTTTAAATATATGGTTTTTAATAAAAAGTTTACCAAATTTAGTTTCAAATATTTTATCCTATTTAATGAGTATTTTATTAGAATTTTTCTAGGCTTGCTCACACTTGTTCCTGCAAATTAGAGCTTATTTGCGGTTAAACCATGATTAACAAGCATGGTGGAGTAACTCATTTTCTTTAAGTTAATTGATTCTTATTAAGTATTTTGGGTTTTATTTATTTGTTTTTTTTTTTGGAAATGATTTTCTTTGTTGACTTGGTGAGAGAGAGGGAGTATGGGCTTCATGGCATGAGCCATGCTCATTTAATGAAGAGAGAGAGAGAGACGGGGGGTGTTTTACTTGTGCTCTCATTCTCACTCTCACTTCTCTCATTCTCTCTCTCACACACACACACTCACTCAGCCACAACAGCAGAAGCAGAAGCAGCAGCAACTCCACCAGCATCAGCAGCAACAGCAAGTAACAACAACAGCAACCAGTAGTAGCAGCAGCCCGAGCCACAGCAGCACAAGCAGCAGCAGCATGCCCAGCAGCAGCAGCAGCAGCGCCCAGCACAAGCAAAAGCACCTCTTCTTCTTCTCCTCCTTTCTCCTTGCACCTAGTAGTAAGGTATAATCTCTGAGCCTAACTCTCTAGTTTGCTTAACTTGTGTAGAATTAGCTTCGTTTTGTGTAAAATGTGAGATTTAGTGCTTGATTTGATGAATTGTGTGGACTTTTGTCCAAGTGATGTTAGTGTTGGTTAACCTAGCCTAATTAAGTGTTATTAGGGCCAAGTAAACCTAGATAAACCCCAGATTTCGCCAAAATACCATAGGGTTTCATTTTGTACAAAATTTAGCGTTTTTAAGTGAGATTTCACCTTTCTGTGATCTGCTATAGACCCGGGCACTTCAGATAAAATATGAGTTAACTGTAGCCTACTTGGGAGACCCTGACCACACCACCAGAGTACGAGACCCCCATTCAACATCCAGGCCGCCGGAATATTCCTTCTGGCCGCAAATTGCGGCCAGACTTGGGAGATAGGTGTTAGGGTTTTGTCTAGGGTAGTCTGCTGTGTTTCCCAGGGTCTTGGCATATGCAATTTTGTAAGTTTCTCTCTGTAGGAAAATCTAGGACGATATATCGCTTTTCTAGTACGTTTAGTTCGCATGATACGCGCGATACGTGAGTGGTTCTGTGATCCAGCGTGTCGTGGCGTGCCGGGATAATTTTAGACGCGTATACACACGTTTTAGCGTATCGTACACACGCGCGCTTAGTTCGCGAGTTTCTCGTTTGATTTCGATATCGCGTTTTGCGAGATATTTGCTTATGTGGATTTTCTTTGTGTAAATTCTAGGTTCGCAGGCGGGTACGACGGAAGAAGCAAAGAAAGGGAAGCAGGTGGTCGGCTACGAGTAGCGTACGACCAGGAGAGTAGATTTAACATTTACGGGGAAATCGCTCGTATGGCGTTAAGCGTCAGGGCATTATAGGATATTTTAGTTATATGTGTTCATATATACTATAGTAGCATACCATCCCTTGTTGCATATAGAAATGGTAGATATAGAACACTGCCCTGTCACTAACGGTTCAAGCTGCACGAGTACTATTTGTATGTTACACTCATACCGTTAGTGATTGCCATGACACTCGCACTATAGGTTTGCTACGCATTATACATATCGTTTGATTGCTGCATCATTGATGATTGTCATGACTTGTCGTATATTGATATTTTCATACCTGCGCACATGCACACTGTATATTCATACCAGTGCACACATATATTGATATTTTCATACCTGCGCACATGCACACTGTTTATTCATAACAGTGCACACATATATTGATATTTTCTACCTGCGCACATGCACACTGTATATTCATACCAGTGCACACATATATTGATATTTTCATACCTGTGCACATGCACACTGTATATTCATACCAGTGCACACATATCTTGATATTTTCATACCTGCGCACATGCACACTGTATATTCATACCAGTGCACACATATATTGATATTTTCATACCTGCGCACATGCACGTTGTATATTCAAACCAGTGCACACATATATTGATATTTTCATACCTTCGCACATGCACACTGTATATTAATACCAGTGCACACATATATTGATATCTTCATACTTTCATGGATTTACGCATTGAGATATGTTGTTTCCATGATATTTCTGGATTTGGGAACCGTGGATATTTCAAAAGAGCATATGTAATTGTTTTAAAAATCCGGTTACCCTTGATATGATATTTCAGTGCGTCCACCATGTGTTTTCTCGGTGCTGAGAGCGACATGTGAAAGCTGATTCGAGGAGGCGGATGAGGCCGATTGCGGGTACATGGTGGACCCGGTATGGTTCCCCGGGGGCGAGAAATGTTTTTCGTGGAGTAGACGATGAGCCTGGCAGGGTGGCTAGTATCTACCGGTGATTGGTTGGATCTGGCGGTTATCCGGAGGATACTGACCAGAGTCGATAGATGGATACGGGATGACACGTACTGCCGGGGCCGAGGGCCGATTCCGCAGACGGAGCCCGATACTTGAGGATTTGCGTGTCGATGCTAGACACGATGATTCATGATATTTTAGTGTGCCAATGCTAGGCACTCATGATTCTATGAGATTTACATGATTTGGGTATATGGATGGACACCGATTATTTTCCACGTTTATATTCCGTGTAGATATTAATTATTCCCATGCTCAGCATTCAGCATTTTACCTCTCATCCAGTATCTGTTGTACCTGATAGAGTACATTTTCTATGCACGATTATTGCATACCTTATTCATCATATAGATGTTATTAGATTGCATTTGCTATGCATGATTATTGCGTACCTTGCTCATCATATAGATGTTATTAGAGTACATTTGCTATGCACGATTATTGCATACCTTGCTCATCATATAGATGTTATTAGATTGCATTTGCTATGCACGATTATTGCATACCCTGCTTATCATTTATAGATGTTGTTAGATCGTACTTGATGCATGATTACTGCTCATATAGTTCATCATATAGATGTTATCTGTTGGCATAGGTTGAGTATCGCAGCACGTGCATACTCGCGATTATCTTTATATGTTATCTACTACTCACGAGTTGGCAACTCACCCCCGTTGTGCCACAGTGTTGCAGGTTTCCCCTCGGAGTAGTCGCGACAGGCTGCTTTCCTATATCTTTTTGGCTACGGATACTACTACAGTTGGTGCGTGAGCTGTTTGCTGCTAGGTGGGTTTGTGATACCCGGTTATTTCCATTGTACATATTTTGTATCTAGTACTCTCGATCTACTTTTATGAATTTGACTTAGAGACCAGTGTGAGGACGATGATGTATATTATTTTGTATTCTGGTGTCGAGCTCGTTGTGAGTCTACTTTACTTATGCAGTTCTTATCTTGTGTGATGTTTTTCCACTTATTGCTCTTTTCTTCGCTACGGCATCGTCTATTGTTACCATGGTGATTGTTTACTTGAGGTTTTCTTAACGTTTCAGTAAATGTTGCTATTAAATGTTTAAACACTCTATACTTTTTCTGGTTTTGATTTCTGGGTTTCGGCTTACTTAGTCGCGTTACGCTTGTAGACGTTATGTGGTTAAGTGCCGGTCAAGGGCCAGACTTTGGGTCGTGACAAAGTTGGTATCAGAGCGTAGGTTTTACCTTTGGAGTGTAGGATGACCCTGGTATGATGGAGTAGGTAGCTGCAGCAGAGTGGCGTAGCGTGCGTATGTTCCGCGGTATACTCACGACATGGTACTCCGCCTAAGCGACCTTAGGACTTGTTGATTGAAATTCCTTCATGATTGTATACATCCTTGTGATTCGATTTCCGTATCCTCATCGAATCCTACTTTCTTTTCAGCCATTATGCCGCCAAGGACTACGAGGGCTCAGAGAGCAGCCGCGAGAGCCGAGATTCGAGTTGATTCGTCCGAGCCGAGGATTGATCCGGGTAGTACCCTTGTTGTACCAGAGCAGATTGTTCCTCCTACGACAGATCAGATCGCTAGACTAGTAGAAGAGATGCAGGACTTGCGCCAGACGATGGGCTCACTGGTGGAGGCCGTTCGAGCGTAGCGACAGGAGGTTGTCACCCCTGTTACCCAGTTGTTCCTTGCGATCATCATACAGTATTCCATCACCTACATAGCACCAGTAGATGCAGCCCCACTTTACGAGAAACGTCTTCCAGAGACTTTGAGAGTTCCGGAACAGTTGAGGAATCGTACTGGTGTACCAGCCCAGAGCAGAGGCTTAGGACGAGGACAGTTGTTCAGCTCTCATCCCCAGGAAGGTCAGCAATCAGCGTGTGGATGTTTTCGATGCGGAAGCCTTCAACACTTCGTCAGGCATTGTTCCTTAGCACCATGTCAGGGTCGTATTCTGAGACGTCGTGGAAACGGAAGATTCGCGTAGAGGGGTCAGTCTGGTAGAGGAGGAGTTCGGTCACTCACAGGTGAAGGGCAGTCACAAGTTTTCGCTTCGACTCATCGGGACGCGAGGGCGTCCAATACAGAGTTTTCAGGTATCCTTAATTCGTATGTTCTTTTGATGTATTTGTTTGATCCGGATCCATGCACTCGTATGTTTCCACTCTTCGTGCCAAGTTTAGGACGAGAGTCGTGTTAGGTAGATCAGCTGTTTGTTGTGTTAACTTCTGTCAGCGATTCTTTTGTTGCGCGACACGTAATTCGGTCGTGTGCCTTTCGGATAGGAGATAGAGATTCGTCTGTCGTTTTGATCATTCTAGAGATGTTGGACTTGGAGTTCTCCTGGGCATGGACCGGTTAGCTACGTGCTAGGCGTTGTGGACTACCGTGAGGAAACAGTTAGGTTTTGTTTTCCCCGGCGAGTCAGTTCTTGTTCTGCAGGTGGATAGTTGTGCCGCCTCTCACAGCTTGAATCCAGCCTTTTTCGCTAGTCGGCTTTTGGAGGAGATGTCGTGGATTCTTGGCGTTCATTCGTGATACCATAGCCATAGTTGGTTTGTAGGACCGGTTTTCTTTCGTGCGAGAGTTTTCCGACGTTGTTTCAGATAGGCCGGCGAAGCCTAAGGAGGTTAAGGATCTGCTGCAGAGTTGTTTGTTGGAGGGGAGTCTCGTGCGTCTGAGTGTTTCGCATTAGGAAGCTCCTATTTATATTCATTAAGGAGAAAGACGACAGATTGAGGTTGTGTATTGATGGATCGTCAATTGAACCGGCTTACGGTGCGGATAGGTATCCTTTACCTCGCATTGGCGATTTCTTCGATCAGCTCCAGAGTGCGAGATATTTTCTAAGTTTGTTTGGGATCAGGTCATCATTGTTGCGGGTTCGGAGTGATGACATTCCGAAGACTGCCTTGTGCGTGCTACGGGCTTTGTGTGTGTTGGTGTGTCATTGTATTCACCAATGCCCTAGCAGCATTCGTAGATGCGATGAACCGGATTTCTTCAGGCCGTTCCTCGACCAGTTATTGTTGTGTTATTTATGACATCCTGGTCTATTTAATGTGTCTTGAGGGATAGGAGTAGCACTTGAGGATTTGTTTTGCGGACACTAGAAGAGCCCCAGCGATTTTCTAGAATCTCGGAGTGTTCCTTCAGGCTCATTGTGTTAACTCCTTGGTCTTGTAGTTACGGGAGACGGTTTTGTATGGTTCCGAGGAAGATCATGGCCGTACAACTTAGGCCCAAACTTGTGAGCAGGACGGAGGTCCGCAGATTTTTGGGCTTAGCAGGTTCTTACCGCCGTTTCGGGCAGGATTGCTAGTGTAGTGCTGCACCGTTGACTGAATTGACCGGAGTGGAGGTTTCCTTTCTTTGGACTGAGGCTTGTGTGCGAAGTTTTGGCAGTTGAAGATTCGGTTAACAACTGCATCAGTTCCTTCTTTGCTTTTTGGTTCGGGCGACTTTGTAGTTTAACTGTGATGGTTCGTGAGTAGGGCTCGAATGTGTACTGAGGTGACACAATGGAGTTATCGCTTTGGCTTTCCTACATTTGGAGGAAGTACGAGAAGAATATCCCACTCATGTTCTGGAGATGGCCGCGGTGGTTTCGCGTTGGAGATTTGGAGACACTACTTTTTCGAGAGTCATATCAGATTTTCAATGACCACTAGGGCTTATTGTACATCTTCCTGCAGTGGATTTTGATTGTTGTGATAGTCCTCCGCAGATTTACAGTTCTTGTGCGATCGTTGAGTACAGCTTAAGTTCGTCTCTACTGAGGGGGCAGCTTGCTCATGTCCGCGCCCGACCACTTTTCTTTAATCACTTTCGCGAGACACTGCCCGCCGACGCTCGTTCGTCAGAGATACTTGAATCTGTTCGGCTTGGTAATGATTCAGAGTCCTTGATTTATGACAACGGTGTGCTAAGTTTAGGGACGCGTTTTTGTACCTGATATTATTGGGTAGAGACGTGATGTCCTAGAGCAGACACATCGGTCAACTTTCTGTACTCATTCAAGTCCCACCAACATTTAACGTAACTTGTGAGATGGTTACGGGTGGGCAGGGATGGCAAAAGAGAAGTCTCGGGATTCGTTTCAAGGTGTCTGTCCAGTTGTGAGCTTGGATGGAGCAACTGAGACCGGCGGGAGAGTTGCAACCTTTAACCGTTCCGAAGAGGGAATGGGGGCAGGTCTCCACAAATTTCGTTGTGGTGTCTACCCAGGTTTAGTCAGGGTGTGACTCCATTCGGATGCTTATCGTCCGGTTATACTCAGTTTGCTCAGTTGTTCTTTGTTAAATTTATGAGTACGTATTAATTATTGTCGGCAGTTGGGGATCGTTACTCGCCATTGTTAAGGTTCTCCTTCGATAGCAGTTATCAGGAGACACTCCAATTGGCAACCTTTAGGTTTAGGGGTTAGGTCGTGTCGATCACCAGTCTGTTTTTCTAACTCCGCGTTGTAGGATTTTTGGACCCCAGCAAGTCTAGAGACTTCGGAGATGATCCAGTTGTTTTAGGTCAGGATAAGAATTGTCCATTTCGGACAGAGGTCATATGCCGACCAAGATGGTCGCAGATTCGAGTTCAAAGTGGCAGATCATGTATTCCTATGGATTTTTTCCGGTAAATGACGTGTTGAGTTTTGGGAAGCTTATCCCAGGATGGCAGGTCTTTTTAAGATCCTTAAGGCGAGTTAGTTTCGTTGCTTTTAATTTGGCACTTTCGCCCAGATTATTGAGTTTCCACCCCATATTTTTGTGTCGATACTTTGAAATTACCTTCATGACCTTTCTCTCTTGATTCAGCACCAGACCATTTAGTTCGAGCGCGATCTTTCGTTCACCAAGCAGCGAGTCGTAATATTGGACCGGCAGGTGAAGAAACTTCGATCAAAGGTCTTGCAATCAGTGAAGGTGTTTTGGCGCAGCCCGAATGGTGAAGAGATCACTTGGGAGGCCGAGGGCGAGATGCGGAAGAAGTTCCCTCATCTCTTGAAGGTATGCGTAGCAGTATATTTTTAAATTCGGGGACGAATTTCTTCAAGGGGGGAAGATTGTAACACCTTAGGATGTGTTTAGTGGCCAATTATATTTTAAATATATGGTTTTTAATGAAAAAAAGTTTACCAAATTGAGTTTCAAATATTTTATCCTATTTAATGAGTATTTTATTAGAATTTTTCTAGGCATGCACATACTTGTACATGCAAATTAGGGCTTATTTGTGGTTAAACCATGATTAACAAGAATGGAGGAGTTACCCATTTTCTTTAAGTTAATTGATTCTTATTAAGTATTTTGGGTTTTATTTATGTGGTTTTTTTTTTGTATATGATTTTCTTTGTTGACTTGGTGAGAGAGAGGGATTATGGGCTTCATGGCATGAGCCATGCTCATTTAATGAAGAGAGAGGGGGGTGTTTGACTTGTGCTCTCATTCTCACTCTCACTTTTCTCATTCTCTCGCACACACACACGCACACACACTCACTCAGCCACAGCAGCAGCAGAAGAAGCAGTAGCAACTCCACCAGCATCAGTAGCAACAGCAAGTAACAACAACAGCAACCAGTAGCAGCAGCAGCCCAAGCAACAGCAGCAGCAGCATGCATCAGCAGCAGCAGCCCCCAGCACAAGCAGCAACACCTCTTCTTCTTCTCCTCCTTTCTCCTTGCACCTAGGGTCTAGTAAGGAATAATCTCTGAGCCTAACTCTCTAGTTTTCTTAACTTGTGTAGAATTAGCTTCGGTTTGTGTAAAATGTGAGATTTAGTGCTTGATTTGATGAATTGTGTGGAATTTTGTCCAAGTGATGTTAGTGTTGGTTAACCTAGCCTAATTAAGTGTTATTAGGGCCAAGTAAACCTAGATAAACCCCAGATTTCGCCAAAATACCATAGGGTTTCATTTTGTGCTAAATTTAGCGTTTTAAGTGAGATTTCACCTTTCTATGATCTGCTATTGACCCGGGCACTTCAGATAAAATCTGAGTTAACTGTAGCCTACTTAGGAGACCCTGACTACACCACCAGAGTACGAGACCTCCATTCAACTTCCAGGCCGCCGGAATATTCCTTCTGGCCGCAAATTGCGGCCAGACTTGGGAGATTGGTGTTAGGGTTTTGTCTAGGGTAGTCTGCTGTGTTTCCCAGGGTCTTGGCATATGAAATTTTGTAAGTTTCTCTCTGTAAGAAAATCTGAGACGATATATCGCTTTTCTAGTACGTTTAGTTTGCGCGATACACGCGATACGTGAGTGGGTTCTGTGATCCAGCGTGTCGCGGCGTGTCGGGATTGTTTTAGACGCGTATACACACGTTTTAGCGTATCGTACACACGCGCGCTTAGTTGACGACGCGAGTTTCTCGTTTGATTTCGAAATCGCGTTTTGCGAGATATTTGCTTATGTGGATTTTCTTTGTGTAAATTCTATGTTCCCAGGCGGGTACGTCGGACGAAGCAAAGAAAGGGAAGCAGGTGGTCGGCTACGAGTAGCGCACGACCAGGGGAGTAGATTTAACATCTATGGGGAAATCGCCCGTATGGCGTTAAGCGTCTGGACGTTATAGGATATTTTAGTATAGGTGTTCATATATATTATAGTAGCATACCATCACTTGTTGCATATAGAAACGGTACATATAGAACACTGCACTGTCACTAACGGTTCAAGCTGCACGAGCACTATTTGTATGTTACACTCACACCGTTAGTGATTGCCATGACACTCGCACTATAGGATTGATACGCATTATACATATCGTTTGATTGCTGCATCATTTATGATTGTCATGACTTGTCGTAGATTTACGCATTGAGATATGTTGTTTCCATGATATTTCTGGATTTGGGAACCGTGGATATTTCAAAAGAGAATATGTAATTGTTTTAAAAACCCGGTTACCCTTGATATGATATTTCAGTGCGTCCACCATGTGTTTTCTCGGTGCTGAAAGTGACATGTGAAATCCGATTCGAGGAGGCAGATGAGGCCGATTGCGGGTACATGGTGGACCCGGTATGGTTCCCCGGGGCGAGAAATGTTTTTCGTGGAGTAGACGATGAGCCTGACAGGGTGGCTAGTACCTACCGGTGATTGGTTGGATCTGGCGGTTATCCGGAGGATACTGACCAGAGTCGATAGATGGATACTGTAGGGTTCCTAGGCACTCCCAAGAGGTCTCACAAGGCATCAACCATGCCAATTTCAAAAAATCTAGGTGCCGAGAAACCCGACTACGGATCGTTGGCTAGAAATCTAGGCGAAAATGAAAACTAGTTAACATCTTAACTAAAAGGAAACGGAAATACAACCTTTGTAGATCCAGTGCTCCACCTCCATAGCTCCGCAATGAAGTCCTCTCGCTTTCCAAATGAATTCCCGGGCTCTAGCATTGGCTTCATCGGAGAATAGGCGAGCTAGGTCGTCGATGTCCATGCCGAAGATGATCTACGTCGAGGCATCACTAGATCAAGCTCCACCTTCACCAAGACATGAAAATTTGTGAAGGAAACACACTCTACTACTTGGCAAGAGGTAGAGGATGAAGAAATAGGAAGTGGGTAAACTTTAGAATTGGATTTCTCACTCATTTCCATCAATCACCATTGATGGAGCTTGCTTTCTTCTTGTGAGGAAGAAGAAGAAGAAGATAAGTGTTATGATAAGAATTATGATAAGTTAATTTAAAATAGAAAAGAAAATCAAAACATATCATAATACAACCATGGTTATGTGTAGAGAGCAAACTATAGTTAGGTGAATGGTTAGGTTAGGTATAAAACAAAAATGGTGGACTTTATTCAAAGCTTCATGAAGCTTCAATAAAGAACAAAAATAGCCACCATTTTCCTTTTACCAAAAAGAAATAAACAAATAAATAAATGAATAAAACAAAACCCTAACCATTATTATGTAACCATGGTTTGATCTTTACACAAAAACCCTAGCAAACATGTATCATCAAACATGATACAATCAAGTGCACAAAAGTATATCACATATACAATGTGTACCTCCGAGTGAGAAAATCCATTTAAAGTGAACCGATACTAGTTAATGCAAAGTAATATATCAAATATATAATTATGCATTAAATCATTAAATCAACACTTGATTTAACGATCCGGTCATATCGCATATAACCGACTAGTATCCAATGTATCGGCTTATCGAATCAACCCTCGATTCGATAACTAGGTTATATCGCATATAACCATACGACACATTCATCGCGAGAATGAAATACGGTATCACATACACGCATTATTCTCGGTCCCGCACATATCTCATATGCACTCCTATTTCGTTTCGCTTGAGCCAGGAAACCTCTGTGTAGGACTCTAAAGACTCGTCAATACGCCGGCAGCAGATGATGATCATATCAAACACCCACAAGCCGCAAGCGGTCTGCTAAACGTAACGGCCACCCGGGTATTGAGCGATCAGAAGATCGACGAGCAAGCCCGCTCACACTCCAGTGAATCCAACCAGTAACACTACCGTACAGTCCGGTCTGTTCGTCTGATATGTCGCATATCTCGTCTAGGGGTGGTAAACGTCAGACCCCAATAGCTCGATAAGTCGCGTCGATATGAGGTCTATAACAATTCGAGAAACTACTGGTAACACTTACCAGTAAATCTCAGCAACCCTGGCCAAGGATTTCCTGTTATAGCCAATCGAACACAGCACAACATCAACCCCCTATACCGGGAGAGACGAATCCCCTCCTATCGCTCATTGCCTCCATGTGACTCGGGACTGTACCCAAAAACCACCGTTTTGCACGCCCTCTTGGACGTGGTAAGATGGAAAACAAAGCACAGTGGGAACCACACAAGTCTCTATGACGATCTCGGGTCAACAGACTACTCTGTACCAGTGTCACCAGAGAACTGCCATCTGACGTAAGGTATAATACCATCTGGGAGTTCTCGGCGAGTCCGTCCAGTGTACCCAGTCTCTACTGAGCACCCGTATATCGTCTCTGATGTCAAACACCAATGGATATGGGATCATCCATCGCCCATCTGTATGGGTCGAGAAGGTATACGCTAGTCTACTCTGGTATATCGATGCCCCGTCTCGATACACCCTCGACTAGGGACTTTTGAAGGATGTACTTATGGACCACCATGTCCCCACTAGTATGATCCGCATCATAGTTCAGGTAGTCAAGTACACATCCTAAGGGCTTTACCAACATGTAACAGAGAGACAATCAGCATACACGTTAAGGTAAAGAGTAACCAGATAGCATACTATCATGTCGAGCGAGAAAGTCCTCCCTATATATGTCCCAGCATCCACTACCATATACATCCTATGTACAGTAATGGCCTCTAGGGCATACATATAACTAACAATCTCCCACTTGCACTAGGGCCATCTGTAGCATTGGTTGCAGTATCTCATACTCAACCATCCCATGAAAGTCTCTCTCTGGGAACAGGCCTTTGTGAGTGGATCCGCTGTATTGTCCTCTGAGTCTACTCTCCAAACCTCGATCACCCTGGAGATCATCCATCTCCATGATCAGGTGACACTGCCTTAGAATATGTCTGGATCACTGATGGGACCGACGTTCCTTGGCATAAGCCACAACTCCATTGTCACACAATGGGAGGAACAAAGTTCATCTTATGAACTAATATACACCCAGACTGCCTCTTTGGTAGCATCTTAAGTAGCGATGTATCCAGCCTTTATCGTCTAGTATGCCACGGTATCTAGCTTGGAACTTTTCCAACATACCGTCCCTTTTGCTGAGGGTAAAGACAATGCCTGCGACTGACATTCAGTCGTCTTTATCACCCTGGAACCCTTCCAGTGATTCTCTCCAGGATCGGTTGATACCATCTCACTACAACTAGTGAGAATCCTAACATCCAATTAGATCTATCTTATAGATCCAAAACCCAGGATTTAGGAGGTATCTCTTTGATCCTATATGGAGAATCATGGTGATAAGCGGAGATTGACCGAGCGTAGCATAAGAAACTCCTTCCCCATCAAGAGTATGTCATCCACGTACTCTACGAGGATCGTCACCATACTCCCTACTACCTTTTTGTTTATACAAGGTTCATCTACCATTTTGATGATGTCAAACTCTTTGACTAATCCATCAAAACAGATGTTCCAACTCCGCGATGCCTGCTTTATCCTATAAAGCATCTTGCACACGTTTCCGCTGCTCCCACTGTCTACGAGGCCCTCTGGCTGTGTACTTATAGACGTTCTCTTCTAAAACATCATTTAGAAAAGCAGTCATGGCACCCAACCGCCAGATATCGTAGTCATGGTATGTAGCCATGGCAAGTAGGATCTGGATGGACTTAAGCATAGCTACTTAGAAAAAGTTTCATCATGATCCACACCTGGTCAATGATGGAAACCTTTAACAAGTCTAGCTTTGAAAGTCTCAACCTTTCCATGTACACCAAGTAATCTTCTCAAGATATACTTGCTCCTGATGGGGATTTAACCCTTCAGATATAGCAACCAAAGTCCATACTTTGTTGGTGTATAAGGATTCCATCTCAGATCGCTAAGCATCCAGCCATTCTTACAGAGTCCCACTCCTGATGGCCAGCTCGAAACTAGTTGAGTCATCATCTCATGATGCAATCCTTGCTCCTACTGTCATAGAGAAACCGAAGTATCTCTCAGGTGGGTGAGGAACCCTAATAGATCGGCGGAGAGGCTGAGGTTCGTTGGAATCTACTGAATCCTTTGGTTCTTTCAAATCATCAGCTGTAGTTTGTATAGCTGGAACACTTCCAGTTCTACATAACAGACCTTGCCTCGAGCTTGTCCGGATTATACTTTTCAGACATAGGCTGGACAACCCCAAATCTTAACCAACTTAAGAAATGGGCTCTTCCCTTTCCATATCACATATGAAGTGGTAGGCAACTGATTTGATTTGAACCCTATTCAATAGGTATGCAGCTTCTCAAGTGCATAACTCCTAAAAGGAAATAGGTAACTCAGTAGTACTCATCATAGAGCACACCTTATCATATAGGGTGTGATTGCTCCGCCCTGATATACCATCGTGCTATGGTGTATACGGAGGAGTAATGCTGAGAGAGAATCTCATTCTTCTTTAGAATTGTCCAGGATTTCCGTGCTCAAGTATTCTCCTCCTTGATCACATCAAAGGACATAATACTTATACCCGTATTTGGTTCTCTACTTCTAGCTTATATTCTATGAATATCTCAAAAGGTTCGGACTTATGTTTCAACAAGAACATATGTCTGAATCTTGAGAGATTATCAGAGAATGTAATGAAGTAAAAGAACCGGTCTTGGCATGTATAGACAGGGGACCTACATACATCAACATGTATCATCCCAAGAGTTCACTAACTCTTTCTCTGTTTCCAGTAAACGGAGCTATGGTCATCTTATCTTTGTGACATGACTGGCGAGTTTCACAAGATGTAAATTCAAACTGATTTAAATATGCATCTATGTGCAACTTAGCTAGTCGGGTCGCATTGATATGACCTAGTCTACAATACCTCAAGAAGGATTCGTTCATTTCTGAACTCTTCCTCTTGTGTGTGTTCTGTATACTAAGAACTGTAGTTTGATTTAGAACATCAATGCTTTTAGATAACGTGCCTGAACCGATCAACTTTTGATATAGGAAATGTTCAAAACATTATCCGACAATACAAAATTTTATCATTTCTTTACTAATAAAGAGACTGATATGATTTTGTATATCAGGTTCGGTATCTAATAACATTCGTTCAGAATCAATGTATTGGTAATACAGGGTGACAGTGACCAACAGACTTGGCTGCAACACTTGCCCCGTTTTCTGCCTCATGAAACTTATCGCCCGTTCTCAGTTCTCTACCTATCTGTAGCCCTATGTAACAGATTATATATCTGAGATCCTGATCTAGTATCACATACCCAGGACGTAAAGGATACTGAGAAACAGTTCTTTGTAACAAACACACCCGAAGATGATGCATCAGCATGCACTCTCTTCGTTTGGGCGGCACGGGAAATCTGGTATTCCCCAATTTCCTGCTCTGTCTTATAACAATTATAAGTTGGAGCGGGACCAACGTTCCCCAGCTCAGTATAACAAGCGGGTTCGGTCAATAATCCGTATTAGTATCTTGATTAAGGCGTGCTATGGTCGCTACCTGGAGAGAGAGAGAAGAAAACACTCAGCGTGCGCTCTTGCAAGAATAGATTGGTTATTATTTTATCTAATCAGGATGGCTCCTACTGCTTTTTATCAAATCTTCCTTCAAACCCTAAAAGGAAAGACTAGCCGGGATTAATTACACACTACAAGTTCGCCAATCTTTCAGCCAGGCCAGTGTCGGTACTTTGAGGGAGGTCCCCCGTGCTTTCGCACGAACCTAATTAATGTAAACCTCGTTTTCCCAGAGGCGTAACCCCGTTGACACCTTTCTAGACACCTACTTGATCGGCTAATTGTAATGTATAAAACTCTCCCAGGAGTAACTCTTACTCGCAGCGGGTATCGGGATCCAACTATCTCATAGAAGGTATGCAATCTCATTGCAAATTTCAACACTTGAAATTCCCGATATTTTTGCCCCTAGCGTCCTATGACCTTGACGCAGGCCAACAAACCATAGTGCGCTAGTCAAGTTCAACCCGTCATTTCCTGATTGAATTAAACCCACCCGCACGACCCTTGACGCAGGCCAACAAAGTCGCACGACTACCCTAATCCAATCTGCATCATATGCATAAGCAGATAAATACTAGTTAGCTACCGCACACTACGCCGTGACGCAGGCCAACAAACGTAGCACGAATACTAACTACTACTTATCTGAAATGACGGAGGGCGACGACAGGTTTTTCTGAAAACCTATTGCGTAATGAACTTGATATCGTCGTAGAATTAAATGATTTTAAAAATGGAGTGCTTTTGAGGCTTTTCTAGTTTTGCTAAAGGAGTCACTCCCGGTGAAGGGATCGTCGGTCCTTTCCTCGTCGAATGAGGTGCGGGATATATCATATATATCACCGTGCAAAGAAAAAACTCTTAAAAGCAATCAAAAGACAAACCGAGTGTGTAGCATCTGCCAGTTATTGCTAAAGGAGTCACTCCCGGTGAAGGGATCTCGGTCCTTTCCTCATCGAATAAGGTGCAGGATATATCATATATACCTCTGTGCAAAGCAAGAACTGTAGCTACCTGTTTTATTTTGAAATTCGATTCTACAACATCTTAGGTTTCTTTTATTTCATTAATCTCATTAATGAAGTCCCATCATTTAAATTACCTAAACATCACAGATAAATACGACGTACACTTATGCCATCCGCATTCGCCTCGATGTCCCCTCGTGCACCGTTAGGTTAGTTAACTAACGGCAGAGCGGGGCAGGGCTAGCTCGGGTGTAAAACATAAGTAACGCCTATATAATATATCATATATACTATATACTGTATCTATCACAGAACATCACATGATCACATCACAGATATCGCAGCAGAAGAAACATATGAAATATTGGATATACTAGGACATCCGTGTTTTCAATACGATCCAGTATAAAACACGGATTCCACGATCGCGATGAATAGCCAAACCCACACCCCTAGACCCCTACGAGAGTGGCAAGCAACCCTACCAATTCTAGAGTTAGGAGACCCGGACTCGACTCCTCGAGTTGGTCTCCCACTGGACTCCAGAACCCGGTTACTTGTGCCCTCCTCCTTGGGTCTATCCTAGTGCAGAAAAGTAAATAATATACAAAAGGTGACATCTTCCGCAACCTGGAAGTGCCCCAATAAAAGAATATTACATACAAGTTTTGACATGAATGAAAATGAAAAAACACTCATCTCACATAAAAAACCCCGGCTATTCAAACACGACGATCCAATATAACATATCCAGCAACACATAACATCACATGTCATCAACGTAAGTAAATATGCGCATCCCAATTGTCGTTGGCATATAGCAACGAAACCGGCGATATCACATATTACACTTATGGTCACAGAAAAGAAAGTGTAAAACTACAACAGTTGGAATCCGCAACCACCTCAGACATCGCATGCCTGACCAAATGAATTACTTAGACATCACATGCCTAACAATTATAAACCCCGCATTTTAGTCTCATTATCGAAAACACTTTTCAATATCAAGTCGGGTAATTCAACAAGATTCCCGACATCCTGATCGAATACTCGTCGCAAACTTCAGTAGACGGCCGCACCCCCGTTACCGTCGACGAAGTGCACCAAGGCGGAACACCGCTACCGCGAGCACCCGAACGGATGCTTTCGGCGACGGGGTTCTCCTACAGTCACTTGGTCGGGGCTATGGAGTGAGGCTGTCTATTAAGGTTACCCGGCGAGTATCCGCGTACGCTACGTGATTGCGACGGACTTTTGATCACATCAAAATTCCGTGGCAACCGATCAAGTGAGACTAAACTGCTATGTTTATAACATTCATTGAGTTATCTCATAACTAATTGTGAATTCCAATTATTGTATCACATTCCGGATAAATAGAAAATGTTAAACTTTCCGATCGAACAATCGAACACCCAAGTTTTCCCGATACAGATCAACACATGAAACAAGTCTAACAACATTCAGTTCGCGCCTCAGTACCAACGATCCAGCCGTAGAAGGATCAAGCCAACGCCTCACATGTGGCACGCCGTACTGCCCCAAACCCGAAGGTTCAAAGAGCAGTTCAAGACGGTCACATAATCGAGTTAAGGTTTGTTGTCTTCTAGAGGGTCCATCGAGTTACTTGCACTACTTAGAACGTCATTAAACTACGGAAAAATCCAACACTTGGAAATTTCCCGACAGGGAAAAAATTGGGTATTTATATCCGGTCGAACTTTTTAACATATTCTAAAATTTATCCGGAAAGCCACATAGACAAAATCTGATACTCCGATCGAAACACCGAATCCCCAAATCAACCCAGAAAATTCAACTCTGGAAAAAACATTAAAAATTCCCAGGAAAACCAGCACACAAAACTAAGAATTACTGTGCAGAATTAGACGCACAAAACGACAAACCTGCCGCGGATCCGCCGCACGAGCCATGCTCGTGCCGCGGAACCGCGGCGGAATGATGGAATTATGGACTCGTGTTGCACAGTTATTCTTAGGATTCCCTGCTGATTTTTCTGCATATTTTTATTTTCGAAAAATCCCAGATTTTAGAAAAAGGACAGAGAGCATGTTCCGGGTTGGGTTTTCGGTTCGTTCGGACTTCAAATTCCGTCTAGACTTCGCCTAAGGCTCTAGCTAGGCTCTGATACCACTGTAGGGTTCCTAGGCACTCCCAAGAGGTCTCACAAGGCATCAACCATGCTAATTTCAAAAAATCTAGGTGCCGAGAAACCCGACTACGGATCGTTGGCTAGAAATCTAGGCGAAAATGAAAACTAGTTAACATCTTAACTAAAAGGAAACGGAAATACAACCTTTGTAGATCCGGTGCTCCACCTCCATAGCTCCGCAATGAAGTGCTCTCGCTGTCCAAATGAATTCCCGGGCTCTAGCGTCGGCTTCATCGGAGAATAGGCGAGCTAGGTCGTCGATGTCCATGCCGAAGATGATCTACGTCGAGGCATTGCTAGATCAAGCTCCACCTTCACCAAGCCATGAAAATTTGTGAAGGAAACACACTCTACTACTTGGCAAGAGGTAGAGGATGAAGAAATAGGAAGTGGGCAAACTTTAGAATTGGATTTCTCACTCATTTCCATCAATCACCATTGATGGAGCTTGCTTTCTTCTTGTGAGGAAGAAGAAGAAGAAGATAAGTGTTATGATAAGAATTATGATAAGTTAATTTAAAATAGAAAAGAAAATCAAAACTTATCATAATCCAACCATGGTTATGTGTAGAGAGCAAACTATAGTTAGGTGAATGGTTAGGTTAGGTATAAAACAAAAATGGTGGACTTTATTCAAAGCTTCATGAAGCTTCAATAAAGAACAAAAATAGCCACCATTTTCCTTTTACCAAAAAGAAATAAACAAATAAATAAATGAATAAAACAAAACCCTAACCATTATTATGTAACCATGGTTTGATCTTTACACAAAAACCCTAGCAAACATGTATCATCAAACATGATACAATCAAGTGCACAAAAGTATATCACATATACAATGTGTACCTCCGAGTGAGAAAATCCATTTAAAGTGAACCGATACTAGTTAATGCAAAGTAATATATCAAATATATAATTATGCATTAAATCATTAAATCAACACTTGATTTAACGATCCGGTCATATCGCATATAACCGACTAGTATCCAATGTATCGGCTTATCGAATCAACCCTCGATTCGATAACTAGGTTATATCGCATATAACCATACGACACATTCATCGCGAGAATGAAATACGGTATCACATACACGCATTATTCTCGGTCCCGCACATATCTCATATGCGCTCCTATTTCGTTTCGCTTGAGCCAGGAAACCTCTGTGTAGGACTCTAAAGACTCGTCAATACTCCGGCAGCAGATGATGATCATATCAAACACCCACAAGCCGCAAGCGGTCTGCTAAACGTAACGGCCACCCGGGTATTGAGCGATCAAAAGATCGATGAGCAAGCCCGCTCACACTCCAGTGAATCCAACCAGTAACACTACCGTACAGTCCGGTCTGTTCGTCTGATATGTCGCATATCTCGCCTAGGGGTGGTAAACGTCAGACCCCAATAGCTCGATAAGTCGCATCGATATGAGGTCTATAACAATTCGAGAAACTACTGGTAACACTTACCAGTAAATCTCAGCAACCCTGGCCAGGGATTTCCTGTTATAGCCAATCGAACACAGCACAACATCAACCCCCTATACCGGGAGAGACGAATCCCCTCCTATCGCTCATTGCCTCCATGTGACTCGGGACTGTACCCAAAAACCACCGTTTTGCACGCCCTCTTGGACGTGGTAAGATAGAAATCAAAGCACAGTGGGAACCACACAAGTCTCTATGACGATCTCGGGTCAACAGACTACTCTGTACCAGTGTCACCAGAGAACTGCCATCTGACGTAAGGTATAATACCATCTGGGAGTTCTCGGCGAGTCCGTCCAGTGTACCCAGTCTCTACTGAGCACCCGTATATCGTCTCTGATGTCAAACACCAATGGATATGGGATCATTCATCGCCCATCTGTATGGGTCGAGAAGGTATACGCTAGTCTACTCTGGTATATCGATGCCCCGTCTCGATACACCCTCGACTAGGGACTTTTGAAGGATGTACTTATGGACCACCATGTCCCTACTAGTATGATCCGCATCATAGTCCAGGTAGTCAAGTACACATCCTAAGGGCTTTACCAACATGTAACAGAGAGACAATCAGCATACACGTTAAGGTAAAGAGTAACCAGATAGCATACTATCATGTCGAGCGAGAAAGTCCTCCCTATATATGTCCCAGCATCCACTACCATATACATCCTATGTACAGTAATGGCCTCTAGGGCATACATATAACTAACAGATACGGGATGACACGTACTGCCGGGGCCGAGGGCCGATTCCGTAGACGGAGCCCGATACTTGAGGATTTGCGTGTCGATGCTAGACACGATGATTCATGATATTTTAGTGTGCTGATGCTAGGCACCCATGATTCTATAAGATTTACATGATTTGGGTATATGGATGGACAACGATTATTTTGGACGTTGATATTCCGTGTAGATATTAATTATTCCCATGCTCAACATTCAGTATTTTACCTCTCATCCTGTATCTGTTGTACCTGATAGAGTATATTTGCTATGCACGATTATTGCATACCTTACTCATCATATATATGTTATTAGATTGATTTGCTATGCACGATTATTGCATACCTTGCTCATCATATAGATGTTATTAGAGTACATTTGCTATGCACGATTATTGCATACCTTGCTCATTATATACATGTTATTAGATTGCAATTGCTATGCACGATTATTGCATACCCTGCTTATCATTTAGAGATGTTGTTAGATCGTACTTAATGCATGATTACTGCTCATATAGTTCATCATATAGATGTTATCTGTTGGCATAGGTTGAGTATCGCAGCACGTGCATACTCGCGATTACCTTTATATGTTATCTACTACTCACGAGTTGGCAACTCACCCCAGTTGTACCACAGTGTTGCAGGTTGCCCCTTGGAGTAGTCGCGGCAGGCTGCTTTCCTATATCTTTTTGGCTACGGATACCACTGTAGTTGGTGCGTGAGCTGTTTGCTGCTAGGTGGGTTTATGATATCCAGTTATTTCCATTGTACATATTTTGTATCTAGTACTCTGCATTTACTTTTATGTATTTGACTTAGAGACCAGTGTGAGGACGATGATGTATATTATTTTGTATTCTGGTGTCGAGCTCGTTGTGAGTCGACTTTACTTATGCAGTTTTTATCTTGTGTGATGTTTTTCCACTTATTGCTCTTTTCTTCGCTACGGCGTCGTATATTGTTACCATGGTGATGGTCTACTTGAGGTTTTCTTAACTTTTCAGTAAATGTTTCCTATTAAATGTTTAAACACTTTATACTTTTTCTGGTTTTGATTTCTGGGTTTCGGCTTAGTCGCGTTACGCCTGTAGACGTTACGTGGTTAAGTGCCGGTCACGGGCCAGACTTTGGGTCGTGACAAAGTTGGTATCAGAGCGTAGGTTTTACCTTCGGAGTGTAGGATGACCCTGGTATGATGGAGTAGGTAGCTGCTGCAGAGTGGCGTAGCGTGCATATGTTCCGCGGCATACTCACGACACGGTACTCCGCCTAAGCGACCTTAGGACTTATTGATTGAAATTCCTTCATCATTGTATACATCCTTATGATTCGATTTCCGTATCCTCATCGAATCCTACTTTCTTTTCAGCCATTATGCCGCCAAGGACTACGAGGGCGCAGAGAGCAGCCCCGAGAGCCGAGATTCGAGTTGATTCGTCCGAGACGAGGACTGATCCGGATAGTACCCCTGTTGTACCAGAGCAGATTATTCCTCTTACGAAAGATCAGATCGCTAGACTAGTGGCAGAGATGCAGGACTTGCGCCAGACGATGAGCTCACTAGTGGAGGCCGTTCGAGCGCAGCGACAGGAGGTTGTCACCCCTGTTACCCAGTTGTTCCTTGCGATCATCATGCAGTATTCCGTCACCTACATAGCACCAGTAGATGCAGCCCCAGTTTACGTGACACATCTTCCAGAGACTTTGAGAGTTCCGGAACAGTTGAGGAATCGTACTGGTGTACCAGCCCAGAGCAGAGGCTTAGGACGAGGACAGTTGTTCAGCTCTCATCCCCAGGAAGGTCAGCAGTCAGCGCATGGATGTTTTCGATGCGGAAGCCTTCAACACTTCGTCAGGCATTGTTCCTTAGCACCACGTCATGGTCGTATTTTGAGATATCGTGGACATGGAAGGTTCACGCAGAGGGGTCAGTCTGGCAGAGGAGGAGTTCGGACAGTCGCAGGTGAAGGGCAGTCACAAGTTTTCGCTTCGACTCATCGGGACGCGAGGGCGTCCAATACAGAGTTTTCATGTATCCTTAATTCATATGTTCTTTTGATGTATTTTTTTGATCCGGATCCATTCACTCGTATGTTTCCACACTTTGTGCCGAGTTTAGGACGAGAGTCGTGTTAGGTAGATCAGCCGTTTGTTGTGTTAACTTCTGTCAGAGATTCTTTTGTTGCGCGATACGTAATTCGGTCGTGTGCCTTTCAGATAGGAGATAGAGATTCGTCTGTCTTTTTGATCCTTCTAGAGATGTTGGACTTGGCATTCTCCTGGGCATGGACCGGTTAGCTACGTGCTAGGCGTTGTGGACTACCGTGAGGAAACAGTTAGGTTTTGTTTTCCCCGGCGAGTCAGTTCTTGTTGTGCAGGTGGATAGTTGTGCCGCCTCTTACAGCTTGAATTCAGCCTTTTTCGCTAGTCAGCTTTTGGAGGAGATGTCGTGGATTCTTGGCATTCATTCATGATATCGTAGCCACAGTTGGTTTGTAGGACCGGTTTTCTTTCGTGCGAGAGTTTTCCGACGTTGTTCCAGATGGGCCGGCGAAGCTTAAGGAGCTTAAGGATCTGCTGCAGAGATGTTTGTTGGGGGGGAGTCTCGTGCGTTTGAGTGTTTCGCATTAGGAGGCTCCTATTTCTATTCTTCATGGAGAAAGACGACGGATTGAGGTTGTGTATTGATGGATCGTCAATTGAACCAGCTTACAGTGCGGATAAGTATCCTTTACCTCGCATTGGCGATTTCTTCGATCAGCTCCAGCGTGCGAGATATTTTCTAAGTTTGTTTGGGATCAGGTCATCATTGTTGCGGGTTTGGAGTGATGACATTCTGAAGACTTCCTTGTGCCTGCTACGGGCTTTGTGTGTGTTGGTGTGTCATTAGATTCACCAATGCCCTAGCAGCATTTGTAGATGCGATGAACCGGATTTCTTCAGGCCATTCCTCGACCAGTAATTGTTGTGTTATTTACGACATCCTGGTCTATTTAATATGTTTTGAGGGATAGGAGTAGCACTTGAGGATTTGTTTTGCGGACATTGGGAGAGCCCCAGCGGTTTGCTATATTCTTGGAGTGTTCCTTCAGGCTCGTTGTGTTGACTCCTTGGTCTTGTAGTTACGGAAGACGGTTTTGTATGGTTTCGAGGAAGATCGTGGCCGTACAGTTTAGGCCCAGACTTGTGAGCAGGACGGAGGTCCGCAGATTTTTGGGCTTAGCAGGTTTTTACCGCCGTTTTGGGCAGGATTGCTAGTGTAGTGCTGCACCGTTGACTAAATTGACCGGAGTGGGGGTTTCCTTTCTTTGGACTGAGGCTTGTGTCCGGAGTTTCGGCAGTTGAAGATTCGGTTAACAACTGTATCTGTTCCTTCTTTGCTTTTTGGTTCGGGCGACTTTGTGGTTTAACTGTGATGGTTCGAGAGTAGGGCTCGAATGTGTACTGAGGTGACACAATGGAGTTATCACTTTGGCTTCCCTACATTTGGAAGAAGTACGAGAAGGATATCCCACTCATGATCTGGAGATGGCCGCGGTGGTTTCGCGTTGGAGATTTAGAGACACTATTTGTTCGAGAGTCATGTCAGATTTTCACGGACCACCAGAGCTTAATGTACATCTTCCTGCAGCGGATTTTGATTGTTGTGATAGTCCTCCGCAGATTTACAGTTCTTGTGCAATCGTTGAGTACAGCTTAAGTTCGTCTCTACTGAAGGGGCAGCTTGCTCATGTCCGCGCCCAACCACTTTTTTTTAATCACGTTCGCGAGACACTGCCCGCCGACGCTCGTTCGTCAGAGATACTTGAGTCTGTTCGACTGGGTAATGATTCAGAGTCCTTGATTTGTGACAAGGGTATGCTAAGTTTAGGGACGCGTTTGTGTACCTGATATTATTGGGTAGAGACGTGAATTCCTTGAGCAGGCACATCGGTCAACTCTCTGTACTCATTCAAGTCCCACCAACATTTAACGTGACTTGTGAGATGGTTACGGGTGGGCAGGGATGGAAAAGAGAAGTCTCGGGATTCGTTTCAATGTGTCTGTCCAGTTGTGTGCTTGGGTGGAGCAACTGAGACCAGCGGGAGAGTTGCATCCTTTAACCGTTCCGTAGAGGGAATGGGAGCAGGTCTCCACAAATTTCATTGTTGTGTCTACCCAGGTTTAGTCAGGGTGTGACTCCCTTCGGATGCTTGTTGTCCGGTTATACTCAGTTTTCTCAGTTGTTCTTTATTAAGTTTATGAGTACGTATTAATTGTTGTCGGCAGTTGGGGATCATCACTCGCCATTGTTAAGGTTCTCCTTCGGTAGAAGTTATCAGGAGACACTCCAATTGGCAACCTTTAGGATTAAGGGTTAGGTCGTGTCGATCACTGATTTTTCTAACTCCGCGATTTAGGGGTAAAGGAATACCACCAGTCTGTTTTTCTAACTCCGCGTTGAAGGATTTTTGGACCCCAGCTAGTCTAGAGACTTCGGAGATGATCCAGTTGTTTTAGGTCAGGATGAGAATTGTCCATTTCGGACAGAGGTCATATGCCGACCAAGATGGTCACAGATTCGAGTTCGAAGTGGCAGATCATGTATTCCTACGGCTTTTTTCTGATAAATGACGTGTTGAGTTTTGGGAAGCTTATCCTAGGATGGCAGGTCTTTTTAAGATCCTTAAGGCGAGTTAGTTTCGTTGACTTTAATTTGGCACTTTTGCCCAGATTATTGAGTTTCCACCCCGTATTTTTGTGTCGATACTTTGCAATTACCTTCATGACCTTTCTCGCTTGATTCAGCACCAGACCATTTAGTTCAAGCGCGATCTTTCGTTCACCAAGCAGCCAGTCGTAAAATTGGACCGGCAGGTGAAGAAACTTTGATCGAAGGTCTTGCAATCAGTGAAGGTGTTTTGGCACAGCCCGAATGGTGAAGAGATCACTTGGGAGGCCGAGGGCGAGATATGGAAGAAGTTCTCACATCTCTTGAAGGTATGCGTAGCAGTATATTTTTAAATTCGGGGACGAATTTCTTTAAGGGGGGAAGATTGTAACACCTTAGGATGTGTTTAGTGGCTAATTATATTTTAAATATATGGATTTTAATAAAAATTTTACCAAATTGAGTTTCAAATATTTTATCCTATTTAATGAGTATTTTATTAGAATTTTTCTAGGCTTGGACACACTTGTGCATGCAAATTAGGGCTTATTTGGGGTTAAACCATGATTAACAAGCATGGTGGAGTAACCCATTTTCTTTAAGTTAATTAATTCTTATTAAGTATTTTGGGTTTTATTTATGTGTTTTTTTTTTGGAAATGATTTTCTTTGTTGACTTGGTGAGAGAGAGGGAGTATGGGCTTCATGGCATGAACCATGCTCATTTAATGAAGAGAGAGGGGGGTGTTTGACTTGTGCTCGCATTCTCACTCTCACTTCTTTCATTCTCTCTCTCTCTCTCTCTCTCTCTCTCACACACACACACTCATCCACAGCAGCAGCAGAAGAAGAAGCCGCAACCCCACCAGCATCAGCAGCAACAGCAAGTAACAACAACAGCAACCAGTAGCAGCAGCAGCCCAAGCAACAGCAGCACAAGCAGCAGTAGCAGCCCCCAGCACAAGCAGCAACACCTCTTCTTCTTCTCCTCCTTTCTCCTTGCACCTAGGGTCTAGTAAGGTATAATCTCTGAGCCTAACTCTCTAGTTTGCTTAACTTGTGTAGAATTATCTTCGGTTTGTGTAAAATGTGAGATTTAGTGCTTGATTTGATGAATTGTGTGGACTTTTGTCCAAGTGATGTTAGTGTTGGTTAACCTAGCCTAATTAAGTGTTATTAGGGCCAAGTAAACCTAGATAAACCCCAGATTTCACCAAAATACCATAGGATTTCATTTTGTGCAAAATTTAGCGTTTTGAAGTGAGATTTCACCTTTCTGTAATCTGCTATAGACCCGGGCACTTCAGATAAAATCTGAGTTAACAGTAAACTACTTGGGAGACCCTGACCACACCACCAGAGTAAGAGACCCCCATTCAACTTCCAGGCCACCAGAATATTCCTTCTGGCCGCAAATTGCGGCCAGACTTGGGAGATAGGTGTTAGGGTTTTGTCTAGGGTAGTCTGTTGTGTTTCCCAGTGTCTTGGCATATGCAATTTTGTAAGTTTCTCTCTGTAGGAAAATCTGGGACGATATATCGCTTTTCTAGTACGTTTAGTTCGCGCGATACGCACGATACGTGAGTGGGTTCTGTGATCCAGCGTGTCGCGGCGTGTCGGGATAGTTTTAGACGCGTATACACACGTTTTAGCGTATCGTACACACGCACGCTTAGTTAGCGACGCGAGTTTCTCGTTTGATTTCGATATCGCGTTTTGCGAGATATTTTCTTATGTGGATTTTCTTTGTGTGAATTCTAGGTTCGCAGGCGGGTACGTGTAACGTTTTGAAAATCGTTTCGGTGAAATTTCGGAAAATGGGTAAAATAAGGGGGTTTTCTGTAAAAAGTCAAAGTACAAATTTCTTAATTATAAAATTAAATATATATATTCTAGCTATGTAATTGCTAGTATTTGGTGTTTATTGAGCCACTGGTGAAATTTCAAATTTTCTGAAAATTTTCCGAAATTAATTATTTTAATATTATTTTAAGCCGTCACTAATACATTTAATTAGGGAAAATTATAAATTGGAATGGGTTGATACAAATTTTATAATTCATGACACACTAAACTGACATGTAAAATATTGTTTTTGAAACGATATGGTTTGCCAAAACGGTTTGGAAAATATCGAAGAAAAATGGCTTAATTAGCGAAATTTGTGTTAATGGGAATTGGGGTAATACATTTATCTTTATCCCTAACCCACACACCCACACCTCACCCTCTCTCCCTCCCCGGATGTGGCCGGCCCCACTTGGACAGCCCCTCCCCCCTCTCTCTCTCCAATCACCTCACTTTCAAAAGAAAAGAAAAGAAAAGTAAAGAAGTCAATGTAGACTTTGACTTTCCCCCCACTTTCTCCACCTCACTCTATCTCCTCCTTCATTCCCCCACACCCCCTTGTAGCTGAAATTCCACTAGCCCCTCTTTCCCTTGCTTCTTCCTCCTTCTTGTGCAAAGAAAACCCCAAAATTTCCACCAAAATCCAAAATAAAAACTCAAAACGAAAATCCAACTCCTACCCATTTCTCATTTGCCTTTCTAGCATGGATTTAGGAGCATGGAACCTACTTTTGGAGGCTAGGATTTTCATGGTAGATCACTATTTGTGAGGTATAAATTTGTGCCTCATGGTTTGTTTGTTGATTAGTTGCTTAAATAATTTGTTTATAAAGGTTAATTTGGTTGTTGTTGATTGTGTGTTTGAAAGTTCAAGAGAGTGGATTGTGATCAAGTTAGGGATTGTATTGTTTGATCATGGTTGTAATGGGTAGCTTACCATCTTAGGATTTGTAGAAATTAAACTAGTAGTTAGATTGCAAATTGTCGCATGGAAAATGTCTAAATTAAGTTATTTTGCTAACTAGGGTTTTTGGAAAATTATCAAATGCTTTAGATTAAAATATAATTATCATTTCATGTCATTATTAATATTATAATGAGTGGTTTAATGCCTTTAGTTCATGAAAATCCAAGCTAAATTGTTGTTGTGCATTTTTGCTATAAAATTGTTAAAATTGGGTATACTGTAAACTAGAATTTTGGGGTTGATGAAATTTAATGAGATTAAATTATGGAAATTGTTTTTATAACTTATTTAAGATGTTTAATAAGTATTATGGCCGCTAGATTTGTTTAAACGTCGAGTTTTGTACTAAAACGGGTATTTTTTGCTTGCTAGATTTTCGGAAAAACGGCTTTTAAAGTGAATTTGGGGTTTTTGTGAATGTTAACCTATTTTATATTATAATTAGTGTTCTTGAATGCGCAAATGAGTGCGTTTTGGTTTTCCTCGTTGGTTTGACGTTTGTACATCGACATCGAGGGCTGGTCTGGCTATTCTTGCATGTGTAGGCGATAGGTTTTGACCTATGCGTGATACGCGTGCCGATTTGATTTTCGTATGCCGTTTCGATTTCGAATTTGGTTTTAATGCGATACTGTAAGTTATAATATGTAGGTACCCCATGTGGACTTCGAGACGACAAGCAAGCGTGTGGCGACGTCGGCACCGGCAAGCGAGGACCAGGTGAGTAGATTTATATCTACGGGGAGAACTCGGGTGGATGGCGTATAGCACCCCCGCAGTTCGTGGTGATGTATACGAATAGGTATACAAATACACATATATTGATTACATTGTTGAGTTTGTTGATGATAAAGATAGATTTTAGGTGTGATTGGATAGGTTTAGTGTTGCGAGACCCTAGAGTAGAGGTTGCATCACATTTACACATACACACCCATACTTGCATACGTTCTTCTTTCATATGTGCTTATATTGTTATGTGTTCACATGGGTATGGGACTATGTGTTCACATACTGGATTTGAGGATAGTATTAGGATTTGAGATGAGTCGATAAGATTTGATTGAGACCACGAGAACGGTGATATGGCAGGATTCGTACTCGAGATACGTCCTGATATTATAGCGGATCTTGGGACGACGATACATGTGAATAGTGTTATACATTGAATAGTTGACATGTGATCGTGATATGAGATAAGATATGTTAAGATATTTATAATAGGTCGCATTAGGCGATGTATACCTCTTTATGCGATATATGATAATGATATCGGTTTGTATGAGGCTGTAGATCAGCAGTTAGATCATGACTATATTAATGATTGATCCGCACTCTTGACTTGGGATGTCTGATTATTGATATGGTATCGGATATGATATTATAGAGGCGGGATCACCGACTATACATATACAGGTATGTATATGTATCGACTCAGATGTTAGGCGGTTTCCTTACCTGTAGTTCAGCTTGTTAGTTCAGCCGTATAGTTTAGTATAGTTGTTAGACTGGATTAGACTCGTACCTATTTCAAAACTAATGGATCGTGGGTATTTTAAAAGACAGGTCAAAGGATTCTACGGATATTTCAAAAGGCGTATCTTTTCATAAAAACACCGTAGCCCTTATTTCCAAAACCCCACGATTTGTGTTATTTCAAATGGCACCATAGTATGACGTATATATATATATATATATTAAATGCAGATTATTTACCATTGTGTCTAATATTCAGCTTCCGCTCATTATTGTTGTTCGCCCAGCATCGCATACTTACATTGCTATTTCATATTGCATTGTTGATATTATGCTGTTAGGACACCAGCACCATTACCGATGATGCGTATGTACCACGTACACTTACTTGCCGGCTCACACACATCTTCATCGGTAATTGCCATGTCACGTACACCTTAGAAAATATTATTGCTTGATTTAGCTTGTTAGTTAGTAGTTTGACATGATATTAGTGTACCTGCCTTATATGCCAGTTTAGACATTGTAGTTATTACTTGTCACTTCATGCATACTGTTATTCCTTGTTATGCCGCATTCATGGATTCTCATGCATATATTCACTATTTTACGTGCTATTGAGGTTTTGGATTCGGATTTCCATGAGATTTTCTGGATTTGGGGGAAAACCGCAAAACTTATACAAACTTCTCTTCTCTCTTTTTAAATGAAAAGCGCGGTTTTCCCATGATGTATGAGTCGTCCACCATGAGTTTGCTGATGGATTTTAAGACCCGAGTTCAAGGAGTGGAGGAACCGTTTCGGGTACATGGTAGACCCGGTGCGGTACCCCGGGGCAAGAGGATCGCAGATGATGGCGTTGAGCCTGGCAGGGGAGCACTACCGACCGGTGATTTTACCCGACGCGTCGAATATCCGGAGGATACCGTCGTTGTCTTGAGATGGATGGTAGGGGCCGGTCTGGACTGACGGTGCCCTAGATATTAAGATTGAGACATTGAGATTTCGAGATATTGTGGTACTGAGATTTGATGATACAGGCCAGTCCGGATAGCCGGAGCCTGAGATTTTGAGACATTGAGATTTATATTTTGTGTCGATGCTAGACACTGTTTATGCTGATTTCATTTATGATACCTCTTTTAAAAAGATACAGAAATCTCACTAAGGTATGAAAGCAGTTTTCTCCAGTACATGCATTCTGTTTCATGCATTCATACATCATCCATATGATACATTGCTACTTGAGGCACTGACACGAGCACTTGGTATTACCGTTGTTTATAGGTATACCCTGGCTGTTGTTATAGGCTGCTGGTTATATATTTGAGGATATATTATGATTGTATGACTTAGGATTGCGTTGTTCATGCGATTTCTGTTCGTAGATGTTTCTATTCACGAGTTGGCAACTCACCCCCATTGTGCCACAGTTTCTTGCAGGTTTTCCCGTACAGGTTTCATTACGGCTTTGCTGGTACTACTTCCATTTCCGGGTGATTTGCTAGTAAGTGGGTTTATTGTATCGTACCCATCAGTATACTTGGTATATATTATTACTCAGTTGTATCTAGAAGTTCCATCAACCAAACATGTATTTATTTTGAGATAGAGACCAGTGATGTTATTCTTTCGACCTTAGAGTCGCGCGTTATATTTCTTGTGGTTTTGAGTTTCCTTTTGAGTTTTGATCCTCGCTGTTGGCGTTGTATATTATATTGCTTGTGTGGTTGTGACCGTCGATTGGCGAAGAGCTAGCTCCCGCTTGGGGATGCCTTTTATTGATTTCGTATACTATTCATGTTGTATCCCGTTTGGGGGCCAGTATTTACAAAGGAGACTCTGCCGAAATTTTCAGGAAATATTCGATGTTTTAAAAATGCATAATTCGGCTTATGCTATTAAAACTACTTGATTTAAATTGGTTTCCTTCACTCTACTACTTTTCTTGGTTTGGATTTCTGAGTTTTCGGCTTACTTAGATTACGTACACCTCGAGACGTTTCGTAGTCTAAGTGTCGGTCATGTTCCGTACTTTCGGGTTGTGACAAAGTTGGTATCAGAGCGTTAGGTTTTACCTTCGGAGCGTAGGATGACCCTTGGTTGATGGAATAGGTGACTAAAGTAGAGTGACGTACCGTGGGTATGTTCCGCGGCATACTTATGATACGCTACTCTACTTAAGAAGCCTTAGGATGTACATTTCTTTATTCAGTATTATATTCATTCCTGATCTAGCCTCATCGGTACCAGTTATGGTTTGCTCCCACGATTATGGGCAGGGAGAGCTACAGCTAGAGTTGCGGTCAGCACGAGCTCGTCACGAACGAGGACTGACCAAGGCGTGATTCCAGGGACATACGATTGCATTGAGAGGCATCGTCTGATTGTGTTTTCGCGCCATGAGCGTTTGACAGGTCGCTTTTACGAGATTTCTCGGATGTGCCGATCAGTACCAAAGGATCGAACCAATGGTAGAGGCCAGCCAGATTTTGATGACCGTTGGCGCATTGCTTACTCCTGATGATTGAGGCACTGTTCAGTGTGCAGACGAGTGAGCTAGTCATTGCTGCGAACGACGAGATATCGCCCCAGATGTTGGAGCTATTGCAGTATGAGTTGTACTAAGGGAGGATAGAAGGTCGCTAGCCACCGAGGATGAATGACTAGGACATGTGGTTCGTTTGCTACCATGATGCGAGGTCATCAGATAGATTAATTCCAGCTAGAGACGACTTCACACGGAGACGTTGAGAGTCAACAGAGACGATCGAATGTCAGAAACCTATTATTCCAAGTTTAAAGTATTCAGAAAGACATGCAGGCAATTCTATGGACCCTCTAGAAGAATGAAACCCTAACTCGACTTAATGACCGTGTGAAAGCCTTTGAACCTTAGGGTTTGCGGCAGTTCCGCGGCGCCATTAGTGAGGCTTGGGTTTGCCCTTCTACGGCTGGACCATCGATGCTGTGGTACGTACACGATACTGTTAAACTGTACCCAAGATGTTGAGCTCTTGGGGGATTATGAGGTTTTGACAAATCGATCGGATGGTTCGACTTCATTCGGATGCCAGGTGGTGAGATGCATTTCTTGGGAGACTCCAGATACAAGGATAGCCGTAGGAGCTCAGTCCATGCAGCCGTTCCGGGACGAGAACAGATCTAGTAAGGGACGATGGCTTCCGGACAGTTCGGCAGAGACGAGATTTGGGAGAGATCTCGACAGGACCTTTCTGGAATGAATTACAAGAAGACTTGGACCCAGGAGTGGTCATGTTACGCACACCGGCAGGCCAGAGTTCAGGATCATCGACGAGACATGCTATGAGTGACCACGATAGTTGGCCAGAGGTTCTTATAGGAAGTGCTTGCGCGGGACTATTCCGCCATACTTGATTTTGGTATTTTGAGCGATCTATTTGCATGATTTGGTTTTGATGATTGAGTTTCATGATATCGTTTTCAGGCACCATGGTTGCACCTACTGAGTATTTACGATTTTTGCACAGTTGTTGCACTTGAGATAGTTTTCGTGCTTTGGTTTCTCATGCTTGTGATTATATAGATTTCATATAGTTGAGTTGATTTGTGCGTATATACGCATACGATTTGGTTTTTGCACTCGGTATAGTTCACATATGCTTGGAGTGCAGCGATACGCATTTTGTGCACTTAGATGCACTGGACTTCGATTTCGATTGTGATGCTCGATATTGATTTTGTGCACCTTGTGCACCTGATTGGATTTTGTGCATGTTCGGCGCTTGATATTGGATTTCATGATTTCGTGCCTGATAGATGCACCTGCCTTGGATTTTCGCGCATGTTGAGCGCATGGTTTGAGATGCAATTTTGGTGCACACCAGATGCACTAAATTGAGATTTTTCATGCATGTCTGATGCACCTAATTTTGCTGTCCGGCACACACATTGCCTATGACAGATACTTCGTGCACACCCGATGCACTTAAATCTTGTTTCTGTGAACTTGTATGGCATGTATATGGATTTTTATTTCCGTGCGCACCAGACGCACGTAGTATTCATATGCGTATTTTAGGATTGATTTCTTATAGAGCAATACGTTTTTATTCTATTTGCTATGTGTTTTCATACTGAGCAGGACTAGTCAGAGGACAATAACTGAATGTATTTTGCATGCATTGATAGCTATCGAAGGGAATTCCAAAAAAAGCGAGCTATGGTCTCAGTATTTACCTACGTGTCTGATATGACACGAAACGTTTAAAACAAGAAAACCCTTCCAAGTTGTTTCCAAAAACGGCGGAACGTACATTTCAAACAAAAGGTATATATGTATATGGTTATTTTCTTATGATAGACGTCCGCCACTGTGCAGTGTTATGCGCATTGCACAGCGACTTTAAGAGATTTGGCATGCATTTTCTTCAGATATTTACATATATAGATTTGATATTTACGTGTATAGTTTCGAGTTATATCATATTGGTTTTGTATTGGATTTGATATTTGTGTCTTTACCATGACTCCGAGGATTGCGAGATGCTTGACGGAGTTTTGATATTGAGTTATATGCTCATTTTTCATGCGCATACACTGCGCTACGACTTGTTTTATGTATTTACGATTTCGGAGCCCCGACTACTTGATCGTTTTGCTTAGATGTTTTAGTATTTGGGGGGAGTTTTAATTTAAATTCGGGGACCGAATTTCTTTAATGGGGGAAGATTGTAACGTTTTGAAAATCGTTTCGGTGAAATTTCGGAAAATCGGTAAAATAAGGGGGTTTTCTGTAAAAAGTCAAATTACAAATATCTTTATTAAAAAATTAAATATATATATTTTTGCTATGTAATTGCTAGTATTTGGTGTTTATTGATCCACTGGTGAAATTTCAAATTTTCTGAAAATTTTCCGAAATTAATTATTTTAATATTATTTTAAGCCGTCACTAATACATTTAATTAGGGAAAATTACAAATTGGAATAGGTTGATACAAATTTTATAATTCATGACACACTAGACTGACATGTAAAATATTGTTTTTGAAACGAAATGGTTTGCAAAACGGTTTGGAAAATATCGAAGAAAAAGGGCTTAATTAGCGAAATTAGTGTTAATGGGAATTGGGGTAATACATTTATCTTTTTCCCTAACCCACACACCCACACTTCACCCTCTCTCCCTCCCTCCATGTGGCAAGCCCAACTTGGACAGCCCCTCCCCCTCTTTCTCTCTCCAATCGCCTCACTTTCAAAAGAAAAGAAAAGAAAAGAAAAGAAAAGAAGTCAATGCAGACTTTGACTTTTCCCCCACTTTCTCCACCTCACTCTCTCTCCTCCCTCATTCCCCCACACCCCCTTGCAACTGAAATTCCAGCAGCCCCCCTTTCCCTTGCTTCTTCCTCCTTCTTGTGCAAAGAAAACCCCAAAATTTCCACCAAAATCCAAAATAAAAACTCAAAACCAAAATCCAACTCCTACCCATTTCTCATTTGCCTTTCTAGCATGGATTTATGAGCATGGAAGCTACTTTTGGAGGCTAGGATTTGCATGGTAGATCTCTATTTGTGAGGTATAAATTTGTGCCCCATGGTTTGTTTGTTGATTAGTTGCTTAAATAATTTTGTTTATAAAGGTTAATTTGGTTGTTGTTGATTGTGTGTTTGAAAGTTCAAGAGAGTGGATTGTGATCAAGTTAGAGATTTTATTGTTTGATCATGGTTGTAATGGGTAGCTTACCATCTTAGGATTTGTAGAAAGTAAACTAGTAGTTAGATTGCAAATTGTTGCATGGAAAATGTCTAAATTAAGTTATTTTGCTAACTAGGGTTTTTGGAAAATTATTAAATGCTTTAGATTAAAATATAATTATTGTTTCATGTCATTATTAATATTATAATGAGTGGTTTAATGCCTTTAGTTCATCAAAATCCAAGCTAAATTGTTGTTGTACATTTTTGCTATAAAATTGTAAAAATTGGGTATATTGTAAACTAGAATTTTGGGGTTAATGAAATTTAATGAGATTAAATTGTGGAAATTGTTTTTATAACTTATTTAAGATGTTTAATAAGTATTATGGCTGCTAGATTTGTTTAAACGTCAAGTTTTGTACTAAAACGGGTAATTTTTGCTTGCTAGATTTTCGGAAAAATGGCTTTTAAAGTGAATTTGGGGTTTTTGTGAATGTTAACCTATTTTATATTTTAATTGGTGTTCATGAATGCGCAAATGAGTGCGTTTGTGTTTTTCTCGATGGTTTGACGTTTGTACATCGACATCGAGGGTGGGTTTGGCTATTCTTGTATGCGTAGGCGATAGGTTTTGACCTATGCGTGATACGCGTGCCGATTTGATTTTCGTATGCCGTTTCGATTTCGAATTTGCTTTTAATGCGATACGGTATGTTATGATATGTAGGTACCCATGTGGACTTCGAGACGACAAGCAAGCGCGTGGCGACGTCAGCACCAGCGAGCGAGGACCAGGTGAGTAGATTTATATCTACGGGGAGAAGTCGGGTGGATGGCGTATAGCACAACCGCAGTTCGTGGTGATGTATACGAATACGTATACACACATATATATATTGATTATATTGTTGAGTTTGTTGATGATAAAGATAGATTTTAGGTGTGATTGGATAGGTTTAGTGTTGCGAGATCCTAGAGTAGAGGTTGCACCATATTTACACACACCACCCATACTTGCATACATTCTTCTTTCATATGTGCTTAAATGGGGTTATATTTTTATGTGTTCACATGGGTATGGGACTATGTGTTCACATACTGGATTTGAGGATAGTATTAGGATTTGAGATGAGTCGATAAGATTTGATTGAGACCACGAGAATGGTGATATGGCAGGATTCGTACTTGAGATACGTCCTGATATTATAGCGGATCTTGGGACGATGATACATGTGAATAGCGTTATACATTGAATGGTTGACATGTGATCGTGATATGAGATAAGATATGTTAAGATATTTATAATAGGTCGCATTAGGCGATGTATACCTCTTTATGACGATATATGATGATGATATCGGTTTGTATGAGGCTGTAGATCAGCAGTCAGATCATGACTATATTAATGATTGATCCGCACTCTTGACTTGGGATGTCTGATTATAGATATGGTATCAGATATGATATTATTGAGGCGGGATCACCGACTATACATATACATGTATGTATATGTATCGACTCAGATGTTAGGCGGTTTCCTTACCTGTAGTTCAGCTTGTTAGTTCAGCCGTATAGTTTAGTATAGTTGTTAGACTAGATTAGACTCCTACCTATTTCAAAACTAACGGATCGTGGGTATTTTAAGAGACAGGTCAAGGGATTCTACGGCTATTTCAAAATGCGTATCTTTTCTTAAAAACACAGTAGCCCTTATTTCCAAGACCCCACGATTTGTGTTATTTTAAATGGCACCATAGTATGACTTATATATATATTAAATGCAGATTAGTTGCCGTTGTGTCTAATATTCAGCTCCCGCTCATTATTTCTGTTCGCCCTGCATCGCATACTTACATTGCTATTTCATATTGCATTGTTGATATTATGCTCTTAGGACACCAGCACCATTACCGATGATGCGTATGTACCACGTACACTTACTTGCCAGCTCACACACATATTCATCGGTAATTGCCATGTCACGTACACCTTAGAAAATATTTTGGCTTGATTTAGCTTGTTAGTTAGTAGTTTGACATGATATTAGTGTACCAGCCTTATATGCTAGTTTAGACATTGTAGTTATTACTTGTCACTTCATGCATACTGTTATTCCTTGTTATGCCGCATTCATGGATTCTCATGCATATATTCACTATTTTACGTGCTGTTGAGTTTTTGGATTCGGATTTCCATGAGATTTTCTGGATTTGGGGGAAAACCGCAAAACTTATACAAACTTCTTCTCTCTCTTTTTAAACGAAAAGCGCGGTTTTCCCATGATGTATGAGTCGTCCATCATGAGTTTGTTGATGGATCTCGAGACCCGAGTTCGAGGAGTGGAGGAACCGTTTCGGGTACATGGTGGACCCGGTGCGGTACTCCGGGGCAAGAGGATCGTAGATGATGGCGTTTAGCCTGGCAGGGAAGCACTACCGACCGGTGATTTTATCCGACGCGTCGTATATTCGGAGGATACCGTCGTAGTCTTGAGATGGATGGTAGGGGCCGGTCTGGACTGACGGCGCCCTAGATATTGAGATTGAGACATTGAGATTTCGAGATATTGAGGTACTGAGATTTGATGATACAGGCCAGTCCGGATAGCCGGAGCCAGAGATTTTGAGACATTGAGATGTATGTTTTGTGTAGATACTAGACACTGTTTATGCTGATTTCATTTATGATACCTCTTTTAAAAAGATACAGAAATCTCACTAAGTTATGAAAGCAGTTTTCTCCAGTACATGCATTCTGTTTCATGCATTCATACATCATCCATATGATATATTGCTACCTGAGGCACTTACACGAGCACTTGGTATTACCGTTGTTTAGAGGTATACCCTAGCCATTGTTATAGGCTGCTGGTTATATATTTAAGAATATATTATGATTGTATGACTTTGGATTGCGTTGTTCATGTGATTTCTGTTTGTAGATGTTTCTATTCATGAGTTGGCAACTCACCCCCGTTGTGCAACAAAGAGAGACTATTATGGGATGGTTGAGTATGAGATACTACAACCAGTGTTATCAGATGGCCCTAGTGCAAGTGGGAGATTGTTAGTTATATGTATGCCCTAGAGGCCATTACTATACATGTTTTGCATATCGTAGTGGATGCTTGGACATATATAGGGATGACTTTGTTGCTCGACATGATAGTATGCTATCTGGTTACTCTTTACCTTAACGTGTATGCAGATTGTCTCTCTGTTACATGTTGGTAAAGCCCTTAGGATGTGTACTTGACTACCTGGACTGTGATGCGGATCATACTAGTGGGGACATGGTAGTCCATAAGTACATCCTTCAAGGTCCCTAGTCGTGGGTATATCGAGACGGGGCATCGATATACCAGAGTAGACTAGCGTATACCATCTCGACCCATACAGATGGGCGATGGATGATCCCATATCCATTGGTGTTTGACATAAGAGATGATATACGGGTGCTCAGTGGAGACTGGGTACACTGGACGGACTCGCCAAGAACTCCCAGATGGTATTATACCTTACTTCAGATGGCAGTTCTCTGGTGACACTGGTACAGGTTAGTCTGTAGACCCGAGATCGTCATAGAGTCTTGTGTGATTCCCACTGTGCTTTGATTTCCACCTTACCTCGTCCAAAAGGGCGTGCAAAACAGTGGTTTTTGGGTACAGTCCCGAGTCACATGGAGGCAATGAGCGATAGGAGGGGTTTCATCTCTCCCGGTATTGGGGGTTGATGTTGCGCTGTGCTCGATTGGCCATAACAGGGAAGTCCCTGGCCAGGGCTGGTTTAAACATTTACTGGTAAGTATTACCCGTAGTTTCTCGACCCGTTATGCGCCTCATATCGGCACGACTTATCGGTTATTGGGGTCTGACGTTTACCACCCCTAGACTTGATATGCGATATATCAGACGAGGAGACCGGACTGTACGGTAGTGTCACTGTCAGGCTTTTTGCAGGAGTTGGAGCGGGCTTGCTTGCTGATCTTCTGATCGCTAAATACCCGAGTAGCCGTTACGTCCAGCTAGTACCGCTGACGGCTTGTGGGTGCTTGATATGATCATCACCTACTGCCGACGTATTGACGAGTCTTTAGAGTCCTATATAGAGGTTGTACTAGCTCAGGCAAAACGAGATAGGAGCACATATGTGATATGTGCGGGACCGAGAATGATACGAGTATGTGATACCGTATTCTATTCTCGCGATGATTGTAATGATTGGTTGTATACGATATAACCTAGTTATCGAATCAAGTGTTGATTCGATAAGTCGATACATAGATATTAGTCGGTTATATGCGATATGACCGGATCGTTAAATCAAGTGTTGATTTAATGATTTAATGTATAATTATTTATTTGATATATTACTTACATTAACTAGTATTGGTTCACTTAAGATTGATTTTCTCACTTAATGTGCACAAGTTGTATATGTGATATATTTTTGTGCACAAGTTTGTATCAAGTTTGATGATACATGCAAACTTGGGTGTCTGTGTAACTTACACTATATTTAGGTTAATGGTAAAGGTTTTTAATTCATTTTGTAATTCAAAAATGGTGCTCATCTTTGAATTTGCTTGAAGCTCATGAAGCTTTCAAGCATCTTTGACAAAGTCCACCATTTTTGTTTTGCATCACATTTTCATTAACCTAACCATTCACCTAAACTCTAGTTTAGTCTCTACAATGGTTTAACTCACCCATGGTTGCATTATGATAGACATCACTTGATAATTCTTTTTTGATTTCTTATTCATATTCTTTTCTCTTCTTCTTCTTCTTGAAGAAAAGGAAAAGCTTGCTAGAAAATTATCATGTGATGAATCCAAGTGAGAAATCAAAATCTAAAGAGTACCCACTTCCTATCTCACCATCCTCTACTAGACTATCACCTTAGTCTAGGGTGTTTGCTTCACTAATTCTATGGTTAGTGAGGTAGAAGCTTGAGTCCGTATTCCCTCGACGTAGATCATCTTCGGCATCGAAGACTTCAAGCGATCCCGTTGCAACTTCTCAAGGAGCCGTCCGAGAGTCCGGGAGTTGGATGATCGCAGCGAAGGTACATCGTCACGGAGCTTTGGAAGTGGTGGACCGGATCTACAAAGGTTGTAGTCCCTTTCCTTTAGTGTAAATGTGATTTACTTGCTTTTGATTCGCCTAATCTCTAGTTAACGATCTTGCTTCGGGTTGTTAGGCACCTAAAAATTTTAATCCGGCATGGTCAATGTCTTGTAGAGCTTCCTTAGTGTGCCTAGTAATCCTACAGTGGTATCAGAGCCTAGCTAGAGCTTTAGGCGATGTGTAGACGATATTAGAAACCCGATCGAACCCCGAAACCCTAATCGATATCCCTTTCTGTTCATTTTCTGAAATTGTGGATTTTCCCAGATTAAAAATATCCAAAAAATTCAGCAGGCTTTTCTAAGAGTTACTGTGCAGCACGTGCCCGTAACTCGACAGAAGCGCCGCGGAACCGCGGCCCCACCATGGTATTTGCGGCGGTTCCGCGGCCAATGTGTTGAATCAGGGCACGTGGTTTGCACAGTAATTTCTCTCTGTTTGTGCTGTGTTTTCTGGGAATTTTTAATATTTACTCAAGAGTTGAGTTTTCTGGGTTGTATTGGGGACTCGGTGTTTCGATCGGGATGTTTAACTTCGTCTATAGGTTTTTCCGGATTATTTTCGAATATGTTAAAAAAGTTCGACCAGATATAAATGCCCACTTTTTCCCCTGTAGGGAAATTTCCAAGTGTTGGATCTTTCCGTAGTTTAAGAACGTTCGAAGTAGTGCAAGTAACGCGATGGACCCTCTAGAAGACAACAAAGCTTAACTCGATTATGTGACCATCTTGAACTGCCCTTTGAACCTTAGGGTTTAGGGCAGTACGGCGTGCCACATGTGAGGCGTTGGCTTAACCCTTCTATGGCTGGACCGTTGGTGCTGTGGCATGAAATTGATGTTTTTAAACTTATTTCATGTGTCGAGCTGTTTCGGGAAAACTTGGGTGTTTGATAGTTCGATCGGAAAGTTTAACATTTTCTGTTTATCTGGAATGTGATACAATATTTGGAATTCACAAGTAGTTATGAGATAACTAATATGGATGTTATAAACATAGCAGTTTAGTCTCATTTGATCGGTTGCCACGGAATTTTGATGTGATCAAAAGTCCGTCGCAATCACGTAGCGTACGCGGATACTCGCCGGATAAACTTAATAGACAGCCATGCCCCATAGCCCCGACCAAGTGACTGTAGGAGGACCCCGTCGCCGAAAGCATCCGTTCGGGTGCTCGCGGCAGCGGTGTTCCGCCTTAGTACACTTCGTCGACGGCGTCCGGGGGTGCGGCCGTCTACTAAAGTTTGCGACGAGCATTCGATCTCATATCAGGAATCTTGTTAATTGCCCGACTAGATATTGAAAAGTGTTTTCGATAATGAGACTAAAATGCGGGGTTTATAACTGTTAGGCATGCGATGTCTAAGGTGGTTGCGGATTCCAACTGTTGTAGTTTTATACTTTCTTTTCTGTGACCGTAAGTGTAATATGTGATATCGCCGGTTTCGTTGCTATATGTCAACGACAATTGGGATGCACATATTTACTTACGTTGATGACATGTGATGTTATGTGTTGCTGGATATGTTATATTGGATCGTCGTGTTTTGAATAGCCGGGGGTTTTATGTGAGATGAGAGTTTTTATTTTCATTCATGTAAAATTATTTGTATGTAATATTCTTTTATTGGGGCACTTCCGGGTCGAGGTTGCTGTCACCATTTGTATATTATTTACTTTTCCGCACTAGGATAGACCCAAGGAGGAGGGCACAAGTAACCGGGTTCTAGAGTCCAGTGGGAGACCAACTCGAGGAGTCGAGCCAGGGTCTCCTAACTCTAGAATTGGTAGGGTTGCTTGCCGCTCTCGTAGGGGTCTAGGGGTGTGGGTTTGGCTATTCATCGCGACCGTGGAATCCGTGTTTTATACTGGCTCGTATTAAAAACACGGACGTCCTAGTATATCCAATGTTTCATATGTTTCTTCTGCTGCGATATCTGTGATGTGATCATTTGATGTTCTGTGATAAATACTGTATATAGTATATATGATATATTATATAGACGTTACTTATGTTTTACACCCACGCTAGCCCTGCCCCGCTCTGCCGTTAGTTACCTAACCTAACGGTGCACGAGGGGACATCGAGGCGAATGCGGATAGCATAAGTGTACGTCGTATTTATCTGTGATGTTTAGGTGACCTAAATGATGGGACTTCATTAATATGATTAATGAAATAAAAGAAACCTAAAAGATGTTGTGGAATCGAATTTTCAAAAATAGGTAGCTACAGTTCTTGCTTTGCATCGCGGTGTTCCTTGTAGAACATCCTGCACCTTATTCGATAAGGAAAAGGCCGAGATCCCTTCACCGGGAGTGACCCCTTTAGCAATAACTGGCAGATGCTACAACCCTCGGTTTGTCTTTTGATTGCTCCTATAGTTCTTGCTTTGCACAGCGGTATATATGATATATCCTGCACCTTATTCGATGAGGAAAGGGCCGACGATCCCTTCACCGGGAGTGACCCCTTTAGCAAAACTAGAAAAGCCTCAAAAACACTCCATTTTAAAATCATTTGATTCTGCAACGATATCAAGTTCATTACGCAATAGGTTTTCAGAAAAACCTGGCGTAGCCCTCCGTCATTTCAGATAAGTCCTACTTAGTATTCGTGCTACGTTTGTTGACCTCCGTCAAGGCGTAGTGTGCGGTAGCTAACTAGTATTTATCTGCTTATGCATATGATGCAGATTGGGTTAGGGTAGTCATACGACCTTGTTGACCTCCGTCAAGGGTCGTGCGGGTGGGTTTGATTCAATCAAGAAATGACGGGTTGAACTTGACTAGTAGCCTATGGTTTGTTGACCTCCGTCAAGGTCATAGGGTGCTAGGTGCAAAATTATCGGGAATTTCAAGTGTTGAAATTTGCAATGAGATTGCATACCTTCTATGAGATAGTTGGATCCCGATACCCACTGCGAGTAATTGTAACTCCTGGGAGAGTTTTACACATTACAATTAGCCAATCAAGTAGGTGTCTAGAAAGGTGTCAACGAGGTTACGCCTCTGGAAAAATGAGATTTACTTTAATTAGGTCCGTGCGAAAGCACGGGGAACCTCCCTCAAAGTACCGACACTGGCCTGGCTGAAAGATTGGCGAAGTTGTAGGTGTAATTAATCCCTGCTAGTCTTTCCTTTTAGGGTTTGAAGGAAGATTTGATAAAAACAGTGGGAGCCATCCTGATTAGATAAAATAATAACGAATCTGATCTTACAAGAGCGCACACAGAGTGTTTTCTTCTCTCTCTCTCCAGATAGCGACCATATCACGCCTTAATCAAGATAATAATACGGTTGTATTGACTGAACCCGCTTGTTATACTGAGCTAGGGAACGTTGGTCCCGCTCCAACTTATAATTGTTATAAGACAGAGCAGGAAATAGGGGATTACCAGAATTCCCGTGCCGCCCAAACGAAGAAAGTGCATACTGATGCATCATCTTCAGGTGTGTTCATTACAGAGAACTGTTTCTCAAATGTCGTTTACGTCCTGGGTATATGATACCGGATCAGGATCCCACATATGTAATATATTACAAGGGCTACAGAAAGGCAAAGAACTGAGAACGGGTGATAAGTTTCTTGAGGCAGAAAACGGTGCAAGTGTTGCAGCCAAGTCTGTTGGTCACTGTCACCCTATATTACCAGAATACATTGATTCTGAACAGATGTTATTAGATACCGAACCTGATATACAAAATCACATCAGTCTCTTTATCTGTAAAGAAGGATATAATTTTGTATTGTTGGATAATGTTTTGAACATTTCCTATATCAAGAGTTGATCGTTCAGGCACGTTATCTAAAAGCATTGACGTTCTAAATCAAACCACAGTTCTTAGTATACAGAACACACACAAGAGGAAGAGTTCAGAAATGAACGAATCCTTCTTGAGGTATTGTAGACTAGGTCATATCAATGCGACCCGACTAGCTTAAGTTACATTTAGATGCATATTTAAATTAGTTTGAATTTACATCTTGTGAAACTTGCCAGTCATGTCACAGAGATAAGATGACCATAGCTCTGTTTATTGAAAACAGAGAAAGAGTTAGTAAACTCTTGAGATTGATACATGCTGATGTATGAAGGCCCCCTGTCTACACATGCCAAGACCGGTTCTTTGTACTTCATTACATTCTCTGATGATCTCTCAAGATTCAGACATATGTTCCTGTTGAAACACAAGTCCGAACCTTTTGAGATATTCACAGAATATAAGTTAGAAGTAAAGAACCAAAAACGGGTATAAGTATTATGTCCTTTGATGTGATTGAGGAGGAGAATAATAAAGCACGAAATTCCTGGATTATTCTAAAGGAGAATGAGATTCTCTCTCAGCATTACTCCTCCGTATACACCACAGCACGTCGGTGTATCGGGGTGGAGCAATAACACCCTATTTGATATGGTGTGCTCTATGATGAGTATTACTGAGTTACCTATTTCCTTTTAGGAGTTATGCACTTGTGAAGATGCATACCTATTGAATAGGGTTCAAATCAAATCTGTTGCCTACCACTTCATATGTGATATGGTAAGGGAAGAGCCCATCTCTTAAGTCAGTTAAGATTTTGGGTTGTCCAGCCTATGTCTAAAAGCATAATCCGGACAAGCTCGAGGCAAAGTCAGTTCTACAGAAGTTTGTTGGATATCCCAAGCATACGGAAGGGAATATCTTCTACCTAACCGAGGAACAAAAATGTTTTGTTTTCTCAGCATGCCACTTTTGTGAAAGGGAATTTCTTGTGAAGAAATTAGTGGACATGAGGTAGAACTGGAAGGAGTTCCAGCTATACAAACTGCAGCTGATGATTTGGTAGAACCGAAGGATTCAATAGTTTCCAACGAACCTCAGCCTCTCCGCCGATCTAGTAGGGTTCCTCACCCACCTGAGAGATACTTCGGTTTCTCTATGACAGTGGGAGAGAGGATTGCATCATGGGATGATGACCAAACTAGTTTCAAGCTGGCCATCAGGAGTGGGACTCTATAAGAATGGCTGGATGCTTATCGATCTGAGATGGAATCCTTTTACACCAACAAAGTATGGACTTTGGTTGCTTTATCTGAAGGGTTAAATCCCCATCAGGAGCAAGTATATCTTGAGAAGATTACTTGGTGTACAAGGAAAAGTTGAGACTTTCAAAGCAAGACTTGTTAAAGGTTTGCATCATTGACCAGGTATGGATTATGATGAAACCTTTTCTAAAGGAGCTATGCTTAAGTCCATCCAGATCCTACTTGCCACGGCTACATACCATGACTACGATATCTGGTGGTTGGGTGTCATGACTGCTTTTCTAAATGATGTTTTAGAAGAGAGCGTCTATAAGTACACAGCCAGAGGGCTTCGTAGACAGTGGGAGCAGCGGAAACGTGTACAAGATGCTTTATCTGATAAAGCAGGCATCGTGGAGTTGGAACGTCTGTTTTGATGTGGTAGTCAAAGAGTTTGACTTCATCAAAATGGTAGATGAACCTTGTATATACAAAAAGGTAGTAGGGAGTATGGTGGTGATCCTTGTAGAGTACGTGGATGACATACTCTTGATAGGGAAGGAGTTTCCTATGCTACGCTCGGTCAATCTCCGCCTATCACAAGGATTCTCCATATAGGATCAAAGTGATACCTCCTAAATCCTAAGTTTTGGATTTATGAGATAGATCTAAATGGATGTTAGGATTCTCACTAGTTGTAGTGAGATGGTATTGTAAGTGCACGGCGGCGCCCCGGCCGTCAATCCGACGCCGGAATGCGGAAGCGGTGAATAACTAAAATTTTGCGGACTTTGCAAACCGGCACCACCGCGCACTAAACTCCGGATCGAACCATTAACTAGTCTAAGCTACTAAACAAGATGGGTTAGAGATATACCGACGATCCAAGTCCTCTGGTCTTCATCTCCACTCCGATCTCCTCGCGGGATCTCCGTCCGTCTCCTCCTCGTCGCCGGAAGTGCACCACATCGCCTTCTACGTTTACGGGCTCCCACCTCAATGCCGAGGCAACTCGGGCACGAAGCCGGCTACTCGACGTGCCCAAGGTTCGTTGTAGAATATGTAGTAGAACTTGTGTCTCTTTTTGGGGTAGTGGAGTTGCCATTTTTGTGGAGGAAGAAGAACTTGGAAAGAGGTGAAGGGAAAAAAAGCTTGCATCCAAAAGAAAAATGAGAGTATCATATCTTTTCTCCACACTCCCAAATGAAAATGAATCCCCTTCACAAATGTCTATTTGCAACAATGCAAATAAACCCTCCTCCACCAATCTTCGGCCAATGAACGGAACAATGGAAATTGGCCGAAACGGAAAGCAAACTGGCAACTCCAGAAAACTGGTCCCGTAATGAATTACAGGAAAAACCCCGATACTGTGCATACACACCCGCATCTGTATTTCGACCGAAATACAAATGCAATGAGACAAAATCTACACTGTACTATACTAGGATCCGGCTTATACCAAAGCCGGCTAGTAATATCTGTTCGATCCTGATCCGTGCAATACCGCACGTATCTGATCGAACCCTGCCATATAACCATACGGCTTATAGTACATACTGTCCGATCCTGATCCGTGCAATACCGCACGTATCTGATCGGACCTTGCCATATCTCCATACGGCCTCTACAACCTTTCGCCCGAAAGCTGAGTAACTGTAAATGTGGTGGACTCTAAAGACTCGTCAATACTATGGCTGTGGATTTAACCACTAGCACGTCAGAGGTATATGCCAATACGTGACGGGCCACCAGCTATTGACCAAAAGGGACGTCGATGAGGAAGCTCACCCCGACACCCAACTGAGCCTGTCAGTGACAATATCCGTGCAGTCCGGTCCGTTCGTCTATGAGTATCGCATGGCGGGCCTAGGGGGTTGGTAAAAGTCAGACCCCCAAAAGCGGTACAAGTCGTGTCGGAGTGTAGCCCAGAACACCCTGAGATACTACTGGAATACCTACCAGTAAATCTCCTTGCCTTGGCCAAGGACTTTGTGTAATGGCTCTCCTAGACACAGCACGACCTCACCCCCAATACCGGGAGAGACGAACCCCTGAAGATACGCTCACTGCCTCCATGTGGCTCGGGACTGTACCCAACTAAAACCTGTTTGCACGACTCCTTTGAGCCGTGGTAGGGTAGTAATCAAAGTACAGTGGGAACTCACACGAGACAAATGACGATCCCCAGGTCGATGAACTAACCTGCATACATGTCACCAGGGAACTGCCATCTGACGTCTGGTATATGACCAACTAGCATGTTCCCGGCGAGTCCTGTCCGGTGTACTCATAACCCAATGAGCACCTGTATACATCTTAGGTGATCCAACTGACACCAGTGGCTTGTGAGACCGGCCACCGCCCCTCGTCGGGGTCTCGACTGTATACACTAGTCTACTAATGGAGTATCGATGCCCGGTCTCGAAACTCCCACGACTAGGGACCTTTTAAGGATATGCTTGTAGACCCCCAGCTCCCACTTATATGATCGCCCTCATATTGCTGGTGGTCAAGCAAGAATCCTAGGGGCTCTATCAACGTGTAATAGCGACGTGTCAGGTCACCTAAAGCAGTACACGATGATAAAGGTAAACCAGATAGCATACTATCATTTCGAGTAAGACTGTCCTACCGGGATAGGTCCTCCCTCAATCATTACAATCACGTACCTGTGACCTAATAATTGACTCTGAGGGCACTATCTCCAACAATCTCCCACTTGCACTCAAGGCTAATTATTGCGATGTCGCATACTCACAGCCCGTGTGATACCGACCATCCAACTCCTCTACTAGTCAGTCTCACAAAGCTCGTTTGCGGAACTATTGCGTTCGAGGAATAGCCTCAGTGAGTGGATCCGCTTAGTTGTTTCTTCCTTTGTCTCTCTATATCTCAAGTTCGCGGAGAAAGCCATCTCCCGAAAAGAGCAATACCTGTCTCAGAATATGTCTGGATGTCTGATGGGACATAGCTCATAAATGAGCTCCAAATCCAAACTTCTTAGACTGTATCGTCAACTGAACTTAATCAGTATCCTGCGCGCCATGCCTCCCTCAGTATTGCCTTGGACCACCTGTCCAAAATACTGCCCCTCATAAGAAGGAAAACTATAACTCTGACAACCTCCTTGTCGTCCATGTCACCTTGGAAGCCTGGAATGATAACTGTCTCCTGAATGAGGCTGTCGTTATCATCTCCCTAGAACATCCACTTATGTTCTAAAACTGCTTCCGACTGTTTCTCCAGTATTGGATTAATGTCAACTTATTGCATCTAGTGCACGAACAACATCTGGTGTGGTACTTGACATCTCACGATTGACTCAATTGCCTGAGCAAGTGATCTGCCAATCATGCCCGCCCCTCTCCCCTTTAATCTGTAAGACACCTTTGGAGAGGGTGACTCCATTACCTGCAGGTACACTACCGTGCCAGGAGTCGTCCATCCTAAATACTCTTAGAATGCTGTCAAGTACCCTGATTGGGAAACCACCCAAATCTAGATCTAAGACCATAGATCTAGTAACCAGAATGTCGGATATTATATCCAAGTCCTATGTGGAGAAACCACTGTATGACAACCAAAGTATAACCGATCGTACTGTAGGAGTTTCTTTTCCTACTCTGTGTATATCATCCAAATACCAGGATATCACACCCTACTACCTTCTCAACAGATCCATCCCCTATTCTGATGAAGTCAAACCCATGACTGTCACGTCAGAAATAGATGATCTATCTCCGCTACATCTGCTCTAGTCTATAAATGGACATAAGCAACCTGTCCACCAATGCTTCCGCTGCTCCCACTGACTACGACAACCCTCTGGCAGAGTCATATAGCCGTACACTTCTAAAGCTAGTTTAGAACGACGCTATACTCATCCTCCCGCCGGGTCTCGCAACCTGGAACAACAGCAATGGCAATTGTGGGTAAACAAGAACTTCCCTGTCACCGTCCTTGAGGCTACCGGAGTACCTCTCGGGTGCCTGAAGTTACCCACCATATCTGCGGAGTGGCCAATGGAATGTCAATTCAGATTGAATCTTTAGGTTCCTTATCAAATCTTCAGTAATCGTTTGTGGTTCTGGAATCACTTCCAGTTCTACCATACTCCCACTACTGTTTTTCTAAAAAAAAAATCCATTTTTAATAAAACTGTGGCGAGTCTTAGAACGATATTGCCATCGTCCATCCAGATGGTAGAAAATCAACCTGCGTCATAGCCTGGGTCAACCCACAAACAGCCATTACAGAAACGTGCCTTGAGTTGTCCAGTGTCTGGTTTTAAGCATAAGCCGGACAACTCCCCATACCTTAACACCGTTAAGATACGAACTGTTCTATATCCCATATAGGACCAGAGGCACTGATTTAACTGAACCAGATCCAAATCATGCAACTGTCTCCAGTGCATGTCAACTAAATGGAAGAAGGTCGATCAGCGTTACTCAACTTAGGAATGCTTCCAATTATGAGTAACCTGAAAGAGAAGCAAGATCTCTTTATCATTACTATCAACTGAATACTATATACAAGTATCTACATCTTCGATCACTTTGAAGAATCCCGATACTTGCTACACCTGGTTCTCTACTCCATTCAAATACCTATAACTTCTCCAAATTCGGACCCTGTGTTTCCACGAAACACTTGTCTAAAAACTAGAGAAGTCATAAGTAAACCGAATATAGTTCGAGGACCAACCCCTCTGTCCTGATGGACCCTGGACATCATACAATACTCTGTACAAGTCCCTTGAGTCTGATAACTCTTTCACTGTGTGTCGTAGGTTGAAAACTGTACTTATGGTTAAGAAGAATTACACCGCTGTTTGATGCTCCTTACCTAACCATCCACTGATATAGGTAAATGTCATCGACATAATATCAAAAGGTATATCTCACTCTATGAAAATAGACGTACAGATATATCAATTTGAAATTGGTGCACAACAGCGGATATTCAAAACCATATATTTGCCGACCGGCAAACAGCCCAGGTGATTTCCTCAAATATCACCGATTACAACGAATCCCGATATAATGAGGATGATCACCCAATTCCCAATAACTTACTCCCACTCATCATCTGTAAAACCATACAGATGTGAGAATCATACCTGGTAAATACATACCCTGGAGTAAGTATCTAATCGGGAAATCAGTTTTCCTTTAACAGTACACAGTGAGACTGAAACATCGAAACGTTTCGATAGGGTATCCTGGTATTCCTAGTAATGCCTCTTCCAGATTCACAACTGTAACCGTATAGTTCTTTACCACCTCTCCAAATCCCTTCATATGTCTTTAGTCATTACCTTCTGTACACCCCTTTAGGCCAAATGGTTTTCTTCCTTCCCTACCGTTCGACACCAGCCTATGGTTTGGAAGAAGACTATCCAATAAGCATAATGGGTGTAATGTCCCAATCCTAGGAACACTCGCAATGCGAGAGAAGGTGAAGATAAAAGACACCTGAATAAATCTTATTCCTATTTCTCCTGAACCAGAATCCATCCCCGAACTGGAACAAGTTCCTTTCGAGTTCGTATATAACCATACGATGGAGTATCCAATAAACTGTGGATCTTCGTAGTGATACGGAGTGTCCTGGAGAAATACAAAGGTGATTTTAGGATTGGCGAAGAAATACCTGGTTTGGTCGTGAATATCTGTTGCAATTTACTTTGCCCTCTTACTAATCCCTTGCTTTGTCTTAACTTAATACCTTCTGCACACCATCGTTAGGCTAATTGGTTTTCTTCATTCCCTACCGGTCGGCACCAGCCTAAGGTTTGGAAGAAGACAATCCAATTTGCGTAATAGGTGTACTACCCCTAAACCAAGGAGTACTCGTAACCTGAGAGAGGGTAAAAGGAAAAGACAACTGAATAATCCTATCCGTTTTCTCCAGAACCGGAAACCATCCTCGAATAAATTCTTTCGAGTTCGTATCTAACCATACGATGGTTTTGTCCAATGGAAGTGGACGTTCGTAGTAAAACGGAGTGTCCTGGAGAAAAGGGTAAAAGTAGGAGTGGCAATGAGGTCTGCAACTCTGATAATCCAAAAGCCGGTGTTTAAGAAGGTTCGGTCAACTTGGTCACTGAGTCAAAGTCTTAGGGTCGGATCAATGGTCGCTGCCAAAGAGAGAGAGAAAAGAAACACTCAGCGTGCACTCTAACCTAGATCAGAATGGTTACCAATTTATCTAATCTGGAAACCTCCCACTGTACCTCAAATTCTCCTCCAAACCTGAAAGAAGAATTAGTCGGGGTCACCCGAGGAGTATACCAACTCAACAGTGGGAATCGGGATCCAACTCTCATCGCATGATAACGTGACGGAATCCGCTCACGTCATCACACTCCAGAAGGTATGCGCATATCTGGCAAGTTTCAGTTCTTTTGAAACTCCCGATGAGATTTCTGCCCCATGCTCTTATGACCTTGACTTTGGCCAACAAATCATAAGTCACATGTCAAGTTCTACCCGTCATTCTCCAGGTTGATTCGAATCCACCCGCACAAGCCCTTGACTTTGGCCAACAAGGCTATACGACTGTTCCAAACCAACGCATCTATCTATGCTGCATATGAATAACCAACAGCTACCAAACACTGTGCCTTGACTTTGGCCAACAAACACAGCTTGAATACTATTGACTACCCATATGAAACGACGGAGGGCTACGAATGGTTTCTGGCGAAAACCTTTAACGTAAAGAACTTGATATCGTCGAAGGAACGGATAGCTTTTAAAAATATAGTGACGAAAACCGTTGCTAAAGAGGTCACTCCCGGTGAAGGGATCTCGGCTCTTTCCCCGTAGAATGGGGTGCAGGATATTCCAACTGAATACCACGGTGCAAAGCAAAAGTAATCGGCTATAGTGAAGTTAATGCCCTGACGCAAACTTTTTGTCCAAGGGGTCACTCCCGGTGAAGGGATCTCGGCCCTTGCCTCGTCGACTGAGGAGCAGGATATTCCAAATGAATACCACGATGCAAAACAAAAGTGAACGTCCTTGCAATAACAGCTTTTTGAAAAAGTGTTCCAACAACATCAGATTAGGTTTTTTTTTAACTTTCATTGATCCGAATCAATGCAGTCCCATCAATTGATCACACCAAAAAGAACGAAAATATACTGATGTACGTATATGCCATCCGCATTCGCCACTGGGTCCCGTCATTACCCGTTAGGTTAGCTAACTAACGACAGAGCGGGGACTGGACTAGCGCGGATGTAAAACATATACAACATCTACTAATATATATACCAATATATTATATTTCGCTCAAGGCGTGAAAAGAAATGCAACATCACAGAAAATGTACAGCATCACAGAAACAATACAGATATCTGGGATCCCCGGGTTTCACAGAGCCACTGCTGAAACCCGACGTTCCCCTGGTCGTGCGGATAGCCTGTGCAATGAAAACCTAGACCCCTACGGGCGCGGCAAGTCACCCGCCAAAACCTGAAGCGAGGCAGCCCCCTTCAGCGACGTGAATGGACCACCCGGCACTTCACGGAATCCGGCAACTTGGGCACCCCTCCTGGGTCAACCTGTACCCCCTACGAGTGCGGCGAATAGCCCGCCAATCCTAGAGTGAAGCCCCCTCCATCTCAATGCCATGAGATGCGGGCTTGTTGCCCTCCAGAACCCGGCTATCCGTGCACCCCTCCGCGGGGCAATCCTAGTACAGAAAGTAAAATATACATACACCGGGTACATCGACCGGAACCTGGTCGTGCCCCAAAATAATAATACAAACTGGCAGTGACGGCAGTCCACATGTCGGACGCTCGCCCCGCAATATCAAATGTACATAATACAACAAAAAAACTGTACTAGCATTGCATCCAGGCTATCCCCTACGACCGATCCGCAACATCACAGCAAAAACAGAACATCAACGTGAAAGTCACGTTCGCAAATCCGTCTAACCGGGCTATAGCAGTTAGACCGGATTTACCGATCAAGTGACATTCACGGTCGCAGATATAATGTAAATACTGTGAAATAATGTGTTTAAAATATCCGACCGATCGAATATTAACAAGTGGGCCCCAAAACAAAACTGTAGCAGTTACAGAAAATATGGGCCCAATTTTAATATTCCAAAACCCATATTTTAAGCCAAGAAGGCCTCTGTAAAAAATTGGTGAAGTGATCTCCACAGTGCGCGGCGGAAGGGCGGCGGGAAGGTGGTTTTCGCGGCGGTTCCGCGCTCCCACTGTGGAGTTACTTCGTCGAATTTTTACAGAGCTCTTAGATTTTCCAGTACATCAAGATTTTACAACCTGAAAAATTTTTTGACACCAAAAATTTCCAACAGAAAACTGATGTGGGCAAATACGGGTTTTTGGACATTTCGATCGATCGGAACTAAAAAACACATTACACAAAGCTAGACTAAGTTAATGGGGAGGCTCTGATACCACTGTAAGTGCACGGCGGCGCCCCGGCCGTCAATCCGACGCCGGAATGCGGAAGCGGTGAATAACTAAAATTTTGCGGACTTTGCAAACCGGCACCACCGCGCACTAAACTCCGGATCGAACCATTAACTAGTCTAAGCTACTAAACAAGATGGGTTAGAGATATACCGACGATCCAAGTCCTCTGGTCTTCATCTCCACTCCGATCTCCTCGCGGGATCTCCGTCCGTCTCCTCCTCGTCGCCGGAAGTGCACCACATCGCCTTCTACGTTTACGGGCTCCCACCTCAATGCCGAGGCAACTCGGGCACGAAGCCGGCTACTCGACGTGCCCAAGGTTCGTTGTAGAATATGTAGTAGAACTTGTGTCTCTTTTTGGGGTAGTGGAGTTGCCATTTTTGTGGAGGAAGAAGAACTTGGAAAGAGGTGAAGGGAAAAAAAGCTTGCATCCAAAAGAAAAATGAGAGTATCATATCTTTTCTCCACACTCCCAAATGAAAATGAATCCCCTTCACAAATGTCTATTTGCAACAATGCAAATAAACCCTCCTCCACCAATCTTCGGCCAATGAACGGAACAATGGAAATTGGCCGAAACGGAAAGCAAACTGGCAACTCCAGAAAACTGGTCCCGTAATGAATTACAGGAAAAACCCCGATACTGTGCATACACACCCGCATCTGTATTTCGACCGAAATACAAATGCAATGAGACAAAATCTACACTGTACTATACTAGGATCCGGCTTATACCAAAGCCGGCTAGTAATATCTGTTCGATCCTGATCCGTGCAATACCGCACGTATCTGATCGAACCCTGCCATATAACCATACGGCTTATAGTACATACTGTCCGATCCTGATCCGTGCAATACCGCACGTATCTGATCGGACCTTGCCATATCTCCATACGGCCTCTACAACCTTTCGCCCGAAAGCTGAGTAACTGTAAATGTGGTGGACTCTAAAGACTCGTCAATACTATGGCTGTGGATTTAACCACTAGCACGTCAGAGGTATATGCCAATACGTGACGGGCCACCAGCTATTGACCAAAAGGGACGTCGATGAGGAAGCTCACCCCGACACCCAACTGAGCCTGTCAGTGACAATATCCGTGCAGTCCGGTCCGTTCGTCTATGAGTATCGCATGGCGGGCCTAGGGGGTTGGTAAAAGTCAGACCCCCAAAAGCGGTACAAGTCGTGTCGGAGTGTAGCCCAGAACACCCTGAGATACTACTGGAATACCTACCAGTAAATCTCCTTGCCTTGGCCAAGGACTTTGTGTAATGGCTCTCCTAGACACAGCACGACCTCACCCCCAATACCGGGAGAGACGAACCCCTGAAGATACGCTCACTGCCTCCATGTGGCTCGGGACTGTACCCAACTAAAACCTGTTTGCACGACTCCTTTGAGCCGTGGTAGGGTAGTAATCAAAGTACAGTGGGAACTCACACGAGACAAATGACGATCCCCAGGTCGATGAACTAACCTGCATACATGTCACCAGGGAACTGCCATCTGACGTCTGGTATATGACCAACTAGCATGTTCCCGGCGAGTCCTGTCCGGTGTACTCATAACCCAATGAGCACCTGTATACATCTTAGGTGATCCAACTGACACCAGTGGCTTGTGAGACCGGCCACCGCCCCTCGTCGGGGTCTCGACTGTATACACTAGTCTACTAATGGAGTATCGATGCCCGGTCTCGAAACTCCCACGACTAGGGACCTTTTAAGGATATGCTTGTAGACCCCCAGCTCCCACTTATATGATCGCCCTCATATTGCTGGTGGTCAAGCAAGAATCCTAGGGGCTCTATCAACGTGTAATAGCGACGTGTCAGGTCACCTAAAGCAGTACACGATGATAAAGGTAAACCAGATAGCATACTATCATTTCGAGTAAGACTGTCCTACCGGGATAGGTCCTCCCTCAATCATTACAATCACGTACCTGTGACCTAATAATTGACTCTGAGGGCACTATCTCCAACAGGTATCAATTGATCCTGGGGAGAATCACTGGAAAGGTTCCAGGGTGATAAGGACGACTGAATGTCAGTCACAGGCATTGTCTTTACCCTCAGTAAAAGGACGGTATGTTGGAAGAGTTCCAAGCTAGATACCGTGGCAAACTAGACGATAAAGGCTGGTTACATCGCTACTTAAGATGCTACAAAAGAGGCAGTCTGGATGTATAATAGTTCATGAGATGAACTTTGTTCCTTCCATTGTGTGACAATGGAGTTGTGGCTTATGCCGAGGAACGCCCGTCCCATCAGTGATCCAGACATATTCTAAGGCAAGTGTCACCTGATCATGGAGATGGTTGATCTCCAGGGGATCGAGGTTAGGAGAGTAGACTCAGAGGACAACACGGAGGATCCACTCACAAAGGCTTTTTCAAAGAGAGAGACTGTTATGGGATGGTTGAATATGAGATACTACAACCACTGTTATCAGATGGCCCTAGTGCAAGTGGGAGATTGTTAGTTATATGTATGCCCTAGAGGCCATTACTATACATGTGTTGTATATTGTAGTGGATGCTTGGACATATATAGGGAGGACTTTCTTGCTCAACATGATAGTATGCTATCTGGTTACTCTTTACCTTAATGTCTATACTGATTGTCTCTCTGTTACATGTTGGTAAAGCCCTTAGGATGTGTACTTGACTACCTGGACTGTGATGCGGATCATACTAGTGGGGACATGGTAGTCCATAAGTACGTCCTTCAAGGTCCCTAGTCATGGGTATATCGAGACGGGGCATCGATATACCAGAGTAGACTAGCGTATACCTTCTCGACCCATACAGATGGGCGATGGATGATCCCATATCCATTGGTGTTTGACATTAGAGATGATATGCGGGTGCTCAGTGGAGACTAGGTATACTGGACGGACTCGCCGAGAACACCCAGATGGCATTATACCTTACATAGATGGCAGTTCTCTGGTGAAACTGATACAGGTTAGTCTGTAGACCCGAGATCGTCATAGAGTCTTGTGTGATTCCCACTGTGCTTTGATTTCCACCTTACCACGTCCAAGAGGGCGAGCAAAATGGTGGTTTTTGGGTACAGTCCCGAGTCACATGGAGGCAATGAGCGATATGAGGGGTTTCGTCTCTCCCGGTAATGGGGGTTGATGTTGCGCTGTGCTCGATTGGCCATAACAGGGAAGTCCCTGGCCGGGGCTGGTTTAGAGATTTACTGGTAAGTGTTACCCGTAGTTTCTCGACCCGTTATGCGCCTCATATCGGCACGACTTATCGGTTATTGGGTTCTGATGTTTACCACCCCTAGACTTGATATGCGACATATCAGACGAGGAGACCGGACTGTACGGTTGTGTCACTGTCAGGCTTTTTGCAGGAGTTGGAGCGGGCTTGCTTGCTGATCTTCTGATCGCTCAATACCCGGGTAGCCGTTGCGTACAGCTAGTACCGCTGACGGCTTGTAGGTGCTTGATATGATCATCACCTACTGCCGGCGTATTGACGAGTCTTTAGAGTCCTACATAGTGGTTGTACTGGCTCGGGCAAAACGAGATTGGAGCGCATATGTGATATGTGCGGGACCGAGAATGATACGAGTATGTGATACCGTATTCTATTCTCGCGATGATTGTATCGATTGGTTGTATACGATATAAGCTAGTTATCGAATCATGTGTTGATTCGATAAGTCGATACATAGATATTAGTCGGTTATATGCGATATGACCAGATCGTTAAATCAAGTGTTGATTTAATGATTTAATGTATAATTATATATTTGATATATTACTTTACATTAACTAGTATTGGTTCACTTAAGATTGATTTTCTCACTTCATGTGCACAAGTTGTATATGTGATATATTTTTGTGCACAAGTTTGTATCATGTTTGATGATACATGCAAACTTGGGTGTGTGTGTGACTTACACTATATTTAGGTTAATGGTAAATGTTTTTAATTCATTTTGTAATTCAAAAATGGTGCTCATTTTTGAATTTACTTGAAGCTTCATGAAGCTTTCAAGCATCTTTGACAAAGTCCACCATTTTTGTTTTGCATCACATTTTCATTAACCTAACCATTCACCTAAACTCTAGTTTAGTCTCTACAATGGTTTAACTCACCAATGGTTGCATTATGATAGACATCACTTGATAATTCTTTTTTAATTTCTTATTCTTATTCTTTTCTCTTCTTCTTCTTCTTGAAGAAAAGGAAAAGCTTGCTAGAAAATTATCATGTGATGAATCCAAGTGAGAAATCAAAATCTAAATAGTACCCACTTCCTATCTCACCATCCTCTACTAGACTAGCACCTTAGTCTAGGGTGTTTGCTTCACTAATTCTATGGTTAATGAGGTAGAAGCTTGAGTCTGTATTCCCTCGACGTAGATCATCTTCGGCATCGAAGACTTCAAGCGATCCCGTTGCAACTTCTCAAGGAGCCGTCCGAGAGTCCGGGAGTTGGATGATCGCAGCGAAGGTACGTCGTCACGGAGCTTTGGAAGTGGTGGACCGGATCTACAAAGGTTGTAGTCCCTTTATTTTAGTGTAAATGTGATTTACTTGCTTTTGATTCGCCTAATCTCTAGTTAAGGATCTTGCTTTGGGTTGTTAGGCACCTAAAAATTTTAATCCGGCATGGTCGATGTCTTGTAGAGCTTCCTTAGTGTGCCTAGTAACCCTACAATTGTTTGTGTGGTTGTGACCGTCGATTGACAAAGAGCTAGCTCCTGCTTGGGTATGCCTTTTATTGATTTCGTATACTATTCATGTTGTATCCTGTTTGGGGGCCAGTATTTACAAAGGAGACTCTGCCGAAATTTTCTGGAAATATTCGATGTTTTAAAAACACATAATTCGGCTTATGCTTTTAAAACTACTTGATTTAAATTGGTTTCCTTCACTCTACTACTTTTCTTAGTTTGGATTTCTAGGTTTTCGGCTTACTTAGATTACGTACGCCTCGAGACGTTTCGTAGTCTAAGTACCGGTCATGTTCCGTACTTTTGGGTCGTGACAGTATGTTGGACGAAGCAAAGAAAGGGAAGCAGGTGGTCGGCTACAAGTAGCGTACGACCAGGTGAGTAGATTTAACATCTATGGGGATATCGCCCGTATGGCGTTAAGCGTCAGGGCGTTATAGGATATTTTAGTTGTATGTGTTCATATATACTATAGTAGCATACCATCCCTTGTTGCATATAGAAATGGTAGATATAGAACACTGCACTGTCACTAACGGTTCAAGCTGCACGAGCACTATTTGTATATTACACTCACACCGTTTGTGATTGCCATGACACTCGCACTATAGGATTGCTACGCATTATACATATCGTTTGATTGCTGCAACATTGATGATTGTCATGACTAGTCGTATATTGATATTTTCATACCAGCACACATGCACACTGTATATTCATACCAGTGCACACATATATTGATATTTTCATACCTGCGCACATGCACACTGTATATTCATACCAGTGCACACATATATTGATATTTTCATACCTGCGTACATGCACACTGTATATTCATACCAGTGCACACATATATTGATATTTTCATACCTGCGCATATGCACACTGTATATTCATACCAGTGCACACATATATTAATATCTTCATACTTGCATGGATTTACGCATTGAGATATGTTGTTTCCATGATATTTCTGGATTTGGGAACCGTGGATATTTCAAAAGAGAATATGTAATTGTTTTAAAAACCCGGTTACCCTTGATATGATATTTCAGTGCGTCCACCATGTGTTTTCTCGGTACTGAGAGCGACAAGTGAAACCCTATTCGAGGAGGCGGATGAGGCCGATTGCGGGTACATCGTGGACCCGGTATGGTTCCCCGGGGCGAGAAATGTTTTTCGTGGAGTAGACGATGAGCCTGGCAGGGTGGCTAGTACCTACCGGTGATTGGTTGGATCTGGCGATTATCCGGAGGATACTGACCAGAGTCGATAGATAGATACGGGATGACACGTACTGCCGGGGCCTATGGCCGATTCCGCAGACGGAGCCCGATACTTGAGGATTTGCATGTCGATGCTAGACACGATGATTCATGATATTTTAGGGTGCCGATGCTAGGCACCCATGATTCTATGAGATTTACATGATTTGGGTATATGGATGGACACCGATTATTTTCCACGCTGATATTCCGTGTAGATATTAATTATTCCCATACTCAGCATTCAGTATTTTACCTCTCATCCTGTATCTGTTGTACCTGATAGAGTACATTTGCTATGCACGATTATTGCATACCTTGCTCATCATATAGATGTTATTAGATTGCATTTGCTATGCACAATTATTGCATACCTTGCTCATCATATATATGTTATTAGAGTACATTTGCTATGCACGATTATTGCATACCTTGATCATCATATAGATGTTATTAGATTGCATTTGCTATGCACGATTATTGTATACCCTGCTTATCATTTAGAGATGTTGTTAGATCGTACTTGATGCATGATTACTGCTCATATAGTTTATCATATAGATGTTATCTGTTGGCATTGGTTGAGTATCGCAACACGTGCATACTCGCGATTACCTTTATATGTTATCTACTACTCACGAGTTGGCAACTCACCCCCATTATGCCACAGTGTTGCAGGTTGCCCCTCGGAGTAGTCACGGCAGGATACTTTCCTGTATCTTTTTGGCTACGGATACCACTGCAGTTGGTGCGTGAGCTGTTTGCTGCTAGTTGGGTTTGTGATATCCGGTTATTTCCATTGTACATATTTTGTATCTAGTACTCTCCATCTACTTTTATGTATTTGACTTAAAGACCAGTGTGAGGACGATGATGTATATTATTTTGTATTCTGGTGTCGAGCTCGTTGTGAGTCGACTTTACTTATGCAGTTCTTATCTTGTGTGATGTTTTTCCACTTATTGCTCTTTTCTTCGCTACGACGTCGTATATTGTTACCATGGTGATTGTCTACTTGAGGTTTTCTTAACTTTTCAGTAAATGTTCCTATTAAATGTTTAAACACTCTATACTTTTTCTGGTTTTGATTTCTGGGTTTCGGCTTACTTAGTTGCGTTGCGCCTGTAGACGTTATGTGGTTAAGTGCCGGTCACGGGCCAGACTTTGGGTCATGACAGACAACTACCTAGAATCGAATCCAAACATGAAACTGGCAATATAAAAGAAGCAATAGCTACTGAGATAGAAGGTTATACCGAACGAACCAAGTCCTTCTGTCTTTCATGATCTTCCTTAGCTCTTTGAGGCGTGCTCGATTGAACTTGGCCGCCGGTCTTCCTTCGTGGAAGATGATCCACCCGAGGGATGTAGCTCATGGCTCTAGCTCCACATCAAAAGCAAGTGAAGCAACTAGGGATTCTAGGTTGCTAATCTAGAATGCCTAGAATGTAGTGAGTGTTCTAAGTGTTTATCCATCTCACCTCCTCTCTTGATTCTCAACACATGAGATTGTAGAGAGGAGGTTGAGCATGAAGGTGGAGGAACTCAAAAGCTAGAGGAGAGTGAAGCTAATGGTGAGAGTGAGAGAGCCTTCAAATAGAACCGTCTCTTTTCTTTTTTCCATCAAGTGAGGAAAATATCACATGAAGAATGGATTTTGTAAAACATATTTTCCATTTTAAAATCAAGCCAGTGAATAGTTTGCACAAATGAATTAATAATTCATTTGTGCACATTATGCAAGCATGGTTCTCACCATACTCCTTTCTCTCAACCTTTACAACTCATTTCCATTTAATAATAAATGGATAAAAACTAAATGAGGTGTCCACCTTCTAGAATGTTATATGTCAAAAATACGGATTACATTCTACTGTATATACATACCTGTATTCATACCGAAATACGAATACCCGAAGAGATAGAATAACACAAAGAACATAATACTAGAATATACATATCGAAATATATATACGTAAATTATTGAATCAATACCTGGTTTAATAATCCGGCTCAAACCCGAGCTGGCTAGTATTATCAACCGTCCGATCGAAAGTCCGGGTAACAAGTACACTCATTTGATCGGAACCCTGAACGTATCCAATACGGCTACTACATCATTTCGCCAGAACCAGGGAAACCCTCTGTGTGGGACTCTAAAGACTCTTCAATACGCTGGCAGTGGGTTTAACCATAAGCACGTTAGCGGCCCTAGCTGTACGTAACGGCTACCCAGGTATTGAGCGAAATGATGGCCGACGAGCAAACTCATCCGAACCCCCACTGAGCCTGTTAGTGACAATCTCCGTACAGTCCGGTCTGTTCGTCTAAGATTATCGCATATCGGGTCTACGGGGTGGATAAAGTCAGACCCCTAATAACGCGATATTTCGTGTCGGTATGAAGCCCATCACCTACTGAGAAACTACTGATCCAAATGAGTAATTCTCGACTAATTTGGCCAAGGATTTCTGGTGATGGCCACCTGTGCACAATGCGACATCAACCCCCAATACCGGGAGAGACGAATCCCCAACGATCCGCTCACTGCCTGTATGTGGCTCGGGACTGTACCCAACTAAAACCTGTTTGCATGACTCCTTTGAGCCATGGTAGGATAGTAATCAAAGCACAGTGGGAACTCACACGAGACAATTGACGATCTCAGGTCGACAGACTAACCTGTACTCATGTTACCTAGGAACTGCTATCTGACAATAGGTACAATATCAACTAGAATGTTCCCGGCGAGTCTGTCCAGTTTACTCATAACCCAATGAGCACCTGTATACTATCTTAGGTGACTAACTGACACCAATGGCTTGTGAGACCGGCCACCGCCCCTCGTCGGGGTCTCAAAAAGTATACACTAGTCTACTCCGGAGTATCGATGCCCAGTCTCGATACTTTCTCGACTAGGGACATTTAAGGATGTGCTTATAGACCACCCAGCTCCCACCTATATGATCGCCATCATAATGCTGGTAGTTAAGCATGAATCCTATGGGCTCTATCAACATGTAATAGTGATCTGTAATACCACATAATGCATGTACATAAAGATAAAAACAAACCAGATAGCATACTATCATTTTGAGTAAGACTTTTTTACTCGTATAGGTCCTCCCTCAATCATCATAATCACGTGCCTGCTATTACAATAATTGACTTGAGGGCACTTGTCACGACCCAAAATTGGGCACATGACCGACACTTAAACTACGAAACTTCAACAGGTGTAGCGCAATTTAAGTAAGCCGAAAAACCCAGCAATCTAAACCATTATAAGAAAGAAAGATAGAACACTTTTTAAAATCCCGATGCAAAACTTTAAACTTAAGTTTGTTTTTCATAAAAATTTCGGCAGCACCTTCTTTGTAAAAGCTAGTCCCGAAACGGGTACAAACATAAGATAAAAGTAAAACATCTCCAAACGGGAGCAAATCTCGCCCAACGGCGGAAAAAACCACCACAACAGATATACGATGCCGTAGTGAAGAAATGAGATAATTCACATATATAAAAGCCGGCTCACACAAGCATGACAACCAGAGTCATAAGAATATACAATATCGATCCTCACAACTCGTCTCTAAGTCAAATCATGAAGATGGTAGATGGAGAGTACTAGATAAAAGAAATATACAGCGTATATCATCGGATAACTGCAACCCACCTAAAGCAAACGGCCTCACAGCCAACCGTAGCGGTATCCGCAAAAGTAGAGATAATAAGGCGCCCTGTCGCGACCACCCTGATGATCAGACCTAAAAAACCCTGCGGCGCAACGGGGGGTGAGTTGCCAACTCATGAATAGTAGATAACATCATACTGTAATCGCAAGTATGCACTAATAGTGATAAACAATCATATGTACTCTGGTACCGTAAGTATGGCAATATGAATATGCAATTATCATGATCAAGGTACACCACAAGGGTACTATATCTACATGAATCAAATGCATATCAACTAAATACTGAGTGCGGGATAATTAAATAATCTCATGCACAAATCATCAGCAACTAAAAACCCGGTGTCTACCAACGACACCCCCAAATCCCAATATTCTCAGTCTCCATCCCCAGATCGGCTCCCCAGATCGGCCCTCATAACCTATAAGTCTCAAGGAACCTTAGTGTCAAACATCGACACCCGAAAACAGAATAAAAACTAGTGCCCATCATCGACACATAAATACTCGTATCCATACGTTCCTCGAATCCTAAGTGTCCAGTATCAACACCCGTGATCCACGTATCGGTTTTCTGATATCCATACGTTTCTCGAAACCTAAGTGTCCAACCTCGACACTCGTGTTCCACGTATCGGTTTCCAATATCCATATATCTCTCAGAACATAAGTGCCCAACATCGACACTTAAAATTCCCAAATCGCATGAAAAACATATCTCAATGTGTAAATCCATGTAATATAACATATGCAACATAGAACAATAATATGAGCATATCAAGGGAAAAATCCGCTATTAAAATGCATCAAGTCATTAAATATATCACGCGGTTCCCAATTATCCAAATCCAATATTATATATATATATATATATATATATATATATATAACAACGTCCCATACCACTGATATATATCATACAAAGCTTAACATATAGCTAGCAAGGTATATGTGTGAGCATGTTGGTATAGCAAGGCATATGTGTAAGCATGTACGTGTACAGGTATGCTATATTTCATATGCGCCATTGCACAAGAATAAATGCCTCTATGTCGCTAACAAACAACAAGGTATATCATATGAATATTTGTGTTCTGCTTATCATGGCAATTACCGACAGTGTGTGTGTAGCATACAATTGATGCTCGTGCAACATGGACTGTCAATAATAGTGCAGTATACAATAGATACAGGTTCAGGCACAACAAGTAACTATATGCAATGAAGTTCATGCACCATCTTTATATGTGCATATAAACATGCAGATAATATCATATCATATCTAGCCCTGACGCTTAACGCCATACGGGCGATTTTCCCGTAGATGTTAAATCTACTCACCGACAATCTCAAGCTAGGTCGATCCAATCACCTGCTTCCCTTTCGTCGCAGCGCTCGAAGTCCCCGCCTGCGATCCTATTAACACAAAACATAACTAGTGCAAAATTCAGAAATTGATCAATATCACGTACACAATACGTTTGACCAACGTACCAACTCCAATCCGACCCACAAGTGTTCGTCTAACGGCTAACGTGTGTGGTGACACACCAAAACCAGCCCAAGTGCAACAGCTACACAAGATCACGAACCGGGTCGGATAACGTAACACGCGTACTCTAAACACTAGAATATAGCAAAGTGGTCCCAGATTTCGATACACAAACAATTGGTGAAAGTTGCAAGTACCACGAGACCACAAACAATCCCAGAGACCCCACGATAAAGACTCAACTCCCCAGCCCCCACTCTGGCCGCAATTTGCGGCCAGAACCAATAAATTTGCGGCCCAAACTTGAAGGGGTGGTCTCAGGTTTTTATGGTGGGTTCTGTACCTCAACACTATGTCACCGTGATAGGAACTTTTCCAACAAACACCTGGTTCTACAGCAGATCACAGATACACAAGTTGACACTAAAATTATGATATTTTGCACAAAATGATACCTTTAGTGTTCCAATCCATAACAACAAGGCAACACAACAATTTAACTCCTAAATATCAGTTTGGGGTCATTACCTAGCCACTCTTGCTCAAAAATCCTAGCTTTCCAAGCTCCAAGGCAACCAAGTGGCTAATTCAAGACATTTGAAGTGTTTTCCATGGATTTTTGTGAAGTTTAGCAAGGTTTTTGTGATGAGTGAGTGAGGGTTCAGTTTGGGGTTGAGGGAAATGAACAATAATTGAGAGTGAGAGAGAATGAGAGAGTGAGGGAGATTAATTAGTGAGAGGTGAGTGTAGGGTGAACCTTTTCCCTTACACTCACTCTCCTCCCCTCACCTCATTAATTCTCCATTAATGCCTCATGACTCACTAGCCACCTCTCTCAATCCAAACAAGGTATTTCTCATACACCAAAATTTCTAGAGAAGGTTAAGGCAAGGTTAATTAGGACATGGATTGCTTAAGGTGTCATGGTCACCTAACGAAATTAACACTAACTAACCCTCACATTAACGTGCACGTGTGTGTGCAAGTCATATAAAATAATAATAAAATAATAATTAATTGATATAAAATCTGAGGAATCCAATTTGGTAAACTTTTTCTTCAAAACCCGCATAATTTCTTAATTAAAACTAATCGCATTCTAAGGTGTTACAGCACTATAGCCAACACAACGGGAGTAAGTTGCCAACTCGTGAGTAGAAAATATCATCAGGTAGAAATCGAACGCATAAGGATCTACGTAGGTCATACTGTATAATATTATCATACTATGTGATAACGAATGCGAACGCGTATATACATAAATATCATGTCAGTATCAATAAGTGCGTCATATTGGATCATGCATAACACACTTGATCCTCATGAAAAATCGATATGTGGAAATATGTCAACCATAACACACACACACACATACATACATACATACATACATACATACATATACATATACATATACATATACATATACATACATACATACATATATATAGAATAATGGAGGAAAGAGGCCATAGAAGGGAATTTCCTCCTATGGCATCGAAAAAAAACAACCTCTATCGTGTTTTCCGACGATCGGAATGATCATCATCATCGTTATCATCTAAGATGTGGGTACACCAAATTTCATGCCATTCTATAACTTTTTCACCATTGATTTAGCAATGTAAAAAGTTCTATTGTCGGTAAACCGTTAATTTTGAATCCACTAATTCAACGATGAAAAAGTTGTATAACCACAAGAAATTTGGTGTACCCACATCTTAGATGATAACGATGAAGATGATGCATTCCGATCGTCGGAAAACACGATGGAGGGTGTGTTTTTTCGACGCCATAGGAGGAAATTCCCTCCTATGGCATCTTTCCTCCATTATTCTCATATATATATATATATATATATCATCTAATGAGTGTCCATCATCGACACTCAAAATCTTCATAAAAACAACTTAGTGTCCAGCATCGACACTCGAATTCTCATAAATCCCGTGTCCAGTATTGACACTCGAAATCCTCATATCCCAGGCTCCGTGTCTCAGATCGGCCCGCATATCCAAGTGCAACATATAACTCCAGTCGATATCCTCCGGATATGCGCCAAGTTTCCATACTATCACCAGTCGGCCTCGTCGTTGCTAGGCTCACCCGCCTTACTATACGAGCTTCTTGCCCATAGGTACCATACCGGGTCCACCATGTATCCGCAATCGATTTCTCCCCCTGCCTCGATTTGAATAATACTCATATCATCAAATCACAGAAAACTCATGGTGGCCAACAAATTATCATATCAAGAGAAAACCACATTTAAAACATTCACAGGTTTTATAAAATCATATCCACGGTTTCTCAAATCTTATAGAAACAGAAATCTTATGAAAACCCAATCGCATAAGAATATGGAAATAATGGAACAAATAAAAGTACAGAACAATGGTGTAATACATGCAAATATGTATTGAATAGTGATCTAAGGTACTGGCAGGAATATAGTATGATGCGAAATAACATGGCAAGTTCTATTTGTGTACGTGGCATGACGCTTATCGATGATGTGTGGGTGTAGCATATGATTATGTGTAAGTGCAACATGAAATTATCGATAATGGTGTGAGTGTCCTTACAAACGAAATTAATTAGAGCTAATAGTATAAACATAGTATATATATCATAAGTAATTGAAGTGCGAGCGTATACAGAAATAAGGAAATCGTAACGTGAGCAAGCGTTTAAAATATCTAACTACGTATGAGCCATAAAATTATAGTTTAAAATAGCACGAAACGCTATTTTGGAAATAAGAGACTATGATGTCTTTGAAATAGATATCATTTGAAAATTCGTAGTGCACCCTTGACGTTATCATTTAAAAGTACGTAACAAATTGTTAATTTTCAAAATAAGTATAGCCCCAAATATCTGATGAAGTCCCAATCGGGATTTAGTAAGACTCCTCGAGTCGAAAGGGTATCGGCTGTATTCGGCAGTCTATCCTCCTCATAACATTTACGGAATCTCCCTTGTATGATATCATCCAATCAATACAGAACGGATCAATAGTCGCGTATGCCAACTCATATCATAGAAAGTAGGGACACCTAGTCGCATACAATATAAAACCATAATCATATATATACCTATATCATATACGCCTATATACTTGTATGTAAAAATATATAGCCTGATACCTAGGAAATAGACCCTACATAAATAATTATCTACTAAATATATGAATATATGCATCTAGTGTTCTAACAAACCCCATAGGGTAGGTATATATTTCTATAATATATAGTATTCTAATTACTACGATTGCGGAGGTGCTATACATTATGCACCCGACTTCATGTTTACAACAGAATATTGCATTTAATACCGCTCATTCTTATGCTCATTTGTATATAGGTAGGTGCTTTTGATCCATGTTTGCTACATAATTACAGGTTACAGGTTCTCAGTCCAGAATAACGCAAATCATCCAAAATCTCTACAATTATGACAAAGTTCAGAATATCTGCCAAGAACAGATAAAATCCGGGTTGTGGTCATCCACATCCGTCTGGTGCTGTCTACTGGTTCAAGAGACAAGACGAATATAGCGGTCATTCGTGTCTCGGACAAGCACAGACAGTGAGGAAGGCAGCACAAGAAACAAGGTGCAACGCGGGGCTTGAGTGAGATCAAGGCTAAAAGACAAAAAGAGTTGCAATTGTGGACTGTTGTGAATCTAAGAATATTTTGGAATCATTTTGCAATTTTGAACCTGTTAAAGAGAAGAACAAAGCAACACGAAGAAGCATAGAAAAAATGGCGCACCAACTCTTCCAAAGAACCGCGGAAGTACGAAGTTATGGGGGTTTAGGCGGCGGATCCACGGTCACATCATCTTATCTCGCGACAATTTTTCTGAGGTGTTTCTGTAATTAAACATAGGCTCAGAATACACCCCTAGGGTTTCGCTCCTCTGCCTATATATACTCCAGATTTGAGCCAAGTGAGGATGTTCTTTTTCTTTAGGATTAGTATAGTTTAGTGTAGTTTTCTTCTTCTTCATCTATTTTCCAAGAAAATGTAGTGAAAGCTTTTGAGTGGAAGATTAATGAAGATGAGAGTATTTTCTTACCTTGTATCTTTATTTATTTTTGCATTGCATTTTAATTCCTATTATAACTTTTATTATTTGTTTTTTAAGTAGTTGTTGTTTTTATTATGTTATTATTTTTTCTTCTTTTCTAATCTTTATTTTCAAGCCATGATACTCAATGGAGTCTTTTGGTTAGGTGTGGGCTAAAGTAGTTAGCTTGTTATCTTTTGTTAAAACAGTATTTTTCCATTCTTTCTTTTCTCCTTTCTTGTTTTATTTTTCTTTTAATGTGTGAATAATTTACTCGTTTGGGCTAAGGAAGGTTGGTATAAGGGATGAAAAAATCCATTGTGCATCTCTTCGCCAAACAACTTGAAGTGAACGTAGACCAAACAAACACAACCCCCTCCCTTAAGCGCGCTATAAGTGACATACAGCCGCGACCTAAGTCGATAATTATTTTAAGCGCACTACAACGTGACATGTAGTTGTGACCTAATTGGAGACTTGGTTGTGTGTGTTTGGCCTAGGGTTAGAAATAAGAGTATGGAACGGACGGAAAAAAGTCCCTAGGAATGGATTTAGCGTTGGAAAGCATGCTTAAACTCGCAAATCCCATTCCTATGTCCTCCTAATCCCTGCTACTTCCGATTATCCCGACTTCATTTTAAGGATGGCACAAGACAAGCATAAGACTAATTCCTAACTCTACTAACCGACCCTAAGCCTAGCATGCTCTCTTGAACATAAAAATACAAACACTTAGGATAGAATTGAACAAACTTATACATTCTTTAATTGACTCGTCTAAAAAAAGAATGAAAATGCATACCATCCCCCAATGGACAGCTCGTACTCATCCGGCCAGCTACAAGTGAACCCGACTTGATCGCAGGAAGTAGAACGCATAACATATCGTTACGTTTTTCTGCTCAATCACTTCCCCTGTAGATATACATCTATTCACCGATACACGCCTTGCTCTAGTTGAAGCCGACGAATGCCTTGCCTTTTTTTGTCGTCTTGGAAATCCCCACGATTGTACCTACAATCGAAATTGTAACAAAATCGCATAAAAACCTATATCAAAATCGAAACGACGAGCGAAGCACACATAGGTTAGAACCTATGGTAAATGCATGCCAAAATGACAAAATACCCCTGGCGTCGACGTACAAACGTCGAACAACCAAGTCATAACATAAAAATCCAAAAAACCATGTTTAAAAACCGTAAGACATCGTCAAAAAGCTAAGTAAAACAACTCCAGATTTTCACTCAGGGAATCTGGGACAATTTAGCATATAAAATAAGATTAATTATTAAGTGTGTGAGCTCTAGACCAAACCCTAACTAAATTTCTTGGCCACAAATTGCGGCCAGTATGGATTTATCTGCGGCGAGAACAAGGAAGTATAGGCTCGGACTTCTACAGTGGTCTTCTACTATTCATAGCACCTCACAGTAGTCTCTATTTATTTTTTAGAGCTCCCAAGTTGCTCCAGATTCAATTTGAACACTAAAAATTCATGAAAACCATGTTTTGCAACTTAAAAACATTTTAACCCAAGAATATTTGCATTAAAATACCCTTATCTATCCCTAATAAGGCTGTGAATAGTCAAGGAACCATCCTAATACACATTCACCTCAAAACACCTCTTTTGAAATCTCAAGAGTATGAAAACATGAACTTTAGCTCCAAAACGAACTTTGTCATAGAAAGTGTTACAAGTAAACTAGAAAATGTGGTGTTTTTACCTCTTTGAATGGAAATGCGGATCTTAAGCTTGGAAGGAGGCCATTAGAAGTTTAGTGATGGTTTCAAGTGGTGCTACTTGCTATAATTGATATTTGGGATGAAGGAATCCAAGTTTTTTTGATGAAGTTGAGTGTATTTTGGTATAGGATTGAATTTCTTAGGTGAGCAATGGGTGTATTTTTGTTTGGATAAGAAGAAGAAGGGGAATTATATGAAGAAATGAGGGTGAAGGAAAAATATGAGACATGTAGTATAACCTCTCCCCTCTCTCTCTCTCTCTCTCTTGCCCATACCTCTCATGTACCCTCTCTCACTAACACCCATGCCACCATATCTCCCTCCCTCTCTTTAAATCACAAAAACAAGTAAAACCAACAGTTAAAACACAAGAAATGTTAATCCCTCCTTAACATGTCATGGCAACTTAAGTGTAAAATTAGGAGGGAAAACTTACTTTTAGTAAAATGGTCGGTATAAAGAATTATCTTAAAACCAATTAAAGAAAACCATATTTAACAAATATCCTCATAATTATAAATTCATTTTATTCCCAATTAATCCCAAAATTAAATGTATGTATAATTATACCAATTTACGAAAACACATATCCATATTGGGTTTTTCTGAAACCCAAAATATTATTATTTTCGTAGAATGATATAATTATATACCTATATTCGGAAAATATTTGGAAATTAATATGAGTTATTAATTATGAAAGCATTTATCGGATTTGAGCTTTTATAAATTATCATACAATTATTTACATACAAGTTTATTTTAAACTTGATTAGTATTTCATTAAGTGTGCATTAAAGCAAGTCATTTTTATTAACCATGTTTAATGCGCCATGACACATTGCATTGTGTTTCATGCATGGTTTCATACTAGTTTGTTATTTATTTGTTTTAAAGAAAAAAGAAAAGAAAATGAAAATGATATGAAGGAGACATGAAGTGACTAGGAATAATGAGGACAGAGAATGAGAGAGAGAAAAGAGAGAGGGGATGGTTCTAGCAAGCATGGAGTCTTCATCCTTATTATTTTCTTGATCTCCTCCTCCTTCTTCAACTCCTCCATCCTCTCTACTGTCACGACCCGAAGGTGGAACGTAACTGGCACTTAAATCACGCAACGTCTAAAGGCGTAACGAATTCAAGTAAGCCAAAATCCCAGAAATCTAAATTGTGAAATAAAATAAGTGATAAAGTACTTGTTTAAAAAGGTTAATCTAAACATGAAAAATTTGTATCAAAAATCTTTTGAAGACTCAAGTTTTATGAAAATTTCGGCAGCATTTCCTTTGTAAAAACTGATCCCAAAACCGATACATAACATGAACATATAAAATCAATCATAATAGACATCCCCAAGTGGGAGCTAGCTCTTTGCCGAATTGGCGAAACACAAACACAGGCATATATCATAATAGTGCGAAAACAATAAAGGAACAATAAATAGAAAACATCGCCCACAAGAAAACATAAAAGCCGGCTCACACGAGCTCGACATCAGATATCAATATAATACAAGTCTTACAGTCTCGCCTCTAGGTCAAATATACAAGTGGTAGATGGAGTGTACCAGATACAAAAGTAAATATACATGGTGGAAGACTAAAAAATATCCTCAAAACCCAACAACAAGTATCGTGCCCAAAAGTCGAAGCAAAAGGAAATGGCAGAAGTAGTAACAGTGCGCCCGCCGCGGCTATGAAGATGGGTCGGTCCTGCAAGATACTGTGGCACAACGGGGGTGAGTTGCCAGCTCGTGTGTAGTAAGTAACATCACATGAGACAATCGCAAGCATGCATGTAAATGCGTCAGATCCTAAGTGTGAACTATGATGCGATGTACTAGTGTAAATGCGACATGAATAAGTGATCAAGTATGAAATCTGGGTATATCAGCTACGCGAAAACTGAGTTTTATCTTAATAGATTTTGGTATGGTAAAACCAAAGTATCATCAATAGAAACAACATAATCTAGTGTCAAGCATCGACACTCAATATCTCGATATCTCGGGTGCCGTCACTTAGATCGGCCCTCAAATCCATCTGAATCATGCTACTCCGGTCGGTATCCTCCGGATATCCACCGGGCTAACAATCACCGGTATTTATTGTTCATCTGTCAGGCTCAACGTCTCTCTATACGGCCTTCTTGCCCCGGGGTACCTCACTGGGTCCACCATGTACCTGCAGACGATGCCTCCTCTCTCCTCGAATCGGGTATATACATAACTCTAGAACCGAGAAAACTCATGGTGGACGCCACACATCATATCACGAGAAACCGCATTTTTCTTTTAAAATGATCATAGGTTTATAAAATTCACTTGCAGTTTTCCAAATCCAGAAATCTCATGAAAACGGAAATCTCCAAGAAAATTCATAATACATGAATATATCGATGACGACGAATGTCCATGATATTAATATAATGCAACTAGATGAATGGCTTGAAGATTTATATGTCATAATGATGCAAATGCAAACATGGAAGTTATCAAGTAAATTCTATAGTGTACGTGACATAGAAATTACCAATGGCGTGTGTGTATATACAGGATAGTGCACGTGCGGCATGAACCATTGGTAATGGTGCAAGTGTCCTAGTTTGATAATATCAAGGTGCATGATGATGATGTGTATGCAATATGGATATGGGTATAAGCACATGAATACAAGAATTGTAATTAAATTCTAACTATCGGGTTCTTTACGCCATCCGAACGATTCTCCCATATATGTTTAAATCTACTCACCGGAATATCTCGGCTAATCGAATCCGACCACCGCCTTTCCTTTCCAAGCCGCTTCCGACGTCTCCGCAATCGATCCTAGAATTGCACAAACATAGCATGTGAGGCTAGGAATCCGATATAACGCGAATCAAATACTATACGAGCGATCTAACTCTCACGGGTTAAACACGTGTAAACTTGGTGCGCTAAACGTGTGCAACAACGTCTAAGACCACCCTAAAGGCTGTTTTCCAAAGAAAATGCCAAAACTAGAATCGAAACGTTCGTATCGTATATTAACAAAACGCTTAATTTAAGGTAAAATGGTCTCATATTTTTATAGGGGTACAACTAGAGAAAGTTGCACACACTAAAGACTTAAATAGAGCAACAGAGAGCCCTCGACCAAGATCCATCTCCTGACCCCCTAACCTGGCAGCAAATTTCTTCCAGAACTAATAAAATTGCGGCCACAAAGTTGATATGGGGGCTCGGGTTTTGAGGGTGAATTCCTGGTCCAAAAACTATCTTACAGTAATTGTAACTTCTCACAAAAGTGTCTGGGTTGATAGCAGATTCGTAAGAACCCTAACCTATAACTAAAAACGGTATTCAACACTAATTGAAACATTAAGGTGTTTTAGTGCAAACTTGATAGTTTAACAAGACTATTAGACACTAAACTACTCTTAACTACCCTAATATGAGTCATGATTACCCTAGAAGTCATTAAAACCCAAAACTTGACTTAACCCTCTCTTGAAACTTAAGATTTGCTTTAATTACAATCCTAAAACGTAATTATGAATAATTATGACAAAAGATTATCAAAACAAGAAATAAACTTGACTCATACCTTACCAAGAGATGATGAAGGTCCTAACTTGATAAGATAGCGGCCAAAATGAAAACTTGCTTGAAGGAAACTTTTGAAGAGGTTTGGATTAGGATTTTGGAAAGGTTTAATGAAATATTTATGATGATTTGGATAGGATTTTAAGTGAGGTAGAGAAGGATTTTTGTTCTAAGAAGAGAGAAGAAGAAGAAGAAATATCTAGAGAGTTAGAGAGTGCTCAAGCCATAGCACACCCCTCACCCCTCATTTAATCCACCATGCCTCTTATTCAATTTTATTTTTATTTTTCTTTTTCACAAAAATCTAGAACCATCCATAATTTTTAAATGAATAAGCATGTTAAAAAAATATGTTTTAGTTGTCATGGTTGCAAAAAAACTTGTTTTAACCTATACTAACCTATGGTTAACACTAGATTAGTGTGTAATAGCATTTAAAATATAATTTTTAATAAATAAATAAACAAATAATTAAATAAATAACTAATTAAGTACATAATTAATAAATAATCACATAAGCAAATAGGTATATTTTTGTCTATGTAGAAATAATTATTAACTAGGTTTTATTGAAAAACGCATGTTATACCACTAATTAATCTATACTTATTTTAATGATTTTTAAAACATTACAATCTTCCCCCCTTAAAGAGATTCGGTCCCCGAATTTAAAATCTAAGTACGCATACCTTCGAAGAGATAGGGAAATTTCTTCCACTTCTCGCTCTCGGCTTCCTACGTGACATCTTCTCTGTTCGGGCCATGCCATAGAACCTTCACGGACGGTAAAAGCATTGACCGTAGTTTCTTCATTTGCCAATCCAGGATAACTACCGGCTGCTCGGTGAAGGAAAGATCGCGCTCTTGCTAGATCGTCTGATGCTGAATCGCGTGAGAAGGGTCATGAAGGTACTTGCGAAGTATCGATACATGAAATATGGGGTGTACATCCGAAAAACTGGACGGAAGTACCAAACGATAGGCAACGGAACCGACTCGCTCAAGGATTTCGAAAGGACCCACATATCTGGGAGTAAGCTTCCCTTTCTTTCCGATCCTCAGCACGCCCTTCATCGGTGAGACCCGTAAGAAAACATGATCACCCACGGCGAACTCATGTCTGCGATGACGGCGATTGGCATAAGACTTCTGTCTGCTCTGGGCCGCTCTCATCCTGTCCTGAATCAACTGGATCTTCTCTGTAGTCTCCTGAACTAGCTGCGGTCCCAAAATCCTGCTCTAGCTGAGCTCTGTCCAATAAACTGGCGATCGACACTTTCTCCCATACAAGGCCTCGAAAGGTGCAATCTGAATTGTCTCCTGAAAACTGTTATTGTAGGAGAATTCTATCAATAGCAAGTGACGATCCTAACTGCTACCGAAATCTAGTACGCACGCTCGTAGCATATCCTTGAGAGTCTGTATAGTCCGCTCTGACTGACCATCGGTCTGCAGATGGAAAGCTGTACTGAAACTCAAACGGGTGCCCAAGGTCTCCTGAAGTTTCTGCCAAAGATGGCAGGTGAACTGGGTGCCTCTGTCGGAAACAATGAAATTCGGAACGCCGTGTAGTCGCTCAATCTTATCAATATAGATCTGAGTATACTGAGCAAATCCGAAAGTGGTCTTCACTGGAAGAAAGTGAGCCGCTTTCGTCAACCGGTTTACAATCACCCAAATAGAGTCATACCCTCGACTGGACCTAGGTACGCTTACAATGAAATCCATAGAGATCTGCTCCCATTTCTACTCCGGAATGGGCAAATGCTATAACTCTCCCGCCGGCCTCTGATGCTCGGCCTTGACTTGCTGGCAAGTCAAGCATCTCGAAACGAAATTTGCAACATCTTTCTTCAGCACTTCCCACCAGTACATATTTCTCAAGTCACGATACATCTTGGTGGAACCTGGATGAACGCTGTATGCTAACTGATGTTCCTCCTCTAAGATCTCGCATCTCAGCCTCTCGAAATCTTCTATACATAGACGAGTCCCAAATCGTAGCACTCCCTGTTCATCAATCACAGACTCCAAATCTCTACCCTGCCGAACCTGCTCCAAAATCTCTAACAAACGAGCATCGTCAGACCGTACCTCCCGGATGCGATCAAGTAAAAGTGGACGGACCCGGACATGAGCAAGCTGCCCTTCGGTGGAAGTGAACTCAAACTGTACTCTACTGTCGAATAAAATCTGCCAATCTGTAGAAGCCTGTCTCTGAACTGTGCTCAAATAGGACAAACTACCACCGGGCCTCTGACTCAAAGCATCATCTACAACATTCGCCTTGCCTGGTTGATAAAGAATCTCACAATTGTAGCATTACCTAGCATGACAGCGAGATTTCGAGAGGCATCTTCCATGCCGTTTTCAAAAAATTGCCATGCTAAACAACCCTAGACTTAGAATCTTAACTAGAGAATTAAACGAAACAAGAATGTAAACAACTTTACATCTAAGTGAACATTGAATATAACCTTTGTATACCGGTCCTTCACTTCAATAGCTCCGTGTAGTGGTCCCTTCGCTCCAAGTAGTGGTCTCCCAGACTCTAGTTGGACTCCACAAGGTGAAAGGAACAAGCTTGCTTGAAATCTTCAAGGCCGAAGATTATCTACGTCGAGGAGACACTAACTCAAGCTACCTCTTCACTAATTATGAATTAGTGAAGCAAACAACCTAAACTAAATGGCTAATCTAGTGTATGTTGATGAAGTAGGAATTTTGCTCACTTTAGATTTATTTTTCTCACTAATTTTCTTCACCTCTCAAAAACCTAGAGAGCTCTCTCTTGATGAAGAAGAAGATGAAGTGAATCATTGAAGAGAGAGAGAATGGCAACCATGGATGATATAATATCTCATACTAACTCATGTAGACATTTAACCAAGACTTAAGGTAATGGTTGGGTTCATAAATATCTAATGCAAAACAAGATTAGTGGACTAAGTCAATGATTCTACAAGCTTCCACTAAGCTCAAACCATGTGAATAATTTCCAACTAATTAGTGATTTACTTTAAATAACAAACCCCACATTATCATAAGCATGGTGTGAGTCTCATACACCCATGTTGCATGTAGCAACAAGCATGACACAATAATATATATCACATATATACTAAGTGTACACAAGTGAGAAAATGAAATGCTTAAGTGAGCTAATATTAGTTAATGTAAATTAATATATCACATATATGATTATACATTAAATTATTAAATCAACACTTCATTTAATAATCCGGCTATATCACATATAACCGACTAATATTATATGTATCAACACTTGATTCGATAACCCGGCTATATCACATATAACCGACTGATATCACATATCGTGAAATTAGAATACGGTATCATATACTCGTATTAATCTCGGTCCCGCACATATCATATATGTGCTCCTACTTCGTTTCGCATGAGCCAGGAAACCTCTATTTAGGACTCTAAAGGCTCGTCAATACGCCGGCAGTAGGTAATAATCATATCAATCATCCACAAGCCGTCAGCGGTACTAGCTGGACGTAACGGCTAACCGGGTATTGAGCGATCAGAATATCAACAAGAAAGCTTGCTCATACTCCTGCGAATCCAATAAGTAACACTACCATACAGTCTGGTCTCTTCGTCTGATATGTCGCATATCTAGTCTAGGGGTGGTAAATGCCAGACCCCAATAACTTGATAAGTCGTGCCGATGTGAGACTCATAACGGGTCGAGAAACTACTGATAACACTTACCGGTAAATCTCCGTATCATCCCTGTCCAGGGACTTCCTGTTATGGCCAATCGAGCATAGCGCAACATCAACCCCCAATATCGGGAGAGACGAATCCCCTCCTATCGCTCATTGTCTCCATGTGACTCAGGACTGTACCCAAAAAACACCGTTTTGCACGTTCTCTTGAATGTGGTAAGGTGGAAATAAAAGCACGGTGGGAATCACACAAGACTCTATGACGATCTTGGGTCTACAGACAAACCTGTACCAATGTCACCAGAGAACTGCTATCTGACGCTAGGTATAATACCATCTAGGAGTTCTCGGTGAGTCCTGTTCAGTATACTCAGTCTCCACTAACCACCCGTATACCATATTTGATGTCAAACACCAATGGATGTGGGGTCATCCATCGCCCATCATATGGGTCAAGAAGCGTATACGCTAGTCTACTCTGGAATATCGATGCCCTGTCTCGATACACCCACGACTAGGAACATTTAAAGGATGAACTTGTGGACTACCCTGGCCCCACTAGTATGATCTCCATCATAGTCCTGGTAGTCAAGTAGACATCCTAAGGGCCTTATCAACATGTTAGAGCAAGACAGTATCACCATACAAGTCTACATGTTAAGACAAAGAGCAACCAGATAACATACTATCATGTTGAGCAAGAAAGTTCTCTCTATATATGTCCAAGCATCCACTATAATATACAATCATGTACAATAATGGCCTTTTGGGCATACATACAACTAGCAATCTCCCACTAGCTGTTAGTGTATATGCCCTAGAGGCCATTACTGTATCATACTAGTTTGTATATTACTTAATGGAAGCTTAGGATATTCACCTTGTATATACAATCTTGCTCAAAATAGTAGTATGCTACTTGGTTTGTTTCTACTTCAATGTGTACATGTGTTTATTTTTGTATATCGCCTATACATATTAGTGGAGCCCTTAGGATCTTTGCTTGATTACCAGCGATGTGATGGCCGTCACACTAGTGGTGCTGGGTAATCTATAAGCACAACCTTATGCAGGTCCCTGGTCGCAGGACTATCAAGACAGGGCATCGATACTCCGGAGTAGACCAGCGCATGCGCTTCTCATCCCAGTGTGGGAGACGGTCTGTCCCACAGCCGTCAGTACGTCGTACTTGAGATAGTATGCGGGTGCTCGTTAGGTTACGGGTACACTGGACAGGACTCGTCGGGAACTGACTAGTTGGTATTATGCCTATCGTCAGTTATCAGTTCCCAGATGACATGAGTACAGCTTAGTCCGCTGACTTGACACTGTCACTTCGCCTCGAGTGTGTTCCCACTGCACTTTGATTACTACCCTACCACGGCTCAAAGAAGTCGTGCAAACAGGTAGTAGTTGGGTGCAGTCCCGAAGCACTTGGAGGCAGTGACGGTTAGACAGGATTCGTCTCTCCCGGTATTGGGGGTTGACATCGCGCTGTGTCTAGGAGAGCCATTACACGAGTAGTCCCTGGCCAGGGCAAACGAGATATACTGGTAGGCTTCCAGTGTTATCTCAGGGTGTTTTGGGCTTCACTCCGACACGACTTGTACCGCTATTGGGGGACTGACGTTTACCGCCCCCTAGGCCCGCCATGCGATGTATCAGACGAACAGACCGGACTGTACGGAGAATGTCACATTCAGGCTCAGTAGGAGTTCAGATGGGTTTCGCCTCGTCGGTCTTCTTGTCGGCATTACCTGGGGACCGTTACGCACAGCTAGTGCCGCTTGCGGTCTGTGGTTAAACCCACTGCCAGCGTAGCGTCGAGTCTTTAGAGTCCCACACAGAAAGCTTTTCGCCTTTAGGCAAAAGAGTAGAGGTCGCATGGTTTTGCGACAGAGTTCGGTCACATCCGTGCACTTGTGCACGTACAGTGTCCGGACAGTTTACACTAGCGGGCTTTGGTTTAAGCCAGATCCTAGTGTACCTTTTGGGATTGGATTTATCCAGTTTGCATTCGTGTTCCTCGGAACTCGGATGCGGGTGTGTATGCACAGTTGACGGGGAGATAGAGGCAGCGGATTCTCATTAGGGTTGTTGACAGTTGACCGTTGACTATTGACTTTTTGCTCAACCCTAATGGGAATATGGTATGTGATTAACAATTATATTAATTAAGTATTATGGTGACATGGTTGTTGATTTTTGTTGACTTTGTTGACTTGTTGACTTTTGTTGACTTGTTGACTTTGTTGACCGGTTGACTAGGCTTGACTAGTTGACCATCATGATAACCATAGCCATCATTTCATTGCAAAGACTTTTGCTTGCTTGCTCATTTGTGCAAAATGAGTACATGAAATGATATGGTTATGGTTGCTTCAACCATCACATAACACTTGATTTGGTATAATGAGTTATCATTGTTTTGGATCATGAGAGGGTGAAAGACAAAAAAAGGCTCATTCTCACTTGCTCATTCTCTCTCTTGTTCTTGAGCTCTCTTGCTCTTGCTTTCACCCTCTTCCTCTTGCTCCCTCTCTTGACTCTATGGTTCACATATCTCATAAGTTGAGAATCAAGAACCATAGATAAAATCCCATACAAACTCTTCTCTACTCATTCTAGTTCACAAGGTTTAGCAAACCGAGTGAACTAATTTCTTCAAAGTTCGAAGAAGGAGCCAAAGGTTGGAGCTTTCAGGTGGATCTATCTTCGGCGTACGGAGACGACGGGTAGAAGCCAATCCGGACCACCATCGGAGCTTGAAGACGAAGGAGTTCAAGACAAGCAAGGTATAACCCCCTAACCGAGTAGTTAGAAACTCGTAGTTAGGTTATTAGTTAGATGTTTAACCAAGATCCGGGTTATAGGTCCATGTTACCACCTCTATAAAAATCATTTTTTACCAAATTCCGCATGCCCGAAAGTACCGGGAGAGGTAGCATGGACTTACAGTGGTATCAGAGCCTAGTTAAACTCTATCTAACATGTTAGCAAGTAACTAGAAGATCGATCAAAGAAAAAGTCCCGAAAACGAACCCCAAAATTCGAAGTTTCTGTCGATTTTTATACTGTTCAAAAGTTGATTATTTTCACACCTAAAATCGACTCAGGGTTTTCTGTGAATACTGTAGAAATTTGGTCCAGTGATCCCATCAAAGAGCCGCGGAAACGCGGCAATAGCTTGCTATTGCCGCGGTTCCGCGGCCGACTTGGCTCCTCTCTGTTCTTTCTTTGCTACAGTATTCTCATAGGGGTATTTTGGGATTTTTAGTATATGTGTTTTCTGCCCAGATTTTCCAGAACGAAAATTTAATTTTTGGGGTCCCGAAAATCCGTATTTTTGATCGAACTTCTAAAAGACTTAAGCTAACGGGTTTTTCTGTAATGTGATATTTGTATTGAACGTCTACTAATCGCTATATGTCGATTAGTGGGGGTTGTACAAATCTGTGATCTGTAATGTTGCTGGAATGTGTATATGAATATGTTGGATTGTCACGGGTGAATAGCCGGGAGTTGTGAGACGAGAGTTTTCTTTTCTTTCAATTCATGTAAATTTGTAAATTGATGTAATAATTATTTGTATGGCCGCACAACCGGGTCGGGGTTGTAGCCGTCATTGTATAATTTCTTTTTACTGTTTTTGCTCCTAGGATAGACCCATGGAGGGGGTGCACAAACTACCGGGTATGCCGAAGTGTCGAGTGGCCTACTCATGGAGATGAGGGAGGTTGCTACGCTTCGGGTACTTGGCGGGTAGTTTGCCGCACCCGTAGGGGTCTTGGGTGGGGTATTGGCTATTCACCGCGACCGTGTAATCTGTTTTTCGTTACAGGCTCGTGCGAATTACAGATTCCTAGTATATCCAATGTATTCATCTGTGATCTGAAATGTTTATCATTGCAGTATATCTATATATGATATTATTTAGGCGTTGCTTATGTTTTACAGCCGCGCTAGCCCAGCCCCCGCTCTGTCGTTAGTTAAGTAACCTAACGGGTAATGACGGGGCCCAGTGGCGAATGCGAATGGCATAAGCGTACGTCATATTTTGGTTGTTTTCTGCAATGGTAGGATTAAATGATGGGACGCATTAAAAGAACTAATGCAAGAATATTACGCATTAAAAGAACTAATGCAAGATAATAAACCAAGTTAAAGTCGTTGGAACACTTTCGAAAAACCACTCGGTTCTTTTCAAAATCAACTTTTAAATGCGGAGCTTGAGCCACTCCTTTTAAAAGCTATCTCGTTCCATCGACTATATCAAGTTCACTACGTTCACGGTTTTGCCAAAACCATCCGTAGCCCTCCATCATTTCAGTTAAATACTCGGTAGTATTCAAGCTATGTATTTTGACCTCACGCCAAGGTATAGTGATTGGTAGCTGCCGGATATTTATCTGTTGCATAGATAGAATGCGTTGGTTTGAGACAGTCGTACTGCCATTTTGGCCTACGTCAAGGGTATGTACGGGTGGGTTCAAATTAACCTGGATAATGATGGGATGAACTTGACATGTGACTTATGACATTTTGACCTCACGCCAAGGTCATAAGAGCATGGGGCAAAAATCCACATCGGGAGTTTCATAAGTACTGAAACTTGCTAGATTTGCATATCATTTGGAGTGTGATGATTCTGGTAGGATTCCTTTAGTTTCGTCACGCGATGATATTTGGATCCCGATCCTACTGTGAGTATATGCTACTCCTCGGGAAATTTCTCACTAAACGATCAATGCTATAAACCTAGTAGGTGCCTAGAAAGGTGTTAGCGGGGCTACGCCCCCAGGGAAAAGAGGTTATTTAATTAAGGAACTTCGCGAAAGCGTTGGAAAACCTCCCTCGAAGTACCGACACTAGCCTGGCTGAACGGTTAAGCAAGTATTGTACGGTGAGATTGATCCTGACTAATTCTTCCTTTATGGTTTGAGGAGGGATTCGAGAAACAGTGGGAGCCATCCTGTTTAGACAAACTAAAAACCACTCTAAACTTGCAAGAGCATCATGCTGAGTGTTTCTTCTTCTCTCTCCTAATTGCAGCGACCAATCGACATGACTGGACTTAAGTTACTTCTAGATAAAAATATACTGACAGGGCCAAACTACAAAGATTGGCTCAGGAATGTCAAGATGGCAATCACTTACGACAAGCTGGGGTATCTTCTTACCACCAAAGCTCCCCCTGTCCGTGGTCCCACTTCCAGCGTCGCGGATAAGGAAATCCGCAAGACTTGGGAGATTGATAGCGCGAAGGCCAAGTGCCTCGTACTTGCCTCGATGGACAACGAACATCAGAGGAGGCACGAGAATATGGACCTTGAATCCATATTTCTCCATACAAAAGAACTGTATGGAGAGCAATCTCGTATCGCAAGATACGAAGCGTCGAAAAAGTTATTTTCGGCAAAGATGGCCGTCGGATCATCAGTAGCCGAGCAGGTGCTAAAGATGATCGGCTACATTGAGGAGCTCGCGGACCTAGGGACCACATTGGGGAGTGAGCTCTATACGGACATAGTTCTCCAGTCCCTTCCTTCCACTTACGCCCAGTTTATACTGAACTTCAACTTGCAAGAAAAAGAAGTTGAACTTTCAGAGCTCCTCAACATGCTGAGGAGCGCAGAGGGCACCCTACAGAAAAGTAGGGAAACATCCACTTTGTTTGTAGGAGGATCATCTTCTTCTAGGTCCAAGGCGAAAGCCAAGGGAAAGAAGAAGAAAGCCCCCGCCAAACCAAGGGGCGGTGTTAGTAAGGTGGATACGAAGGGAAAAGCTAAAGCAACAAAGAAAGCGGGGAAGCTTGTGGATAAGGAAGAATGCTTCTATTGTCATAAGAAAGGACACTGGAAGAATGATTGCAGGGCCTGGAAGGCCAGAACACAGGAATTGAAGCAGGTTGCAGCTTCAGCTTCAGGTGTGTATGTTATTGAAAACTGTCTTTCAATAAACTCTACTTCCTGGGTATTGGATACCGGATCAGGATCTCATATCTGTAATTCGTTGCAGGCGTTGAGAAACCGTAGGGTTTTGAAGGCAGGTGACTTGACCCTCAGAGTTGCGAACGGAGCTAGCATGGATGCTAAAGCCGTGGGGTACTATCACCTGGGAATGACAGATGGACATGTTTTGGTTTTGCGTAATTGCTTTTTTGTACCCGACGCAACTTGTAATATCATTTCTGTATCTTTAGTTTCTAAAGAAGGCTATGAATTTGCGTTTGTATGTAATGTTGTAAACATTCACCTTAATTAAGTTTTGATTGGGTCAGGTACATTGAGTAATGGTATATAGTATTAAACCAACCACAGATTTTCAATGTCCAGAATACACACAAAAGAAAGTCTCCAGAAATCAATCAGGCTTTCTTATGGCATTGTAGACTGGGTCACATCAATGAGAGAAGGTTGACGAAGTTACATACAGAAGGATATTTGAATCCGTTCAAATATCAATCGTATGTCACTTGTCAATCCTGTCTCAAAGGAAAGATGACAAAGACTCCGTTTACTGGACATGGAGTGAGAGCGAGCGAGCTCTTGGGACTCGTACACAGTGACGTGTGTGGTCCAATGTCTACACATGCGCGAAGCGGTTATTCTTACTTCATTACTTTTACGGATGACTTCTCAAGGTACGGTTATGTCTTCTTAATGAAACATAAGTCCGAAGCCTTTGGAAAATTCCAGGAGTATCAGAATGAAGTAGAAAAACAAACCGGCAAAAGTATTAAGATTCTAAGATCGGATCGAGGTGGAGAATACTTAAGTGCCGAGTTCCTGGACTATTTAAAAGAGAATGGAATTCTCTCTCAGCTTACTCCTCCATACACTCCGCAACATAACGGTGTATCGGAGAGACGGAACCGCACCCTATTGGATATGGTGCGGTCCATGATGAGTAACGCTGAGTTACCGCGATCATTCTGGGGATATGCGCTAGAATCAGCCGCATACCTTTTGAACCGAGTTCCTACTAAGACTGTGCCTACCACACCATATGAGTTATGGAGTAGGAAGAAACCCTATCTTCAATATCTGAAGATCTGGGGATGTCCAGCTTTTGTCAAAAAGCATCATGCGGACAAGCTCGAGGCACGCTCAGTACTGTGCAAGTTTGTGGGATACCCAAAGAACACCAGGGGTTATCTTTTCTACTACGCAGAGGAACAAAAAGTCCTTGTTTCTCGTAATGCCCACTTTCTAGAACACCAGTTCTTAGAAAAGGAAATTGGTGGGAGCGCAGTAGAACTGGAAGAAGTTCCAGAACCATGGACTATTACTGAAAGTTTAGTGGAACCAGAGGGTTCAAAAGAACATGACATTCCTACGCCGCTCCGCAGGAGTAGTAGGCAGACTCATCCGCCCGAGAGATACTACGGTTTTCTCATAGACGGGGATAGAGAGGATTGCATCATAGATTATGATGAGCCTACTAGCTTCCAGCAGGCCGTTCAGAACGTTGACTCAGTGAAATGGCTGGATGCAATGCGGACCGAAATGGAGTCCATGTACACCAACAAAGTATGGACGTTGGACATTGCTCCAGACGGGGTAAAACCCGTAGGATGCAAGTGGATCTTCAAAAGGAAGATTGGTGTAGATGGACAGGTTGAGACCTATAAAGCTAGACTGGTAGCAAAGGGTTTTCGTCAAAGACCTGGCTTGGACTATGACGAAACCTTTTCTCCAGTAGCCATGCTGAAATCCATTCGGATCCTTCTTGCCATTGCTGCCTTCCACGATTATGAGATCTGGCAAATGGACATAAAGACCGCTTTTCTAAATGGAAATTTAGAGGAGTGTGTCTATATGGATCAACCAGAGGGTTTCATTCAGAGTGGGAGCAGCGGAAAGGTGTGCAAGTTGCTTAAGTCCATCTATGGACTAAAGCAGGCATCACGGAGTTGGAACATCTGCTTTGATGAGACGGTCAAAGAATTTGGCTTTATCAAAAATCCAGATGAACCATGCATCTATAGTAGATTTGTAGCGAGAACTGTAGTATTCCTCGTTTTATACGTGGATGACATTCTCTTAATAGGAAATGACATTCCTATGCTACAATCTGTCAAGGGGTTCTTATCACACAGGTTCTCCATGAAAGACCTGGGTGATGCTTCATACATCCTGGGGATCCGGATCCATCGTGATAGATCCAAGAGGATATTAGGACTTTCACAGTCCAGGTACATCGACACCGTACTGAAAAGATTCAGTATGGAAAATTCCAAGCGCGGTAACCTACCGGCTTGTCACGGGATCACCCTCTCTAAAGAGATGTCTCCCAAGACTGATTTGGAGAGGGATCGCATGTCTATTATACCCTACGCTTCTGCGGTAGGCTCTATAATGTATGCGATGTTGTGTACCAGACCGGATGTAGCTTATGCACTGAGTGTGGTAAACCGGTATCAGTCAAACCCTGGGAGAAACACTGGATAGCAGTAAAGAATATTCTCAAGTACCTGAGAAGGACTAAGGAGATGTTCTTGGTGTATGGCGGAAAAGGCCTCCAGATTGAGGCCTTTGCTGACACCAGCTTCCAGAGTGACAAGGATGATTCCAAGTCCATGTCGGGCTTTGTCTTTACCCTCAACGGAGGGGCGGTGTGTTGGAAGAGTTCCAAACAAGAAACCGTTGCAGACTCGACGATGGAAGCGGAATACATCGCTGCATCTGATGCCGCAAAGGAAGCTGTCTGGATGAGAAAGTTCTTGAAAGAACTTCAGGTGGTTCCGTCCATTGTTGATCCAATACCTCTGTATTGCGACAACACCGGGGCTATAGCTTTAGCGAAGGAACCCAGGTCCCATCAGAGATCCAGGCACATCTTGAGGCGGTATCACCTGATCAGGGAGATCGTGGATCGCCTGGAGATCGAGGTTCGGAGAGTCGCTTCAGAAGATAACACTGCAGATCCATTCACCAAGGCCCTACCCCAGACTCAGTTCGAGCGGCTGATCGAGATGATAGGTCTTCGATACGCCAGTACATGGCCTTAGTGCAAGTGGGAGATTGTTAGTGTATTTGCCCTAGAGGCCATTACTGTATCATACTAGTTTGTATATTACTTAATGGAAGCTTGGGATATTCACCTTGTATATACAATCTTGCTCAAAATAGTAGTATGCTACTTGGTTTGTTTCTACTTCAACGTGTACATGTGTTTATTTTTGTATATCGCCTATACACATTAGTGGAGCCCTTAGGATCTTTGCTTGATTACCAGCGATGTGATGGCCGTCACACTAGTGGGGCTGGGTAATCTATAAGCACATCCTTATGCAGGTCCCTGGTAGCAGGACTATCGAGACAGGGTATCGATACTCCGGAGTAGACCAGCGCATGCGCTTCTCATCCCAGTGTAGGAGACGGTCTGTCCCACAGCCGTCAGTACGTCGTACTTGAGATAGTATGCGGGTGCTCGTTAGGTTACGGGTACACTGGACAGGACTCGTCGGGAACTGACTAGTTGGTATTATGCCTATCGTCAGTTATCAGTTCCTAGGTGACATGAGTACAGCTTAGTCCGCTGACTTGACACTGTCACTTCGCCTCGAGTGTGTTCCCACTGCACTTTGATTACTACCGTACCACGGCTCAAAGGAGTCGTGCAAACAGGTAGTAGTTGGGTGCAGTCCCGAAGCACTTGGAGGCAGTGACGGTTAGACAGGATTCGTCTCTCCCGGTATTGGGGGTTGACATCGCGCTGTGTCTAGGAGAGCCATTACACGAGTAGTCCCTGGCCAGGGCAAACGAGATATACTGGTAGGCTTCCAGTGTTATCTCAGGGTGTTTTGGGCTTCACTCCGACAAGACTTGTACCGCTATTGGGGGACTGACGTTTACCGCCCCCTAGGCCCGCCATGCGATGTATCAGACGAACAGACCGGACTGTACGGAGAATGTCACATTCAGGCTCAGTAGGAGTTCAGATGGGTTTCGCCTCGTCGGTCTTCTTGTCGGCATTACCTGGGGACCGTTACGCACAGCTAGTGCCGCTTGCGGTCTGTGGTTAAACCCACTGCCAGCGTAGTGTCGAGTCTTTAGAGTCCCACACAGAAAGCTTTTCGCCTTTAGGCAAAAGAGTAGAGGTCGCATGGTTTTGCGACAGGTCGCATGGTTTTGCGACAGAGTTCGGTCACATCCGTGCACTTGTGCACGTACAGTGTCCGGACAGTTTACACTAGCGGGCTTTGGTTTAAGCCAGATCCTAGTGTACCTTTTGGGATTGGATTTATCCAGTTTGCATTCGTGTTCCTCGGAACACGGATGCGGGTGTGTATGCACAGTTGACGGGGAGACAGAGGCAGCGGATTCTCATTAGGGTTGTTGACAGTTGACCGTTGACTATTGACTTTTTGCTCAACCCTAATGAGAATATGATATGTGATTAACAATTATATTAATTAAGTATTATGGTGACATTGTTGTTGACTTTTGTTGACTTTGTTGACTTGTTGACTTTTGTTGACTTGTTGACTTTGTTGACCGGTTGACTAGGCTTGACTAGTTGACCATCATGATAAGCATAGCCATCATTTCATGGCAAAGACTTTTTCTTGCTTGCTCATTTGTGCAAAATGAGTGCATGAAATGATATGGTTATGGTTGCTTCAACCATCACATAACACTTGATTTGGTATAATGAGTTATCATTGTTTTGGATTATGAGAGGGTGAAAGACAAAAAAAGGCTCATTCTCACTTGCTCATTCTCTCTCTTGTTCTTGAGCTCTCTTGCTCTTGCTCTTGCTTTAACCCTCTTCCTCTTGCTCCCTCTCTTGACTCTATGGTTCACATATCTTATGAGTTGAGAATCAAGAACCATAGATAAAATCCCATACAAACTCTTCTCTACTCATTCTAGTTCACAAGGTTTAGCAAACCGAGTGAACTAGTTTCTTCAAAGTTCGAAGAAGGAGCCAAAGGTTGGAGCTTTCAGGTGGATCTATCTTCGGCGTACGGAGATGACGGGAAGAAGCCAATCCGGACCACCATCGGAGCTTGAAGACGAAAGAGTTCAAGACAAGCAAGGTATAACCCCCTAACCGAGTAGTTAGAAACTCGTAGTTAGGTTGTTAGATAGATGTTTAACCAAGATCCGGGTTATAGGTCCATGTTACCACTTCTATAAAAATCGTTTTTTACCAAATTCCGCATGCCCGAAAGTACCGGGAGAGGTAGCATGGACTTACACTAGCACTAAGGCCAGTTGTTGTAGTATCTCATACCTAACATCCCGAAGAGTCTCTCAAATTGTATCTCGGGTATGGCCTTCATGAGTGGATCCTCCGTGTTATTCTTTGTGTCAACTCTCCTGACCCCAATCTCGCGGCGAGCAACTATCTTCCGGATCAGGTGATACCGCTTCAGAATATGCCTGGATCGCTGATGGGACCTGGGTTCCTTGGCCAAATTCACTGCTCCGTTGTTATCACAATACAAAGGTATTGGATGCTCGATGGATGGAACCACACTAAGTTCGGTTATGAACTTCTTCATCCAGACAGCCTCTTTGGCAGTATCGTTGGCAGCGATGTACTCAGCATCCATCGTCAAGTTTGCCACGGTTTCTTGCTTGGAAATCTTCCAACAAACCTCCCCTCCATTGAGGGTGAAGACAAAACCCGAGACCGGCTTAGAGTCGTCCTTATCACTCTGGATGCTCGAATCGGTAAAGGAATATATTTATAGTTCACAGTTACCATACACCAAGAACATTTCTTTAGTCCTTCTCAAGTACTTAAGAATTCTCTTAACAACTGTCCAGTGATTCTCCCCAGGATATGATTAATACCTACTCACTACACTTAGTGAGTATACTACATCGGGTCTGGTACATAACATCGCGTACATGATAGAGCCTACTGCCGAAGCATAGGGTATCCTTTGCATGCGAGCTCTCTCTAAATCAGTCTTGGGGGACTTATCTTTGGAGAGAGTGATTCCTGAGATCGTGGGTAAATTCCCACGCTTGATATCCTCCATACTAAACCTCTTTAGTATGGTGTCGATGTACTTGGATTGGGACAATCCCAGTATCCTTTTAGATCTATCTTTATAGATCTTAATCCCGAAGATGTAGAAGGCATCACCTAGATCCTTCATGGAGAATCTTTGTGATAAGATGAGCTTGACTGAGTGCAGCATAGGATCATCATTTCTTATCAAGAGTATGTCATCCACGTACAATACGAGGAAGACGACCTTACTCTCTGCCACCATCTTGTATACACAAGGTTCATCTACGTTTTTTATAAAGTCAAACTATTTGACTACAACATCAAAACAGATGTTCCAACTCCGCGATGCTTGATTTAACCCGTAGATTGATTTAAGCAACTTGCACACCTTTCTGCTGCTCCCACTATCCATGAAGCCCTTTGGCTGAGTAATGTACACGCTCTCTTCTAAATCACCATTTAGAAAGGCGGTCTTAACATCCATTTGCCAGATTTCGTAGTTATGGTATGCAGCGATGGAAAGTAGGATCCGGATGGACTTAAACATAACCACTGGAGAAAAGGTTTCATCATAATCCACACCTGGTCGTTGACGAAAACCTTTTGCAACAAGTCTAGCTTTGAAAGTCTCAACATTTCCATCTACACCAAGTTTCTTCTTAAAGATCCATTTGCTTCCAATGGGTGTTACTCCTTCGGGAGCAACTTCCAAAGTCCATACTTTGTTGGTGTACATGGATTCCATCTCAGATCACATTGCATCTAGACATTTCACAGAGTCCCCACTTGTGATGGTCTGCTCGCAGCTAGTTGGGTCATCATCTTCCATGATGCAATCCTCGCTCCCACCATCAATGAGAAAATCTTAGTATCTCTCAGGTGGATGAGGAACCCTACTAGATCGGCGGAGAGGCTGAGGTTCGTCGGAGACTATTGAATCCTCCGGTTCTACGAAATCTTCTGTTGTAGTTTGTGCGGTTGGAACTTCTTCCAGCTTTACCTCTTCGCCATTAATTTCTTTTACAAGAAATTCTTTTTCTAAAAAGGTGGCATATTGAGAAACAAACACCTTTTGTTCCTCACAGTGGTAGAAGATATATCCATAGGAATCCTATCGATAACCCACAAACTTACACAATGCAGATCTTGCCTCGAGCTTTTCCGGATTTTGCTTTTTAACATAGGCCGGACAACCCCATTTATTAACTCGTTTAAGTGATGGTCTCTTCCCATTCCATATCTTATATGGAGTGGTAGGCACTGATTTGGTTGGAACTCTATTCAATAGGTATGCTGATGTCTCAAGCGCATAACCCCAAAAGGAAATAGGTAACTCAGCGGTGCTCATCATAGAGCGCACCATATCCAATAGGGTGCGATTCCTCTGCTCCGATACATCGTTGCGCTATGGTGTATACGGAGGAGTAAGCCGAGAGAGAATCCCATTCTTTTTCAGATAGTCACGGAATTCCATGCTCAAGTATTCTCCTCCCCGATCAGATCGTAGGATTTTAATACTTTTACCCGTCTAGTTCTCGGCTTCATGCTTATATTCATTGAATTTATTAAAAGCTTCAGACTTGTGTTTCAACAGGAACACATATTCATATCTTGAGAGATCGTCAGTGAATGTAATGAAGTACGAGGAACCATTCCTGGCATGTGTAGACACGGGACCGCATGCATCACTATGTATTAGTCCCAAGAGTTCCGTAACCCTTTCTCCGTGTCCAGTAAACGGAGTTTTGGTCATCTTCCCTTTGAGAAATGACTGGCAAGTTTCATAAGATGATAATTCGAATGGATTCAAATATCCATCCTTATGTAACTTAGCTAGTCGTGTCGCATTGATATGACCTAGTCTACAATACCACAAGAAGGATTCGTTCATTTCTGAAATCTTCCTCTTGTGTGTGTTTAGTACGTTAAGAACTGTGGTTTGATTTAGAATGTATATGCCATTATTTAACGAGCCTGATTCAATCAACTTTTGATTTAGAAAAATGTTCATAGCATCATCGTCCATTTCGACAGTTGATCAGGTTCGGATAGAGGACCTCACCCAGATGCGTTGTGAATTGGTCAAGGACGGATGGGTATTGAGTATATCTCCGCAGGATGGGACGAGTTCTGGAGGATGTGTTCGGCTAGATATCTTCCACAGAGTGATGGAGATACCGAGTTCGTGATTTCGAGTCCATGTGAGAGACTTCGGATGGACCATAGCCGAGAACAATTGCAGTGCGCAGATAGAGACATGACATCGAAATGGATGATGATGCAAACAAGCGGGACACGAGGTTCGTACGAGATGCTGATGAGCTATTGTTATTCCCCGTTGAGATTATGGTCAAATATGTCTACAGAGGCATTAGAATGCGACTAGTTGCCGAGGAAAAGTCGTACTGAGGACGCTGATGTCCAGAGAGTGAGAAGAGATTGCGCAAGAGTACCAGCCTCCGAATCATTCGGCATAGGCAAGATCGGAAGAAACCTTGAGCTGGATTCCTTCCAGGACGCTGCTGCAATGTGATTTGCACCCAGGATCAGATGTGTCACGTGTATTCAGAGCCAGAGGCCGACGCCAGTGACGTGCTGCTTTACGAGTGGCCGTGAGGATTGACCGAGAGATGACCAGAGAAGTGCCAGAACGGAATCGCTCCCGTTAGCACACCTGACAGGGCCGATGAGCTGATGGATTGCGAGATTGGTAATCCACAGAGAAGATAAGGACCCACAGACAGAGGACGCCAGACCGCGAGCAAGAGGCAAGTAGATATCTTGCACTACTAGCATTGGATACATCGACACCTTCCCGACTTTGAAGGAGGATATACCGATGACGGTATTTATGATTTGTGATTTTGTGATTCGATTATCACATATTCGTCACCTTGGATTTCAGTATTTTGGGCGATTTATTCGCATAATTTAGTCTTGATGGCTGAGTTCCATGATATTTGTTTTCATGCACCATGGTTGCACCTACTGGGCATTTATATCTTGTGCATAGTTTTTACACTTGAGATGTTCTTTACACACCGTTGTGTTGATTTATAATTTGTGCACAGCTATTGCACCCGATATCGTTTTCGTGCCTTGGCTGCACCTGCTTATGACTTCATGGATTTCATACAGTTGAGTTGATTTTGTGCATATCATACGCACCCGAATTGATTTTTGCACTCGGTATAGCTTATATGTGCTTGTAGTGCATTGATATGTATTTTGTGCACGCAGTTGCACACGTTTATGATTTTTACACCTTGGTACACTCGGTGTTGCTATTTACGCATTTGAGTTATTATTTGGGTTTTTTGCACAGGATGCACCGTATTTGTATTTCTTGCACAGGATGCACCAGATTTATATTTCGTGCCTTTGTTGCACCGGATTTATATTTTGTGCACTACAGTTGCACCAGACTTCGATTTGATGTCATTCGATATGTCGATTTTGATTTCATGCCTGTGTTGTGCACGCAATTCGACTTATGCCTTCGGCATCGTTTACATGCACTTTTAGTGTTTTGATTTGAATTGTGCACGCTGATGCACACGATTGTGAGATTATCCACCGCGGTATACCTGATTTTATTGAGCCGTATTGTATACCGTCGATTTTGATCCTGATATTGATGTTGAACGCATGATTTAGATTTTATTCGTGCGTGATGGATGCACCTGATTTGGATTTTCGCGCGTGTTGAGCGCATGATTTGAGATACGATTTTAGTGCACACCAGATGCGCTAAATCGGGATTCTTCGTGCATGTCAGATGCACCTGATTTTGCTGTCAGGCACGCACGTTGCCCATGACAGATGTTTTGATGCACACCCGTTGCACCTAGATGTTGTTTTGTGCACCTGTAAGACACATATATGGATTTTGATTTCCGTGCGCACCAGACGCACAGAGTATTCTTACATACATTCTTGAGATTGATTCCTTATGGAGCAGTACATTTTTTTAATGATATTTTCTATATGTTTTCATACTAAGCAGGACTAGTCAGAGGACAGTACCTAGATATATTTTGCATGCATTGAGTGTTATCGAAGGGATTTACAAAAAGCGAGCTATAGTCTCAGTATATACCTACGCGTCTGATATGACACGAAACGTTTAAAATAAAGAAACCCTTCTAAATTGTCTTCAAAAAGGTGGGACGTGCATATTAAGCAAAGGATATATATGTATATGGGTATTTTATTATAATGGACGTCCGCCACTGTGCAGTGTTATGCGCATCACACATCGACTTAAAAGGGATTTGGCATGCATTTACTTCAGCTAATTACATGTATAGTTTTGATATATATCATATTGGTTTTGTATTGGATTTGGTATTCGTGTCTTTACCATAACTCTGATGATTGCGGGATGCTTGACGGAGTTTTGTTTTTGAGTTATCTTCTCATTACTCATGCGCATGCATTGCGCTATAATGCGTTTTATGTATTGATGATTTCGGAGCCCCGATGACTTGGATTTCTTATTGAAATGTTTTAGAAATTGGGAGTTTAAATTTAAATTCGGAGACCGAATTTCTTTAAGGGGGGAGATTGTAACATTTCAAAATAATAAAATATTATTTTAGGAATTTTTATAATTTAATATTATTTTTTTGATTATTTTAATATTAAATTTATAATTAAATATCGATAAATGGGAAAATTTTTGAAAAATTATGGAAAATTCAAAAATAATGTATTCTATGGAATTTTGTCATTTTAAAGTTTTTATGAGCATTTATATGCTAATTTAGTGCTAATCACTAATCGGATTTTTGGCTTTTTTGTGCAAAACATGCACATATCATTTTTGGACTTGCGTTACATTTTTCCTACCATGGGTGTTTTGGGTTTACTATTTGAGAGAGAAGGATTTGGAAAAGAAAATGAAAAGAAAAAGGAAAAAGTAAGGAATGATGATGAGAGAGAGGGGGGGTAGGTATAGGTCAACCTTCTCTTTGAACCATCCCTCCTCATTACACCCTCCCATTTCTCTCTCCCCTCATTGAGCTGCTGCTGCTCCTGCCCTTCCTCCCTCTTCCTCCTCCTTCAAATCCCCTAAAACACCATTAAAACAAACTCAAAACCCCACACCCATTTCACAAAAAGTGTGCACAAGCTCACAAGCTTTAGAATGGACCAAGAAAGATGGTGTTTTGGCACTGTTGAGAATTCATGAGGGTCTATTGAGATATTTCCTTCACAATTAGTGTTGTAATTCTTGTGCTTAAGCCTCAATTCATGTTTCATATCGATATCGTGTGATTTTGTGCACTTTGGACAAACCTAGAGAGGGTTAAAGTTAAATTGAATTGTGTTAGTGTGGTTAAGCCCTATTAGTGACCCTTAAAACCCCCCTTCGTGCTACGAACCCAGATCCGTCACATTAAGAAACCTGGAACCCAAAACAGAACAGTTTCATGTCGGTTTGTGAGTGTATATAGCGTGCAGGTGAATCTGGAGTGATCCGGGGTCAATACAAGGAAAATAAACAACACCAGGAGCCTAGTTAGACCACCAGGAGACCGCCCTAGGCAGACGAGAGCCCAACTCCATGACCAGGCCGGCCAGGCCGGGTTTTCCTGTTGAGGGGATCGGCCACTTAGTGATGGTACGGGTCCAGGCTTCTACTGTAGGTCACATACACCCTATACATCACTCTGGACTTGTTTGCTTGCCTTTGTTTGGCCTGAGACGAAATCCGGGATCATTTTCTTGGGTTGCTGCTTTGAATTTAGTTTTGGTTTTGCGTATCTTGATTTCCAGATTTTGATATTTGTGCGTTATCTCGATCGTGTGACGTTTGTACGTCTATATCGAGTGATTTCGGGTTGTTTTGCGAAGGCTAACCATAGGTTCTAACCTATAGGCCTTCTAGCGTATCGTGTTGGTTTTCACGTGTCGTTTTAAGTTTCGATTTGGTTTTGATGCGATGCGATACGTGTGATATGTAGGTACCCCCATGGCGATCCAAGACGATGAAGAAGATGAAGGCGACACCGACACCGACACGCAGGATACAGGTGAGTAGATTATATCTACATGGGGAAATCGGGTGGATGGCGTATAGCGCCCCCGCAGTCCGATATTAGTATAGTATATAAATATATACTCATGATAGCTTATAGTGTCGTGGATATTTGAGATGTGTTAGGTGTACTAGATAGATTAGGGTTGGAAGTAAACTAGTGTAGTTCATAGTCGCGAACCCTAGAGCAGGTTTACACCCATACGCACACACGTACTTATTGCTATACTTATACATTGATGATGAGGATAGTGGATGATGTTTAGAGATGAGTCGATGACATTGGGCATAGTGCCACGGGATCGGTGATATGATGTGATTCGTATTTGGGATACGACATATGATTGTTAGCGGGCCTTTAGACTGTTGGACATAGTGCCCTCTAAGTCAATTATTGGATCGCAAGTAAGTGATTACAATGATTGAGGGAGGACCTATACTGATATGACAGTCTTTGTCGAGATGATAGTATGCTATCTGGTTTGTCTTTATCATCGTATACATGCTTTAGTTCACTATTGCATGATGATAGAGCCTATAGGATTCTTGCTTGACTACCAGCAGTATGATGGCGATCATATACGTGGGAGCTGGGGTCGATAAGCACATCCTTAAAGTGTCCCTAGTCGTGGGAGTTTCGAGACAGGGCATCGACACTCCAGAGTAGACTAGTGTATACAGTCGAGACCCCGACGAGGGGCGGTGGCCGGTCTCACAAGCCATTGGTGTCAGTTGGTTCACCTAAGATGTATACAGGTGCTCATTGGGTTATGAATACACCGGACAGGACTCGCCCGGAACATACTAGTTGGTATTATACGTATCGTCAGATAGCAGTTCCCATGTGACATGTATACAGGTTAGTCTGTCGACCTGAGATCGTCATTTGTCTCGTGTGAGTTCCCACTGTGCTTTGATTACTACCTTACCACGGCTCAAAGGATTCGTGCAAACAGGTTTTAGTTGGCTACAGTCCCAAGCCACATGGAGGCAGTGAGCGGATCGTCAGGGATTCGTCTCTCCCGGTATTGGGGGTGAGATCGCGCTGTGTTTAGGAGAGCCATTACACGAAATCCCTGGCCAGGGTAATCGAGATTTACTGGTTGGTATTCTAGTAGTATCTCAGGGTGTTCTAGGCTACTCCCCGACACGACTTATACCGCTATTGGGGGTCTGACGTTTACCATCCCTCTAGCCCTATATGCGATACTCATAGACGAACGGACCGGACTGTACGGATATTGTCACTGTCAGGCTCAGTAGGGTTTATGGATGAGTTCGCTCGTCAGCTTCCCTTCCAATCAATACATAGGCAACAGTTACGTACAGCTTGTACCTCTGACGTGCTAGAGGTTATACTCAGTGCCAGTGTGTTGATGAGTCATTAGAGTCCCCCACAGACCGTTTCCCAAGTTCGGGCGAAACGTTGTACAGGTCGTATGGTTTTATGGTTGTGTTCGGAAAATGCACGTGCGTTTACGCACGTGTCATATTTGGGGCAGATAATACTGGTAGGCTTTGGTTTAAGCCGGATCCAAGTATTATACTGTGTAGATATAATATCTTTGTCTCAGTTGCATTTGTATTCGGTCGTAATACAAATGCGGGTATGTTTATACTGTTACGGGGTTATCCTGAAATTCGTTTCAGGATCGCTTTTGGAAGTTGCCAGTTTCCAGTTTTCTATCACCCGTATTTAACATTTGGTTAAATGCGGATTTATCTTTTCTTCCATGGGTGAGTCATGAGTGAGGAAGCTTATTGATTGATGACTAGGTTTGTGACTCGCTTGATTGCATTAAATGTTTTAGTGAGGTGTTTATTGTGAGTCACCATTTGCATTAATGTGTTTTTGTAATGCTTAGGATATTATTCCTTAAGGTTACCCCCTTTGCTCCTACACTCACCCTCCTCCTTTCCTATATATGGCCGGCCATTCCTTGATGGATAAAAGATGGTTGCTTGAAAAAGATTATATTAGTTTTGGTCGATAGAAATTAGATGTGATCCATTTCTCATTTCCATTCGATCCAAAAAGGAAACTTCATTAACTGTTCGTCCATGGCTTTGGACGTAACGAGACAAAGTGTTCTACTCATTCTCTACATCAATCTTGGTCATCTTTTTTAGCAAACTTGATGATCGAGTTGCCTCGGTTCAGAGGCGGGAGCCCGTTTAAAGATCCGTCGACGTGGTGCCACCTGGACGAGAAGACTGGAGATTCAGGAGATCGGAGCAGCCGCAACAAAGCGTGGGATGATGGTTGAAGACCGAAGGACTCGGATCATTCGGTATAAAATTTCTACCCATTTTGTAGTTTGTTAGTTTAGCTTTAATGGCAGATCCGGGTTATTGTACGCGATAGCACCAGTTGTAAAAGTTTTTGTTCCGCATTTGGCGTCTGTTAGACGGCCGGGCGCTACCGTGGACTTACATAGACGTGTGTTTCACACACGCACTTATATTTATATAAGTGGTATCGATTTGTACTAGATTTAGATCAGTACCCCAGATCATGTGATATGATGATAAGGATACCAGATAATTGATGAGACAATTGTGATATTGACCCGTACCCAGCTATTGGGATGCCGTACGACGATTTACCGTACGAGCTTTATAATGATGATAGATCCACACTCATGACTCGAGGACGTCATATGATATACTGTATCGTATGTGATACTATTGAAGCGGGATCACTGACTTATATATATATATATATATCGACTCAGATGTAGGTGGTTTCCATACCCCTCCTGCTTAGCTTGTTAGTTAGGTCTGTAGATTCCTTAGTAGACATTAGATTAGACCCGAGACATACCTATTTCAATACTACGAACCGGGAATATTTTAAAGATAGGCAAAAAGGGATTCTACGGATAATTTCAAAAGGCGCATCTTTTCTTAAAAACACCGTAGCCCTTATTTTACTAAAAAGCCCGATTCTTCTTATTTCAAAAGGCAAAACTGCATGACACTTGCACATTGATATAGATTCTTCACTATTGCGTTGATTATTTGATTCCGCATATTCATATTATTTGCATCGCATTACTTGTGATTATTGCTATATTACCGTCATGCTGTTAGGACACCAACACCATTATCGATGATGCGTATGTTCCACGTACACTATTTGCCGGCTCACACACTTCATCATCGATAATTGCCATGTCACTAACTGTAGTACCGTTGCATTCATACTCGTGTACCTACATAGCGTACACCCATACTTGTGCACATACCTATTGTACATTCATATTAGTGTACTCATATATTGTACACTCATACTCGTGCACCTACCTGTTGCACACTTATACTTGTACACTTACATATTGCTCATACATAGATGATTCTGGCTTGACTCGCAGATTGGGAACCGCAAGATACTTTTAAAAAACTGATTCATTTTAAAGAAGCGGTCATCCCTAATTTTGTGCATATTGCTACTCCATGTTGCATGATATACTGATATGCTTACATTTTGGTTATATGTCGCATACATCATGCTTTTGATTTGACGCATTGAGATATGTTGTTTCCATGATATTATTGGATTTGGGAACCATGGGTATTTTAAAGGAGAATATATATATTGTTTTAAAAACCCGGTTACCCTTGATATGATATTTCAGTGCGTCCACCATGTGTTTTCTCGTTTCTTAGAGTGGCATATGAAACCCGATTCGAGGAGCGGTAGGCACCGTCTGCGGGTACATGGTGGACCCGGTGAGGTACCCCGGGGCAAGATGACTCGTATATGTTAGACGGTGAGCCTGGCAGGGGAGTACTACCTACCGGTGATAGTATTTGGACTCGTCGGTTATCGTGGGGATGCCGACCGGAGTTATGTACGTATGGATACGTCGGAATTCGAGGGTCGAAGCTGGGCACTCGGGATTTTGAGATAGCGTATGATGCGTACCTATCAGGGCCAGTCGTGCTGACAGCGCCTGATAGATGAGGATTTACGTGCCAATGCTAGGCACAGGTTTCATGATGTTTTCGAGTGTCGATGCTAGGCACTCAGGTTCCATGATTTTGATTATATCCTCATACTTCCATGCATATGCTTTATGATATTTACATGCATGATACTTATTGTCATTCGGTGACCGGTGGACGAGATCCACATACATACAGACATTGATTACATAGTGGGATGATATCCACATACTCATAGATTTCCTGATATAGTTGACATTGATGACATTGATCACATAGTTGGATGATATCCACATACTTATAGACTTCATGACATGTTATTACCTGAGGCACTGGCACGAGCACTTGGCACTACATACATGTTTAGATGTTATATTTCCACCTTATCATGCTTCAGACTTATTTATTTGAGGTTTATATATATCTGATCGTATTGACTTAGGATTAGGCCATGCATACGATTTCTACTTGTAGATATCTTCTATTCACGAGTTGGCAACTCACCCCCGTTGTGCCACAGTTCTTGCAGGTTTTGCCGTACAGGTTTCATTGCGGCTTTTCTGGCACACTGCTTCCATATAGGTGACTTGCTTTGGTAGGTGGATTCTTTGTATCAGAACCACCATTGTATATGTATTATTCAGTTGTATCTAGTAATTCAATCAACCAAACACCAAAAGCTTGTATATTGTTTCAGACTTAGAAACCTGTTATGTATTATTTCGACCTTAGAGTGGTGCATTGTAGTATTACGCTTTTCATGCTATTTAAGCTTTCCTTTGAGTTTTGATCCTCGCCCTTCGGCGTTGTATATTATATTACTTGCGTGGCTGTGACCGTCGATTGACGAAGAGCTAGCTCCCGCTTGGGGATGCCTTTTAGCATTGCATATATATTATTTATGTTGTACCCCGTTCAAGGCCAGTATTTACAAAGGAAACTCTGCCGAAATTTTCAGAAAAGATATGTGATTTTTAAAAATGCATATTCGGCTTAGTTATTTAAAAAATTTGATTTTAAAACATGTTTTCTTCACTTTCAAAAGCTATTTTCCTACTTCTTAAAGACCAGTTTTCTCTATTTACTCCTTAAAATGGTTTTAGATTTCTGGGCTTTTGCCTTACTTGGATCAGATGGAGTCCTATAGACTTCATGTGATTCAAGTGCCAGGTGCTCTTTCAGGTCGTGATAGTTTTAGTGTTGATTTGGTTTTAATGCGATGCGATACGTGTGATATGTAGTTACCCCCACGGTGATCCGAGACGATGAAGATGATGGTGGCAACATCGACACCGACACGCATAATGCAAGGTGAGTAGATTATATCTACGGGGGAAGTCGGGTGGATGGCGTATAGCACCCCCGCAGTTCGATGTCTAGTATACTATATATACTATATATATGATAGCTTATAGTGTGTGTCATGGTTATTCAGGATATGATTAGGTGTACTATGGATAGAATAGGGTTTAGAAGTAAACTAGTATAGTTCCTAGTTGCGAACCCTAGGATAGGTTTACACTCACATGCACACACATGCCTATTGCTACACATATACCTACATGATGAGAATAGTGGATGATATTTGGAGATGAGTCGATGATACTGGGCAGAGTGCCATGAGATCAGTGATATATTGTGATTCGTATTTGGGATACGACATGTGATTTTAGCGGGCCTTTGGACGTGTGTTTCATACACGCATTCATATTTATATAGATTGTATCGATTTGTACTAGACTTAGATCAGTACCCCAGATCATGAGATATGATGATACAGATACCTGATAATTGAGGAGATGAATGTGATTTGACCCGTACCCAGCTTTTGGGATGCCGTACGATGATTTACCGTACGAGCTTTATATTCATGATAGATCCGCACTCATGACTCGAGGATGTCTTATGATATTGTATCGTATGCGGTACCTTTGAGGCGGGATCACCGACTATTATATATATATATATGTATGTATGTATGTATCGACTCAGATTTAGGTGGTTTCCATACCCCTCCTGATTGACTTGTTAGTTAGAACTGTAGTTTTTCTAGTAGATGTTAGGCTAGGTTGATATCATACCTGTTTCAAAACTAACGAATCGAGAGTATTTTAGAGACATGCAAAGGGATTCTACGGATATTTTCAAAAGACGCATCTTTTCTTAAAAGCACCGTAGCCCTTATTTTACTAAAAACCCCGATTCGTCTTATTTCAAATGGCAAACAGTGTGACTTTTTATATTGATGCAGATGCGTCACTGTTGCATTTATTAGTCGATTCTTGCATATTCTTGTTATTTGCATCGCATTGCATGTGCAAATGGTTATTGTTATATTAAACTCATGCTGTTAGGACACCAGCACCATTATCGATGATGCGTATGTTCCACGTACACTTGCTTGCCGGCTCACACACTAAATCATCGATAATTGCCATGTCACTACACTGCAGGACTGTTGCATTCAGGATATGACCCCTTGCATGTCATACTGATATGCTTACATTCTTTTATATGTCGCATACATCATGCTTTATGATTATACGCATTGAAATATGTTGTTTCCATGATATCTCTGGGTTTGGGAACCGTGGGTATTTCAAAAAAGAGTATGTATTGTTTTCAAAAACCTGGTTACCCTTGATATGATATTTCAGTGCGTCCACCATGCGTTTTCTCGATTCTGAGACGTGTGCTTGAAACCCGATTAAAGCAGTTGGATGATCCGTTTGTAGGTTCATGGTGGGCCCGGTATGGTTCTCCGGGGTGAGAAATGTTTTTCGTGGAGCAGACGATGAGCCTGGTAGGGTGGCGAGTACCTACCAGTGATTGTATTTGAGCTCGGTGGATATCCGGAAGATACCGACCGGAGTTGAGAGATGATATGGGCCGATCCAGATTGACGGAGCCCGATATATGAGGATTTACGTGCCAATGCTAGGCACAGGTTTCATGATGTTTTCGTGTGTCGATGCTTAACACTCAGGTTCCATGATTTTAATATGTCGCGAGCGACACATGTTGATTTACATCCTCATACTTCCATGCATATGTTTATGATATTTACATTCATGATGCTTATTGTCATTGGGTGACACGTGGACGATTTCCACATACATATATTGACATTGATGACATTGATCACATAGTTAGATGATTTCCACATATTCGTAGACTTCATGATATAGTCGACATTGATCATACCTCATACTTATGATATGTTATTACCTGAGGCACTGGCACGAGCACTTGGCACTACACTCATGTATAGATGTTACATAGCCACCTTATCATGCTTCAGACTTATTCATTTGAGGTTTATATATATTGATCGTATTGACCTAGGATTGTGTCATACATACGATTTCTGCTCTGTGATGTTTTCTATTCACGAGTTGGCAACTCACCCTCGTTGTGCCACAGTTTCTTGCAGGTTTTGCCGTACATGTTTCTTTGCGGCTTTTCTGGCACACTACTTCCCTTTCGGGTGACTTGCTTTGGTAGGTGGATTCTTTTGCATCAGAACCACCATTGTATATGTATTATTCAGTTGTATCTAGAAATTCCATCAACCAAAACTTATATATTGTTTCATACTTAGAAACCAGTTATGTATTATTTCGACCTTAGAGTCGTGCGTTGTAGTATTACAGTTTTCATGTTGTTTTGAATTTCTTTCTGAGTTTTGATCCTCGCCCTTCGGCATTGTATATTATATTGCTTGCGTGCTTGTGATCGTCAATTGACGAAGAGCTAGCTCCCGCTTGGGGATGCCTTTTATCATTGCATATATATTATTCTTGTTGTACCCCGTTCGGGGCCAGTATTTACAACGGAAACTCTGCCGAAATTTTTAGAAAAGACTATACATTTAAAAAATGCATATTCGGCTTACTTATTTAAAAACCTTGTATTTAAAACATGTTTTCTTCCCTTCTTAAAACTATTTCCTTTATTTATTACTTAAAAATGGTTTTAGATTTCTGGGCTTTTTGGCTTACTTGGATTAGATGGGGTCCTATAGACTTCATATCATTCAAGTGCCAGTCACGGGCTATTTCGGGTCGTGACAGTATCGCTTATTCATGATGATTGAGGTAATGTTCAGTGTGCAGACGAATGAGCCAGTTGTTGCTGCGAATGACGAGATATCGCCCCAAATGTTGGAGCTATTGCAGTACGAGTTGTACTTAGAGATATGATAGCAGGTCGCTAGTCACCCGAGGATGAATGACTAGGACATGTGCTTCGTTCGCTTACCTCGATGCGAGGTCATCAGATAGATTGTTTCCAGCTAGAGACGACTTCACGCAGGTACGTTGAGTGTCGATAGAGGCCATCGAATGTCAGAAACTCATATTCCAAGCTTAAAGTATTCGGAAAGACATGCAAGAAATTCTATGGACCCTCTAGAAGAATGAAAACCCTAACTCGACATAATGACGATGTGAAAGCCTTTGAACCTTAGGGTTTGCGGCAGTTCCGCCGTGTCATTAGTGAGGCTTGAGTTTCCCCTTCTACGGCTGGTTCACCGGTGCTGTGGTATGTACTCGATACTATTAAGCTGTACCCAAGATGTTGAGCTCTTGGGGGATTATGAGGTTTTGACGAATCGATCAAATGGTTCGATTTCATTCGGATGCTATGTGATGGGATGCATTTCTTGGGAGACTCCAGATACAAGTATAGCCGTTGGAGCACGGTCCATGCAGCTACGATGGGACGAGTCCGAAGCAGTCGACATTAGAGGAAGGTGGAGTAAGAGGTTCGTACGAGATCTTGATGAGAGGACGTTCCACTCCGCCGACATCATAGATGTAATACGCATACAGAGGCGTTATATATGGATATATCTTCCAGAAGGAGTCGCAATGAGGATGCAGCCGTTCCGGAACAAGAAATAGATTTAGTAAAGGACGATGACTTCCGGGCAGTTCGGCAGAAACGAGATTTGGGAGAGACCTCGACATGACCTTTCTGGAATAATTTATGAGAAGACTAGGACCCAGGAGCGGTCATATTACGCACACCCAGCAGGCCAGAGTTCGGCATCGTCGACGAGACATGTTATGAGTGACCACGACAGTTGGCCATAGATTCTTAGAGGATGTGCTTGAGCGGGACTATTCCGCCATACTTGATTTCGGTATTTTGGGCGATCGCATGACTGAGTTTTGATGACTGAATTTTGATGACTGAGTTTCATGATATTTGTTTTCGTGCACCATGGTTGCACCTACTGGGTATTCATATTTTGTGCATAGTTATTGCACTTAAGATATGCTTTATACACCGCTGTGTTGATTTATGATTTGTACACAGTTATTGCACTTGATATCGTTTTTTGCCTTAGCTGCACATGTTTATGACTTCATGGATTTCATACAGTGGGGTTGATTTTATGCATGTGGTACGCACTCGATTTGGTTTTTTGCACTCGGTATAGTTCACATATGCTTGCAGTGCATTGATACGTATTTTGTGCACCACAGTTGCACCTTACTTTGGTTTGATGTCATTAGAGATGCTGATTTTGATTTCATGCCTATGTTATGCATGTGATTTGACTTATGCTTTCGGCATAGTTTTCATGCGCTTTTAGTATTTTGATTGGCTTTGTGCACGCTGATGCACATGGTTGTGAGATTATATACCACGGTATACCTGATTTGGATTTGGATTGAAATGTGTTGTATACCGTCAATTTCGATTGTGATACTCAATATTTGTTTTGTGCACCTTGTGCACCTGATTTGATTCTTGCACATATTTGACGCGCTTGGATTAGATTTTTGCGCATGTTCAGCGCTTGATATTGGATTTCGTGATTTCGTGCATGATGGATGCACCTAATTTGGATTTTCGCGCATGTTAGGCGCATGATATGAGATGCGATTTTGGTGCACACCAGATGCACTAAATCGGGATTCTTTATGCATATCAGATGCACCTAATGTTGCTGTCAGGCACACTCGTTGCCCTTGACAGGTGTTTCGTGCATACCCGTTGCACTTAGATTTTGTTTCTGTGCACATGTATGGAACACTCATGGATTTTGATTTCCGTGCGCACTAGACGCACGTGGCATTCTTATTCACATTTAGGATTGATTTCTGTTGGAGCAGTATATTTTTATGATATTTACTATTTGGTATAGTAGCTGAGCAGGACTAGTCCGAGGACAGTACCTGAGTATATTTTTGCATGCATGGATAGATATCGAAGGGATTTCAAAAAATGAGCTATAGTCTCATATTTACCTACGTGTCCGAGATGACACGAAACATTTTATAAAGGAAACCCTTCTAAATTGCTTTCAAAACGGCGGGACGTGTATATTAACAAATATATATATATATATATATATATATATATATATATATATATATATAGTTATTTCTTACAATAGACGTCCGCCACTGTGCAATGATATACGCATCGCACAGCGACTTAGAAGGTTTGGCATGCATTTCCTTCAGATGTTTACATGTATAGTTTTAATGTTTACATGTATAGCGTTGATATATATCAAGTTGGTTTTCGTATTGGATTTAGACATTGATTTCTTCACCATAACTCTGATGATTGCGGGATGTTTGACGGAGTCTTGATTTTGGTTTATGTACTCGTTTCATGCGCGTGGATTGCGTTACGATGTGCTTTATGTATTTATGATTTCGGAGCCCCGACGACTTGGTCTTTTTACTGAAATGTTTTAGTATTGAGGGGTTTAAATTTAAATTCGAGGACCAAATTTCTTTAAGGGGGAAGACTGTAATATTTCAGAAAAATAAAATATTTTTTTGGGGATTTTTATAATTAATTAATAAATATATTGAATATTTTAACAATGCGGTATAATTAAATACCGATAAATTGGGAAAAATTTGGAAAATTATAGAAATTACTAAAAAGAGGCTGTTTTATTAAATTTATGCAAATTATTAAATTTTATGATTTATTGTACACTATTTTAGTGCTAATCGCGATTAAATATCGCTAATCGTGCATTAAACGTGTTTTGTGCACATGACATGCACATGTCATTTTTAGCACGTGATACATTTTTCTATCATGGATTCTTCTTGTTTTCATGCATGGTTGTTGATTTTAATTGAGAGAAGAAAAGAAAAGAAAAGAAAAGAAAAGTGATTAGAATATTTGGTATGGGCATGAGAGAGAGAGGGTGAAGGGTCAAATCTAGGTCTTGGACATTCCTTTCTCTTCTCATTTCCTTCATCATCTTTGTCTCCTCCCCTCTCATGGCAGCACCTCCTTCTCTCTCCTCTACAACCCCCATAAACACCCTCAAATATTCATCAAAAGTTCATCCCTACTTCACAAAAAGTATGCACAAGCTCACAAGCTACATTTTTGACCAAGAAAGTTTGCATTTTGGGCACTTGAGGCAACTCAAGAAAATTCTTGAGTTGCCAAATGAGGTAATCCATTCACCAATTGTATTGTATTTCATTCAGTTAAGCATCTAAACTAGTTTAGAGTCCATTTAGTGTAGTTTAGTGAACTTTGAAAATTCATGAAAAGGATTAGGGTTTGAATTGAATCCTAGGATTTAATTGAGGCTTAAGATTGACCTTAAACCCCTGTGGTAATTGATTTAAGACCTAAACCAGAGACTTAAGCCCAATTAGCGAACTTAGAAATCCCCGATATCCGTATTTTGTGAGAATTGGGCAGGGAAATTGGAATCTGCTAACACTCTGGGACCTGGAAAATTATTTAGCGATTACAGTGGTACATGCAGGAAACCTAGGACGCCCACTGAAACCATAGCCCCTAATCCCTCACCATGCTGCAGAAATATTCCCTCTGGCCGCAATTTGCGGCCAGACCTGATGCATTTTTGTTCGTGTTTGTTCTGTAACTCCATCTCCAGTAAACTAGACCCTTTACATATGCAAAATTGGCTAATTTCATATAGGGTAAAATATGGAGCATATTTCCAAGTTTCTGATTTCGTTTTGCGACTTTTAATGATTTCGAATTTTGTATTGATATTGTTTTTCCGTCGTGTGGCGTTTGAACGCCAACGACTAGGGTTATTGGTCGTGTTTTGCATGCGAGGCTATAGGTTTTGACCTATGGGAGAAAAGGATGCCGTTTTGGTTTTCCGATTTGATTTTAATACACATTTGTGATTGTGTATTGTTGTAGGTACCTCCGCATGGATTCCGAGATGATGAAGTACTTCGACTTCGGCAAGAAAGGAGCAAGGTGAATAGATATATATCTACGGGGGAAGTCGGGTGGATGGCGTATAGCACCCCCGCAGTTCGTAGTATAGCTTATATATATACATGGTTATATATGTGTTTTATGTTACGTGGATGATTATCAAGATATGTTTATGTGTTCATGGTTTAGTTTAAGGTAATTAGAAGTAACTTAGTTTAGCTTCTTAGTCGCGAACCCTAGAATAGGTTTACACCCACACGCGCGCGCACACATGCTTACATTTTATTACCTGTGCGTATATGGGGATATGTATATATATATATATATATATATACACATGGGTATGGGACTATGTATATATATATATATATATACGTATACATAAACATGGATTTTGAGGATAGTACATTTTATTTGGAGATGAGTCGATGAGTTTGGGCTTGAGGCCATGAGATCGGTGATGTGACATGGTTCGTATTTGAGATACGACTTGATATTTTTAGCGGGTCCTTTAGGCGTGGTGTTTTCATACACACGCATGCATATATATGGATGGTATCAGTATGTACTAGACGTAGATCAGTACCCCTAGATCATGATATATGATAAAAAGGATACCAGATGAATAATTAGATAATGTGATATTGACCCGTACCCAGATTTGGGATGTCGTACGTTCGATTTACCGTACGAGCTATATTGATGACTGATCCGCACTCTTGACTCGAGAATGTCATATTATATAGGGTATCGTATGGGATACTATTGAGGCGGGATCACCGATTATTATATATATATGTATCGACTCAGATTTAGGCGGTTTTTTCTTACCCTTTGATTAGTCTGTTAGTTTAGACCTGTAGTTACCGGTAGACTCGTTTATATTATTGCATATTCATTATTGTTGTGTTTATTATTCAGCTCCCGTATATTATTGATGTTCGCATCGCATTTGCATGCTTCTATTGTGTTTTCATATGCCATTTATTAAGATCATGCTGTCAGGACACCAGCACCATTACCGATGATGCGTATGCTCCACGTACACTTGCTTGCCGACTCACACACATCATCATCGGTAATTGCCATGTCACGTACACTTTAGTGAATATTATTTCATTGACATAGCCTGCTACCTGATAGTTGCAATATGTTATCGCTTTCATATGCTACTTTAAGTATTGCACTCATTGCATGATATCGGATGCATTCATATATTCATAGGTTATGTAGTATTTTGGGGTTTTATGCCGATATTCACTTTTTACTTACTCTTGATATTTTGTTTTTGGATTTTCTTGAGATTTCGGGATTTGGGGGAAAACCGCAAGAATATATATAAACTTCTCTCTTTCTCTCTATTTTTAAAATGCAAGTTGCGGTTTTCTCGTGAGGAATGAGTCGTCCACGATGAGTTTTCATGATAGCTGTTGGATTTCGAGACCCGATTAGAGGAGCCGGATGAACCATCTGCGGGTATATGGTGGACCCGATATGGTACCCCGGGGCAAGAATCTCGAGTTGTAGTCGATGAGCCCGGCAGGGGCAGACTGCCTACCGGTGATTGTTTGGCGCGGCGGATATCCGGAGGATACCGTACGTGATCGTGTGATTTGATGATATGTGCCAATCCGGATTGATGGAGCCTGAGGTATTGAGACACTGTGATATTGAGATATTGGGATTTATGTTTTGTGTCGATGCTAGACACTGATTATGTTAATTCCATTGATGATACCTCGTGTTATATAAACCGAAATCTCACTAAAACAAGAAATCGGTTTCTTCATTTACATGTATTCTGTTTTCATTACATTACATTCACACCTCATACATATGATATTTTGCTACGTGAGGCACTGACACGAGCACATAGGATCACACTTACGTATAGATGTTTACCCTTGCCACCTTTTCATGCTTCAGACTTATCATTTGAGGTTATATATATTTTTGATCGTATTTGACATAGGATTGAGTCATACATACGATTTCTGCTCGGTGAAGTTTTCTACTCACGAGTTGGCAACCCACCCCCGTTGTGCCACAGTTCTTGCAGGTTTTGCCGTACAGGTTTTGTTGCGACTTTGCTGGCACACTGCTTCCATTCCGGGTGATTTACTTTGGTAGGTGCGTTCACTTGCATCGTGACCACCATTTTTATTCATATCAGTTGTATCTAGTAAACTCCATCAACCAAAATTTTATATTTATTGACTTAGCAGACCAGTGATGATTATTCTTTCGACCTTAGAGTTGCGCGTTGTATTAATATGGATTTCATGTGTTTTGAGTTTCTTTTTTCAATTTTGATCCTCGCCCTTCGGCGTTGTATAATATATTGCTTGCATGGTTGTGTCCATCGTTTGACGAAGAGCTACCCCCCGCTTGGGGATGCCTTTTATCATTGATGTATATATTATTCATGTTGTGCCCCGTTCGGGACCAGTTTTTACAACGGAAACTCTGCCGAAATTTTCAGAAAAGACTTGGGATTTTAAAAACGCATAATTCGGCTTATGCTATTTAAATCACTTGCTTTTAAACAAGCTTTCCTTCATTTATCATTTAAAATGGTTTTAGATTTCTGTGCTTTTGGCTTACTTGAATTAGATATAGTCCTATAGATTTCATACGATTCAAGTGCCAGTCACGTGCTATTTCGGGTCGTGACAGGGACTGTACCCAAAAACCAACGTTTTGCACGTTCTCTTGAACGTGGTAAGGTGGAAATCAAAGCACAGTGGGAATCACACAAGACTCTATGACGATCTCGGGTCTACAGACTAACCTGTACCAGTGTCACCAGAGAACTGCTATCTGATGCTAGGTATAATACCATCTAGGAGTTCTCGGCGAGTCCTGTTCAGTGTACCCAGTCTCCACTGAGCACCCGTATACCATCTTTGATGTCAAACACCAATGGAGTTGGGATCATCCATCGCCCATCATATGGGTCTAGAAGCATATACGCTAGTCTACTCTGGAATATCGATGCCCTGTCTCGATACACCTACGAGTAGGAACATTTAAAGGATAAACTTGTGGACTACCCTGGCCCCACTAGTAATGATCTCCATCATAGTCCTGGTAGTCAAGTACACATCCTATGGGATTTATCAACATGTGAGAGCAAGACAGTATCATAATACAACTCTACATGTTAAGACAAAGAGCAACCGGATAGCATACTATCATGTCGAGCAAGAAAGTCCCCTCTATATATGTCCAAGCATCCACTATAATATACAAGCATGTACAATAATGGCTTCTATGGCATACATACAACTAACAACAATCATAGTCTTACATGAGCTCCATCCAACGGCATTGCCTCAAATACAGATCCTGCTGCTGGAAGATGTACTTTAAGCTTTTGTGGTCTTTAAAGATCTGACACGACTCGCCATATAAGTAATGTCTCCAAATCTTGAGAGCAAATACCGGCGTGGCCATCTCTAAATCGTGAGTGGGATAGTTCTGCTCGTGCTTCTTCAACTGCCGATAAGCATAAGCGACGACTCTGCCATGCAGCTTCAACACGCAACCTAGACCCACTCGAGAAGCATCACAATAAACAACATAGCAGCCTGACCCTGAAGGCAAAGATATGACTGGTGCAGTCGTCAAACAAGTCTTCAACTGCTGAAAACTCTGCTCACATACCTCGGTCCAAAGAAATGGAACTCCCTTCCGAGTCAGTCCGGTCAGCGGTGCAGCGATACGAGAGAAATCCTGCACAAAACTTTGGTAATAACAGGCTAAGCCCAAGAAGCTGCGAAACTCCGTCACGGAAACAGGTCTGGGCCAATGCTGTACGGCCTCGATCTTCTTCGGATCCACACATATACCATCTCTCGTAACCACATGACCCAAGAAGTCAACAATATCAAGCCAGAAAGCACACTTTGAGAATTTAGCAAACAGCCGGTGTTCTCTCAATGTCTGCAATGTAATCCTCAAGTGCTGCTCATGTTGGCTATAGTGCCCTCAAGTCAATTATTGAATAGCAGGCACGCGATTGTGATGATTGAGTGAGGACCTATACCGGTAGAACAGTCTTATTCGAGATAATAGTATGGTATCTGGTTTGTCTTTATCATCATGTACATGCTTTAGGTGGTATTACAGATCACTATTACATGTTGATAGAGCCTATAGGATTCTTGCTTGACTACCAGCATTATGATGGTGATCATATACGTGAGAGCTGGGTGGCATATAAACAAATCCTTAAATGTCCCTAGTCGTGGGAGTTTCGAGACTGGGCATCGATACTCCTGAGTAGACTAGTGTATACTGATCGAGACCCCGATGAGGGGCGGTGGCCGGGTCTCACCAGCCATTGGTGTTAGTTTGTTCACCTAAGATAGTATACATGTGCTCATTGGGTTATGAGTACACTGGACGGACTCGTCGGGAACCTGCTAGTTGGTATTATACATATTGTCAGATAGAAGTTCCCAGGTGACACGTGTACAGGATAGTCTGTCGACCTGAGATCATCGTTTTTCTCTTGCGAGTTCCCACCGTGCTTTGATTACTACCCTACCACGGCTCAAAGGAGTCGTACAAACAGGTTTTAGTTGGGTACAGTCCCGAGCCGCATGGAGGAAGTGAACAGATCGTCGGGGATTCACCTCTCCCAGTATTGGGGGTTGCTGTCGCATTGTGCACGGGTGGCCATCACCAGAAATCCTCGGCCGGGGTAGACGAGAATTACCGCTGCAGGATCGATAGTTTCTCAGGTGGTGATGGGTTTCATACCGACACTATATGTCGTGTTATTAGGGGTCTGACTTTATCCACTAGACTCGATATGCGATACTTTTAGACGAACAGATCGGACTGTATGGATATTGTCACTGTCAGGCTTAGTAGGGGTTTGGATGAGTTTGCTCGTCGGCCTTCCTTTCGCTCAATACCTGGGTAGCCGTTACGTACAGCTAGTGCCGCTGACGTGCTTGTGGTTAAACCTACGGCCAGCGTATCGACGAGTCATTAGAGTCCCACACAGAGAGTTTTCATGGTTCAGGCGATATGGTGTAGATGGCGTATGTTGGTACGTACATGTGTCCGATTAAATATGTGTACAGGCTGCACAGACTTTAATCGGACGGTTGATAATACTACCGGCTTAGGATTAAGCCGGATTATTAAATCAGGTTTTGATTTAATAATTTATATGTGTATTCTAGTATTATTGTTCACTATTCATTTTCTCTCTTGGCTATTCGTATTTTGGTACGAATACGCGTATATGTATTTCGATACGTGTACCGGGTTGCATTCCGTATTTATACGGATTATTTTCTAGAAGATGGCCACCTCATTAATTGATTTTCATTTTAGAAAATCAATTATGGAAATGAGGTGGAGGGTGAGTTGGCATGAGCATGGGTGATGGCATGTAGAGAGGTATGACATGCATTTGTTTATTTGTAAAATGAGGAGATATTTTTTTGTGTGTGCATGATTGAAAGAGAGAGAGAGAGAGAGAAGGCAGCCAGTATTGTATAGATGATGTATTTTATATTGGATGCTTGGACATATATAGAGATGACTTTCTTGCTCGATATGATAGTATGCTATCTGGTTGCTCTTTATCTTAACATGTACACTTGTCTCTTTAAACTGTCTTATAGTTACATGTTGGTAAAGCCCTTGGGATGTGTACTTGACTACCTGGACTATGATGCAGATCATACTAGTGGGGACATGGTAGTCCATAGGTACATCCTTCAAGGTCCCTAGTCGTGGGTGTATCGAGACGGGGCATCGATATACCAGTGTAGACTAGCGTATACGCTTCTCGACCCATGAGATGGGCGATGGATGATCCCATATCCATTGGTGTTTGACATCAGAGATGATATACGGGTGCTCAGTGGAGACTGGGTACACTGGACGGACTCGCCGAGAACTCCCAGATGGTATTATACCTCACGTCAGATGGCAGTTCTCAGGTGACACTTGTGCAGGTTTGTCTGTAGACCCGAGATCGTCATAGAGTCTTGTGTGATTCCCACTGTGCTTTGATCTCCACCTTACCACGTCCATGAGGGCGTGCAAAACGGTGGTTTTTGGGTACAGTCCCGAGTCACATGGAGGCAATGAGCGATAGGAGGGGTTTCGTCTCTCCCGGTATTGGGGGTTGATGTTGCGCAGTGCTCGATTGGCCGTAACAGGGAAGTCCCTGGCCAGGGCTGATCAGAGTTTTGCTGGTAAGTGTTACCAGTACTTTCTCGACCCGTTATGAGCCTCACATCGGCACGACTTATCGGTTATTGGGGTTTGACGTTTACCACCCCTAGACTTGATATGCGACATATCAGACGAACAGACCGGACTGTACGGTAAGTGTTACTGGTTGGATTCACAGGAGTGTGAGCGGGCTTGCTCGTCGATCTTCTGATCGCTTAATACCCGGGTGGCCGTTACGTTTAGCAGACCGCTTGCGGCTTGTGGATGCTTGATATGATCATCATCTGCTACCGGCGTATTGACGAGTCTTTAGAGTCCTACACAGAGGTTTCCTGGCTCAAGCGAAACGAAATAGGAGCGCATATGAGATATGTGCGGGACCGAGAATAATGCGTGTATGTGATACCGTATTTCATTCTCGCGATGAATGTTTCGATTGGTTGTATGCGATATAACCTAGTTATCGAATCAAAGATTGATTCGATAAGTCGATACATTGAATACTAGTCGGTTATGTGCGACATGACCGGATCATTGAATCAAGTGTTGATTTAATGATTTAATGTATAATTATATATTTGATATATTAATTTGCATTAACTAGTATTGGTTCACTTTAAAAGGTTTTTCTCACTTGATGTGCACATTGTATATGTGATATATTTTTGTGTACACTTGATTGTATCATGTTTGATGATACATGTTTACTTGAGTATGTGTAAGGATTAAACCATGGTTATGTAATGGTTAGGGTTTTTCTTTTCCTTACTTATTTATTTATTTATTTATTTTGGAAAAGATAAAAGAGAAAATGGTGGCTTTCTTTGTTTGTTGTTGAAGCTTCATGAAGCTTTGACTAAAGTGACCATTTTGTCTTCATGCTTAACCCTAACCGTTCAAACTAACCATGGTCTTTTCTCTACACCTAACCAAGGTTAGGATATGATAAGTATTGATATTATTTTCATTTTAATCTAACACTTATCATATTCTATCTTCATCTTCTTCATCTTTGACAAGAAGAAAAGCTTACTAGCTTTAATGGCATCTTGAGAAAAAGAGTGAGAAATCCAATTCTAAAGTGAACCCACCTCCTATTTCTTTATCCTCTACCTCTTGCCAAGTAGTATAGGGTGTTTTCTTCACAAGTTTTACGACTTGGTGAAGTTAGAGCTTGATCTTGTGTTGCCTCGACGTAGATCTTCTTCGGCATCGAAGCCGACGACCTAGCCCGCCCATTTCTCCGATGAAACCGATGTAAGAGTCCGGGATTCGAGATGGACAGCGAGAGGACGTCTACGTGGAGCTAAGGAAGTGGAGAACCGGATCTACAAAGGTTGTAGCCTCTTTCCTTTAGTTAAAATGTTAACTAGTTTCACTTTTCGCCTAAACTCTAGTCAACGAATCCGTATTAGGGTTTCTCGGCACTTGTAAAATTTGAAATTGGCATGGTTGATGCCTTGTGAGACCTCATTAGAGTGCCTAGGAACCTTACAGTGGTATCAGAGCCTAGCTAGAGCCTTAGGCGATGCGTAGACGGAGTTTGAAGTCCAATCGAACCGAAACCCTAATTTAAAAATGCTCTCTGGACTTTTTTCAAAAACTGGGTTTTTCCCAGATTAAAAATGCTTAAAAAATTCAGCAGGGAATTCTAAGAATTACGGTGCAAAAATTATCTCATTATATGTTTAAAGCGCAGCGGAACCGCGGCAGAAGCCTGGCTCCTGCGGCGGTTCCGCGGCCAAATGATGGGATCTGCTTTCAATATTTGCACAGTAATTCATGTTTTCAGGTGCTGAGTTTTCTGGGAATTTTTAATATGCACTCAACAGTTGAGTATTCTGGGGTTGTATTGGGAATCGAAGATTCGATCGGATTTTCAAACTTTGTCTATGTGTTTTTCCGGATAATTTTAGAATATGTTAAAAAGTTCGACCGGATGCAAATACCCAATCTTTCCCCTGCCGGGAAATTTCCAAGTGTTGGATTTTTCTGTGGTTTAAGGACGTTCTGAGTAGTGCAAGTAACGCGATGGTCCCTCTAGAAGACAACAAACCTTAACTCGATTATGTGACCGTCTTGAACTGCCCTTTGAACCTTCGGGTTTTGGGCAGTACGGCGTGCCACATGTGAGGCGTTGGCTTGACCCTTCTACGGCTGGACCGTTGGTGCTGAGGCATGAAGTGAATGTCTTTGAACCTATTTCATGTGTTGAACGTTTTCGGGAAAACTTGGGTGTTCGAATGTTCGATCGGAAAGTTTAATATTTTCTATTTATCCGGAATGGGATACAATAATTGGAATTCACAAACAGTTATGAGATAACTGAATGAATGTTATAAATCTAGCGGTTTAGTTTCACTTGATATTGAAAAGAGTTTTTGATAATGAGACTAAAATGCGGGGTTTATAATTGTCAGGCATGAGATGTCTAAGTATTTCATTTGATTAGGCATGCGATGTCTAAAGAGGTTGCGGATTCCAACTGTTGTAGTTTTACACTTTCTTTTCTGTGACCGTAAGTGTAATATGTGATATCGCCGGTTTCGTTGCTATATGTCAACGACAATTGGGATGCGCATATTTACTTACGTTGATGACATATGATGTTATGTGTTGCTGGATATGTTATATTGGATTGTCGTGTTCGAATAGCCGGGGGTTTTTATGTGAGATGAGTGTTTTTCATTTTCATTCATGTAAAAACTTGTATGTAATATTCTTTTATTGGGGCACTTCAAGGTTGCGGAAGATGTCACCGTTGATTTATATTATTTACTTTTCCGCATTAGGATAGACCCAAGGAGGGGAGCACAAGTAACCGGGTTCTAGGGTCCAGTGGGAGACCATCTCGAGGAGTCGAGTCCGGGTCTCCTAACCCTAGAATTGGTAGGGTTGCTTGCCGCTCTCGTAGGGGGTCTAGGGGTGTGGGATTGGCTATTCATCACGACCGTGGAATCCGTGTTTTATACTGGCTCGTATTGAAATCGCGAGAATGAAATACGGTATCACATACACGCATTATTCTCGGTCCCGCACATATCTCATATGCGCTCCTATTTCGTTTCGCTTGAGCCAGGAAACCTCTGTGTAGGACTCTAAAGACTCTTCAATACGCCGGCAGCAGATGATGATCATATCAAACACCCACAAGCCGCAAGCGGTCTGCTAAACGTAACGGCCACCCGGGTATTGAGCGATCAGAAGATCGACGAGCAAGCCCGCTCACACTCCAGTGAATCCAACCAGTAACACTACCGTACAGTCCGGTCTGTTCGTCTGATATGTCGCATATCTCGCCTAGGGGTGGTAAACGTCAGACCCCAATAGCTCGATAAGTCGCGTCGATATGAGGTCTATAACAATTCGAGAAACTACTGGTAACACTTACCAGTAAATCTCAGCAACCCTGGCCAGGGATTTCCTGTTATAGCCAATCGAACACAGCACAACATCAACCCCCTATACCGGGAGAGACGAATCCCCTCCTATCGCTCATTGCCTCCATGTGACTCGGGACTGTACCCAAAAACCACCGTTTTGCACGCCCTCTTGGACGTGGTAAGATGGAAATCAAAGCACAGTGGGAACCACACAAGTCTCTATGACGATCTCGGGTCAACAGACTACTCTGTACCAGTGTCACCAGAGAACTGCCATCTGACGTAAGGTATAATACCATCTGGGAGTTCTCGGTGAGTCCGTCCAGTGTACCCAGTCTCTACTGAGCACCCGTATATCGTCTCTGATGTCAAACACCAATGGATATGGGATCATTCATCGCCCATCTGTATGGGTCGAGAAGGTATACGTTAGTCTACTCTGGTATATCGATGCCCCGTCTCGATACACCTTCGACTAGGGACTTTTGAAGGATGTACTTATGGACCACCATGTCCCCACTAGTATGATCCGCATCATAGTCCAGGTAGTCAAGTACACATCCTAAGGGCTTTACCAACATGTAACAGAGAGACAATCAGCATACACGTTAAGGTAAAGAGTAACCAGATAGCATACTATCATGTCGAGCGAGAAAGTCCTCCCTATATATGTCCCAGCATCCACTACCATATACATCCTATGTACAGTAATGGCCTCTAGGGCATACATATAACTAACAGATACGGGATGACACGTACTGCCGGGGCCGAGGGCCGATTCCGTAGACGGAGCCCGATACTTGAGGATTTGCGTGTCGATGCTAGACACGATGATTCATGATATTTTAGTGTGCTGATGCTAGGCACCCATGATTCTATAAGATTTACATGATTTGGGTATATGGATGGACAACGATTATTTTGGACGTTGATATTCCGTGTAGATATTAATTATTCCCATGCTCAACATTCAGTATTTTACCTCTCATCCTGTATCTGTTGTACCTGATAGAGTATATTTGCTATGCACGATTATTGCATACCTTACTCATCATATATATGTTATTAGATTGATTTGCTATGCACGATTATTGCATACCTTGCTCATCATATAGATGTTATTAGAGTACATTTGCTATGCACGATTATTGCATACCTTGCTCATTATATACATGTTATTAGATTGCAATTGCTATGCACGATTATTGCATACCCTGCTTATCATTTAGAGATGTTGTTAGATCGTACTTAATGCATGATTACTGCTCATATAGTTCATCATATAGATGTTATCTGTTGGCATAGGTTGAGTATCGCAGCACGTGCATACTCGCGATTACCTTTATATGTTATCTACTACTCACGAGTTGGCAACTCACCCCAGTTGTACCACAGTGTTGCAGGTTGCCCCTCGGAGTAGTCGCGGCAGGCTGCTTTCCTATATCTTTTTGGATACGGATACCATTGTAGTTGGTGCGTGAGCTGTTTGCTGCTAGGTGGGTTTATGATATCCAGTTATTTCCATTGTACATATTTTGTATCTAGTACTCTGCATTTACTTTTATGTATTTGACTTAGAGACCAGTGTGAGGACGATGATGTATATTATTTTGTATTCTGGTGTCGAGCTCGTTGTGAGTCGACTTTACTTATGCAGTTTTTATCTTGTGTGATGTTTTTCCACTTATTGCTCTTTTCTTCGCTACGGCGTCGTATATTGTTACCATGGTGATGGTCTACTTGAGGTTTTCTTAACTTTTCAGTAAATGTTTCCTATTAAATGTTTAAACACTTTATACTTTTTCTGGTTTTGATTTCTGGGTTTCGGCTTAGTCGCGTTACGCCTGTAGACGTTACGTGGTTAAGTGCCGGTCACGGGCCAGACTTTGGGTCGTGACAAAGTTGGTATCAGAGCGTAGGTTTTACCTTCGGAGTGTAGGATGACCCTGGTATGATGGAGTAGGTAGCTGCTGCAGAGTGGCGTAGCGTGCATATGTTCCGCGGCATACTCACGACACGGTACTCCGCCTAAGCGACCTTAGGACTTATTGATTGAAATTCCTTCATCATTGTATACATCCTTATGATTCGATTTCCGTATCCTCATCGAATCCTACTTTCTTTTCAGCCATTATGCCGCCAAGGACTACGAGGGCGCAGAGAGCAGCCGCGAGAGCCGAGATTCGAGTTGATTCGTCCGAGACGAGGACTGATCCGGATAGTACCCCTGTTGTACCAGAGCAGATTATTCCTCCTACGAAAGATCAGATCGCTAGGCTAGTGGCAGAGATGCAGGACTTGCGCCAGACGATGAGCTCACTAGTGGAGGCCGTTCGAGCGCAGCGATAGGAGGTTGTCACCCCTGTTACCCAGTTGTTCCTTACGATCATCATGCAGTATTCCGTCACCTACATAGCACCAGTAGATGCAGCCCCAGTTTACGTGACACATCTTCCAGAGACTTTGAGAGTTCCGGAACAGTTGAGGAATCGTACTGGTGTACCAGCCCAGAGCAGAGGCTTAGGACGAGGACAGTTGTTCAGCTCTCATCCCCAGGAAGGTCAGCAGTCAGCGCATGGATGTTTTCGATGCGGAAGCCTTCAACACTTCGTCAGGCATTGTTCCTTACCACCACGTCATGGTCGTATTTTGAGATATCGTGGACATGGAAGGTTCACGCAGAGGGGTCAGTCTGGCAGAGGAGGAGTTCGGACAGTCGCAGGTGAAGGGCAGTCACAAGTTTTCGCTTCGACTCATCGGGACGCGAGGGCGTCCAATACAGAGTTTTCAGGTATCCATAATTCATATGTTCTTTTGATGTATTTTTTTGATCCGGATCCATTCACTCGTATGTTTCCACACTTTGTGTCGAGTTTAGGACGAGAGTCGTGTTAGGTAGATCAGCCGTTTGTTGTGTTAACTTCTGTCAGAGATTCTTTTGTTGCGCGATACGTAATTCGGTCGTGTGCCTTTCAGATAGGAGATAGAGATTCGTCTGTCTTTTTGATCCTTCTAGAGATGTTGGACTTGGCATTCTCCTGGGCATGGACCGGTTAGCTACGTGCTAGGCGTTGTGGACTACCGTGAGGAAAAAGTTAGGTTTTGTTTTCCCCGGCGAGTCAGTTCTTGTTGTGCAGGTGGATAGTTGTGCCGCCTCTTACAGCTTGAATTCAGCCTTTTTCGCTAGTCGGCTTTTGGAGGAGATGTCGTGGATTCTTGGCATTCATTCATGATATCGTAGCCACAGTTGGTTTGTAGGACCGGTTTTCTTTCGTGCGAGAGTTTTCCGACGTTGTTCCAGATGGGCCGGCGAAGCTTAAGGAGCTTAAGGATCTGCTGCAGAGATGTTTGTTGGGGGGGAGTCTCGTGCGTTTGAGTGTTTCGCATTAGGAGGCTCCTATTTCTATTCTTCATGGAGAAAGACGACGGATTGAGGTTGTGTATTGATGGATCGTCAATTGAACCGGCTTACAGTGCGGATAAGTATCCTTTACCTCGCATTGGCGATTTCTTCGATCATCTCCAGAGTGCGAGATATTTTCTAAGTTTGTTTGGATCAGGTCATCATTGTTGCGGGTTTGGAGTGATGACATTCTGAAGACTTCCTTGTGCCTGCTACGGGCTTTGTGTGTGTTGGTGTGTCATTAGATTCACCAATGCCCTAGCAGCATTTGTAGATGCGATGAACCGGATTTCTTCAGGCCATTCCTCGACCAGTAATTGTTGTGTTATTTACGACATCCTGGTCTATTTAATATGTTTTGAGGGATAGGAGTAGCACTTGAGGATTTGTTTTGCGGACACTGGGAGAGCCCCAGCGGTTTGCTATATTCTTGGAGTGTTCCTTCAGGCTCGTTGTGTTGACTCCTTGGTCTTGTAGTTACGGGAGACGGTTTTGTATGGTTTCGAGGAAGATCGTGGCCGTACAGTTTAGGCCCAGACTTGTGAGCAGGACGGAGGTCCGCAGATTTTTGGGCTTAGCAGGTTTTTACCGCCGTTTTGGGCAGGATTGCTAGTGTAGTGCTGCACCGTTGACTGAATTGACCGGAGTAGGGGTTTCCTTTCTTTGGACTGAGGCTTGTGTCCGGAGTTTCGGCAGTTGAAGATTCGGTTAACAACTGCATCTGTTCCTTCTTTGCTTTTTGGTTCGGGCGACTTTGTGGTTTAACTGTGATGGTTCGAGAGTAGGGCTCGAATGTGTACTGAGGTGACACAATGGAGTTATCACTTTGGCTTCCCTACATTTGGAGGAAGTACGAGAAGGATATCCCACTCATGATCTGGAGATGGCCGCGGTGGTTTCGCGTTGGAGATTTAGAGACACTATTTGTTCGAGAGTCATGTCAGATTTTCACGGACCACCAGAGCTTAATGTACATCTTCCTGCAGCGGATTTTGATTGTTGTGATAGTCCTCCGCAGATTTACAGTTCTTGTGCAATCGTTGAGTACAGCTTAAGTTCGTCTCTACTGAGGGGGCAGCTTGCTCATGTCCGCGTCCAACCACTTTTTTTTAATCACTTTCGCGAGACACTGCCCGCCGACGCTCGTTCGTCAGAGATACTTGAGTCTGTTCGGCTGGGTAATGATTCAGAGTCCTTGATTTGTGACAAGGGTATGCTAAGTTTAGGGACGCGTTTGTGTACCTGATATTATTGGGTAGAGACGTGAATTCCTTGAGCAGGCACATCGGTCAACTCTCTGTACTCATTCAAGTCCCACCAACATTTAACGTGACTTGTGAGATGGTTATGGGTGGGCAGGGATGGAAAAGAGAAGTCTCGGGATTCGTTTCAATGTGTCTGTCCAGTTGTGTGCTTGGGTGGAGCAACTGAGACCAGCGGGAGAGTTGCATCCTTTAACCGTTCCGTAGAGGGAATGGGAGCAGGTCTCCACAAATTTCAGTGTTGTGTCTACCCAGGTTTAGTCAGGGTGTGACTCCCTTCGGATGCTTGTCGTCCGGTTATACTCAGTTTGCTCAGTTGTTCTTTATTAAGTTTATGAGTACGTATTAATTGTTGTCGGCAGTTGGGGATCATCACTCGCCATTGTTAAGGTTCTCCTTCGGTAGCAGTTATCAGGAGACACTCCAATTGGCAACCTTTAGGATTAAGGGTTAGGTCGTGTCGATCACTGATTTTTCTAACTCCGCGATTTAGGGGTAAAGGAATACCACCAGTCTATTTTTCTAACTCCGCGTTGAAGGATTTTTGGACCCCAGCTAGTCTAGAGACTTCGGAGATGATCCAGTTGTTTTAGGTCAGGATGAGAATTGTCCATTTCAGACAGAGGTCATATGCCGACCAAGATGGTCACAGATTCGAGTTCGAAGTGGCAGATCATGTATTCCTACGGATTTTTTCCGATAAATGACGTGTTGAGTTTTGGGAAGCTTATCCCAGGATGGCAGGTCTTTTTAAGATCCTTAAGGCGAGTTAGTTTCGTTGACTTTAATTTGGCACTTTTGCCCAGATTATTGAGTTTCCACCCCGTATTTTTGTGTCGATACTTTGCAATTACCTTCATGACCTTTCTCGCTTGATTCAGCACCAGACCATTTAGTTCAAGCGCGATCTTTCGTTCACCAAGCAGCCAGTCGTAAAATTGGACCGGCAGGTGAAGAAACTTTGATCGAAGGTCTTGCAATCAGTGAAGGTGTTTTGGCACAGCCCGAATGGTGAAGAGATCACTTGGGAGGCCGAGGGCGAGATACGGAAGAAGTTCTCACATCTCTTGAAGGTATGCGTAGCAGTATATTTTTAAATTCGGGGACGAATTTCTTTAAGGGGGGAAGATTGTAACACCTTAGGATGTGTTTAGTGGCTAATTATATTTTAAATATATGGATTTTAATAAAAATTTTACCAAATTGAGTTTCAAATATTTTATCCTATTTAATGAGTATTTTATTAGAATTTTTCTAGGCTTGGACACACTTGTGCATGCAAATTAGGGCTTATTTGGGGTTAAACCATGATTAACAAGCATGGTGGAGTAACCCATTTTCCATAAGTTAATTAATTCTTATTAAGTATTTTGGGTTTTATTTATGCGTTTTTTTTTTGGAAATGATTTTCTTTGTTGACTTGGTGAGAGAGAGGGAGTATGGGCTTCATGGCATGAACCATGCTCATTTAATGAAGAGAGAGGGGGGTGTTTGACTTGTGCTCGCATTCTCACTCTCACTTCTTTCATTCTCTCTCTCTCTCTCTCTCACACACACACACACTCATCCACAGCAGCAGCAGAAGAAGAAGCCGCAACCCCACCAGCATCAGCAGCAACAGCAAGTAACAACAACAGCAACCAGTAGCAGCAGCAGCCCAAGCAACAGCAGCACAAGCAGCAGCAGCAGCCCCCAGCACAAGCAGCAACACCTCTTCTTCTTCTCCTCCTTTCTCCTTGCACCTAGGGTCTAGTAAGGTATAATCTCTGAGCCTAACTCTCTAGTTTGCTTAACTTGTGTAGAATTATCTTCGGTTTGTGTAAAATGTGAGATTTAGTGCTTGATTTGATGAATTGTGTGGACTTTTGTCCAAGTGATGTTAGTGTTGGTTAACCTAGCCTAATTAAGTGTTATTAGGGCCAAGTAAACCTAGATAAACCCCAGATTTCACCAAAATACCATAGGGTTTCATTTTGTGCAAAATTTAGCGTTTTGAAGTGAGATTTCACCTTTCTGTGATCTGCTATAGACCCGGGCACTTCAGATAAAATCTGAGTTAACAGTAAACTACTTGGGAGACCCTGACCACACCACCAGAGTAAGAGACCCCCATTCAACTTCCAGGCCGCCAGAATATTCCTTCTGGCCGCAAATTGCGGCCAGACTTGGGAGATAGGTGTTAGGGTTTTGTCTAGGGTAGTCTGTTGTGTTTCCCAGTGTCTTGGCATATGCAATTTTGTAAGTTTCTCTCTGTAGGAAAATCTGGGACGATATATCGCTTTTCTAGTACGTTTAGTTCGCGCGATACGCACGATACGTGAGTGGGTTCTGTGATCCAGCGTGTCGCGGCGTGTCGGGATAGTTTTAGACGCGTATACACACGTTTTAGCGTATCGTACACACGCACGCTTAGTTAGCGACGCGAGTTTCTCGTTTGATTTCGATATCGCGTTTTGCGAGATATTTTCTTATGTGGATTTTCTTTGTGTGAATTCTAGGTTCGCAGGCGGGTATGTGTAACGTTTTGAAAATCGTTTCGGTGAAATTTCGGAAAATCGGTAAAATAAGGGGGTTTTCTGTATAAAGTCAAAGTACAAATTTCTTAATTATAAAATTAAATATATATATTCTAGCTATGTAATTGCTAGTATTTGGTGTTTATTGAGCCACTGGTGAAATTTCAAATTTTCTGAAAATTTTCCGAAATTAATTATTTTAATATTATTTTAAGCCGTCACTAATACATTTAATTAGGGAAAATTATAAATTGGAATGGGTTGATACAAATTTTATAATTCATGACACACTAAACTGACATGTAAAATATTGTTTTTGAAACGATATGGTTTGCCAAAACGGTTTGGAAAATATCGAAGAAAAAGGGCTTAATTAGCGAAATTTGTGTTAATGGGAATTGGGGTAATACATTTATCTTTATCCCTAACCCACACACCCACACCTCACCTTCTCTCCCTCCCCGCATGTGGCCGGCCCCACTTGGACAGCCCCTCCCCTCTCTCTCTCTCCAATCACCTCACTTTCAAAAGAAAAGAAAAGAAAAGTAAAGAAGTCAATGTAGACTTTGACTTTCCCCCCACTTTCTCCACCTCACTCTATCTCCTCCTTCATTCCCCCACACCCCCTTGTAGCTGAAATTCCAGTAGCCCCTCTTTCCCTTGCTTCTTCCTCCTTCTTGTGCAAAGAAAACCCCAAAATTTCCACCAAAATCCAAAATAAAAACTCAAAACGAAAATCCAACTCCTACCCATTTCTCATTTGCCTTTCTAGCATGGATTTAGGAGCATGGAAGCTACTTTTGGAGGCTAGGATTTTCATGGTAGATCACTATTTGTGAGGTATAAATTTGTGCCCCATGGTTTGTTTGTTGATTAGTTGCTTAAATAATTTTGTTTATAAAGGTTAATTTGGTTGTTGTTGATTGTGTGTTTGAAAGTTCAAGAGAGTGGATTGTGATCAAGTTAGGGATTGTATTGTTTGATCATGGTTGTAATGGGTAGCTTACCATCTTAGGATTTGTAGAAATTAAACTAGTAGTTAGATTGCAAATTGTCGCATGGAAAATGTCTAAATTAAGTTATTTTGCTAACTAGGGTTTTTGGAAAATTATCAAATGCTTTAGATTAAAATATAATTATCGTTTCATGTCATTATTAATATTATAATGAGTGGTTTAATGCCTTTAGTTCATGAAAATCCAAGCTAAATTGTTGTTGTGCATTTTTGCTATAAAATTGTTAAAATTGGGTATACTGTAAACTAGAATTTTGGGGTTGATGAAATTTAATGAGATTAAATTATGGAAATTGTTTTTATAACTTATTTAAGATGTTTAATAAGTATTATGGCCGCTAGATTTGTTTAAACGTCGAGTTTTGTACTAAAACGGGTATTTTTTGCTTGCTAGATTTTCGGAAAAACGGCTTTGAAAGTGAATTTGGGGTTTTTGTGAATGTTAACCTATTTTATATTATAATTAGTGTTCTTGAATGCGCAAATGAGTGCGTTTTGGTTTTCCTCGTTGGTTTGACGTTTGTACATCCGACATCGAGGGCTGGTCTGGCTATTCTTGCATGTGTAGGCGATAGGTTTTGACCTATGCGTGATACGCGTGCCGATTTGATTTTCGTATGCCGTTTCGATTTCGAATTTGGTTTTAATGCGATACGGTAAGTTATGATATGTAGGTACCCCATGTGGACTTCGAGACGACAAGCAAGCGTGTGGCGACGTCGGCACCGGCAAGCGAGGACCAGGTGAGTAGATTTATATCTACGGGGAGAACTCGGGTGGATGGCGTATAGCACCCCCGCAGTTCGTGGTGATGTATACGAATAGGTATACAAATACACATATATTGATTACATTGTTGAGTTTGTTGATGATAAAGATAGATTTTAGGTGTGATTGGATAGGTTTAGTGTTGCGAGACCCTAGAGTAGAGGTTGCATCACATTTACACATACACACCCATACTTGCATACGTTCTTCTTTCATATGTGCTTATATTGTTATGTGTTCACATGGGTATGGGACTATGTGTTCACATACTGGATTTGAGGATAGTATTAGCATTTGAGATGAGTCGATAAGATTTGATTGAGACCACGAGAACGGTGATATGGCAGGATTCGTACTCGAGATACGTCCTGATATTATAGCGGATCTTGGGACGACGATACATGTGAATAGTGTTATACATTGAATAGTTGACATGTGATCGTGATATGAGATAAGATATGTTAAGATATTTATAATAGGTCGCATTAGGCGATGTATACCTCTTTATGCGATATATGATGATGATATCGGTTTGTATGAGACTGTAGATCAGCAGTTAGATCATGACTATATTAATGATTGATCCGCACTCTTGACTTGGGATGTCTGATTATTGATATGGTATCGGATATGATATTATTGAGGCGGGATCACCGACTATACATATACAGGTATGTATATGTATCGACTCAGATGTTAGGCGGTTTCCTTACCTGTAGTTCAGCTTGTTAGTTCAGCCGTATAGTTTAGTATAGTTGTTAGACTGGATTAGACTCGTACCTATTTCAAAACTAATGGATCGTGGGTATTTTAAAAGACAGGTCAAAGGATTCTACGGATATTTCAAAAGGCGTATCTTTTCATAAAAACACCGTAGCCCTTATTTCCAAAACCCCACGATTTGTGTTATTTCAAATGGCACCATAGTATGACGTATATATATATATATATATATATTAAATGCAGATTATTTACCATTGTGTCTAATATTCAGCTTCCGCTCATTATTGTTGTTCGCCCAGCATCGCATACTTACATTGCTATTTCATATTGCATTGTTGATATTATGCTGTTAGGACACCAGCACCATTACCGATGATGCGTATGTACCACGTACACTTACTTGCCGGCTCACACACATCTTCATCGGTAATTGCCATGTCACGTACACCTTAGAAAATATTATTGCTTGATTTAGCTTGTTGGTTAGTAGTTTGACATGATATTAGTGTACCTGCCTTATATGCCAGTTTAGACATTGTAGTTATTACTTGTCACTTCATGCATACTGTTATTCCTTGTTATGCCGCATTCATGGATTCTCATGCATATATTCACTATTTTACGTGCTATTGAGGTTTTGGATTCGGATTTCCATGAGATTTTCTGGATTTGGGGGAAAACCGCAAAACTTATACAAACTTCTCTTCTCTCTTTTTAAATGAAAAGCGCGGTTTTCCCATGATGTATGAGTCGTCCACCATGAGTTTGCTGATGGATTTTAAGACCCGAGTTCAAGGAGTGGAGGAACCGTTTCGGGTACATGGTAGACCCGGTGCGGTACCCCGGGGCAAGAGGATCGCAGATGATGGCGTTGAGCCTGGCAGGGGAGCACTACCGACCGGTGATTTTACCCGACGCGTCGAATATTCGGAGGATACCGTCGTTGTCTTGAGATGGATGGTAGGGGCCGGTCTGGACTGACGGCGCCCTAGATATTAAGATTGAGACATTGAGATTTCGAGATATTGTGGTACTGAGATTTGATGATATAGGCCAGTCCGAATAGCCGGAGCCTGAGATTTTGAGACATTGAGATTTATATTTTGTGTCGATGCTAGACACTGTTTATGCTGATTTCATTTATGATACCTCTTTTAAAAAGATATAGAAATCTCACTAAGTTATGAAAGCAGTTTTCTCCAGTACATGCATTCTGTTTCATGCATTCATACATCATCCATATGATACATTGCTACTTGAGGCACTGACACGAGCACTTGGTATTACCGTTGTTTATAGGTATACCCTGGCTGTTGTTATAGGCTGCTGGTTATATATTTGAGGATATATTATGATTGTATGACTTAGGATTGCGTTGTTCATGCGATTTCTGTTCGTAGATGTTTCTATTCACGAGTTGGCAACTCACCCCTATTGTGCAACAGTTTCTTGCAGGTTTTCCCGTACAGGTTTCATTACGGCTTTGCTGGTACTACTTCCATTTCCGGGTGATTTGCTAGTAAGTGGGTTTATTGTATCGTACCCATCAGTATACTTGGTATATATTATTACTCAGTTGTATCTAGAAGTTCCATCAACCAAACATGTATTTATTTTGAGATAGAGACCAGTGATGTTATTCTTTCGACCTTAGAGTCGCGCGTTATATTTCTTGTGGTTTTGAGTTTCCTTTTGAGTTTTGATCCTCGCCGTTGGCGTTGTATATTATATTGCTTGTGTGGTTGTGACCGTCGATTGGCGAAGAGCTAGCTCCCGCTTGGGGATGCCTTTTATTGATTTCGTATACTATTCATGTTGTATCCCGTTTGGGGGCCAGTATTTACAAAGGAGACTCTGCCGAAATTTTCAGGAAATATTCGATGTTTTAAAAATGCATAATTCGGCTTATGCTATTAAAACTACTTGATTTAAATTGGTTTCCTTCACTCTACTACTTTTCTTGGTTTGGATTTCTGAGTTTTCGGCTTACTTAGATTACGTACACCTCGAGACGTTTCGTAGTCGAAGTGTCGGTCATGTTCCGTACTTTCGGGTCGTGACAAAGTTGGTATCAGAGCGTTAGGTTTTACTTTCGGAGCGTAGGATGACCCTTGGTTGATGGAATAGGTGACTAAAGTAGAGTGACGTAGCGTGGGTATGTTCCGCGGCATACTTATGATACGCTACTCTACTTAAGAAGCCTTAGGATGTACATTTCTTTATTCAGTATTATATTCATTCCTGATCTAGCCTCATCGGTACCAGTTATGGTTTGCTCCCACGATTATGGGCAGGGAGAGCTACAGCTAGAGTTGCGGTCAGCACGAGCTCGTCACGAACGAGGACTGACCAAGGCGTGATTCCAGGGACATACGATTGCATTGAGAGGCATCGTCTGATTGTGTTTTCGCGCCATGAGCGTTTGACAGGTCGCTTTTACGAGATTTCTCGGATGTGCCGATCAGTACCAAAGGATCGAACCAATGGTAGAGGCCAGCCAGATTTTGATGACCGTTGGCGTATTGCTTACTCCTGATGATTGAGGCACTGTTCAGTGTGCAGACGAGTGAGCTAGTCATTGCTGCGAACGACGAGATATCGCCCCAGATGTTGGAGCTATTGCAGTATGAGTTGTACTAAGGGAGGATAGAAGGTCGCTAGCCACCGAGGATGAATGACTAGGACATGTGGTTCGTTCGCTACCATGATGCGAGGTCATCAGATAGATTGATTCCAGCTAGAGACGACTTCACACGGAGACGTTGAGAGTCGACAGAGACGATCGAATGTCAGAAACCTATTATTCCAAGTTTAAAGTATTCGGAAAGACATGCAGGCAATTCTATGGACCCTCTAGAAGAATGAAACCCTAACTCGACTTAATGACCGTGTGAAAGCCTTTGAACCTTAGGGTTTGCGGCAGTTCCGCGGCGCCATTAGTGAGGCTTGGGTTTGCCCTTCTACGGCTGGACCATCGATGCTGTGGTACGTACACGATACTGTTAAACTGTACCCAAGATGTTGAGCTCTTGGGGGATTATGAGGTTTTGACAAATCGATCGGATGGTTCGATTTCATTCGGATGCCAGGTGGTGAGATGCATTTCTTGGGAGACTCCATATACAAGGATAGCCGTAGGAGCTCAGTCCATGCAGCCGTTCCGGGACGAGAACAGATCTAGTAAGGGACGATGACTTCCGGACAGTTCAGCAGAGACGAGATTTGGGAGAGATCTCGACAGGACCTTTCTGGAATGAATTACAAGAAGACTTGGACCCAGGAGTGGTCATGTTACGCACACCGGCAGGCCAGAGTTCAGGATCGTCGACGAGACATGCTATGAGTGACCACGACAGTTGGCCAGAGGTTCTTATAGGAAGTGCTTGCGCGGGACTATTCCGCCATACTTGATTTTGGTATTTTGAGCGATCTATTTGCATGATTTGGTTTTGATGATTGAGTTTCATGATATCGTTTTCAGGCACCATGGTTGCACCTACTGAGTAATTACGATTTTTGCACAGTTGTTGCACTTGAGATAGTTTTCGTGCTTTGGTTTCTCATGCTTGTGATTATATAGATTTCATATAGTTGAGTTGATTTGTGCGTATATACGCATACGATTTGGTTGTTGCACTCGGTATAGTTCACATATGCTTGGAGTGCAGCGATACGCATTTTGTGCACTTAGATGCACTGGACTTCGATTTCGATTGTGATGCTCGATATTGATTTTGTGCACCTTGTGCACCTGATTGGATTTTGTGCATGTTCGGCGCTTGATATTGGATTTCATGATTTCGTGCCTGATAGATGCACCTGCCTTGGATTTTCGCGCATGTTGAGCTCATGGTTTGAGATGCAATTTTGGTGCACACCAGATGCACTAAATTGAGATTTTTCGTGCATGTCTGATGCACCTGATTTTGCTGTCAGGCACACACATTGCCTATGACAGATACTTCGTGCACACCCGATGCACTTAAATCTTGTTTCTGTGAACTTGTATGGCATGTATATGGATTTTTATTTCCGTGCGCACCAGACGCACGTAATATTCATATGCGTATTTTAGGATTGATTTCTTATAGAGCAATACGTTTTTATTCTATTTGCTATGTGTTTTCGTACTGAGCAGGACTAGTCAGAGGACAATAACTGAATGTATTTTGCATGCATTGATAGCTATCGAAGGGAATTCTAAAAAAAGCGAGCTATGGTCTCAGTATTTACCTACGTGTCTGATATGACACGAAACGTTTAAAACAAGAAAACCCTTCCAAGTTGTTTCCAAAAACGGCGGAACGTACATTTCAAACAAAAGGTATATATGTATATGGTTATTTTCTTATGATAGACGTCCGCCACTGTGCAGTGTTATGCGCATTGCACAGCGACTTTAAGAGATTTGGCATGCATTTTCTTCAGATATTTACATATATAGATTTGATATTTACGTGTATAGTTTCGAGTTATATCATATTGGTTTTGTATTGGATTTGATATTTGTGTCTTTACCATGACTCCGAGGATTGCGAGATGCTTGACGGAGTTTTGATATTGAGTTATATGCTCATTTTTCATGCGCATACGCTGCGCTACGACTTGTTTTATGTATTTACGATTTCGGAGCCCTGACGACTTGATCGTTTTGCTTAGATGTTTTAGTATTTGGGGGGAGTTTTAATTTAAATTCGGGGACCGAATTTCTTTAAGGGGGGAAGATTGTAACGTTTTGAAAATCGTTTCGGTTAAATTTCGGAAAATCGGTAAAATAAGGGGGTTTTCTGTAAAAAGTCAAATTACAAATATCTTTATTAAAAAATTAAATATACATATTTTTGCTATGTAATTGCTAGTATTTGGTGTTTATTGATCCACTGGTGAAATTTCAAATTTTCTGAAAATTTTCCGAAATTAATTATTTTAATATTATTTTAAGCCGTCACTAATACATTTAATTAGGGAAAATTACAAATTGGAATAGGTTGATACAAATTTTATAATTCATGACACACTAGACTGACATGTAAAATATTGTTTTTGAAACGAAATGGTTTGCAAAACGGTTTGGAAAATATCGAAGAAAAAGGGCTTAATTAGCGAAATTAGTGTTAATGGGAATTGGGGTAATACATTTATCTTTTTCCCTAACCCACACACCCACACTTCACCCTCTCTCCCTCCCCCCATGTGGCAAGCCCCACTTGGACAGCCCCTCCCCCTCTTTCTCTCTCCAATCGCCTCACTTTCAAAAGAAAAGAAAAGAAAAGAAAAGAAAAGAAGTCAATGCAGACTTTGACTTTTCCCCCACTTTCTCCACCTCACTCTCTCTCCTCCCTCATTCCCCCACACCCCCTTGCAACTGAAATTCCAGCAGTCCCCCTTTCCCTTGCTTCTTCCTCCTTCTTGTGCAAAGAAAACCCCAAAATTTCCACCAAAATCCAAAATAAAAACTCAAAACCAAAATCCAACTCCTACCCATTTCTCATTTGCCTTTCTAGCATGGATTTAGGAGCATGGAAGCTACTTTTGGAGGCTAGGATTTGCATGGTAGATCTCTATTTGTGAGGTATAAATTTGTGCCCCATGGTTTGTTTGTTGATTAGTTGCTTAAATAATTTTGTTTATAAAGGTTAATTTGGTTGTTGTTGATTGTGTGTTTGAAAGTTCAAGAGAGTGGATTGTGATCAAGTTAGAGATTTTATTGTTTGATCATGGTTGTAATGGGTAGCTTACCATCTTAGGATTTGTAGAAAGTAAACTAGTAGTTAGATTGCAAATTGTTGCATGGAAAATGTCTAAATTAAGTTATTTTGCTAACTAGGGTTTTTGGAAAATTATTAAATGCTTTAGATTAAAATATAATTATGGTTTCATGTCATTATTAATATTATAATGAGTGGTTTAATGCCTTTAGTTCATCAAAATCCAAGCTAAATTATTGTTGCACATTTTTGCTATAAAATTGTTAAAATTGGGTATATTGTAAACTAGAATTTTGGGGTTAATGAAATTTAATGAGATTAAATTGTGGAAATTGTTTTTATAACTTATTTAAGATGTTTAATAAGTATTATGGCTGCTATATTTGTTTAAACGTCAAGTTTTGTACTAAAACGGGTAATTTTTGCTTGCTAGATTTTTGGAAAAATGGCTTTTAAAGTGAATTTGGGGTTTTTGTGAATGTTAACCTATTTTATATTTTAATTGGTGTTCATGAATGCGCAAATGAGTGCGTTTGTGTTTTTCTCGATGGTTTGACGTTTGTACATCGACATCGAGGGTGGGTTTGGCTATTCTTGTATGCGTAGGCGATAGGTTTTGACCTATGCGTGATACGCGTGCCGATTTGATATTCGTATGCCGTTTCGATTTCGAATTTGCTTTTAATGCGATACGGTATGTTATGATATGTAGGTACCCATGTGGACTTCGAGACGACAAGCAAGCGCGTGGCGACGTCAGCACCAGCGAGCGAGGACCAGGTGAGTAGATTTATATCTACGGGGAGAAGTCGGGTGGATGGCGTATAGCACAACCGCAGTTCGTGGTGATGTATACGAATACGTATACACACATATATATATTGATTATATTGTTGAGTTTGTTGATGATAAAGATAGATTTTAGGTGTGATTGGATAGGTTTAGTGTTGCGAGACCCTAGAGTAGAGGTTGCACCATATTTACACACACCACCCATACTTGCATACATTCTTCTTTCATATGTGCTTATATGGGGTTATATTTTTATGTGTTCACATGGGTATGGGACTATGTGTTCACATACTGGATTTGAGGATAGTATTAGGATTTGAGATGAGTCGATAAGATTTGATTGAGACCACGAGAATGGTGATATGGCAGGATTCGTACTTGAGATACGTCCAGATATTATAGCGGATCTTGGGACGATGATACATGTGAATAGCGTTATATATTGAATGGTTGACATGTGATCGTGATATGAGATAAGATATGTTAAGATATTTATAATAGGTCGCATTAGGCGATGTATACCTCTTTATGACGATATATGATGATGATATCGGTTTGTATGAGGCTGTAGATCAGCAGTCAGATCATGACTATATTAATGATTGATCCGCACTCTTGACTTGGGATGTCTGATTATAGATATGGTATCAGATATGATATTATTGAGGCGGGATCACCGACTATACATATACATGTATGTATATGTATCGACTCAGATGTTAGGCGGTTTCCTTACCTGTAGTTCAGCTTGTTAGTTCAGCCGTATAGTTTAGTATAGTTGTTAGACTAGATTAGACTCCTACCTATTTCAAAACTAACGGATCGTGGGTATTTTAAGAGACAGGTCAAGGGATTCTACGGCTATTTCAAAATGCGTATCTTTTCTTAAAAACACAGTAGCCCTTATTTCCAAGACCCCACGATTTGTGTTATTTTAAATGGCACCATAGTATGACTTATATATATATTAAATGCAGATTAGTTGCCGTTGTGTCTAATATTCAGCCCCCGCTCATTATTTCTGTTCGCCCCGCATCGCATACTTACATTGCTATTTCATATTGCATTGTTGATATTATGCTGTTAGGACACCAGCACCATTACCGATGATGCGTATGTACCACGTACACTTACTTGCCAGCTCACACACATATTCATCGGTAATTGCCATGTCACGTACACCTTAGAAAATATTTTGGCTTGATTTAGCTTGTTAGTTAGTAGTTTGACATGATATTAGTGTACCAGCCTTATATGCCAGTTTAGACATTGTAGTTATTACTTGTCACTTCATGCATACTGTTATTCCTTGTTATGCCGCATTCATGGATTCTCATGCATATATTCACTATTTTACGTGCTGTTGAGTTTTTGGATTCGGATTTCCATGAGATTTTCTGGATTTGGGGGAAAACCGCAAAACTTATACAAACTTCTTCTCTCTCTTTTTAAACGAAAAGCACGGTTTTCCCATGATGTATGAGTCGTCCATCATGAGTTTGTTGATGGATCTCGAGACCCGAGTTCGAGGAGTGGAGGAACCGTTTCGGGTACATGGTGGACCCGGTGCGGTACCCCGGGGCAAGAGGATCGCAGATGATGGCGTTTAGCCTGGCAGGGAAGCACTACCGACCGGTGATTTTATCCGACGCGTCGGATATTCGGAGGATACCGTCGTAGTCTTGAGATGGATGGTAGGGGCCGGTCTGGACTGACGGCGCCCTAGATATTGAGATTGAGACATTGAGATTTCGAGATATTGAGGTACTGAGATTTGATGATACAGGCCAGTCCGGATAGCCGGAGCCAGAGATTTTGAGACATTGAGATGTATGTTTTGTGTAGATACTAGACACTGTTTATGCTGATTTCATTTATGATACCTCTTTTAAAAAGATACAGAAATCTCACTAAGTTATGAAAGCAGTTTTCTCCAGTACATGCATTCTGTTTCATGCATTCATACATCATCCATATGATACATTGCTACCTGAGGCACTTACACGAGCACTTGGTATTACCGTTGTTTAGAGGTATACCCTAGCCATTGTTATAGGCTGCTGGTTATATATTTGAGAATATATTATGATTGTATGACTTTGGATTGCGTTGTTCATGTGATTTCTGTTTGTAGATGTTTCTATTCACGAGTTGGCAACTCACCCCCGTTGTGCAACAAAGAGAGACTATTATGGGATGGTTGAGTATGAGATACTACAACCAGTGTTATCAGATGGCCCTAGTGCAAGTGGGAGATTGTTAGTTATATGTATGCCCTAGAGGCCATTACTATACATGTTTTGCATATCGTAGTGGATGCTTGGACATATATAGGGATGACTTTGTTGATCGACATGATAGTATGCTATCTGGTTACTCTTTACCTTAACGTGTATGCAGAATGTCTCTCTGTTACATGTTGGTAAAGCCCTTAGGATGTGTACTTGACTACCTGGACTGTGATGCGGATCATACTAGTGGGGACATGGTAGTCCATAAGTACATCCTTCAAGGTCCCTAGTCGTGGGTATATCGAGACGGGGCATCGATATACCAGAGTAGACTAGCGTATACCATCTCGACCCATACAGATGGGCGATGGATGATCCCATATCCATTGGTGTTTGACATAAGAGATGATATACGGGTGCTCAGTGGAGACTGGGTACACTGGACGGACTCGCCAAAAACTCCCAGATGGTATTATACCTTACTTCAGATGGCAGTTCTCTGGTGACACTGGTACAGGTTAGTCTGTAGACCCGAGATCGTCATAGAGTCTTGTGTGATTCCCACTGTGCTTTGATTTCCACCTTACCTCGTCCAAAAGGGCGTGCAAAACAGTGGTTTTTGGGTACAGTCCCGAGTCACATGGAGGCAATGAGCGATAGGAGGGGTTTCATCTCTCCCGGTATTGGGGGTTGATGTTGCGCTGTGCTCGATTGGCCATAACAGGGAAGTACCTGGCCAGGGCTGGTTTAAAGATTTACTGGTAAGTATTACCCGTAGTTTCTCGACCCGTTATGCGCCTCATATCGGCACGACTTATCGGTTATTGGGGTCTGACGTTTACCACCCCTAGACTTGATATGCGACATATCAGACGAGGAGACCAGACTGTACGGTAGTGTCACTGTCAGGCTTTTTGCAGGAGTTGGAGCGGGCTTGCTTGCTGATCTTCTGATCGCTAAATACCCGGGTAGCCGTTACGTCCAGCTAGTACCGCTGACGGCTTGTCGGTGCTTGATATGATCATCACCTACTGCCGGCGTATTGACGAGTCTTTAGAGTCCTACATAGAGGTTGTACTAGCTCAGGCAAAACGAGATAGGAGCACATATGTGATATGTACGGGACCGAGAATGATACGAGTATGTGATACCGTATTCTATTCTCGCGATGATTGTAACGATTGGTTGTATACGATATAACCTAGTTATCGAATCAAGTGTTGATTCGATAAGTCGATACATAGATATTAGTCGGTTATATGCGATATGACCGGATCGTTAAATCAAGTGTTGATTTAATGATTTAATGTATAATTATTTATTTGATATATTACTTTACATTAACTAGTATTGGTTCACTTAAGATTGATTTTCTCACTTAATGTGCACAAGTTGTATATGTGATATATTTTTGTGCATAAGTTTGTATCAAGTTTGATGATACATGCAAACTTGGATGTCTTTGTAACTTACACTATATTTAGGTTAATGGTAAAGGTTTTTAATTCATTTTGTAATTCAAAAATGGTGCTCATTTTTGAATTTGCTTGAAGCTCATGAAGCTTTCAAGCATCTTTGACAAAGTCCACCATTTTTGTTTTGCATCACATTTTCATTAACCTAACCATTCACCTAAACTCTAGTTTAGTCTCTACAATGGTTTAACTCACCCATGGTTGCATTATGATAGACATCACCTGATAATTCTTTTTTGATTTCTTATTCATATTCTTTTCTCTTCTTCTTCTTCTTGAAGAAAAGGAAAAGCTTGCTAGAAAATTATCATGTGATGAATCCAAGTGAGAAATCAAAATCTAAAGAGTACCCACTTCCTATCTCACCATCCTCTACTAGACTATCACCTTAGTCTAGGGTGTTTGCTTCACTAATTCTATGGTTAGTGAGGTAGAACCTTGAGTCCGTATTCCCTCGACGTAGATCATCTTCGGCATCGAAGACTTCAAGCGATCCCGTTGCAACTTCTCAAGGAGCCGTCTGAGAGTCCGGGAGTTGGATGATCGCAGCGAAGGTACATCATCACGGAGCTTTGGAAGTGGTGGACCGGATCTACAAAGGTTGTAGTCCCTTTCCTTTAGTGTAAATGTGATTTACTTGCTTTTGATTCGCCTAATCTCTAGTTAACGATCTTGCTTCGGGTTGTTAGGCACCTAAAAATTTTAATCCGGCATGGTCAATGTCTTGTAGAGCTTCCTTAGTATGCCTAGTAACCCTACAGTGGTATCAGGGCCTAGCTAGAGCTTTAGGCGATGTGTAGACGATGTTAGAAACCCGATCGAACCCCGAAACCCTAATCGATATCCCTTTCTGTTCATTTTCTGAAATTGTGGATTTTTCCAGATTAAAAATATCCAAAAAATTCAGCAGGCTTTTCTAAGAGTTACTGTGCAGCGCGTGCCCGTAACTCGACAGAAGCGCCGCGGAACCACGGCCCCACCATGGTATTTGCGGCGGTTCTGCGGCCAATGTGTTGAATCAGGGCACGTGGTTTGCACAGTAATTTCTCTCTGTTTGTGCTGTGTTTTCTGGGAATTTTTAATATTTACTCAAGAATTGAGTTTTCTGGGTTGTATTGGGGACTCGGTGTTTCGATCGGGATGTTTAACTTCTTCTATAGGTTTTTCCGGATTATTTTCGAATATGTTAAAAAAGTTCGACCGGATATAAATACCCACTTTTTCCCCTGTAGGGAAATTTCCAAGTGTTGGATCTTTCCGTAGTTTAAGAACGTTCGAAGTAGTGCAAGTAACGCGATGGACCCTCTAGAAGACAACAAAGCTTAACTCGATTATGTGACCATCTTGAACTGCCCTTTGAACCTTAGGGTTTAGGGCAATACGGCGTGCCACATGTGAGGCGTTGGCTTAACCCTTCTATGGCTGGACCGTTGGTGCTGTGGCATGAAATGGATGTTTTTAAACTTATTTCATGTGTCGAGCTGTTTCGGGAAAACTTGGGTGTTTGATAGTTCGATCGGAAAGTTTAACATTTTCTGTTTATCTGGAATGTGATACAATATTTGGAATTCACAAGTAGTTATGAGATAACTAATATGGATGTTATAAACATAGCAGTTTAGTCTCATTTGATCGGTTGCCACGGAATTTTGATGTGATCAAAAGTCCGTCGCAATCACGTAGCGTACGCGGATACTCGCCGGATAAACTTAATAGACAGCCATGCCCCATAGCCCCGACCAAGTGACTGTAGGAGGATCCCGTCGCCGAAAGCATCCGTTCGGGTGCTCGCGGCAGCGGTGTTCCGCCTTAGTACACTTCATCGACGGCGTCCGGGGGTGCGGCCGTCTACTAAAGTTTGCGACGAGCATTCGATCTCATATCAGGAATCTTGTTAATTGCCCGACTAGATATTGAAAAGTGTTTTCGATAATGAGACTAAAATGCGGGGTTTATAACTGTTAGGCATGCGATGTCTAAGGTGGTTGCGGATTCCAACTGTTGTAGTTTTATACTTTCTTTTCTGTGACCGTAAGTGTAATATGTGATATCGCCGGTTTCGTTGCTATATGTCAACGACAATTGGGATGCGCATATTTACTTACGTTGATGACATGTGATGTTATGTGTTGCTGGATATGTTATATTGGATCGTCGCGTTTTGAATAGCCGGGGGTTTTATGTGAGATGAGAGTTTTTATTTTCATTCATGTAAAATTATTTGTATGTAATATTCTTTTATTGGGGCACTTCCGGGTCGAGGTTGCTGTCACCATTTGTATATTATTTACTTTTCCGCACTAGGATAGACCCAAGGAGGAGGGCACAAATAACCGGGTTCTAGAGTCCAGTGGGAGACCAACTCGAGGAGTCGAGCCAGGGTCTCCTAACTCTAGAATTGGTAGGGTTGCTTGCCGCTCTCGTAGGGGTCTAGGGGTGTGGGTTTGGCTATTCATCGCGACCGTGGAATCCGTGTTTTATACTGGCTCGTATTAAAAACACGGACGTCCTAGTATATCTAATGTTTCATATGTTTCTTCTGCTGCGATATCTGTGATGTGATCATTTGATGTTCTGTGATAAATACTGTATATAGTATATATGATATATTATATAGACGTTACTTATGTTTTACACCCGCGCTAGCCTTGCCCCGCTCTGCCGTTAGTTACCTAACCTAACGGTGCACGAGGGGACATCGAGGCGAATGCGGATAGCATAAGTGTACGTCGTATTTATCTGTGATGTTTAGGTGACCTAAATGATGGGACTTCATTAATATGATTAATGAAATAAAAGAAACCTAAAAGATGTTGTGGAATCGAATTTTCAAAAATAGGTAGCTACAGTTCTTGCTTTGCATCGCGGTGTTCCTTGTAGAACATCCTGCACCTTATTCGATAAGGAAAAGGCCGAGATCCCTTCACCGGGAGTGACCCCTTTAGCAATAACTGGCAGATGCTGTTAGTGTATATGCCCTAGAGGCCATTACTGTATCATACTAGTTTGTATATTACTTGATGGAAGCTTGGGATATTCACCTTGTATAAACAATCTTGCTCAATATAGTAGTATGCTACTTGGTTTGTTTCTACTTCAATGTGTACTTGTGTTTATTTCAGTATATTACTTATACGCATTAGTGGAGCCCTTAGGATCTTTGCTTGATTACCAGCGTTGTGATGGCAGTCACACTAGTGGGGGCTGGGTAATCTATAGGCACATCCTTATACAGGTCCCTAGTCGTAGGACTATCGAGATAGGGCATCGATACTCCGGAGTAGACTAGCGTATGCGCTTCTCATCCCAGTGTGGGAGATGGTCTGTCCCACAGCCATCAGTACGTCGTACTGGAGATAGTATACGGGTGCTCGTTGGGTTACGAGTACACTGGACAGGACTCGTCGGGAACTGAAAGGTTGGTATTATACCTATCGTCAGTTATCAGTTCCCAGGTGACATGAGTACAGCTTAGTCCGCTGACTTGACACTGGCACTTCGCCTCGAGTGTGTTCCCACTGCACTTTGATCACTACCCTACCACGGTTCAAAGGAGTCGTGCAAACAGGTGGTGATTGGGTGCAGTCCCGAAGCACTTGGAGGCAGTGACGGTTAGACAGGATTCGTCTCTCCCGGTATTGGGGGTTGACATCGCGCTGTGTCTAGGAGAGCCATTACACGAGTAGTCCCTGGCCAGGGCAAGCGAGATATACTGGTAGGTTCCAGTGTTATCTCAGGGTGTTTTGGGCTTCACTCCGACACGACTTGTACCGCTATTTGGGGACTGACGTTTTACCGCCCCCTAGGCCCGACATGCGATGTATCAGACGAACAGACCGGACTGTACGGAGAATGTCACATTCAGACTCAGTAGGAGTTCAGATGGGGTTTCACCTCGTCAGCCTTCTTGTCGGCATCTACCTGGGGACCGTTACGCACAGCTAGTGCCGCTTGCGGTCTGTGGTTAAACCCACTGCCAGCGTAGTGTCGAGTCTTTAGAGTCCCACACAGAGGGTATTCGCCTCTGGGCAAAACAGAGTAGAGGTCGCATGGTTTTGCGACAGGGTTCGTTCTCATCCGCGCACTTGTGCACGTTTGGAGTCCGGACGGATTATACTGGCAGGCTCTGGTTTGAGCCAGATACCGGTATATGTTTTGAGGGTTGCTTTTATATCTTGGTGTTCTTGTTCCTCGGAACGAGAATGCAGGTGTGTATGCACAGTTGCTTGAGGCGGAGGATGAGGTATTTCATTAGGGTTTCGAAACGGGTGCGTATGCACAGTTGACAGTTATCTTTTTCCAAACCCTAATGGATTTATGAATTATCTATTAATAATAGTAATTAAATGAGAATTTTGTTATGGTTGATTTTGTTGACTTGTTGACCATGGTTGACTTGTTGACCATGGTTGAATGTTGACCACCATCATGCTTTAAAAAGTCCTCCTTGATTTATGCTTACATTTCATTAAATGAAGCATGGTAGTGGTCATTCCAAATTACCATCAACTATTCTCATTTTCAATTATTATTATTAGATAATTCTTTTCTTTTGGCATTATGGTTGCAAGAAAGAAAAGATTGCTCATTATCTCATTTAGCTTCTCTCTCCTCTCTTCATCTTCTTCTTCCTCTAGCAAAGAGAAACCATCTCATGTGTTGAGAATCCTTCTCTTTAAAAGGAAAAGCAAACCCTAGTCACTCTCTACTCATTCTAGGCCAAAGGTTTAGCAAGCCGGAAACCCTAGTTCACTCAAAGATCGAGGAAGAGCCCAAAGGTCGAACCTTCGAGGTGGATCCATCTTCGACGGAAGAAGGCGACGAAAAGAGAACCATCAACCTCTACAAGATTTCAAGAAGAAGGAGTTCAAGTTTAGGTATAACCTTCATCCGAGTAGCTAACTCCCTTTAGCGTTTTTGCTAGTTTAGTTTAGACACGATCCCGACCTTGTTTAGTCCATGTTGCCTCTTGCGATAAAAATTTGTTTTTTATACCGTTTCCGCCTCCCCGTAAGCACCGGGGGTCGCAATATGGACTTACAGTGGTATCAGAGACTAACTAAACTTAAACTAGCTTGGTAGCGAAGTGTATGGAAGTTCGAAACCGAAAAATCACAGAACCGGAAAAACCAAAACCCTAAGTTTCTGTTGAAATTTTTTCTGCTCAAAATGAAAAACTTTATACTTGTAAATTCGGCTCAGGGTTTTGTTTGAACAGCCAAGAAAAACGATGCACTAATTCACTTAAACCGCCGCGCTTCCGCGGCACGAGGTAGGCATGTGCCGCGGAAGCGCCGCAGTTTAGTTTCCTCTCTGCATCGTTTTTCGTGCAGTGTTCTTCTGGTGGGATTTTGGGATTTTTAAGATGTATTATATGTACCCAGATTTTCCAGAACAGAAATTCACTTTTGGGGTCCTATAATTCCGTATTTTTTCCGAACTTCACTGCGCTTTGGCTATGTTGGTTATATCTATGATGTTTGCATGTATTGAACGTCGGCTAATCGCTATAAGTCGATTAGTCGGGGTTATACATGATCTGAGTTTGATGTTGGATTGTGTATATGAATGTGTTGGACTGTCGCGGGTGAATAGCCGGGGTGGATGTGAGATGAGCTTTTGTTTTTCTTTCATTCATTGTAAATGTAAATTGATGTAATAATTTTATTTGTTTGGCCGCACAACCGGGTCGGGGTTGTAGCCGTCATTGTATAATTCTTTTTACTGTTTTTGCTCCTAGGATAGACCCATGGAGGGGTGCACAAACTACCGGGTACTTGGCGGGTAGTTTGCCGCACCCGTAGGGGTCTTGGGTGGGGTATTTGGCTATTCACCGCGACCGTGTAATCCGCTTTTCGTTGCAGGCTCGAAAGGATTGCGGATTGCTAGTATATCCAATGTATTCATCTGTGATCTGTAATGTCTATCATTGCTTTCTATTTAGGCGTTGCTTATGTTTTACAGCCGCGCTAGCCCAGCCCCCGCTCTGTCGTTAGTTAAGTAACCTAACGAGTGATGACGGGACCCCGTGGCGAATGCGAATGGCATAAGCGTACGTCATATTTTGGTTGTTTTCTGCAATGGTAGGATTAAATGATGGGACGCATTAAAAGAACTAATGCAAGAATATCACGCATTAAAAGAACTAATGCAAGATAATAAACCAAGTTAAAGTCGTTGGAACACTTTCGAAAAACCACTCGGTTCTTTTCAAAACTAACTTTTTAAATGCGGAGCTTGAGCCACTCCTTCTAAAAGCTATCTCGTTCCATCGATTATATCAAGTTCACTACGTTCACGGTTTCGCCAAAACCATTCGTAGCCCTCCATCATTTCAGTTAAATATACGGTAGTATTCAAGCTATGTATTTTGACCTCACGCCAAGGCATAGTGATTGGTAGCTGCCGGATATTTATCTGTTGCATAGATAGAATGCGTTGTTTTGAGACAGTCGTACCACCATTTTGGCCTACGTCAAGGGTAGGTACGGGTGGATTCAAATCAACCGGGATAATGATGGGAAGAACTTGACATGTGACTTATGACATTTTGACCTCATGCCAAGGTCATAAGAGCATGGGGCAAAAATCCACATCGGGAGTTTCATAAGTACTGAAACTTGCTAGATTTGCATACCATTTGGAGTGTGATGATTATGGTAGGATTCCTTCATTTTCGTCACGCGATGATATTTGGATCCCGATCCTACTGTGAGTATATGCTACTCCTCGGGAAATTTCTCACTAAACGATCAATGCTATAAACCTAGTAGGTGCCTAGAAAGGTGTTAGCGGGGCTACGCCCCCAGGGAAAAGAGGTTATTTAATTAAGGAACTTCGCGAAAGCGTTGGAAAACCTCCCTCGAAGTACCGACACTGGCCTGGCTGAACGGTTAAGCAAGTATTGTACGGTGGGATTGATCCCGGCTAATTCTTCCTTTGTGGTTTGAGGAGGGATTCGAGAGACAGTGGGAGCCATCCTGTTTAGACAAATTAAAAACCATTCTAAACTTGCAAGAGCATCGTGCTAAGTGTTTCTTCTCTCCCCCTGCAGCGACCAAATCGAAATGACTGGACTTAAGTTACTTCTAGATAAAAACATACTGACAGGGCCAAACTACAAAGATTGGCTCAGGAATGTCAAATTGGCAATCGCTTACGACAAGCTGGGGTATCTTCTTACCACCAAAGCTCCCCCCGTCCCAGGTCCCACCTCCAGCATCGCGGATAAGGAAATCCGTACGACTTGGGAGATTGACAGCGCGAAGGCCAGGTGCCTCGTACTTGCCTCGATGGACAACGACCATCAGAGGAGGCACGAGAATATGGATTTGGAATCCATATTTCTTCATACAAAAGAACTGTATGGAGAGCAGTCTCGTATCGCAAGATACGAAGTGTCGAAGAAGTTATTTTCGACTAAGTTGGCCGTCGGATCATCGGTAGCGGATCACGCGCTTAAGATGATTGGCTACACTGAGGAGCTCGCGGAACTTGGGACCACGTTGGACAGTGAACTCTATACGGATATAATTCTCCAGTCCCTTCCATCCACTTACGCCCAGTTCATACTGAATTTCAACTTGCAAGAAAAGGAAGTTGAACTTTCAAAACTCCTCAACCTGCTGAGGAGCGCAGAGGGCACCCTACAGAAGGGTAGGGATACACCCGCTTTGTTTGTAGGAGGATCTTCTTCCTCTAGGTCCAAGGCGAAAGCCAAGGGAAAGAGAAAGAAAGCCCCCGCCAAACCAAGAGGCGGTGTTAGTAAAGTGGGTACGAAGGGAAAGGAAAAGGCAACAAAGATTGCGGGGAAGCTTATTGGAAAGGAAGAATGCTTCTATTGTCATAAGAGCGGACACTGGAAGAAAGATTGCAGGGCTTGGAAAGCCAGGACACAGGAACTGAAGCAGGTTGCGGCTTCAGCTTCAGGTGTGTATGTTATTGAAAACTGTCTTTCTATAAACTCTACTTCCTGGGTATTGGATACCGGATCAGGATCTCATATCTGTAATTCTTTGCAGGCGTTGAGAAACCGTAGGGTTTTGAAGGCAGGTGACATGACCCTCAGAGTTGCGAACGGAGCTAGCATGGATGCTAAAGCCGTGGGGGACTATCACCTGGGAATGTCAGATGGGCATGTTTTGGTTTTACGTAATTGCTTTTTTGTACCCAACGCAACTTGTAATATCATTTCTGTATCTTTGGTTTCTAAAGAAGGTTATGAATTTGCGTTTGTAAGTAATGTTGTAAACATTCACCTTAATCAAGTTCTGATTGGGTCAGGTACATTGAGCAATGGTATATACGTATTAAACCAACCACAGATTTTCAATGTCCAGAATACACACAAAAGAAAGTCTCCAGATATCAATCAGACCTTCTTATGGCATTGTAAACTGGGTCACATCAATGAGAGAAGGTTGACTAAGTTACATACAGAAGGATATTTGGATCCGTTCGAATATCAATCATATGCCACTTGTCAATCCTGTCTCAAAGGAAAGATGACAAAGACTCCGTTCACTGAAAAAGGAGTAAGAGCGAGCGAGCTCTTGGGACTCGTACACAGCGACGTGTGCGGTCCAATGTCTACACATGCGCGAAGCGGTTATTCTTACTTCATTACTTTTACGGATGATTTTTCAAGATACGGTTATGTCTTCTTAATGAAACATAAGTCCGAAGCTTTTGAAAAATTCCAGGAATTTAAGAATGAAGTAGAAAAACAAACCGGCAAAAGTATCAAGATTCTAAGATCGGATCGAGGTGGAGAATACTTAAGTGCCGAGTTCCTGAATTATTTAAAAGAGAATGGGATTCTCTCTCAGCTTACTCCTCCATACACCCCGCAACATAACGGTGTATCGGAGAGACGGAACCGGACCCTATTGGATATGGTACGGTCCATGATGAGTAACGCTGAGTTACCGCGATCATTCTGGGGGTATGCACTAGAAACAGCTGCATACCTATTGAACCGAGTTCCTACTAAGACTGTGCCTACCACACCATATGAATTATGGAGTGGGAAGAAACCCTATCTTCAGTACCTAAAGATTTGGGGATGTCCAGCTTATGTCAAAAAGCAGCATACGGACAAGCTCGAGGCGCGCTCAGTACTGTGCAAGTTTGTGGGATACCCAAAGAACTCCAGGGGGTATCTTTTCTATTACGCAGAGGAACAAAAAGTCCTTGTTTCTCGTAATGCCCATTTTCTGGAACATCAGTTCTTAGAAAAAGAAGTAAGTGGGAGCGCAATAGAACTGGAAGAAATTCCAGAACCACAGACTATTACTGAAAGCTTAATGGAACCAGAGGGTTCAAATGAACAGGACATTCCTATGCCGCTCCGCAGAAGTAGTAGGCAGTCTCATCCGCCCGAGAGATACTACGGTTTTCTCATAGACGGGGATAGAGAGGATTGCATCATAGACTATGATGAGCCTACTAGCTTCCAACAGGCCGTTCAGAGCGTTGACTCGGTAAAATGGCTGGATGCAATGCGGACCGAAATGGAGTCCATGTACACCAACAAAGTATGGACGTTGGACATTGCTCCAGACGGGGTAAAACCCGTAGGATGCAAGTGGATCTTCAAAAGGAAGATTGGTGTAGATGGACAGGTTGAGACCTATAAAGCTAGACTTGTAGCAAAGGGTTTCCGTCAAAGACCTGGCTTGGACTATGACGAAACCTTTTCTCCAGTGGCTATGCTGAAATCCATTCGGATCCTTCTTGCCATTGCTGCCTTCCACGATTATGAGATTTGGCAGATGGACGTAAAAACCGCTTTTCTAAATGGAAATTTAGAGGAGTGTGTCTATATGGATCAGCCAGAGGGTTTCATTCAGAGTGGGAGCAGCGGAAAGGTGTGCAAGTTGCTTAAGTCCATCTATGGACTAAAGCAGGCATCGCGGAGTTGGAACATCTATTTTGATGAGACGGTCAAGGAATTTGACTTTATCAAAAATCCAGATGAACCATGCATCTATAGTAGATTTGTAGCGAGAACTGTAGTATTCCTTGTTTTATACGTGGATGACATTCTCTTAATAGGAAATGACATTCCTATGCTACAATCTGTCAAAGGTTTCTTATCACACAGGTTCTCCATGAAAGACCTGGGTGATGCCTCTTACATCCTGGGGATCCGGATCCATCGTGATAGATCCAAGAGGATATTAGGACTTTCACAGTCCAGGTACATCGACACCGTACTGAAAAGATTCAGTATGGAAGATTCCAAGCGCGGTAACCTACCGGCTTGTCACGGGATCACCCTCTCTAAAGAGATGTCTCCCAAGACTGATTTGGAGAGGGATCGCATGTCTATTATACCCTACGCTTCTGCGGTAGGCTCTATAATGTATGCGATGTTGTGTACCAGACCGGATGTAGCTTATGCACTGAGTGTAGTAAGCCGGTATCAGTCAAACCCTGGGGAGAAACATTGGATAGCAGTAAAGAACATTCTCAAGTACCTGAGAAGGACTAAGGAGATGTTCTTGGTGTATGGCGGAAAAGACCTCCAGATTGAGGCCTTTGCTGACTCCAGCTTCCAGAGTGACAAGGATGATTCCAAGTCCATGTCGGGTTTTGTCTTTACCCTCAATGGAGGGGCGGTGTGTTGGAAGAGTTCCAAACAGGAAACCGTTGCAGACTCGACTATGGAAGCGGAATACATCGCTGCATCTGATGCCGCAAAAGAAGCTGTCTGGATAAGGAAGTTCTTAAAAGAACTTCAGGTGGTTCCGTCCATTGTTGACCCAGTACCTCTGTATTGCGACAACAACGGGGCTATAGCTTTAGCAAAGGAACCCAGGTCCCATCAGAGATCCAGGCACATCTTGAGGCGGTATCACCTGATCAGGGAGATCGTGGATCGCAAGGAGATCGAGGTTCGGAGGGTTGCTTCAGAAGAGAACACTGCAGATCCATTCACCAAGGCCTTACCCCAGACTCAGTTCGAGCGGCTGATCGAGATGATAGGTCTTCGGTACGCCAGTTCATGGCCTTAGTGCAAGTGGGAGATTGTTAGTGTATATGCCCTAGAGGCCATTACTGTATCATACTAGTTTGTATATTACTTGATGGAAGCTTGGGATATTCACCTTGTATAAATAATCTTGCTCAATATAGTAGTATGCTACTTGGTTTGTTTCTACTTCAATGTGTACTTGTGTTTATTTCAGTATATCACTTATACGCATTAGTGGAGCCCTTAGGATCTTTGCTTGATTACCAGCGTTGTGATGGCAGTCACACTAGTGAGGGCTGGGTAATCTATAGGCACATCCTTATACAGGTCCCTAGTCGTAGGACTATCGAGACAGGGCATCGATACTCCGGAGTAGACTAGCGTATGCGCTTCTCATCCCAGTGTGGGAGATGGTCTGTCCCATAGCCATCAGTACGTCATACTGGAGATAGTATACGGGTGCTCGTTGGGTTACGAGTACACTGGACAGGACTCGTCGGGAACTGAAAGGTTGGTATTATACCTATCGTCAGTTATCAGTTCCCAGGTGACATGAGTACAGCTTAGTCCGCTGACTTGACACTGGCACTTCGCCTCGAGTGTGTTCCCACTGCACTTTGATCACTACCCTACCACGGCTCAAAGGAGTCGTGCAAACAGGTGGTGATTGGGTGCAGTCCCGAAGCACTTGGAGGCAGTGACGGTTAGACAGGATTCGTCTCTCCCGGTATTAGGGGTTGACATCGCGCTGTGTCTAGGAGAGCCATTACACGAGTAGTCCCTGGCCAGGGCAAGCGAGATATACTGGTAGGTTCCAGTGTTATTGTTGGAGATAGTGCCCTCAGAGTCAATTATTAGGTCACAGGTACGTGATTGTAATGATTGAGGGAGGACCTATCCCGGTAGGACAGTCTTACTCGAGATGATAGTATGCTATCTGGTTTACCTTTATCATCGTGTACTGCTTTAGGTGACATGACACGTCGCTATTACACGTTGATAGAGCCCCTAGGATTCTTGCTTGACCACCAGCAGTATGAGGGCGATCATATAAGTGGGAGCTGGGGGTCTACAAGCATATCCTTAAAGGTCCCTAGTCGTGGGAGTTTCGAGACCGGGCATCAATACTCCATTAGTAGACTAGTGTATACAGTCGAGACCCCGACGAGGGGCGGTGGCCGGTCTCACAAGCCACCGGTGTCAGTTGGATCACCTAAGATGTATACAGGTGCTCATTGGGTTATGAGTACACCGGACAGGACTCGCCGGGAACATGCTAGTTGGTCATATACCAGACGTCAGATGGCAGTTCCCCGGTGACATGTGTGCAGGTTAGTTCATCGACCTGGGGATCGTCATTTGTCTCGTGTGAGTTCCCACTGTACTTTGATTACTACCCTACCACGGCTCAAAGGAGTCGTGCAAACAGGTTTTAGTTGGGTACAGTCCCGAGCCACATGGAGGCAGTGAGCGTATCTTCAGGGGTTCGTCTCTCCCGGTATTGGGGGTGAGGTCGTGCTGTGTCTAGGAGAGCCATTACACAAAGTCCTTGGCCAAGGCAAGGAGATTTACTGGTAGGTATTCCAGTAGTATCTCAGGGTGTTCTGGGCTACACTCCGACACGACTTGTACCGCTTTTGGGGGTCTGACTTTTACCAACCCCCTAGGCCTGCCATGCGATGCTCATAGACGAACGGACCGGACTGCACGGATATTGTCACTGACAGGCTCAGTAGGGTGTCAGGATGAGTTTACTCATCGACGTCCCTTTTGGTCAAAAGCTGGTGGCTCGTCACGTATTGGCTTATACCTCTGACGTGCTAGTGGTTAAATCCACAGCCATAGTATTGACGAGTCTTTAGAGTCCACCACACTTTCAGTTACTCAGCTTTCGGGCGAAACGCTGTAGAGGCCGTATGGAGATATGGCAGGGTCCGATCAGATACGTGCGGTATTGCACGGATCAGGATCAGACGGTTTGTACTAGTAGCCGTATGGTTATATGGCAGGGTTCGATCAGATACGTGCGGTATTGCACGGATCAGGATCGAACGGATTTAACTAGCCGGCTTTGGCTTAAGCTGGTCTTAGTTTAGTACAGTGTAGATTTTGTCTCATTGCATTTGTATCCGGACGGAATACAGATGCGGGTGTGTATGCACAGTATTGGGGTTTTCCTGTAATTTATTACGGGACCAGTTTTCTGGAGTTGCCAGTTTGCATTCCGTTCCGGCCGGTTTTCCTTTGTTCTTTCCCGGCCGGACTTTTTCGATGGAGGGGGTTATTTGAAGTTTTGCAAATAACACTTTGTGGGGGGGTTTCTTGCAATTGTATTGATTATGATGGCTTTCATATCTTGCACCATTGACTTGCTTTTTATTGTGATTGAAAGGGTATGGGTTGAATAGTAGAACAAGCATGGTTCATGTTTGTTTGTGGTCACCTCTTCACTTCTCCTACACTCACCTCCCTTCTAGCTTCATATGGTTTTTTCTCCACCCTTTATTCTCACTTGATGATAAGTCTTTCATGGTTGTGAGAAGAAGAAGAGAGAGCTTCATTCATGAGAGTTTTCTTTCTTGATCTAGTTTTCATGCTAGAAAAATGCAAGCACCATTTTTCTAATCCTTGTTTCCTCCATCATCCTCATTGGCAACAACATAACCCCAAAGAGACAAGCATCTTCTACACTACATTCTACAGCATATCTTGAGCATGTCGAGTTGCCGGCTTCATGCTCGAGTTGCCTCGGTATTGAGGCGGGAGCCCGTAAAAGACGAAGGCGATGTGGTGCCCTTTCCGGCGAGGAGGCGACGAGGAGGAGAAGGACGGAGATCCCGCGAGGAGATCGGAGTGGAGATGAAGACCGGAGGACTTGGATCGTCGGTATACATCTCTTCCCTTTCTTATTAGTAGCGTAGACTAGTTAATGGTTCGATCCGGAGTTTAGTGCGCGGTGGTGCCGGTTTGCAAAGTCCGCAAAATTTAAGTTTATCACCGTTTCCGCATTCCGGCGTCGGATTGACGGCCGGGGCGCCGCCGTGCACTTACAGTGGTATCAGAGCCTCCCCATTAACTTAGTCTAGCTTTGTGTAATGTGTTTGCATTTCCGATCGATCAAAAAGTTCCAAAACTGCATTTTAGTTCGCATCAGTTTCTGTTGAAAATTTTTGGTCTCGAAAAATTTTTCAGGTTATAAAATATTGATGTACTGCAAAATATAAGAGTTCTGTAAAAATTTGATGAAGTAACTCCACAGTTGGAGCGCGGAACCGCCGCGAAAACCCCATTTGTGCGGCCCTTCCGCCGCGCACTATTCACATCACTTCATCATTTTTTTACAGAGGCCTTCTGGGCTTAAAATATGGGCTTTGGAATATTAAAGTTGTGCCAATTGTTTCTGTGAGTGCTACAGTTTTCTTTGGGGCCCACTTGTTAATTGTTTGATCAATCGGAAATTTTTTAAACACATTTTTCACAGTATTTACATTATATCTGCGACCGTGAATGTCACTCGATCGGTAAATCCGGTCTAACTGCTATAGCCCGGTTAGACGGATTTGCGAACGTGACTTTCATGTTGATGTTCTATGTATTTGCTGTGATGTTGCGGATCGGTCGTGGGGATAGCCTGGATGCAATGCTAGTACAGTTTTGTTGTATTATGTACATTTGATATTGCGGGGCGAGCGTCCGACATGTGGACTGCCGTCACTGCCTGTTTGTATTATTATTTTGGGGCACGACCTGGTTGCGGTCGATGTACCCGATGTATGTATATTTTACTTTCTGTACTAGGATTGCCCCGCGGAGGGGTGCACGGATAGCCGGGTTCTGGAGGGCAACAAGCCCGCATCTCATGGCATTGAGACGGAGGGGGCTTCACTCTAGGATTGGCGGGCTACTCGCCGCACTCGTAGGGGGTACAGGTTGACCCAGGAGGGGTGCCCAAGTTACCGGATTCCGTGAAGTGCTGGGTGGTCCATTCACGGTGCTGAAGGGGGCTGCCTCGTTTCAGGTTTTGGCGGGTGACTTGCCGCGCCCGTAGGGGTCTAGGATTTCATTGCACAGGCTATCCACACGACCAGGGGAACGTCGGGTTTCAGTAGTGGCTCTGTGAAACCCGGGGATCCCAGATATCTGTATTGTTTCTGTGATGCTGTACATTTCTGTGATGTTGCATTTTATTCACGCCTTGAGCGAAATACTATATATTTGGTATATATATTAGTAGATGTTGTATATGTTTTTCATCCGCGCTAGTCCAGTCCCCGCTCTGCCGTTAGTTAGCTAACCTAACGGGTGATGACGGGACCCAGTGGCGAATGCGGATGGCATATACGTACGTCAGTATATTTTCGTTCTTTGTGGTGTGATCAATTGATGGGACTGCGTTGATTCGGATCAATGCAAGTTAAACAAACCTAATCTGATGTTGTTGGAACACTTTTCAAAAAGCTGTTATTGCAAGGACGTTTACTTTTGTTTTGCATCGTGGTATTCATTGGAATATCCTGCTCCTCAGTCGACGAGGCAAGGGCCGAGATTCCTTCACCGGGAGTGACCCCTTGGACAGAAGTTTGCGTCAGGGCATTAACTTCACTATAGCCGATTACTTTTGCTTTGCATCGCGGTATTCATTTGGAATATCCTGCACCCCATTCTACGGGGAAAGAGCCGAGATCCCCTCACAGGGAGTGACCTCTTTAGCAACGGTTTTCGTCACTATATTTTTAAAAGCTATCCGTTCCTTCGACGATATCAAGTTCATTACGTTAAAGGTTTTCGCCAGAAACCATTCGTAGCCCTCCATCATTTCAGTTAAATATTCGGTAGTATTCAAGCTATGTATTTTGACCTCACGCCAAGGCATAGTGATTGGTAGCTGCCGGGTATTTATCTGTTGCATAGATAGATGCGTTGGTTTGGGACAGTCGTACTACTATTTTGGCCTACGTCAAGGGTATGTACGGGTGGATTCAAATTAACCTGGATAATGATGGGCAGAACTTGACATGTGACTTATGATATTTTGACCTCACGCCAAGGTCATAAGAGCATGGGGCAGAAATCACATCGGGAGTTTCAAAAGAACTGAAACTTGCCAGATATGCGCATACCTTCTGGAGTGTGATACCGTGAGCGGATTCCGTCACGTTATCATGCGATGATAGTTGGATCCCGATTCCCACTGATGAGTTAGTTTACTCCTCGGGTGACCCCGACTAATTCTTCTTTCAGGTTTGGAGGAGAATTTGAGGTACAGTGGGAGGTTTCCTGATTAGAAAAAGTGATAACCATTCTGATCTAGGATAGAGTGCACGCTGAGTGTTTCTTCTCTCTCTCTCTCTGGCAGCGACCATTGACCCGACCCTAAGACTATGACTCAGTGACCAAGTTGACCGAACCTTCTTAACACTGGCTTTTGGATTGTCAGAGTTGCAGACCTCATTGCCACTCCTACTTTTACCCTTTTCTCCAGGACACCCCGTATTACTGCGAACGTCCACTTCCATTGGACAAAACCATCGTATGGTTAGATACGAACTCGAAGGAATTCGAGGATGGTTTCCGGTTCTGGAGAAAACGGATAGGATTATTCAGTTGTCTTTTCTTTTCACCTTCTCTCAGGTTGCGAGTACTCCTTGGTTTAGGAGTAGTACACCTATTACGCAAATTGGATAGTCTTCTTCCAAACCATAGGCTGGTGCCGACCGGTAGGGAATGAAGAAAACCAGTTAGCCTAAACGGTGTACAGAAGGTATTAAGTTCAGACAAAACAAGGGATTAGTAAGAGGGCAAAGTAAATTGCAACATATATTCACAACCAAACCAAATATTTCGTTACCACTCCCACATCACCTTTGTATTTCTCCAGGACACTCCGTATCACTACGAAGATCCCCAGTTTATTTGGATACTCCATCGTATGGTTATATACGAACTCGAATGGAACTTGTTCCAGTTCGGGGATGGATTCTGGTTCAGGAGAAATAGGAATAAGGTTTATTCGGTTGTCTTTTATCTTCACCCTCTCTCATTGTGAGTGTTCCTAGGATTGGGACAGTACACCCATTATGCTTATTGGATAGTCTTCTTCCAAACCATAGGCTGGTGCCGAACGGTAGGGAAGGAAGAAAACCATTTGGCCTAAAAGGGTGTGCAGAAGGTAAAGACTAAAGACATATGAAGGGATTTGGAGAGGTGGCAAAGAACTATACGGTTATAGTTGTGAATCTGGATAATGGTAGAGGCATTACTAGGAATACCAGAATACCTCATCGGAACATTTCAATGTTTCAGTTCAACTGTGTAATGTTAAAGGAAAACTGATTTCCCGATTAGATACTTACTCCAGGGTATGTATTTACCAGGTATGATTCTCACATCTGTATGGTTTTACAGATGATGAGTGGGAGTAGGTTATTGGGAATTGGGTGATCATCCTCATTATATCGGGATTCGTTGTAATCGGTGATATTTGAGGAAATCACCTGGGCTGTTTGCCGGTCGGCAAATATTTGGTTTTGAATATCCGCAGTTATGCACCAATTTCAAATTGATATATCTGTACGTCTATTTTTATAGAGTGAGATATACCTTTCTGAAATTATGTCTACGACATTTACCTATATCAGTGGATGGTTAGGTAAGGAGCATTAAACAGCGGTGTAATTCTTCTTAACCATAAGTACAGTTTTCAACCTACGGCACACAGTGAATGAGTTATCAGACTCAAGGGACTTTTACAGAGTATTGTATGTTGTCCAGGGTCCATCAGGACAGAGGGGATGGTCCTCGTACTATATTCGGTTTACTTATGACTTCTCTAGTTTTTAGACAGGTGTTTCGTGGAAACACAGGGTCCGAATTTCGAGAAGTTATAGGTATTTGAATAGAGTAGAGAACCAGGTATAGCAAGTATCGGGATTCTTCGAAGAGATCGAAGATGTAGATACTTGTGAATGGTATTCAGTTGATAGTAATGATAAAGAGATCTTGCTTCTCTTTCAGGTTACTCATAATTGGAAGTATTCCTAAGTTGAGTAACGCTGATCGGCCTCCTTCCATTTAGTTGACATGCGCTGGGGACAGCTGCATGATTTGAATCTGGTTCAATTAAATCAGTGCCTCTGTTCCTATATGGGATATAGAACAGTTCGTATCTTAACGATGTTAAGGTACGGGGAGTTGTCCGGCTTATGCTTAAAACCAGACTCTGGATAACTCAAAGGCACGTTTCTGTAATGGCTGTTTGTGGGTTGACCCAGGCTATGAAGAGGGTTGATTTTCTACCATCTGGATGAACAATAGCGATATTGTTCTAGACTCGCCACAGTTTTATTAAAAATGGATTTTTTTCAGAAAACAGTAGTGGGAGTATGGTAGAACTGGAAGTGATTCCAGAACCACAAACGATTACTGAAGATTTGATAAGGAACCTAAAGATTCAATCTGGATTGACATTCCATTGGCCACTCCGCAGATATGGTGGGTAACTTCAGGCACCCGAGAGGTACTCCGGTAGCCTCAAGGACGGTGACAGGGAAGTTCTTGTTTACCCACAATAGCCATTGCTGTTGTTCCAGGTTACGAGACCCGGCGGGAGGATGAGTATAGCGTCGTTCTAAACCAGTTTTAGAAGTGTACGTCTATATGACTCTGCCAGAGGGTTGTCGTAGTCAGTGGGAGCAGCGGAAGCATTGGTAGACAGGTTGCTTATGTCTATTTATAGACTAGAGCAGATGTAGCGGAGATAGATCATCTATTTCTGATGTGACAGTCATAGGTTTGACGTCATCAGAATAGGGGATGGATCTGTTGAGAAGGTAGTAGGAAATGATATTCCTTTACTACGATCGGTTATACTTTGGTCGTCACACAGTGGTTTCTCCACAAAGGACTTGGACATTATATCAGACATACTGGTTACTAGATCTATGGTTTTAGATCTAGATTTGGGTGGTTTCTCAATCAGGGTACCTTGATAGCATTCTAAGAGTATTTAGAATGGACGACACCTAGCACGGTAGTATACCTGCAGGTGATGGAGTCACCCTCCCTAAAGGTGTCTTATAGACTAAAATAGAGAGGGATGTGCATGATTGGCAGATCACTTGCTTAGGCAATTGAGTCAATCATGAGATGTCAAGTACCACACCAGATGTTGTTCTTGCACTAGATGCAATAAGTTGATATTGATCCAATCCTGGAGAAACAGTCGGAAGCAGTTTTAGAACATAAGTGGCTGTTCTAGGGATATGATAACGAAAGTCCCACTCGGGAAACTGTTATCATTCCAGGCTTCCAAGGTGACATGGACGACAAGGAGGTTGTCAGAGTTATAGTTTTCCTTCTGATGAGGGGCAGTATTTTGGACAGGTGATCCAAGGCAATACTGAGGGAGGCATGGCGCGCAGGATACTGATTAAGTTCAGTTGACGATACAGTCTAAGAAGTTTGGATTTGGAGTTCATTTATGAGCTATGTCCCATCAGACATCCAGACACATTCTAAGACAGGTATTGCTCATTTCGGGAGATGGGTTTCTCCGCGAACATGAGATATAGAGAGACATAGAAAGAAACAACTAAGCGGATCCACTCACTGAGGCTATTCCTCGAACGCAATAGTTCCGCAAACGAGCTTTGTGAGACTGACTAGTAGAGGAGTTGGATGTTCGGTATCACACGGGCTGTGAGTATGCGACATCGCAATAATTAGCCTTGAGTGCAAGTGGGAGATTGTTGGAGATAGTGCCCTCAGAGTCAATTATTAGGTCACAGGTACGTGATTGTAATGATTGAGGGAGGACCTATCCCGGTAGGACAGTCTTACTCGAGATGATAGTATGCTATCTGGTTTACCTTTATCATCGTGTACTGCTTTAGGTGACATGACACGTCGCTATTACACGTTGATAGAGCCCCTAGGATTCTTGCTTGACCACCAGCAGTATGAGGGCGATCATATAAGTGGGAGCTGGGGGTCTACAAGCATATCCTTAAAGGTCCCTAGTCGTGGGAGTTTCGAGACCGGGCATCGATACTCCATTAGTAGACTAGTGTATACAGTCGAGACCCCGACGAGGGGCGGTGGCCGGTCTCACAAGCCACCGGTGTCAGTTGGATCACCTAAGATGTATACAGGTGCTCATTGGGTTATGAGTACACCGGACAGGACTCGCCGGGAACATGCTAGTTGGTCATATACCAGACGTCAGATGGCAGTTCCCCGGTGACATGTGTGCAGGTTAGTTCATCGACCTGGGGATCGTCATTTGTCTCGTGTGAGTTCCCACTGTACTTTGATTACTACCCTACCACGGCTCAAAGGAGTCGTGCAAACAGGTTTTAGTTGGGTACAGTCCCGAGCCACATGGAGGCAGTGAGCGTATCTTCAGGGGTTCGTCTCTCCCGGTATTGGGGGTGAGGTCGTGCTGTGTCTAGGAGAGCCATTACACAAAGTCCTTGGCCAAGGCAAGGAGATTTACTGGTAGGTATTCCAGTAGTATCTCAGGGTGTTCTGGGCTACACTCCGACACGACTTGTACCGCTTTTGGGGGTCTGACTTTTACCAACCCCCTAGGCCTGCCATGCGATGCTCATAGACGAACGGACCGGACTGCACGGATATTGTCACTGACAGGCTCAGTAGGGTGTCAGGATGAGTTTACTCATCGACGTCCCTTTTGGTCAAAAGCTGGTGGCTCGTCACGTATTGGCTTATACCTCTGACGTGCTAGTGGTTAAATCCACAGCCATAGTATTGACGAGTCTTTAGAGTCCACCACACTTTCAGTTACTCAGCTTTCGGGCGAAACGCTGTAGAGGCCGTATGGAGATATGGCAGGGTCCGATCAGATACGTGCGGTATTGCACGGATCAGGATCAGACGGTTTGTACTAGTAGCCGTATGGTTATATGGCAGGGTTCGATCAGATACGTGCGGTATTGCACGGATCAGGATCGAACGGATTTAACTAGCCGGCTTTGGCTTAAGCTGGTCTTAGTTTAGTACAGTGTAGATTTTGTCTCATTGCATTTGTATCCGGACGGAATACAGATGCGGGTGTGTATGCACAGTATTGGGGTTTTCCTGTAATTTATTACGGGACCAGTTTTCTGGAGTTGCCAGTTTGCATTCCGTTCCGGCCGGTTTTCCTTTGTTCTTTCCCGGCCGGACTTTTTCGATGGAGGGGGTTATTTGAAGTTTTGCAAATAACACTTTGTGGGGGGGTTTCTTGCAATTGTATTGATTATGATGGCTTTCATATCTTGCACCATTGACTTGCTTTTTATTGTGATTGAAAGGGTATGGGTTGAATAGTAGAACAAGCATGGTTCATGTTTGTTTGTGGTCACCTCTTCACTTCTCCTACACTCACCTCCCTTCTAGCTTCATATGGTTTTTTCTCCACCCTTTATTCTCACTTGATGATAAGTCTTTCATGGTTGTGAGAAGAAGAAGAGAGAGCTTCATTCATGAGAGTTTTCTTTCTTGATCTAGTTTTCATGCTAGAAAAATGCAAGCACCATTTTTCTAATCCTTGTTTCCTCCATCATCCTCATTGGCAACAACATAACCCCAAAGAGACAAGCATCTTCTACACTACATTCTACAGCATATCTTGAGCATGTCGAGTTGCCGGCTTCATGCTCGAGTTGCCTCGGTATTGAGGCGGGAGCCCGTAAAAGACGAAGGCGATGTGGTGCCCTTTCCGGCGAGGAGGCGACGAGGAGGAGAAGGACGGAGATCCCGCGAGGAGATCGGAGTGGAGATGAAGACCGGAGGACTTGGATCGTCGGTATACATCTCTTCCCTTTCTTATTAGTAGCGTAGACTAGTTAATGGTTCGATCCGGAGTTTAGTGCGCGGTGGTGCCGGTTTGCAAAGTCCGCAAAATTTAAGTTTATCACCGTTTCCGCATTCCGGCGTCGGATTGACGGCCGGGGCGCCGCCGTGCACTTACAGTTATCTCAGGGTGTTTTGGGCTTCACTCCGACACGACTTGTACCGCTATTTGGGGACTGACGTTTTACCGCCCCCTAGGCCCGACATGCGATGTATCAGACGAACAGACCGGACTGTACGGAGAATGTCACATTCAGACTCAGTAGGAGTTCAGATGGGGTTTCACCTCGTCAGCCTTCTTGTCGGCATCTACCTGGGGACCGTTACGCACAGCTAGTGCCGCTTGCGGTCTGTGGTTAAACCCACTGCCAGCGTAGTGTCGAGTCTTTAGAGTCCCACACAGAGGGTATTCGCCTCTGGGCAAAACAGAGTAGAGGTCGCATGGTTTTGCGACAGGGTTCGTTCTCATCCGCGCACTTGTGCACGTTTGGAGTCCGGACGGATTATACTGGCAGGCTCTGGTTTGAGCCAGATACCGGTATATGTTTTGAGGGTTGCTTTTATATCTTGGTGTTCTTGTTCCTCGGAACGAGAATGCAGGTGTGTATGCACAGTTGCTTGAGGCGGAGGATGAGGTATTTCATTAGGGTTTCGGAACGGGTGCGTATGCACAGTTGACAGTTATCTTTTTCCAAACCCTAATGGATTTATGAATTATCTATTAATAATAGTAATTAAATGAGAATTTTGTTATGGTTGATTTTGTTGACTTGTTGACCATGGTTGACTTGTTGACCATGGTTGAATGTTGACCACCATCATGCTTTAAAAAGTCCTCCTTGATTTATGCTTACATTTCATTAAATGAAGCATGGTAGTGGTCATTCCAAATTACCATCAACTATTCTCATTTTCAATTATTATTATTAGATAATTCTTTTCTTTTGGCATTATGGTTGCAAGAAAGAAAAGATTGCTCATTATCTCATTTAGCTTCTCTCTCCTCTCTTCATCTTCTTCTTCCTCTAGCAAAGAGAAACCATCTCATGTGTTGAGAATCCTTCTCTTTAAAAGGAAAAGCAAACCCTAGTCACTCTCTACTCATTCTAGGCCAAAGGTTTAGCAAGCCGGAAACCCTAGTTCACTCAAAGATCGAGGAAGAGCCCAAAGGTCGAACCTTCGAGGTGGATCCATCTTCGACGGAAGAAGGCGACGAAAAGAGAACCATCAACCTCTACAAGATTTCAAGAAGAAGGAGTTCAAGTTTAGGTATAACCTTCATCCGAGTAGCTAACTCCCTTTAGCGTTTTTGCTAGTTTAGTTTAGACACGATCCCGACCTTGTTTAGTCCATGTTGCCTCTTGCGATAAAAATTTGTTTTTTATACCGTTTCCGCCTCCCCGTAAGCACCGGGGGTCGCAATATGGACTTACAGATGCTACAACCCTCGGTTTGTCTTTTGATTGCTCCTATAGTTCTTGCTTTGCACAGCGGTATATATGATATATCCTGCACCTTATTCGATGAGGAAAGGGCCGACGATCCCTTCACCGGGAGTGACCCCTTTAGCAAAACTAGAAAAGCCTAAAAAACACTCCATTTTAAAATCATTTGATTCTGCAACGATATCAAGTTCATTACGCAATAGGTTTTCAGAAAAACCTGGCGTAGCCCTCCGTCATTTCAGATAAGTCTTACTTAGTATTCGTGCTACGTTTGTTGACCTCCGTCAAGGCGTAGTGTGCGGTAGCTAACTAGTATTTATCTGCTTATGCATATGATGCAGATTGGGTTAGGGTAGTCATACGACCTTGTTGACCTCCGTCAAGGGTCATGCGGGTGGGTTTGATTCAATCAAGAAATGACGGGTTGAACTTGACTAGTAGCCTATGGTTTGTTGACCTCCGTCAAGGTCATAGGGTGCTAGGTGCAAAATTATCGGGAATTTCAAGTGTTGAAATTTGCAATGAGATTGCATACCTTCTATGAGATAGTTGGATCCCGATACCCACTGCGAGTAATTGTTACTCCTGGGAGAGTTTTACACATTACAATTAGCCAATCAAGTAGGTGTCTAGAAAGGTGTCAACGAGGTTACGCCTCTGGGAAAATGAGATTTACTTTAATTAGGTCCGTGCGAAAGCACGGGGAACCTCCCTCAAAGTACCGACACTGGCCTGGCTGAAAGATTGGCGAAGTTGTAGGGTGTAATTAATCCCTGCTAGTCTTTCCTTTTAGGGTTTGAAGGAAGATTTGATAAAAACAGTGGGAGCCATCCTGATTAGATAAAATAATAACGAATCTGATCTTACAAGAGCGCACACAGAGTGTTTTCTTCTCTCTCTCTCCAGATAGCGACCATATCACGCCTTAATCAAGATAATAATACGGTTGTATTGACTGAACCCGCTTGTTATACTGAGCTAGGGAACGTTGGTCCCGCTCCAACTTATAATTGTTATAAGACAGAGCAGGAAATAGGGGATTACCAGAATTCCCGTGCCGCCCAAACGAAGAAAGTGCATACTGATGCATCATCTTCGGGTGTGTTCATTACAGAGAACTGTTTCTCAAATGTCGTTTACGTCCTGGGTATATGATACCGGATCAGGATCCCACATATGTAATATATTACAAGGGCTACAGAAAGGCAAAGAACTGAGAACGGGTGATAAGTTTCTTGAGGCAGAAAACGGTGCAAGTGTTGCAGCCAAGTCTGTTGGTCACTGTCACCCTATATTACCAGAATACATTGATTCTGAACAGATATTATTAGATACCGAACCTGATATACAAAATCACATCAGTCTCTTTATCTGTAAAGAAGGATATAATTTTGTATTGTTGGATAATGTTTTGAACATTTCCTATATCAAGAGTTGATCGTTCAGGCACGTTATCTAAAAGCATTGACGTTCTAAATCAAACCACAGTTCTTAGTATACAGAACACACACAAGAGGAAGAGTTCAGAAATGAACGAATCCTTCTTGAGGTATTGTAGACTAGGTCATATCAATGCGACCCGACTAGCTTAAGTTACATTTAGATGCATATTTAAATTAGTTTGAATTTACATCTTGTGAAACTTGCCAGTCATGTCACAGAGATAAGATGACCATAGCTCTGTTTATTGAAAACAGAGAAAGAGTTAGTAAACTCTTGAGATTGATACATGCTGATGTATGAAGGCCCCCTGTCTCCATATGCCAAGACCGGTTCTTTGTACTTCATTACATTCTCTGATGATCTCTCAAGATTCAGACATATGTTCCTGTTGAAACACAAGTCCGAACCTTTTGAGATATTCACAGAATATAAGTTAGAAGTAAAGAACCAAAAACGGGTATAAGTATTATGTCCTTTGATGTGATCGAGGAGGAGAATAATAAAGCACGGAATTCCTGGATTATTCTAAAGGAGAATGAGATTCTCTCTCAGCATTACTCCTCCGTATACACCACAGCACGTCGGTGTATCGGGGTGGAGCAATAACACCCTATTTGATATGGTGTGCTCTATGATGAGTATTACTGAGTTACCTATTTCCTTTTAGGAGTTATGCACTTGTGAAGATGCATACCTATTGAATAGGGTTCAAATCAAATCTGTTGCCTACCACTTCATATGTGATATGGTAAGGGAAGAGCCCATCTCTTAAGTCAGTTAAGATTTGGGGTTGTCCATCCTGTGTCTAAAAGCATAATCCGGACAAGCTCGAGGCAAAGTCAGTTCTACAGAAGTTTGTTGGATATCCCAAGCATACGGAAGGGAATATCTTCTACCTAACCGAGGAACAAAAATGTTTTGTTTTCTCAGCATGCCACCTTTGTGAAAGGGAATTTCTTGTGAAGAAATTAGTGGACATGAGGTAGAACTGGAAGGAGTTCCAGCTATACAAACTGCAGCTGATGATTTGGTAGAACCGAAGGATTCAATAGTTTCCAACGAACCTCAGCCTCTCCGCCGATCTAGTAGGGTTCCTCACCCACCTGAGAGATACTTCGGTTTCTCTATGACAGTGGGAGAGAGGATTGCATCATGGGATGATGACCAAACTAGTTTCGAGCTGGCCATCAGGAGTGGGACTCTATAAGAATGGCTGGATGCTTATCGATCTGAGATGGAATCCTTTTACACCAACAAAGTATGGACTTTGGTTGCTTTATCTGAAGGGTTAAATCCCCATCAGGAGCAAGTATATCTTGAGAAGATTACTTGGTGTACAAGGAAAAGTTGAGACTTTCAAAGCAAGACTTGTTAAAGGTTTGCATCATTGACCAGGTATGGATTATGATGAAACCTTTTCTAAAGGAGCTATGCTTAAGTCCATCCAGATCCTACTTGCCACGGCTACATACCATGACTACGATATCTGGTGGTTGGGTGTCATGACTGCTTTTCTAAATGATGTTTTAGAAGAGAGCGTCTATAAGTACACAGCCAGAGGGCTTCGTAGACAGTGGGAGCAGCGGAAACGTGTACAAGATGCTTTATCTGATAAAGCAGGCATCGCGGAGTTGGAACGTCTGTTTTGATGTGGTAGTCAAAGAGTTTGACTTCATCAAAATGGTAGATGAACCATCAAAATGGTAGATGAACCTTGTATATACAAAAAGGTAGTAGGGAGTATGGTGGTGATCCTTGTAGAGTACGTGGATGACATACTCTTGATAGGGAAGGAGTTTCCTATGCTACGCTCGGTCAATCTCCGCCTATCACAAGGATTCTCCATATAGGATCAAAGTGATACCTCCTAAATCCTAAGTTTTGGATCTATGAGATAGATCTAAATGGATGTTAGGATTCTCACTAGTTGTAGTGAGATGGTATCAATTGATCCTGGGGAGAATCACTGGAAAGGTTCCAGGGTGATAAGGACGACTGAATGTCAGTCACAGGCATTGTCTTTACCCTCAGTAAAGGGACGGTATGTTGGAAGAGTTCCAAGCTAGATACCGTGGCAAACTAGACGATAAAGGCTGGTTACATCGCCACTTAAGATGCTACAAAAGAGGCAGTCTGGATGTATAATAGTTCATGAGATGAACTTTGTTCCTTCCATTGTGTGACAATGGAGTTGTGGCTTATGCCGAGGAACGCCCGTCCCATCAGTGATCCAGACATATTCTAAGGCAAGTGTCACCTGATCATGGAGATGGTTGATCTCCAGGGGATCGAGGTTAGGAGAGTAGACTCAGAGGACAACACGGAAGATCCACTCACAAAGGCTTTTTCAAAGAGAGAGACTGTTATGGGATGGTTGAGTATGAGATACTACAACCACTGTTATCAGATGGCCCTAGTGCAAGTGGGAGATTGTTAGTTATATGTATGCCCTAGAGGCCATTACTATACATGTGTTGTATATCGTAGTGGATGCTTGGACATATATAGGGAGGACTTTCTTGCTCGACATGATAGTATGCTATCTGGTTACTCTTTACCTTAATGTCTATACTGATTGTCTCTCTGTTACATGTTGGTAAAGCCCTTAGGATGTGTACTTGACTACCTGGACTGTGATGCGGATCATACTAGTGGGGACATGGTAGTCCATAAGTACGTCCTTCAAGGTCCCTAGTCATGGGTATATCGAGACGGGGCATCGATATACCAGAGTAGACTAGCGTATACCTTCTCGACCCATACAGATGGGCGATGGATGATCCCATATCCATTGGTGTTTGACATTAGAGATGATATACGGGTGCTCAGTGGAGACTGGGTACACTGGACGGACTCGCCGAGAACTCCCAGATGGCATTATACCTTACATAGATGGCAGTTCTCTGGTGAAACTGGTACAGGTTAGTCTGTAGACCCGAGATCGTCATAGAGTCTTGTGTGATTCCCACTGTGCTTTGATTTCCACCTTACCACGTCCAAGAGGGCGAGCAAAATGGTGGTTTTTGGGTACAGTCCCGAGTCACATGGAGGCAATAAGCGATATGAGGGGTTTCGTCTCTCCCGGTATTAGGGGTTGATGTTGCGCTGTGCTCGATTGGCCATAACAGGGAAGTCCCTGGCCGGGGCTGGTTTAGAGATTTACTGGTAAGTGTTACCCGTAGTTTCTCGACCCGTTATGCGCCTCATATCGGCACGACTTATCGGTTATTGGGTTCTGATGTTTACCACCCCTAGACTTGATATGCGACATATCAGACGAGGAGACCGGACTGTACGGTAGTGTCACTGTCAGGCTTTTTGCAGGAGTTGGAGCGGGCTTGCTTGCTGATCTTCTGATCTCTCAATACCCGGGTAGCCGTTACGTCCAGCTAGTACCGCTGACGGCTTGTAGGTGCTTGATATGATCATCACCTACTGCCGGCGTATTGACGAGTCTTTAGAGTCCTACATAGTGGTTGTACTGGCTCAGGAAAAACGAGATTGGAGCGCATATGTGATATGTGCGGGACCGAGAATGATACGAGTATGTGATACCGTATTCTATTCTCGCGATGATTGTATCGATTGGTTGTATGCGATATACGCTAGTTATCGAATCATGTGTTGATTCGATAAGTCGATACATAGATATTAGTCGGTTATATGCGATATGACCAGATCGTTAAATCAAGTGTTGATTTAATGATTTAATGTATAATTATATATTTGATATATTACTTTACATTAACTAGTATTGGTTCACTTAAGATTGATTTTCTCACTTAATGTGCACAAGTTGTATATGTGATATATTTTTGTGCACAAGTTTGTATCATGTTTGATGATACATGCAAACTCGGGTGTGTGTGTGACTTACACTATATTTAGGTTAATGGTAAAGGTTTTTAATTCATTTTGTAATTCAAAAATGGTGCTCATTTTTGAATTTACTTGAAGCTTCATGAAGCTTTCAAGCATCTTTGACAAAGTCCACCATTTTTGTTTTGCATCACATTTTCATTAACCTAACCATTCACCTAAACTCTAGTTTAGTCTCTACAATGGTTTAACTCACCAATGGTTGCATTATGATAGACATCACTTGATAATTCTTTTTTGATTTCTTATTCTTATTCTTTTCTCTTCTTCTTCTTCTTGAAGAAAAGGAAAAGCTTGCTAGAAAATTATCATGTGATGAATCCAAGTGAGAAATCAAAATCTAAATAGTACCCACTTCCTATCTCACCATCCTCTACTAGACTAGCACCTTAGTCTAGGGTGTTTGCTTCACTAATTCTATGGTTAATGAGGTAGAAGCTTGAGTCTGTATTCCCTCGACGTAGATCATCTTCGGCATCGAAGACTTCAAGCGATCCCGTTGCAACTTCTCAAGGAGCCGTCCGAGAGTCCGGGAGTTGGATGATCGCAGCGAAGGTACGTCGTCACGGAGCTTTGGAAGTGGTGGACCGGATCTACAAAGGTTGTAGTCCCTTTCTTTTAGTGTAAATGTGATTTACTTGCTTTTGATTCGCCTAATCTCTAGTTAACGATCTTGCTTTGGGTTGTTAGGCACCTAAAAAATTTAATCCGGCATGGTCGATGTCTTGTAGAGCTTCCTTAGTGTGCCTAGTAACCCTACAATTGTTTGTGTGGTTGTGACCGTCGATTGACAAAGAGCTAGCTCCTGCTTGGGTATGCCTTTTATTGATTTCGTATACTATTCATGTTGTATCCTGTTTGGGGGCCAGTATTTACAAAGGAGACTCTGCCGAAATTTTCTGGAAATATTCGATGTTTTAAAAACACATAATTCGGCTTATGCTTTTAAAACTACTTGATTTAAATTGGTTTCCTTCACTCTACTACTTTTCTTAGTTTGGATTTCTGGGTTTTCGGCTTACTTAGATTACGTACGCCTCGAGACGTTTCGTAGTCTAAGTACCGGTCATGTTCCGTACTTTTGGGTCGTGACAGTATGTTGGACGAAGCAAAGAAAGGGAAGCAGGTGGTCGGCTACAAGTAGCGTACGACCAGGTGAGTAGATTTAACATCTATGGGGATATCGCCCGTATGGCGTTAAGCGTCAGGGCGTTATAGGATATTTTAGTTGTATGTGTTCATATATACTATAGTAGCATACCATCCCTTGTTGCATATAGAAATGGTAGATATAGAACACTGCACTGTCACTAACGGTTCAAGCTGCACGAGCACTATTTGTATATTACACTCACACCGTTTGTGATTGCCATGACACTCGCACTATAGGATTGCTACGCATTATACATATCGTTTGATTGCTGCAACATTGATGATTGTCATGACTTGTCGTATATTGATATTTTCATACCAGCACACATGCACACTGTATATTCATACCAGTGCACACATATATTGATATTTTCATACCTGCGCACATGCACACTGTATATTCATACCAGTGCACACATATATTGATATTTTCATACCTGCGTACATGCACACTGTATATTCATACCAGTGCACACATATATTGATATTTTCATACCTGCGCACATGCACACTGTATATTCATACCAGTGCACACATATATTAATATCTTCATACTTGCATGGATTTACGCATTGAGATATGTTGTTTCCATGATATTTCTGGATTTGGGAACCGTGGATATTTCAAAAGAGTATATGTAATTGTTTTAAAAACCCGGTTACCCTTGATATGATATTTCAGTGCGTCCACCATGTGTTTTCTCGGTGCTGAGAGCGACAAGTGAAACCCGATTCGAGGAGGCGGATGAGGCCGATTGCGGGTACATCGTGGACCCGGTATGGTTCCCCGGGGCGAGAAATGTTTTTCGTGGAGTAGACGATGAGCCTGGCAGGGTGGCTAGTACCTACCGGTGATTGGTTGGATCTGGCGGTTATCCGGAGGATACTGACCAGAGTCGATAGATAGATACGGGATGACACGTACTGCCGGGGCCGAGGGCCGATTCCGCAGACGGAGCCCGATACTTGAGGATTTGCATGTCGATGCTAGACACGATGATTCATGATATTTTAGTGTGCCGATGCTAGGCACCCATGATTCTATGAGATTTACATGATTTGGGTATATGGATGGACACCGATTATTTTCCACGTTGATATTCCGTGTAGATATTAATTATTCCCATACTCAGCATTCAGTATTTTACCTCTCATCCTGTATCTGTTGTACCTGATAGAGTACATTTGCTATGCACGATTATTGCATACCTTGCTCATCATATATATGTTATTAGATTGCATTTGCTATGCACAATTATTGCATACCTTGCTCATCATATATATGTTATTAGAGTACATTTGCTATGCACGATTATTGCATACTTTGATCATCATATAGATGTTATTAGATTGCATTTGCTATGCACGATTATTGTATACCCTGCTTATCATTTAGAGATGTTGTTAGATCGTACTTGATGCATGATTACTGCTCATATAGTTTATCATATAGATGTTATCTGTTGGCATTGGTTGAGTATCGCAACACGTGCATACTCGCGATTACCTTTATATGTTATCTACTACTCACGAGTTGGCAACTCACCCCCATTATGCCACAGTGTTGCAGGTTGCCCCTCGGAGTAGTCACGGCAGGATACTTTCCTATATCTTTTTGGCTACGGATACCACTGCAGTTGGTGCGTGAGCTGTTTGCTGCTAGTTGGGTTTGTGATATCCGGTTATTTCCATTGTACATATTTTGTATCTAGTACTCTCCATCTACTTTTATGTATTTGACTTAAAGACCAGTGTGAGGACGATGATGTATATTATTTTGTATTCTGGTGTCGAGCTCGTTGTGAGTCGACTTTACTTATGCAGTTCTTATCTTGTGTGATGTTTTTCCACTTATTGCTCTTTTCTTCGCTACGACGTCGTATATTGTTACCATGGTGATTGTCTACTTGAGGTTTTCTTAACTTTTCAGTAAATGTTCCTATTAAATGTTTAAACACTCTATACTTTTTCTGGTTTTGATTTCTGGGTTTCGGCTTACTTAGTTGCGTTGCACCTGTAGACGTTACGTGGTTAAGTGCCGGTCACGGGCCAGACTTTGGGTCGTGACAGACAACTACCTAGAATCGAATCCAAACATGAAACTAGCAATATAAAAGAAGCAATAGCTACTGAGATAGAAGGTTATACCGAACGAACCAAGTCCTTCTGTCTTTCATGATCTTCCTTAGCTCTTTGAGGCGTGCTCGATTGAACTTGGCCGCCGGTCTTCCTTCGTGGAAGATGATCCACCCGAGGGATGTAGCTCATGGCTCTAGCTCCACATCAAAAGCAAGTGAAGCAACTAGGGATTCTAGATTGCTAATCTAGAATGCCTAGAATGTAGTGAGTGTTCTAAGTGTTTATCCATCTCACCTCCTCTCTTGATTCTCAACACATGAGATTGTAGAGAGGAGGTTGAGCATGAAGGTGGAGGAACTCAAAATCTAGAGGAGAGTGAAGCTAATGGTGAGAGTGAGAGAGCCTTCAAATAAAACCGTCTCTTTTCTTTTTTCCATCAAGTGAGGAAAATATCACATGAAGAATGGATTTTGTAAAACATATTTTCCATTTTAAAATCAAGCCAGTGAATAGTTTGCACAAATGAATTAATAATTCATTTGTGCACATTATGCAAGCATGGTTCTCACCATACTCCTTTCTCTCAACCTTTACAACTCATTTCCATTTAATAATAAATGGATAAAAACTAAATGAGGTGTCCACCTTCTAGAATGTTATATGTCAAAAATACGGATTACATTCTACTGTATATACATACCTGTATTCATACCGAAATACGAATACCCGAAGAGATAGAATAACACAAAGAACATAATACTAGAATATACATATCGAAATATATATACGTAAATTATTGAATCAATACCTGGTTTAATAATCCGGCTCAAACCCGAGCTGGCTAGTATTATCAACCGTCCGATCGAAAGTCCGGGTAACAAGTACACTCATTTGATCGGAACCCTGAACGTATCCAATACGGCTACTACATCATTTCGCCAGAACCAGGGAAACCCTCTGTGTGGGACTCTAAAGACTCTTCAATACGCTGGCAGTGGGTTTAACCACAAGCACGTTAGCGGCCCTAGCTGTACGTAACGGCTACCCAGGTATTGAGCGAAATGATGGCCGACGAGCAAACTCATCCGAACCCCCACTGAGCCTGTTAGTGACAATCTCCATACAGTCCGGTCTGTTCGTCTAAGATTATCGCATATCGGGTCTAGGGGGTGGATAAAGTCAGACCCCTAATAACGCGATATTTCGTGTTGGTATGAAGCCCATCACCTACTGAGAAACTACTGATCCAAATCAGTAATTCTCGACTAATTTGGCCAAGGATTTCTGGTGATGGCCACCTGTGCACAATGCGACATCAACCCCCAATACCGGGAGAGACGAATCCCCAACGATCCGCTCACTGCCTCTATGTGGATCGGGACTGTACCCAACTAAAACCTGTTTGCATGACTCCTTTGAGCCATGGTAGGATAGTAATCAAAGCACAGTGGGAACTCACACGAGACAATTGACGATCTCAGGTCGACAGACTAACCTGTACTCATGTTACCTAGGAACTGCTATCTGACAATAGGTACAATATCAACTAGCATGTTCCCGGCGAGTCTGTTCAGTTTACTCATAACCCAATGAGCACCTGTATACTATCTTAAGTGACTAACTGACACCAATGGCTTGTGAGACCGGCCACCGCCCCTCGTCGGGGTCTCAAAAAGTATACACTAGTCTACTCCGGAGTATCGATGCCCAGTCTCGATACTCTCTCGACTAGGGACATTTAAGGATGTGCTTATAGACCACCCAGCTCCCACCTATATGATCGCCATCATAATGCTGGTAGTTAAGCATGAATCCTATGGGCTCTATCAACATGTAATAGTAATCTGTAATACCACATAATGCATGTACATAATGATAAAAACAAACCAGATAGCATACTATCATTTTGAGTAAGACTTTTTTACTCGTATAGGTCCTCCCTCAATCATCATAATCACGTGCCTGCTATTACAATAATTGACTTGAGGGCACTTGTCACGACCCAAAATTGGGCACATGACCGACACTTAAACTACGTAACATCAACAGGTGTAGCGCAATTTAAGTATGCCAAAAAACCCAGCAATCTAAACCATTATAAGAAAGAAAGATAGAACACTTTTTAAAATCCCGATGCAAAACTTTAAACATAAGTTTGTTTTTCATAAAAATTTCGGCAGCACCTTCTTTGTAAAAGCTAGTCCCGAAACGGGTACAAACATAAGATAAAAGTAAAACATCTCCAAACGGGAGCAAATCTCGCCCAACGGCGGAAAAAACCACCACAACAGATATACGATGCCGTAGTGAAGAAATGAGATAATTCACATATATAAAAGCCGGCTCACACAAGCATGACAACCAGAGTCATAAGAATATACAATATCGATCCTCACAACTCGTCTCTAAGTCAAATCATGAAGATGGTAGATGGAGAGTACTAGATAAAAGAAATATACAGCGTATATCATCGGATAACTGCAACCCACCTAAAGCAAACGGCCTCACAGCCAACCGTAGCGGTATCCGCAAAAGTAGAGATAATAAGGCGCCCTGCCGCGACCACCCTGATGATCAGACCTAAAAAACCCTGCGGCGCAACGGGGGGTGAGTTGCCAACTCATGAATAGTAGATAACATCATACTGTAATCGCAAGTATGCACTAATAGTGATAAACAATCATATGTACTCTGGTACCGTAAGTATGGCAATATGAATATGCAATTATCATGATCAAGGTACACCACAAGGGTACTATATCTACATGAATCAAATGCATATCAACTAAATACTGAGTGCGGGATAATTAAATAATCTCATGCACAAATCATCAGCAACGAAAAACCCGGTGTCTACCAACGACACCCCCAAATCCCAATATTCTCAGTCTCCATCCCCAGATCGGCCCCCCAGATCGGCCCTCATAACCTATAAGTCTCAAGGAACCTTAGTGTCAAACATCGATACCCGAAAACAGAATAAAAACTAGTGCCCATCATCGACACATAAATACTCGTATCGATACGTTCCTCGAATCCTAAGTGTCCAGTATCAACACCCGTGATCCACGTATCGGTTTTCTGATATCCATACGTTTCTCGAAACCTAAGTGTCCAACCTCGACACTCGTGTTCCACGTATCGGTTTCCAATATCCATATATCTCTCAGAACATAAGTGCCCAACATCGACACTTAAAATTCCCAAATCGCATGAAAAACATATCTCAATGTGTAAATCCATGTAATATAACATATGCAACATAGAACAACAATATGAGCATATCAAGGGAAAAATCCGCTATTAAAATGCATCAAGTCATTAAATATATCACGCGGTTCCCAATTATCCAAATCCAATATTATATATATATATATATATATATATATATATATATATATATATATATATATATAACAACGTCCCATACCACTGATATATATCATACAAAGCTGAACATATAGCTAGCAAGGTATATGTGTGAGCATGTTGGTATAGCAAGGCATATGTGGAAGCATGTACGTGTACAGGTATGCTATATTTCATATGCGCCATTGCACAAGAATAAATGCCTCTATGTCGCTAACAAACAACAAGGTATATCATATGAATATTTGTGTTCTGCTTATCATGGCAATTACCGACAGTGTGTGTGTAGCATACAATTGATGCTCGTGCAACATGGACTGTCAATAATAGTGCAGTATACAATAGATACAGGTTCAGGCACAACAAGTAACTATATGCAATGAAGTTCATGCACCATCTTTATATATGCATATAAACATGCAGATAATATCATATCATATCTAGCCCTGACGCTTAACGCCATACGGACGATTTTCCCGTAGATGTTAAATCTACTCACCGACAATCTCAAGCTAGGTCGATCCAATCACCTGCTTCCCTTTCGTCGCAGCGCTCGAAGTCCCCGCCTGCGATCCTATTAACACAAAACATAACTAGTGCAAAATTCAGAAATTGATCAATATCACGTACACAATACGTTTGACCAACGCACCAACTCCAATCCGACCCACAAGTGTTCGTCTAACGGCTAACGTGTGTGGTGACACACCAAAACCAGCCCAAATGCAACAGCTACACAAGATCACGAACCGGGTCGGATAACGTAACACGCGTACTCAAAACACTAGAATATAGCAAAGTGGTCCCAGATTTCGATACACAAACAATTGGTGAAAGTTGCAAGTACCACGAGACCACAAACAATCCCAGAGACCCCACGATAAAGACTCAACTCCCCAACCCCCACTCTGGCCGCAATTTGCGGCCAGAACCAATAAATTTGCGGCCCAAACTTGAAGGGGTGGTCTCAGGTTTTTATGGTGGGTTCTGTACCTCAACACTATGTCACCGTGATAGGAACTTTTCCAACAAACACCTGGTTCTACAGCAGATCACAGATACACAAGTTGACACTAAAATTATGATATTTTGCACAAAATGATACCTTTAGTGTTCCAATCCATAACAACAAGGAAACACAACAATTTAACTCCTAAATATCAGTTTGAGGTCATTACCTAGCCACTCTTGCTCAAAAATCCTAGCTTTCCAAGCTCCAAGGCAACCAAGTGGCTAATTCAAGACATTTGAAGTGTTTTCCATGGATTTTTGTGAAGTTTAGCAAGGTTTTTGTGATGAGTGAGTGAGGGTTCAGTTTGGGATTGAGGGAAATGAACAATAATTGAGAGTGAGAGAGAATGAGGGAGTGAGAGAGATTAATTAGTGAGAGGTGAGTGTAGGGTGAACCTTTTCCCTTACACTCACTCTCCTCCCCTCACCTCATTAATTCTCCATTAATGCCTCATGACTCACTAGCCACCTCTCTCAATCCAAACAAGGTATTTCTCATACACCAAAATTTCTAGAGAAGGTTAAGGCAAGGTTAATTAGGACATGGATTGCTTAAGGTGTCATGGTCACCTAACGAAATTAACACTAACTAACCCTCACATTAACGTGCACGTGTGTGTGCAAGTCATATAAAATAATAATAAAATAATAATTAATTGATATAAAATCTGAGGAATCCAATTTGGTAAACTTTTTCTTCAAAACCCGCATAATTTCTTAATTAAAACTAATCGCATTCTAAGGTGTTACAGCACTATAGCCAACACAACGGGAGTAAGTTTCCAACTCGTGAGTAGAAAATATCATCAGGTAGAAATCGAACGCATAAGGATCTACGTAGGTCATACTATATAATATTATCATACTATGTGATAACGAATGCGAACGCGTATATACATAAATATCATGTCAGTATCAATAAGTGCGTCATATTGGATCATGCATAACACACTTGATCCTCATGAAAAATCGATATGTGGAAATATGTCAACCATAACACACACACACATACATACATACATACATACATACATACATATACATATACATATACATATACATATACATATACATATACATACATACATACATATATAGAATAATGGAGGAAAGAGGCCATAGAAGGGAATTTCCTCCTATGGCATCGAAAAAACACAACCTCTATCGTGTTTTCCGACGATCGGAATGATCATCATCATCGTTATCATCTAAGATGTGGGTACACAAAATTTCATGCTATTCTATAACTTTTTCACCATTGATTTAGCAATGTAAAAAGTTCTATTGTCGGTAAACCGTTAATTTTGAATCCACTAATTCAACGATGAAAAAGTTGTATAACCACATGAAATTTGGTGTACCCACATCTTAGATGATAACGATGAAGATGATGCATTCCGATCGTCGGAAAACACGATGGAGGGTGTGTTTTTTCGACGCCATAGGAGGAAATTCCCTCCTATGGCATCTTTCCTCCATTATTCTCATATATATATATATATATCATCTAATGAGTGTCCATCATCGACACTCAAAATCTTCATAAAAACAACTGAGTGTCCAGCATCGACACTCGAATTCTCATAAATCCCGTGTCCAGTATCGACACTCGAAATCCTCATATCCCAGGCTCCGTGTCTCAGATCGGCCCGCATATCCAAGTGCAACATATAACTCCAGTCGATATCCTCCGGATATGCGCCAAGTTTCCATACTATCACCAGTCGGCCTCGTCGTTGCTAGGCTCACCCGCCTTACTATACGGGCTTCTTGCCCATAGGTACCATACCGGGTCCACCATGTATCCGCAATCGATTTCTCCCCCTGCCTCGATTTGAATAATACTCATATCATCAAAACACAGAAAACTCATGGTGGCCAACAAATTATCATATCAAGAGAAAACCACATTTAAAACATTCACAGGTTTTATAAAATCATATCCACGGTTTCTCAAATCTTATAGAAACAGAAATCTTATGAAAACCCTATCGCATAAGAATATGGAAATAATGGAACAAATAAAAGTACAGAACAATGGTGTAATACATGCAAATATGTATTGAACAGTGATCTAAGGTACTGGCAGGAATATAGTATGATGCGAAATAACATGGCAAGTTCTATTTGTGTACGTGGCATGACGCTTATCGATGATGTGTGGGTGTAGCATATGATTATGTGTAAGTGCAACATGAAATTATCGATAATGGTGTGAGTGTCCTTACAAACGAAATTAATTAGAGCTAATAGTATAAACATAGTATATATATCATAAGTAATTGAAGTGCGAGCGTATACAGAAATAAGGAAATCGTAACGTGAGCAAGCGTTTAAAATATCTAACTACGTATGAGCCATAAAATTATAGTTTAAAATAGCACGAAACGCTATTTTGGAAATAAGAGACTATGATGTCTTTGAAATAGATATCATTTGAAAATTCGTAGTGCACCCTTGACGTTATCATTTAAAAGTACGTAACAAATTGTTAATTTTCAAAATAAGTATAGCCCCAAATATCTGATGAAGTCCCAATCGGGATTTAGTAAGACTCCTCGAGTCGAAAGGGTATCGGCTGTATTCGGCAGTCTATCCTCCTCATAACATTTACGGAATCTCCCTTGTATGATATCATCCAATCAATACAGAACGGATCAATAGTCGCGTATGCCAACTTATATCATAGAAAGTAGGGACACCTAGTCGCATACAATATAAAACCATAATCATATATATACCTATATCATATACGCCTATATACTTGTATGTAAAAATATATAGCCTGATACCTAGGAAATAGACCCTACATAAATAATTATCTACTAAATATATGAATATATGCATCTAGTGTTCTAACAAACCCCATAGGGTAGGTATATATTTCTATAATATATAGTATTCTAATTACTACGATTGCGGAGGTGCTATACATTATGCACCCGACTTCATGTTTACAACAGAATATTGCATTTAATACCGCTCATTCTTATGCTCATTTGTATATAGGTAGGTGCTTTTGATCCATGTTTGCTACATAATTACAGGTTACAGGTTCTCAGTCCAGAATAACGCAAATCATCCAAAATCTCTACAATTATGACAAAGTTCAGAATATCTGCCAAGAACAGATAAAATTCGGGTTGTGGTCATCCACATCCGTCTGGTGCTGTCTACTGGTTCAAGAGACAAGACGAATATAGCGGTCATTCGTGTCTCGGACAAGCACAGACAGTGAGGAAGGCAGCACAAGAAACAAGGTGCAACGCGGGGCTTGAGTGAGATCAAGGCTAAAAGACAAAAAGAGTTGCAATTGTGGACTGTTGTGAATCTAAGAATATTTTGGAATCATTTTGCAATTTTGAACCTGTCAAAGAGAAGAACAAAGCAACACGAAGAAGCATAGAAAAAATGGCGCACCAACTCTTCCAAAGGACCGCGGAAGTACGAAGTTATGGGGGTTTAGGCGGCGGATCCACGGTCACATCATCTTATCTCGCGACAATTTTTCTGAGGTGTTTCTGTAATTAAACATAGGCTCAGAATACACCCCTAGGGTTTCGCTCCTCTGCCTATATATACTCCAGATTTGAGCCAAGTGAGGATGTTCTTTTTCTTTAGGATTAGTATAGTTTAGTGTAGTTTTCTTCTTCTTCATCTATTTTCCAAGAAAATGTAGTGAAAGCTTTTGAGTGGAAGATTAATGAAGATGAGAGTATTTTCTTACCTTGTATCTTTATTTATTTTTGCATTGCATTTTAATTCCTATTATAACTTTTATTATTTGTTGTTTAAGTAGTTGTTGTTTTTATTATGTTATTATTTTTTCTTCTTTTCTAATCTTTATTTTCAAGCCATGATACTCAATGGAGTCTTTTGGTTAGGTGTGGGCTAAAGTAGTTAGCTTGTTATCTTTTGTTAAAACAGTATTTTTCCATTCTTTCTTTTCTCCTTTCTTGTTTTATTTTTCTTTTAATGTGTGAATAATTTACTCGTTTGGGCTAAGGAAGGTTGGTATAAGGGATGAAAAAATCCATTGTGCATCTCTTCACCAAACAACTTGAAGCGAACGTAGACCAAACAAACACAACCCCCTCCCTTAAGCGCGCTATAAGTGACATATAGCCGCGACCTAAGTCGATAATTATTTTAAGCGTACTACAACGTGACATGTAGTTGTGACCTAATTGGAGACTTGGTTGTGTGTGTTTGGCCTAGGGTTGGAAATAAGAGTATGGAACGGACGGAAAAAAGGCCCTAGGAATGGATTTAGCGTTGGAAAGCATGCTTAAACTCGCAAATCCCATTCCTATGTCCTCCTAATCCCTGCTACTTCCGATTATCCCGACTTCATTTCAAGGATGGTACAAGACAAGCATAAGACTAATTCCTAACTCTACTAACCAACCCTAAGCCTAGCATGCTTTCTTGAACATAAAAATACAAACACTTAGGATAGAATTGAACAAACTTATACATTCTTTAATTGACTCGTCTAAAAAAAGAATGAAAATGCATACCATCCCCCAATGGACAACTCGTACTCATCCGGCCAGCTACAAGTGAACCCGACTTGATCGCAGGAAGTAGAACGCATAACATATCGTTACGTTTTTCTGCTCAATCACTTCCCCTGTAGATATACATCTATTCACCGATACACGCCTTGCTCTAGTTGAAGCCGACGAATGCCTTGCCTTTTTTTGTCGTCTTGGAAATCCCCACGATTGTACCTACAATCGAAATTGTAACAAAATCGCATAAAAACCTATATCAAAATCGAAACGATGAGCGAAGCGCACATAGGTTAGAACCTATGGTAAATGCATGCCAAAATGACAAAATACCCCTGGCGTCGACGTACAAACGTCGAACAACCAAGTCATAACATAAAAATCCAAAAAACCATGTTTAAAAACCGTAAGACATCGTCAAAAAGCTAAGTAAAACAACTCCAGATTTTCACTCAGGGAATCTGGGACAATTTAGCATATAAAATAAGATTAATTATTAAGTGTGTGAGCTATAGACCAAACCCTAACTAAATTTCTTGGCCACAAATTGCGGCCAGTATGGATTTATCTGCGGCGAGAACAAGGAAGTATAGGCTCGGACTTCTACAGTGGTCTTCTACCATTCATAGCACCTCACAGTAGTCTCTATTTATTTTTTAGAGCTCCCAGGTTGCTCCAGATTCAATTTGAACACAAAAAATTCATGAAAACCATGTTTTGCAACTTAAAAACATTTTAACCCAAGAATATTTGCATTAAAATACCCTTATCTATCCCTAATAAGGCTGTGAATAGTCAAGGAACCATCCTAATACACATTCACCTCAAAACACCTCTTTTGAAATCTCAAGAATATGAAAACATGAACTTTAGCTCCAAAACGAACTTTGTCATAGAAAGTGTTACAAGTAAACTAGAAAATGTGGTGTTTTTACCTCTTTGAATGGAAATGCGGATCTTAAGCTTGGAAGGAGGCCATTAGAAGTTTAGTGATGGTTTCAAGTGGTGCTACTTGCTATAATTGATATTTGGGATGAAGGAATCCAAGTTTTTTTGATGAAGTTGAGTGTATTTTGGTATAGGATTGAATTTCTTAGGTGAGCAATGGGTGTATTTGTGTTTGGATAAGAAGAAGAAGGGGAATTATATGAAGAAATGAGGGTGAAGGAAAAATATGAGACATGTAGTATAACCTCTCCCCTCTTTCTCTCTCTCTCTCTCTCTCTTGCCCATACCTCTCATGTACCCTCTCTCACTAACACCCATGCCTCCATATCTCCCTCCCTCTCTTTAAATCACAAAAACAAGTAAAACCAACAGTTAAAACACAAGAAATGTTAATCCCTCCTTAACATGTCATGGCAACTTAAGTGTAAAATTAGGAGGGAAAACTTACTTTTAGTAAAATGGTCGGTATAAAGAATTATCTTAAAACCAATTAAAGAAAACCATATTTAACAAATATCCTCATAATTATAAATTCATTTTATTCCCAATTAATCCCAAAATTAAATGTATGTATAATTATACCAATTTACGAAAACACATATCCATATTGGGTTTTTCTGAAACCCAAAATATTATTATTTTCGTAGAATGATATAATTATATACCTATATTCGGAAAATATTTGGAAATTAATATGAGTTATTAATTATGAAAGCATTTATCGGATTTGAGCTTTTATAAATTATCATACAATTATTTACATACAAGTTTATTTTAAAATTAATTAGTATTTCATTAAGTGTGCATTAAAGCAAGTCATTTTTATTAACCATGTTTAATGCGCCATGACACATTGCATTGTGTTTCATGCATGGTTTCATACTAGTTTGTTATTTATTTGTTTTAAAGAAAAAAGAAAAGAAAATGAAAATGATATGAAGGAGACATGAAGTGACTAGGAATAATGAGGACAGAGAATGAGAGAGAGAAAAGAGAGAGGGGATGGTTCTAGCAAGCATGGAGCCTTCATCCTTATTGTTTTCTTGATCTCCTCCTCCTTCTTCAACTCCTCCATCCTCTCTACTGTCACGACCCGAAGGTGGAACGTAACTGGCACTTAAATCACGCAACGTCTAAAGGCGTAACGAATTCAAGTAAGCCAAAATCCCAGAAATCTAAATTGTGAAATAAAATAAGTGATAAAGTACTTGTTTAAAAAGGTTAATCTAAACATGAAAAAGTTGTATCAAAAATCTTTTGAAGACTCAAGTTTTATGAAAATTTCGGCAGCATTTCCTTTGTAAAAACTGATCACAAAACCGATACATAACATGAACATATAAAATCAATCATAATAGACATCCCCAAGTGGGAGCTAGCTCTTTGCCGAATTGGCGAAACACAAACACAGGCATATATCATAATAGTGCGAAAACAATAAAGGAACAATAAATAGAAAACATCGCCCACAAGAAAACATAAAAGCCGGCTCACACGAGCTCGACATCAGATATCAATATAATACAAGTCTTACAGTCTCGCCTCTAGGTCAAATATACAAGTGGTAGATGGAGTGTACCAGATACAAAAGTAAATATACATGGTGGAAGACTAAAAAATATCCTCAAAACCCAACAACAAGTATCGTGCCCAAAAGTCGAAGCAAAAGGAAATGGCAGAAGTAGTAACAGTGCGCCCGCCGCGGCTATGAAGATGGGTCGGTCCTGCAAGATACTGTGGCACAACGGGGGTGAGTTGCCAGCTCGTGTGTAGTAAGTAACATCACATGAGACAATCGCAAGCATGCATGTAAATGCGTCAGATCCTAAGTGTGAACTATGATGCGATGTACTAGTGTAAATGCGACATGAATAAGTGATCAAGTATGAAATCTGGGTATATCAGCTACGCGAAAACTGAGTTTTATCTTAATAGATTTTGGTATGGTAAAACCAAAGTATCATCAATAGAAACAACATAATCCAGTGTCAAGCATCGACACTCAATATCTCGATATCTCGGGTGCCGTCACTTAGATCGGCCCTCAAATCCATCTGAATCATGCTACTCCGGTCGGTATCCTCCGGATATCCACCGGGCTAACAATCACCGGTATTTATTGTTCATCTGTCAGGCTCAACGTTTCTCTATACGGCCTTCTTGCCCCGGGGTACCTCACTGGGTCCACCATGTACCTGCAGACGATGCCTCCTCTCTCCTCGAATCGGGTATATACATAACTCTAGAACCGAGAAAACTCATGGTGGACGCCACACATCATATCACGAGAAACCGCATTTTTCTTTTAAAATGATCATAGGTTTATAAAATTCACTTGCAGTTTTCCAAATCCAGAAATCTCATGAAAACGGAAATCTCCAAGAAAATTCATAATACATGAATATATCGATGACGGCGAATGTCCATGATATCAATATGATGCAACTAGATGAATAGCTTGAAGATTTATATGTCATAATGATGCAAATGCAAACATGGAAGTTATCAAGTAAATTCTATAGTGTACGTGACATAGAAATTACCAATGGCGTGTGTGTATATACAGGATAGTGCACGTGCGGCATGAACCATTGGTAATGGTGCAAGTGTCCTAGTTTGATAATATCAAGGTGCATGATGATGATGTGTATGCAATATGGATATGGGTATAAGCACATGAATACAAGAATTGTAATTAAATTCTAACTATCGGGTTCTTTACGCCATCCGAACGATTCTCCCATATATGTTTAAATCTACTCACCGGAATGTCTCGGCTAATCGAATCCGACCACCGCCTTTCCTTTCCAAGCCGCTTCCGACGTCTCCGCAATCGATCCTAGAATTGCACAAACATAGCATGTGAGGCTAGGAATCCGATATAACGCGAATCAAATACTATACGAGCGATCTAACTCTCACGGGTTAAACACGTGTAAACTTGGTGCGCTAAACGTGTGCAACAACGTCTAAGACCACCCTAAAGGCTGTTTTCCAAAGAAAATGCCAAAACTAGAATCGAAACGTTCGTATCGTACATTAACAAAACGCTTAATTTAAGGTAAAATGGTCTCATATTTTTATAGGGGTACAACTAGAGAAAGTTGCGCACACTAAAGACTTAAATAGAGCAACAGAGAGCCCTCGACCAAGATCCATCTCCTGACCCCCTAACCTGGCCGCAAATTTCTTCCAGAACTAATAAAATTGCGGCCACAAAGTTGATATGGGGGCTCGGGTTTTGAGGGTGAATTCCTGGTCCAAAAACTATCTTATAGTAATTGTAACTTCTCACAAAAGTGTCTGGGTTGATAGCAGATTCGTAAGAACCCTAACCTATAACTAAAAACGGTATTCAACACTAATTGAAACATTAAGGTGTTTTAGTGCAAACTTGATAGTTTAACAAGACTATTAGACACTAAACTACTCTTAACTACCCTAATATGAGTCATGATTACCCTAAAAGTCATTAAAACCCAAAACTTGACTTAACCCTCTCTTGAAACTTAAGATTTGCTTTAATTACAATCCTAAAACGTAATTATGAATAATTATGACAAAAGATTATCAAAACAAGAAATAAACTTGACTCATACCTTACCAAGAGATGATGAAGGTCCTAACTTGATAAGATAGCGGCCAAAATGAAAACTTGCTTGAAGGAAACTTTTGAAGAGGTTTGGATTAGGATTTTGGAAAGGTTTAATGAAATATTTATGATGATTTGGATAGGATTTTAAGTGAGGTAGAGAAGGATTTTTGTTCTAAGAAGAGAGAAGAAGAAGAAGAAATATCTAGAGAGTTAGAGAGTGCTCAAGCCATAACACACCCCTCACCCCTCATTTAATCCACCATGCCTCTTATTCAATTTTATTTTTATTTTTCTTTTTCACAAAAATCTAGAACCATCCATAATTTTTAAATGAATAAGCATGTTAAAAAAATATGTTTTAGTTGTCATGGTTGCAAAAAAACTTGTTTTAACCTATACTAACCTATGGTTAACACTAGATTAGTGTGTAATAGCATTTAAAATATAATTTTTAATAAATAAATAAACAAATAATTAAATAAATAATTAATTAAGTACATAATTAATAAATAATCACATAAGCAAATAGGTATATTTTTGTCTATGTAGAAATAATTATTAACTAGGTTTTATTGAAAAACGCATGTTATACCACTAATTAATCTATACTTATTTTAATGATTTTTAAAACATTACAATCTTCCCCCCTTAAAGAGATTCGGTCCCCGAATTTAAAATCTAACTACGTATACCTTCGAAGAGATAGGGAAATTTCTTCCACTTCTCGCTCTCGGCTTCCTACGTGACATCTTCTCTGTTCGGGCCATGCCATAGAACCTTCACGGACGGTAAAAGCATTGACCGTAGTTTCTTTATTTGCCAATCCAGGATAACTACCGGCTGCTCGGTGAAGGAAAGATCGCGCTCTTGCTAGATCGTCTGATGCTGAATCGCGTGAGAAGGGTCATGAAGGTACTTGCGAAGTATCGATACATGAAATATGGGGTGTACATCCGAAAAACTGGGCGGAAGTATCAAACGATAGGCAACGGAACCGACTCGCTCAAGGATTTCGAAAGGACCCACATATCTGGGAGTAAGCTTCCCTTTCTTTCCGATCCTCAGCACGCCCTTCATCGGTGAGACCCGTAAGAAAACATGATCACCCACGGTGAACTCATGTCTGCGATGACGGCGTTTGGCATAAGACTTCTGTCTGCTCTGGGCCGCTCTCATCCTGTCCTGAATCAACTGGATCTTCTCTGTAGTCTCCTGAACTAGCTGCGGTCCCAAAATCCTGCTCTAGCTGAGCTCTGTCCAACAAACTGGCGATCGACACTTTCTCCCATACAAAGCCTCGAAAGGTGCAATCTGAATTGTCTCCTGAAAACTGTTATTGTAGGAGAATTCTATCAATAGCAAGTGACGATCCTAACTGCCACCGAAATCTAGTACGCACGCTCGTAGCATATCCTCGAGAGTCTGTATAGTCCGCTCTGACTGACCATCGGTCTGCAGATGGAAAGCTGTACTGAAACTCAAACGGGTGCCCAAGGTCTCCTGAAGTTTCTGCCAAAGATGGCAGGTGAACTGGGTGCCTCTGTCGGAAACAATGAAATTCGGAACGCCGTGTAGTCGCTCAATCTTATCAATATAGATCTGAGTATACTGAGCAAATCCGAAAGTGGTCTTCACTGGAAGGAAGTGAGCTGCTTTCGTCAACCGGTTTACAATCACCCAAATAGAGTCATACCCTCGACTGGACCTAGGTACGCTTACAATGAAATCCATAGAGATCTGCTCCCATTTCTACTCCGGAATGGGCAAATGCTATAACTCTCCCGCCGGCCTCTGATGCTCGGCCTTGACTTGCTGGCAAGTCAAGCATCTCGAAACGAAATTTGCAACATCTTTCTTCAGCACTTCCCACCAGTAGATATTTCTCAAGTCACGATACATCTTGGTGGAACCTGGATGAACGCTGTATGCTAACTGATGTTCCTCCTCTAAGATCTCGCATCTCAGCCTCTCGAAATCTTCTATACATAGACGAGTCCCAAATCGTAGCACTCCCTGTTCATCAATCACAAACTCCAAATCTCTACCCTGCCGAACCTGCTCCAAAATCTCTAACAAACGAGCATCGTCAGACCGTGCCTCCCGGATGCGATCAAGTAAAAGTGGACGGACCCGGACATGAGCAAGCTGCCCTTCGGTGGAAGTGAACTCAAACTGTACTCTACTGTCGAATAAAATCTGCCAATCTGTAAAGCCTGTCTCTGAACTGTGCTCAAATAGGACAAACTACCACCGGGCCTCCGACTCAAAGCATCAGCTACAACATTCACCTTGCCTGGTTGATAAAGAATCTCACAATTGTAGCATTACCTAGCATGACAGCGAGATTTCGAGAGGCATCTTCCATGCCGTTTTCAAAAAATTGCCATGCTAAACAACCCTAGACTTAGAATCTTAACAAGAGAATTAAACGAAACAAGAATGTAAACAACTTTACATCTAAGTGAACATTGAATATAACCTTTGTATACCGGTCCTTCACTTCAATAGCTCCGTGTAGTGGTCCCTTCGCTCCAAGTAGTGGTCTCCCAGACTCTAGTTGGACTCCACAAGGTGAAAGGAACAAGCTTGCTTGAAATCTTCAAGGCCGAAGATTATCTACGTCGAGGAGACACTAACTCAAGCTACCTCTTCACTAATTATGAATTAGTGAAGCAAACAACCTAAACTAAATGGCTAATCTAGTGTATGTTGATGAAGTAGGAATTTTGCTCACTTTAGATTTATTTTTCTCACTAATTTTCTTCACCTCTCAAAAACCTAGAGAGCTCTCTCTTGATGAAGAAGAAGATGAAGTGAATCATTGAAGAGAGAGAGAATGGCAACCATGGATGATATAATATCTCATACTAACTCATGTAGACATTTAACCAAGACTTAAGGTAATGGTTGGGTTCATAAATATCTAATGCAAAACAAGATTAGTGGACTAAGTCAATGATTCTACAAGCTTCCACTAAGCTCAAACCATGTGAATAATTTCCAACTAATTAGTGATTTACTTTAAATAACAAACCCCACATTATCATAAGCATGGTGTGAGTCTCATACACCCATGTTGCATGTAGCAACAAGCATGACACAATAATATATATCACATATATACTAAGTGTACACAAGTGAGAAAATGAAATGCTTAAGTGAGCTAATATTAGTTAATGTAAATTAATATATCACATATATGATTATACATTAAATTATTAAATCAACACTTCATTTAATAATCCGGCTATATCACATATAACCGACTAATATTATATGTATCAACACTTGATTCGATAACCCGGCTATATCACATATAACCGACCGATATCACATATCGTGAAATTAGAATACGGTATCATATACTCGTATTAATCTCGGTCCCGCACATATCATATATGTGCTCCTACTTCGTTTCGCATGAGCCAGGAAACCTCTATTTAGGACTCTAAAGGCTCGTCAATACGCCGGCAGTAGGTAATAATCATATCAATCATCCACAAGCCGTCAGCGGTACTAGCTGGACGTAACGGCTAACCGGGTATTGAGCGATCAGAATATCAACAAGCAAGCCTGCTCATACTCCTGCGAATCCAATAAGTAACACTACCATACAGTCTGGTCTCTTCGTCTGATATGTCGCATATCTAGTCTAGGGGTGGTAAATGCCAGACCCCAATAACTTGATAAGTCGTGCCGATGTGAGACTCATAACGGGTCGAGAAACTACTGATAACACTTACCGGTAAATCTCCGTATCATCCCTGTTCAGGGACTTCCTGTTATGGCCAATCGAGCATAGCGCAACATCAACCCCCAATATCGGGAGAGACGAATCCCCTCCTATCGCTCATTGTCTCCATGTGACTCAGGACTGTACCCAAAAAACACCGTTTTGCACGTTCTCTTGAATGTGGTAAGGTGGAAATAAAAGCACGGTGGGAATCACACAAGACTCTATGACGATCTTGGGTCTACAGACTAACCTGTACCAGTGTCACCAGAGAACTGCTATCTGACGCTAGGTATAATACCATCTAGGAGTTCTCGGTGAGTCCTGTTCAGTATACCCAGTCTCCACTAACCACCCGTATACCATATTTGATGTCAAACACCAATGGATGTGGGATCATCCATCGCCCATCATATGGGTCAAGAAGCGTATACGCTAGTCTACTCTGGAATATCGATGCCCTGTCTCGATACACCCACGACTAGGAACATTTAAAGGATGAACTTGTGGACTACCCTGGCCCCACTAGTATGATCTCCATCATAGTCCTGGTAGTCAAGTAGACATCCTAAGGGCCTTATCAACATGTTAGAGCAAGACAGTATCACCATACAAGTCTACATGTTAAGACAAAGAGCAACCAGATAACATACTATCATGTTGAGCAAGAAAGTTCTCTCTATATATGTCCAAGCATCCACTATAATATACAATCATGTACAATAATGGCCTTTAGGGCATACATACAACTAGCAATCTCCCACTAGCTGTTAGTGTATATGCCCTAGAGGCCATTACTGTATCATACTAGTTTGTATATTACTTAATGGAAGCTTAGGATATTCACCTTGTATATACAATCTTGCTCAAAATAGTAGTATGCTACTTGGTTTGTTTCTACTTCAATGTGTACATGTGTTTATTTTTGTATATCGCCTATACACATTAGTGGAGCCCTTAGGATCTTTGCTTGATTACCAGCGATGTGATGGCCGTCACACTAGTGGGGCTGGGTAATCTATAAGCACATCCTTATGCAGGTCCCTGGTCGCAGGACTATCGAGACAGGGCATCGATACTCCGGAGTAGACCAGCGCATGCGCTTCTCATCCCAGTGTGGGAGACGGTCTGTCCCACAGCCGTCAGTACGTCGTACTTGAGATAGTATGCGGGTGCTCGTTAGGTTACGGGTACGCTGGACAGGACTCGTCGGGAACTGACTAGTTGGTATTATGCCTATCGTCAGTTATCAGTTCCCAGATGACATGAGTACAGCTTAGTCCGCTGACTTGACACTGTCACTTCGCCTCGAGTGTGTTCCCACTGCACTTTGATTACTACCCTACCACGGCTCAAAGAAGTCGTGCAAACAGGTAGTAGTTGGGTGCAGTCCCGAAGCACTTGGAGGCAGTGACGGTTAGACAGGATTCGTCTCTCCCGGTATTGGGGGTTGACATCGCGCTGTGTCTAGGAGAGCCATTACACGAGTAGTCCCTAGCCAGGGCAAACGAGATATACTGGTAGGCTTCCAGTGTTATCTCAGGGTGTTTTGGGCTTCACTCCGACACGACTTGTACCGCTATTGGGGGACTGACGTTTACCGCCCCCTAGGCCCGCCATGCGATGTATCATACGAACAGACCGGACTGTACGGAGAATGTCACATTCAGGCTCAGTAGGAGTTCAGATGGGTTTCGCCTCGTCGGTCTTCTTGTCGGCATTACCTGGGGACCGTTACGCACAGCTAGTGCCGCTTGCGGTCTGTGGTTAAACCCACTGCCAGCGTAGTGTCGAGTCTTTAGAGTCCCATACAGAAAGCTTTTCGCCTTTAGGCAAAAGAGTAGAGGTCGCATGGTTTTGCGACAGGTCGCATGGTTTTGCGACAGAGTTCGGTCACATCCGTGCACTTGTGCACGTACAGTGTCCGGACAGTTTACACTAGCGGGCTTTGGTTTAAGCCAGATCCTAGTGTACCTTTTGGGATTGGATTTATCCAGTTTGCATTCGTGTTCCTCGGAACACGGATGCGGGTGTGTATGCACAGTTGACGGGGAGATAGAGGCAGCGGATTCTCATTAGGGTTGTTGACAGTTGACCGTTGACTATTGACTTTTTGCTCAACCCTAATGGGAATATGATATGTGATTAACAATTATATTAATTAAGTATTATGGTGACATGGTTGTTGATTTTTGTTGACTTTGTTGACTTGTTGACTTTTGTTGACTTGTTGACTTTGTTGACCGGTTGACTAGGCTTGACTAGTTGACCATCATGATAACCATAGCCATCATTTCATGGTAAAGACTTTTGCTTGCTTGCTCATTTGTGCAAAATGAGTGCATGAAATGATATGGTTATGGTTGCTTCAACCATCACATAACACTTGATTTGGTATAATGAGTTATCATTGTTTTGGATCATGAGAGGGTGAAAGAGAAAAAAAGGCTCATTCTCACTTGCTCATTCTCTTTCTTGTTCTTGAGCTCTCTTGCTCTTGCTTTCACCCTCTTCCTCTTGCTCCCTCTCTTGACTCTATGGTTCACATATCTCATGAGTTGAGAATCAAGAACCATAGATAAAATCCCATACAAACTCTTCTCTACTCATTCTAGTTCACAAGGTTTAGCAAACCGAGTGAACTAGTTTCTTCAAAGTTCGAAGAAGGAGCCAAAGGTTGGAGCTTTCAGGTGGATCTATCTTTGGCGTACAGAGACGACGGGAAGAAGCCAATCCGGACCACCATCGGAGCTTGAAGACGAAGGAGTTCAAGACAAGCAAGGTATAACCCCCTAACCGAGTAGTTAGAAACTCGTAGTTAGGTTATTAGTTAGATGTTTAACCAAGATCCGGATTATAGGTCCATGTTACCACCTCTATAAAAATCATTTTTTACCAAATTCCGCATGCCCGAAAGTACCGGGAGAGGTAGCATGGACTTACAGTGGTATCAGAGCCTAGTTAAACTCTATCTAACATGTTAGCAAGTAACTAGAAGATCGATCAAAGAAAAAGTCCCGAAAACGAACCCCAAAATTCGAAGTTTCTGTTGATTTTTATACTGTTCAAAAGTTGATTATTTTCACACCTAAAATCGACTCAGGGTTTTCTGTGAATACTGTAGAAATTTGGTCCAGTGATCCCATCAAAGAGCCGCGGAAACGCGGCAATAGCTTGCTATTGCCGCGGTTCCGCGGCCGACTTGGCTCCTCTCTGTTCTTTCTTTGCTACAGTAATCTCATAGGGGTATTTTGGGATTTTTGGTATATGTGTTTTCTGCCCAGATTTTCCAGAACGAAAATTTAATTTTTGGGGTCCCGAAAATCCGTATTTTTGATCGAACTTCTAAAAGACTTAAGCTAACGGGTTTTTCTGTAATGTGATATTTGTATTGAACGTCTACTAATCGCTATATGTCGATTAGTGGGGGTTATACAAATCTGTGATCTGTAATGTTGCTGGAATGTGTATATGAATATGTTGGATTGTCGCGGGTGAATAGCCGGGAGTTGTGAGACGAGAGTTTTCTTTTCTTTCAATTCATGTAAATTTGTAAATTGATGTAATAATTATTTGTATGGCCGCACAACCGGGTCGGGGTTGTAGCCGTCATTGTATAATTTCTTTTTACTGTTTTTGCTCCTAGGATAGACCCATGGAGGGGGTGCACAAACTACCGGGTATGCCGAAGTGTCGAGTGGCCTACTCATGGAGATGAGGGAGGTTGCTACGCTTCGGGTACTTGGCGGGTAGTTTGCCGCACCCGTAGGGGTCTTGGGTGGGGTATTGGCTATTCACCGCGACCGTGTAATCTGTTTTTCGTTACAGGCTCGTGCGAATTACAGATTCCTAGTATATCCAATGTATTCATCTGTGATCTGAAATGTTTATCATTGCAGTATATCTATATATGATATTATTTAGGCGTTGCTTATGTTTTACAGCCGCGCTAGCCCAGCCCCCACTCTATCGTTAGTTAAGTAACCTAACGGGTAATGACGGGGCCCAGTGGCGAATGCGAATGGCATAAGCGTACGTCATATTTTGGTTGTTTTCTGCAATGGTAGGATTAAATGATGGGACGCACTAAAAGAACTAATGCAAGAATATTACGCATTAAAAGAACTAATGCAAGATAATAAACCAAGTTAAAGTCGTTGGAACACTTTCGAAAAACCACTCGGTTCTTTTCAAAATCAACTTTTAAATGCGGAGCTTGAGCCACTCCTTTTAAAAGCTATCTCGTTCCATCGACTATATCAAGTTCACTACGTTCACGGTTTTGCCAAAACCATCCATAGCCCTCCATTATTTCAGTTAAATACTCGGTAGTATTCAAGCTATGTATTTTGACCTCACGCCAAGGCATAGTGATTGGTAGCTGCCGGATATTTATCTGTTGCATAGATAGAATGCGTTGGTTTGAGACAGTCGTACTGCCATTTTGGCCTACGTCAAGGGTATGTACGGGTGGGTTCAAATTAACCTGGATAATGATGGGATGAACTTGACATGTGACTTATGACATTTTGACCTCACGCCAAGGTCATAAGAGCATGGGGCAAAAATCCACATCGGGAGTTTCATAAGTACTGAAACTTGCTAGATTTGCATACCATTTGGAGTGTGATGATTCTGGTAGGATTCCTTCAGTTTCGTCACGCGATGATATTTGGATCCCGATCCTACTGTGAGTATATGCTACTCCTCGGGAAATTTCTCACTAAACGATCAATGCTATAAACCTAGTAGGTGCCTAGAAAGGTGTTAGCGGGGCTACGCCCCCAGGGAAAAGAGGTTATTTAATTAAGGAACTTCGCGAAAGCGTTGGAAAACCTCCCTCGAAGTACCGACACTAGCCTGGCTGAACGGTTAAGCAAGTATTGTACGGTGAGATTGATCCTGACTAATTCTTCCTTTATGGTTTGAGGAGGGATTCGAGAAACAGTGGGAGCCATCCTGTTTAGACAAACTAAAAACCACTCTAAACTTGCAAGAGCATCATGCTGAGTGTTTCTTCTTCTCTCTCCTAATTGCAGCGACCAATCGACATGACTGGACTTAAGTTACTTTTAGATAAAAATATACTGACAGGGCCAAACTACAAAGATTGGCTCAGGAATGTCAAGATGGCAATCACTTACGACAAGCTGGGGTATCTTCTTACCACCAAAGCTCCCCCTGTCCCTGGTCCCACTTCCAGCGTCGCGGATAAGGAAATCCACAAGACTTGGGAGATTGATAGCACGAAGGCCAAGTGCCTCGTACTTGCCTCGATGGACAACGAACATCAGAGGAGGCACGAGAATATGGACCTTGAATCCATATTTCTCCATACAAAAGAACTGTATGGAGAGCAATCTCGTATCGCAAGATACGAAGCGTCGAAAAAGTTATTTTCGGCAAAGATGGCCGTCGGATCATCAGTAGCCGAGCAGGTGCTAAAGATGATCGGCTACATTGAGGAGCTCACGGACCTAGGGACCACATTGGAGAGTGAGCTCTATACGGACATAGTTCTCCAGTCCATTCCTTCCACTTACGCCCAGTTTATACTGAACTTCAACTTGCAAGAAAAAGAAGTTGAACTTTCAGAGCTCCTCAACATGCTGAGGAGCGCAGAGGGCACCCTACAGAAAAGTAGGGAAACATCCACTTTGTTTGTAGGAGGATCATCTTCTTCTAGGTCCAAGGCGAAAGCCAAGGGAAAGAAGAAGAAAGCCTCCGCCAAACCAAGGGGCGGTGTTAGTAAGGTGGATACGAAGGGAAAAGCTAAAGCAACAAAGAAAGCGGGGAAGCTTGTGGATAAGGAAGAATGCTTCTATTGTCATAAGAAAGGACACTGGAAGAATGATTGCAGGGCCTGGAAGGCCAGAACACAGGAATTGAAGCAGGTTGCAGCTTCAGCTTCAGGTGTGTATGTTATTGAAAACTGTCTTTCAATAAACTCTACTTCCTGGGTATTGGATACCGGATCAGGATCTCATATCTGTAATTCTTTGCAGGCGTTGAGAAACCGTAGGGTTTTGAAGGCAGGTGACTTGACCCTCAGAGTTGCGAACGGAGCTAGCATGGATGCTAAAGCCGTGGGGGACTATCACCTGGGAATGACAGATGGACATGTTTTGGTTTTGCGTAATTGCTTTTTTGTACCCGACGCAACTTGTAATATCATTTCTGTATCTTTAGTTTCTAAAGAAGGCTATGAATTTGCGTTTGTATGTAATGTTGTAAACATTCACCTTAATCAAGTTTTGATTGGGTCAGGTACATTGAGTAATGGTATATACGTATTAAACCAACCACAGATTTTCAATGTCCAGAATACACACAAAAGAAAGTCTCCAGAAATCAATCAGGCTTTCTTATGGCATTGTAGACTGGGTCACATCAATGAGAGAAGGTTGACGAAGTTACATACAGAAGGATATTTGAATCCGTTCAAATATCAATCGTATGCCACTTGTCAATCCTGTCTCAAAGGAAAGATGACAAAGACTCCGTTTACTGGACATGGAGTGAGAGCGAGCGAGCTCTTGGGACTCGTACACAGTGACGTGTGCGGTCCAATGTCTACACATGCGCGAAGCGGTTATTCTTACTTTATTACTTTTACGGATGACTTCTCAAGGTACGGTTATGTCTTCTTAATGAAACATAAGTCCGAAGCCTTTGGAAAATTCCAGGAGTATAAGAATGAAGTAGAAAAACAAACCGGCAAAAGTATTAAGATTCTAAGATCGGATCGAGGTGGAGAATACTTAAGTGCCGAGTTCCTGGACTATTTAAAAGAGAATGGAATTCTCTCTCAGCTTACTCCTCCATACACTCCGCAACATAACGGTGTATCGGAGAGACGGAACCGCACCCTATTGGATATGGTGCGGTCCATGATGAGTAACGCTGAGTTACCGCGATCATTCTGGGGATATGCGCTAGAATCAGCCGCATACCTTTTGAACCGAGTTCCTACTAAGACTGTGCCTACCACACCATATGAGTTATGGAGTGGGAAGAAACCCTATCTTCAATATCTGAAGATCTGGGGATGTCCAGCTTTTGTCAAAAAGCAGCATGCGGACAAGCTCGAGGCACGCTCAGTACTGTGCAAGTTTGTGGGATACCCAAAGAACACCAGGGGGTATCTTTTCTACTACGCAGAGGAACAAAAAGTCCTTGTTTCTCGTAATGCCCACTTTCTAGAACACCAGTTCTTGGAAAAGGAAATTGGTGGGAGCGCAGTAGAACTGGAAGAAGTTCCAGAACCATGGACTATTACTGAAAGTTTAGTGGAACCAGAGGGTTCAAAAGAACAGGACATTCCTACGCCGCTCCGCAGGAGTAGTAGGCAGACTCATCCGCCCGAGAGATACTACGGTTTTCTCATAGACGGGGATAGAGAGGATTGCATCATAGATTATGATGAGCCTACTAGCTTCCAGCAGGCCGTTCAGAACGTTGACTCAGTGAAATGGCTGGATGCAATGCGGACCGAAATGGAGTCCATGTACACCAACAAAGTATGGACGTTGGACATTGCTCCAGACGGGGTAAAACCCGTAGGATGCAAGTGGATCTTCAAAAGGAAGATTGGTGTAGATGGACAGGTTGAGACCTATAAAGCTAGACTGGTAGCAAAGGGTTTTCGTCAAAGACCTGGCTTGGACTATGACGAACCCTTTTCTCCAGTAGCCATGCTGAAATCCATTCGGATCCTTCTTGCCATTGCTGCCTTCCACGATTATGAGATCTGGCAAATGGACGTAAAGACCGCTTTTCTAAATGGAAATTTAGAGGAGTGTGTCTATATGGACCAACCAGAGGGTTTCATTCAGAGTGGGAGCAGCGGAAAGGTGTGCAAGTTGCTTAAGTCCATCTATGGACTAAAGAAGGCATCACGGAGTTGGAACATCTGCTTTGATGAGACGGTCAAAGAATTTGGCTTTATCAAAAATCCAGATGAACCATGCATCTATAGTAGATTTGTAGCGAGAACTGTAGTATTCCTCGTTTTATACGTGGATAACATTCTCTTAATAGGAAATGACATTCCTATGCTACAATCTGTCAAGGGGTTCTTGTCACACAGGTTCTCCATGAAAGACCTGGGTGATGCTTCATACATCCTGGGGATCCGGATCCATCGTGATAGATCCAAGAGAATATTAGGACTTTCACAGTCCAGGTACATCGACACCGTACTGAAAAGATTCAGTATGGAAAATTCCAAGCGCGGTAACCTACCGGCTTGTCACGGGATCACCCTCTCTAAAGAGATGTCTCCCAAGACTGATTTGGAGAGGGATCGCATGTCTATTATACCCTACGCTTCTGCGGTAGGCTCTATAATGTATGCGATGTTGTGTACCAGACCGGATGTAGCTTATGCACTGAGTGTGGTAAGCCGGTATCAGTCAAACCCTGGGAGAAACACTGGATAGCAGTAAAGAATATTCTCAAGTACCTGAGAAGGACTAAGGAGATATTCTTGGTGTATGGCGGAAAAGACCTCCAGATTGAGGCCTTTGCTGACTCCAGCTTCCAGAGTGACAAGGATGATTCCAAGTCCATGTCGGGCTTTGTCTTTACCCTCAACGGAGGGGCGGTGTGTTGGAAGAGTTCCAAACAAGAAACCGTTGCAGACTCGACGATGGAAGCGGAATACATCGCTGCATCTGATGCCGCAAAGGAAGCTGTCTGGATGAGAAAGTTCTTGAAAGAACTTCAGGTGGTTCCGTCCATTGTTGATCCAATACCTCTGTATTGCGACAACAACGGGGCTATAGCTTTAGCGAAGGAACCCAGGTCCCATCAGAGATCCAGGCACATCTTGAGGCGGTATCACCTGATCAGGGAGATCGTGGATCGCCAGGAGATCGAGGTTCGGAGAGTCGCTTCAGAAGATAACACTGCAGATCCATTCACCAAGGCCCTACCCCAGACTCAGTTCGAGCGGCTGATCGAGATGATACGTCTTCGATACGCCAGTACATGGCCTTAGTGCAAGTGGGAGATTGTTAGTGTATATGCCCTAGAGGCCATTACTGTATCATACTAGTTTGTATATTACTTATTGGAAGCTTGGGATATTCACCTTGTATATACAATCTTGCTCAAAATAGTAGTATGCTACTTGGTTTGTTTCTACTTCAACGTGTACATGTGTTTATTTTTGTATATCGCCTATACACATTAGTGGAGCCCTTAGGATCTTTGCTTGATTACCAGCGATGTGATGGCCGTCACACTAGTGGGGCTGGGTAATCTATAAGCACATCCTTATGCAGGTCCCTGGTCGCAGGACTATCGAGACAGGGTGTCGATACTCCGGAGTAGACCAGCGCATGCGCTTCTCATCCCAGTGTGGGAGACGGTCTGTCCCACAGCCGTCAGTACGTCGTACTTGAGATAGTATGCGGGTGCTCGTTAGGTTACGAGTACACTGGACAGGACTCGTCGGGAACTGACTAGTTGGTATTATGCCTATCGTCAGTTATCAGTTCCCAGGTGACATGAGTACAGCTTAGTCCGCTGACTTGACACTGTCACTTCGCCTCGAGTGTGTTCCCACTGCACTTTGATTACTACCCTACCACGGCTCAAAGGAGTCGTGCAAACAGGTAGTAGTTGGGTGCAGTCCCGAAGCACTTGGAGGCAGTGACGGTTAGACAGGATTCGTCTCTCCCGGTATTGGGGGTTGACATCGCGCTGTGTCTAGGAGAGCCATTACACGAGTAGTCCCTGGCCAGGGCAAACGAGATATACTGGTAGGCTTCCAGTGTTATCTCAGGGTGTTTTGGGCTTCACTCCGACAAGACTTGTACCGCTATTGGGGGACTGACGTTTACCGCCCCCTAGGCCTGCCATGCGATGTATCAGACGAACAGACCGGACTGTACGGAGAATGTCACATTCAGGCTCAGTAGGAGTTCAGATGGGTTTCGCCTCGTCGGTCTTCTTGTCGGCATTACCTGGGGACCGTTACGCACAGCTAGTGCCGCTTGCGGTCTGTGGTTAAACCCACTGCCAGCGTAGTGTCGAGTCTTTAGAGTCCCACACAGAAAGCTTTTCGCCTTTAGGCAAAAGAGTAGAGGTCGCATGGTTTTGCGACAGGTCGCATGGTTTTGCGACAGAGTTCGGTCACATCCGTGCACTTGTGCACGTACAGTGTCCGGACAGTTTACACTAGCGGGCTTTGGTTTAAGCCAGATCCTAGTGTACCTTTTGGGATTGGATTTATCCAGTTTGCATTCGTGTTCCTCGGAACACGGATGCGGGTGTGTATGCACAGTTGACGGGGAGACAGAGGCAGCGGATTCTCATTAGGGTTGTTGACAGTTGACCGTTGACTATTGACTTTTTGCTCAACCCTAATGAGAATATGATATGTGATTAACAATTATATTAATTAAGTATTATGGTGACATTGTTGTTGACTTTTGTTGACTTTGTTGACTTGTTGACTTTTGTTGACTTGTTGACTTTGTTGACCGGTTGACTAGGCTTGACTAGTTGACCATCATGATAACCATAGCCATCATTTCATGGCAAAGACTTTTGCTTGCTTGCTCATTTGTGCAAAATGAGTGCATGAAATGATATGGTTATGGTTGCTTCAACCATCACATAACACTTGATTTGGTATAATGAGTTATCATTGTTTTGGATTATGAGAGGGTGAAAGACAAAAAAAGGCTCATTCTCACTTGCTCATTCTCTCTCTTGTTCTTGAGCTCTCTTGCTCTTGCTCTTGCTTTAACCCTCTTTCTCTTGCTCCCTCTCTTGACTCTATGGTTCACATATCTTATGAGTTGAGAATCAAGAACCATAGATAAAATCCCATACAAACTCTTCTCTACTCATTCTAGTTCACAAGGTTTAGCAAACCGAGTGAACTAGTTTCTTCAAAGTTCGAAGAAGGAGCCAAAGGTTGGAGCTTTCAGGTGGATCTATCTTCGGCGTACGGAGATGACGGGAAGAAGCCAATCCGGACCACCATCGGAGCTTGAAGACGAAAGAGTTCAAGACAAGCAAGGTATAACCCCCTAACCGAGTAGTTAGAAACTCGTAGTTAGGTTGTTAGTTAGATGTTTAACCAAGATCCGGGTTATAGGTCCATGTTACCACCTCTATAAAAATCGTTTTTTACCAAATTCCGCATGCTCGAAAGTACCGGGAGAGGTAGCATGGACTTACACTAGCACTAAGGCCAGTTGTTGTAGTATCTCATACCTAACATCCCGAAGAGTCTCTCAAATTGTATCTCGGGTATGGTCTTCATGAGTGGATCCTCCGTGTTATTCTTTGTGTCAACTCTCCTGACCCCAATCTCGCGGCGAGCAACTATCTCCCGGATCAGGTGATACCGCTTCAGAATATGCCTGGATCGCTGATGGGACCTGGGTTCCTTGGCCAAATTCACTGCTCCGTTGTTATCACAATACAAAGGTATTGGATGCTCGATGGATGGAACTACACTAAGTTCGGTTATGAACTTCTTCATCCAGACAGCCTCTTTGGCAGTATCGTTGGCAGCGATGTATTCAGCATCCATCGTCAAGTTTGCCACGGTTTCTTGCTTGGAAATCTTCCAACAAACCTCCCCTCCATTGAGGGTGAAGACAAAACCCGAGACCGGCTTAGAGTCGTCCTTATCACTCTGGATGCTCGAATCGGTAAAGTAATATATTTATAGTTCACAGTTACCATACACCAAGAACATTTCTTTAGTCCTTCTCAAGTACTTAAGAATTCTCTTAACAACTGTCCAGTGATTCTCCCCAGGATATGATTAATACCTACTCACTACACTTAGTGATTATACTGCATCGGGTCTGGTACATAACATCGCGTACATGATAGAGCCTACTGCCGAAGCATAGGGTATCCTTTGCATGCGAGCTCTCTCCAAATCAGTCTTGGGGGACTTATCTTTGGAGAGAGTGATTCCTGAGATCGTGGGTAAATTCCCACGCTTGATATTCTCCATACTAAACCTCTTTAGTATGGTGTCGATGTACTTGGATTGGGACAATCCCAGTATCCTTTTAGATCTATCTTTATAGATCTTAATCCCGAAGATGTAGGAGGCATCACCTAGATCCTTCATGGAGAATCTTTGTGATAAGATGAGCTTGACTGAGTGCAGCATAGGATCATCATTTCTTATCAAGAGTATGTCATCCACGTACAATACGAGGAAGACGACCTTACTCTCTGCCACCATCTTGTATACACAAGGTTCATCTACGTTTTTTATAAAGTCAAACTATTTGACTACAACATCAAAACAGATGTTCCAACTCCGCGATGCTTGATTTAACCCGTAGATTGATTTAAGCAACTTGCACACCTTTCTGCTGCTCCCACTATCCATGAAGCCCTTTGGCTGAGTAATGTACACGCTCTCTTCTAAATCACCATTTAGAAAGGCGGTCTTAACATCCATTTGCCAGATTTTGTAGTTATGGTATGCAGCGATGGAAAGTAGGATCCGGATGGACTTAAACATAACCACTGGAGAAAAGGTTTCATCATAATCCACACCTGGTCGTTGACGAAAACCTTTTGCAACAAGTCTAGCTTTGAAAGTCTCAACATTTCCATCTACACCAAGTTTCTTCTTAAAGATCCATTTGCTCCCAATGGGTGTTACTCCTTCGGGAGCAACTTCCAAAGTCCATACTTTGTTGGTGTACATGGATTCCATCTCAGATCACATTGCATCTAGACATTTCACAGAGTCCCCACTTGTGATGGTCTGCTCGCAGCTAGTTGGGTCATCATCTTCCATGATGCAATCCTCGCTCCCACCATCAATGAGAAAATCTTAGTATCTCTCAGGTGGATGAGGAACCCTACTAGATCGGCGGAGAGGCTGAGGTTCGTCGGAGACTATTGAATCCTCCGGTTCTACGAAATCTTCTGTTGTAGTTTGTGCGGTTGGAACTTCTTCCAGCTTTACCTCTTCGCCATTAATTTCTTTTACAAGAAATTCTTTTTCTAAAAAGGTGGCATATTGAGAAACAAACACCTTTTGTTCCTCACAGTGGTAGAAGATATATCCATAGGAATCCTTTCGATAACCCACAAACTTACACAATGCAGATCTTGCCTCGAGCTTTTCCGGATTTTTCTTTTTAACATAGGCCGGACAACCCCATATATTAACTCGTTTAAGTGATGGTCTCTTCCCATTCCATATCTCATATGGAGTGGTAGGCACTGATTTGGTTGGAACTCTATTCAATAGGTATGCTGCTGTCTCAAGCGCATAACCCCAAAAGGAAATAGGTAACTCAGTGGTGCTCATCATAGAGCGCACCATATCCAATAGGGTGCGATTCCTCTGCTCCGATACATCGTTGCGCTATGGTGTATACGGAGGAGTAAGCCGAGAGAGAATCCCATTCTTTTTCAGATAGTCACGGAATTCCATGCTCAAGTATTCTCCTCCCCGATCAGATCGTAGGATTTTAATACTTTTACCCGTCTAGTTCTCGGCTTCATGCTTATATTCATTGAATTTATTAAAAGCTTCAGACTTGTGTTTCGACAGGAACACATATTCATATCTTGAGAGATCGTCAGTGAATGTAATGAAGTACGAGGAACCATTCCTGGCATGTGTAGACATGGGACCGCATGCATCACTATGTATTAGTCCCAAGAGTTCCGTAACCCTTTCTCCGTGTCCAGTAAACGGAGTTTTGGTCATCTTCCCTTTGAGAAATGACTGGCAAGTTTCATAAGATGATAATTCGAATGGATTCAAATATCCATCCTTATGTAACTTAGCTAGTCGTGTCGCATTGATATGACCTAGTCTACAATACCACAAGAAGGATTCGTTCATTTCTGAACTCTTCCTCTTGTGTGTGTTTAGTACGTTAAGAACTGTGGTTTGATTTAGAATGTATATGCTATTATTTAACGAGCCTGATTCAATCAACTTTTGATTTAGAAAAATGTTCATAGCATCATCGTCCATTTCGACAGTTGATCAGGTTCGGATAGAGGACCTCACCCAGATGCGTTGTGAATTGGTCAAGGACGGACGGGTATTGAGTATATCTCCGCAGGATGGGACGAGTTCTGGAGGATGTGTTCGGCTAGATATCTTCCACAGAGTGATGGAGATACCGAGTTCGTGATTTCGAGTCCGTGTGAGAGACTTCGGATGGACCATAGCCGAGAACAATTGCAGTGCGCAGATAGAGACATGACATCGAAATGGATGATGATGCAAACAAGCGGGACACGAGGTTCGTACGAGATGCTGATGAGCTATTGTTATTCCCCGTTGAGATTATGGTCAAATATGTCTATAGAGGCATTAGAATGTGACTAGTTGCCGAGGAAAAGTCGTACTGAGGACGCTGATGTCCAGAGAGTGAGAAGAGATTGCGCAAGAGTACCAGCCTCCGAATCATTCGGCATAGGCAAGATCGGAAGAAACCTTGAGCTGGATTCCTTCCAGGACGCTGCTGCAATGTGATTTGCACCCAGGATCAGATGTGTCACGTGTATTCAGAGCCAGAGGCCGACGCCAGTGACGTGCTGCTTTACAAGTGGCCGTGAGGATTGACCGAGAGATGACCAGATAAGTGCCAGAACGGAATCGCTCCCGTTAGCACACCTGACAGGGCCGATGAGCCGATGGATTGTGAGATTGGTAATCCACAGAGAAGATAAGGACCCACAGACAGAGGACGCCAGACCGCGAGCAAGAGGCAAGTAGATATCTTGTACTACTAGCATTGGATACATCGACACCTTCTCGACTTTGAAGGAGGATATACCGATGACGGTATTTATGATTTGTGATTTTGTGATTCGATTATCACATATTCGTCACCTTGGATTTCGGTATTTTGGGCGATTTATTCGCATAATTTAGTCTTGATGGCTGAGTTCCATGATATTTGTTTTCATGCACCATGGTTGCACCTACTGGGCATTTATATCTTGTGCATAGTTTTTACACTTGAGATGTGCTTTACACACCGTTGTGTTGATTTATAATTTGTGCACAGCTATTGCACCCGATATCGTTTTCGTGCCTTGGCTGCACCTGCTTATGACTTCATGGATTTCATACAGTTGAGTTGATTTTGTGCATATCATACGCACCCGAATTGATTTTTGCACTCGGTATAGCTTATATGTGCTTGTAGTGCATTGATATGTATTTTGTGCACGCAGTTGCACACGTTTATGATTTTTACACCTTGGTACACTCGGTGTTGCTATTTACGCATTTGAGTTATTGTTTGGGTTTTTTGCACAGGATGCACCGTATTTGTATTTCTTGCACAGGATGCACCAGATTTATATTTCGTGCCTTTGTTGCACCGGATTTATATTTTGTGCACTACAGTTGCACCAGACTTCGATTTGATGTCATTCGATATGTCGATTTTGATTTCATGCCTGTGTTGTGCACGCAATTCGACTTATGCCTTCGGCATCGTTTACATGCACTTTTAGTGTTTTGATTTGAATTGTGCACGCTGATGCACACGATTGTGAGATTATCCACCGCGGTATACCTGATTTTATTGAGCCGTATTGTATACCGTCGATTTTGATCCTGATATTGATGTTGAACGCATGATTTAGATTTTATTCGTGCGTGATGGATGCACCTGATTTGGATTTTCGCGCGTGTTGAGCGCATGATTTGAGATACGATTTTAGTGCACACCAGATGCGCTAAATCGGGATTCTTCGTGCATGTCAGATGCACCTGATTTTGCTGTCAGGCACGCACGTTGCCCATGACAGATGTTTTGATGCACACCCGTTGCACCTAGATGTTGTTTTGTGCACCTGTAAGACACATATATGGATTTTGATTTCCGTGCGCACCAGACGCACAGAGTATTCTTACATACATTCTTGGGATTGATTCCTTATGGAGCAGTACATTTTTTTAATGATATTTTCTATGTGTTTTCATACTAAGCAGGACTAGTCAGAGGACAGTACTTAGATATATTTTGCATGCATTGAGTTTTATCCAAGGGATTTACAAAAAGCGAGCTATAGTCTCAGTATATACCTACGCGTCTGATATGACACGAAACGTTTAAAATAAAAAAACCCTTCTAAATTGTCTTCAAAAAGGTGGGACGTGCATATTAAGCAAAGGATATATATGTATATGGGTATTTTATTATAATGGACGTCCGCCACTGTGCAGTGTTATGCGCATCACACATCGACTTAAAAGGGATTTGGCATGCATTTACTTCAGCTAATTACATGTATAGTTTTGATATATATCATATTGGTTTTGTATTGGATTTGGTATTCGTGTCTTTACCATAACTCTGATGATTGCGGGATGCTTGACGGAGTTTTGTTTTTGAGTTATCTGCTCATTACTCATGCGCATGCATTGCGCTATAATGCGTTTTATGTATTGATGATTTCGGAGCCCCGACGACTTGGATTTCTTATTGAAATGTTTTAGAAATTGGGAGTTTAAATTTAAATTCGGGGACCGAATTTCTTTAAGGGGGGAGATTGTAACATTTCAAAATAATAAAATATTATTTTAGGAATTTTTATAATTTAATATTATTTTATTGATTATTTTAATATTAAATTTATAATTAAATATCGATAAATGGGAAAATTTTTGAAAAATTATGGAAAATTCAAAAATAATGTATTCTATGGAATTTTGTCATTTTAAAGTTTTTATGAGCATTTATATGCTAATTTAGTGCTAATCGCTAATCGGATTTTTGGCTTTTTTGTGCAAAACATGCACATATCATTTTTGGACTTGTGTTACATTTTTCCTACCATGGGTGTTTTGGGTTTACTATTTGAGAGAGAAGGATTTGGAAAAGAAAATGAAAAGAAAAAGGAAAAAGTAAGGAATGATGATGAGAGAGAGGGGGGGTAGGTATAGGTCAACCTTCTCTTTGAACCATCCCTCCTCATTACACCCTCCCATTTCTCTCTCCCCTCATTGAGCTGCTGCTGCTCCTGCCCTTCCTCCCTCTTCCTCCTCCTTCAAATCCCCTAAAACACCATTAAAACAAACTCAAAACCCCACACCCATTTCACAAAAAGTGTGCACAAGCTCACAAGCTTTAGAATGGACCAAGAAAGATGGTGTTTTGGCACTGTTGAGAATTCATGAGGTCTATTGAGGTATTTCCTTCACAATTAGTGTTGTAATTCTTGTGCTTAAGCCTCAATTCATGTTTCATATCGATATCGTGTGATTTTGTGCACTTTGGACAAACCTAGAGAGGGTTAAAGTTAAATTGAATTGTGTTAGTGTGGTTAAGCCCTATTAGTGACCCTTAAAACCCCCCTTCATGCTACGAACCCAGATCCGTCACATTACGAAACCTGGAACCCAAAACAGAACAGTTTCATGTCGGTTTGTGAGTGTATATAGTGATCCAGGGTCAATACAAGGAAAATAAACAACACCAGGAGCCTAGTTAGACCACCAGGAGACCGCCCTAGGCAGACGAGAGCCCAACTCCATGACCAGGCCGGCCGGGCCGGTTTTTGCTGTTGAGGGGATCGGCCACTTAGTGATGGTACGGGTCCAGGCTTCTACTGTAGGTCACATACACCCTATACATCACTCTGGACTTGTTTGCTTGCCTTTGTTTGGCCTGAGACGAAATCCGGGATCATTTTCTTGGGTTGCTGCTTTGAATTTAGTTTTGGTTTTGTGTATCTTGATTTCCAGATTTTGATATTTGTGCGTTATCTCGATCGTGTGACGTTTGTACGTCTATATCGAGTGATTTCGGGTTGTTTTGCGAAGGCTAACCATAGGTTCTAACCTATAGGCCTTTTAGCGTATCGTGTTGGTTTTCACGAGTCGTTTTAAGTTTCGATTTGGTTTTGATGCGATGCGATACGTGTGATATGTAGGTACCCCCATGGCGATCCAAGACGATGAAGAAGATGAAGGCGACACCGACACCGACATGCAGGATACAGGTGAGTAGATTATATCTACAGGGGGAAATCGGGTGGATGGCGTATAACGCCCCCGCAGTCCGATATTAGTATAGTATATAAATATATACTCATGATAGCTTATAGTGTCGTGGATATTTGAGATGTGTTAGGTGTACTAGATAGATTAGGGTTGGAAGTAAACTAGTGTAGTTCATAGTCGCGAACCCTAGAGCAGGTTTACACCCATACGCACACACGTACTTATTGCTATACTTATACATTGATGATGAGGATAGTGGATGATGTTTAGAGATGAGGACATTGGGCATAGTGCCACGAGATCGGTGATATGATGTGATTCGTATTTGGGATACGACATGTGATTGTTAGCGGGCCTTTAGACTGTTGGACATAGTGCCCTCTAAGTCAATTATTGGATCGCAAGTAAGTGATTACAATGATTGAGGGAGGACCTATACTGATATGACAGTCTTTCTCGAGATGATAGTATGCTATCTGGTTTGTCTTTATCATCGTATACATGCTTTAGTTCACTATTGCATGATGATAGAGCCTATAGGATTCTTGCTTGACTACCAGCAGTATGATGGCGATCATATACGTGGGAGCTGGGGTCGATAAGCACATCCTTAAAGTGTCCCTAGTCGTGGGAGTTTCGAGACAGGGCATCGACACTCCAGAGTAGACTAGTGTATACAGTCGAGACCCCGACGAGGGGCGGTGGCCGGTCTCACAAGCCATTGGTGTCAGTTGGTTCACCTAAGATGTATACAGGTGCTCATTGGGTTATGAGTACACCGGACAGGACTCGCCCGGAACATACTAGTTGGTATTATACGTATCGTCAGATAGCAGTTCCCATGTGACATGTATACAGATTAGTCTGTCGACCTGAGATCGTCATTTGTCTCGTGTAAGTTCCCACTGTGCTTTGATTACTACCTTACCACGGCTCAAAGGATTCGTGCAAACAGGTTTTAGTTGGCTACAGTCCCAAGCCACATGGAGGCAGTGAGCGGATCGTCAGGGATTCGTCTCTCCCGGTATTGGGGGTGAGATCGCGCTGTGTTTAGGAGAGCCATTACACGAAATCCCTGGCCAGGGTAATCGAGATTTACTGGTAGGTATTCTAGTAGTATCTCAGGGTGTTCTAGGCTACTCCCCGACACGACTTATACCGCTATTGGGGGTCTGACGTTTACCATCCCCCTAGCCCTATATGCGATACTCATAGACGAACGGACCGGACTGTACGGATATTGTCACTGTCAGGCTCAGTAGGGTTTATGGATGAGTTCGCTCGTCAGCTTCCCTTCCAATCAATACATAGGCAACAGTTACGTACATCTTGTACCTCTGACGTGCTAGAGGTTATACTCGGTGCCAGTGTGTTGATGAGTCATTAGAGTCCCCCACAGACCGTTTCCCAAGTTCGGGCGAAACGTTGTAGAGGTCGTATGGTTTTATGGTAGGGTTCGGAAAATGCACGTGCGTTTACGCACGTGTCATATTTGGGGCAGATAATACTGGTAGGCTTTGGTTTAAGCCGGATCCAAGTATTATACTGTGTAGATATAATATCTTTATCTCAGTTGCATTTGTATTCGGTCGTAATACAAATGCGGGTATGTTTATACTGTTACGGGGTTATCCTGAAATTCGTTTCAGGATCGCTTTTGGAAGTTGCCAGTTTCCAGTTTTCTATCACCCGTATTTAACATTTGGTTAAATGCGGATTTATCTTTTCTTCCATGGGTGAGTCATGAGTGAGGAAGCTTATTGATTGATGACTAGGTTTGTGACTCGCTTGATTGCATTAAATTTTTAGTGAGGTGTTTATTGTGAGTCACCATTTGCATTAATGTGTTTTTGTAATGCTTAGGATATTATTCCTTAAGGTTACCCCCTTTGCTCCTACACTCACCCTCCTCCTTTCCTATATATGGCCGGCCATTCCTTGATGGATAAAAGATGGTTGCTTGAAAAAGATTATATTAGTTTTGGTCGATAGAAATTAGATGTGATCCATTTCTCATTTCCATTCGATCCAAAAAGGAAACTTCATTAACTGTTCGTTCATGGCTTTGGACGTAACGAGACAAAGTGTTCTACTCATTCTCTACATCAATCTTGGTCATCTCTTTTAGCAAACTTGATGATCGAGTTGCCTCGGTTCAGAGGCGGGAGCCCGTTTAAAGATCCGTCGACGTGGTGCCACCTGGACGAGAAGACTGGAGATTCAGGAGATCGGAGCAGCCGCAATAAAGCGTGGGATGATGGTTGAAGACCGAAGGACTCGGATCATTCGGTATAAAATTTCTACCCACTTTGTAGTTTGTTAGTTTAGCTTTAATGGCAGATCCGGGTTATTGTACGCGATAGCACCAGTTGTAAAAGTTTTTGTTCCGCATTTGGCGTCTGTTAGACGGCCGGGCGCTACCGTGGACTTACATAGACGTGTGTTTCACACACGCACTTATATTTATATAAGTGGTATCGATTTGTACTAGATTTAGATCAGTACCCCAGATCATGTGATATGATGATAATGATACCAGATAATTGATGAGACAATTGTGATATTGACCCGTACCCAGCTATTGGGATGCCGTACGACGATTTACCGTACGAGCTTTATAATGATGATAGATCCACACTCATGACTCGAGGACGTCATATGATATACTGTATCGTACGTGATACTATTGAAGCGGGATCACCGACTTATATATATATATATATATCGACTCAGATGTAGGTGGTTTCCATACCCCTCCTGCTTAGCTTGTTAGTTAGGTCTGTAGATTCCTTAGTAGACATTAGATTAGACCCGAGACATACCTATTTCAATTCTACGAACCGGGAATATTTTAAAGATAGGCAAAAAGGGATTCTACGGATAATTTCAAAAGGCGCATCTTTTCTTAAAAACACCGTAGCCCTTATTTTACTAAAAACCCCGGTTCTTCTTATTTCAAAAGGCAAAACTGCATGACACTTGCACATTGATATAGATTCTTCACTATTGCGTTGATTATTTGATTCCGCATATTCATATTATTTGCATCGCATTACTTGTGATTATTGCTATATTACCGTCATGCTGTTAGGACACCAACACCATTATCGATGATGCGTATGTTCCACGTACACTATTTGCCGGCTCACACACTTCATCATCGATAATTGCCATGGCACTAACTGTAGTACTGTTGCATTCATACTCGTGTACCTACATAGCGTACACCCATACTTGTGCACATACCTATTGTACATTCATATTCGTGTACTCATATATTGTACACTCATACTCGTGCACCTACCTGTTGCACACTTATACTTGTACACTTACATATTGCGCATACATAGATGATTCTGGCTTGACTCGCAGATTGGGAACCGCAAGATACTTTTAAAAAACTGATTCATTTTAAAGAAGCGGTCATCCCTAATTTTGTGCATATTGCTACTCCATGTTGCATGATATACTGATATGCTTACATTTTGGTTATATGTCGCATACATCATGCTTTTGATTTGACGCATTGAGATATGTTGTTTCCATGATATTATTGGATTTGGGAACCGTGGGTATTTTAAAGGAGAATATATATATTGTTTTAAAAACCCGGTTACCCTTGATATGATATTTCAGTGCGTCCACCATGTGTTTTCTCGTTTCTGAGAGTGGCATGTGAAACCCGATTCGAGGAGCGGTAGGCACCGTCTGCGGGTACATGGTGGACCCGGTGAGGTACCCCGGGGCAAGATGACTCGTATATGTTAGACGGTGAGCCTGGCAGGGGAGTACTACCTACCGGTGATAGTATTTGGACTCGTCGGTTATCGTGGGGATGCCGACCGTAGTTATGTACGTATGGATACGTCGGAATTCGAGGGTCGAAGCTGGGCACTCGGGATTTTGAGATAGCGTATGATGCGTACCTATCAGGGCCAGTCGTGCTGACAGCGCCTGATAGATGAGGATTTACGTGCCAATGCTAGGCACAGGTTTCATGATGTTTTCGAGTGTCGATGCTAGGCACTCAGGTTCCATGATTTTGATTATATCCTCATACTTCCATGCATATGCTTTATGATATTTACATGCATGATACTTATTGTCATTCGGTGACTGGTGGATGAGATCCACATACATACAGACATTGATTACATAGTGGGATGATATCCACATACTCATAGATTTCCTGATATAGTTAACATTGATGACATTGATCACATAGTTGGATGATATCCACATACTTATAGACTTCATGACATGTTATTACCTGAGGCACTGGCACGAGCACTTGGCACTACATACATGTTTAGATGTTATATTTCCACCTTATCATGCTTCAGACTTATTTATTTGAGGTTTATATATATCTGATCGTATTGACCTAGGATTAGGCCATGCATACGATTTCTACTTGTAGATATCTTCTATTCACGAGTTGGCAACTCACCCCCGTTGTGCCACAGTTCTTGCAGGTTTTGCCGTACAGGTTTCATTGCGGCTTTTCTGGCACACTGCTTCCATATAGGTGACTTGCTTTGGTAGGTGGATTCTTTGTATCAGAACCACCATTGTATATGTATTATTCAGTTGTATCTAGTAATTCCATCAACCAAACACCAAAAGCTTGAATATTGTTTCAGACTTAGAAACCTGTTATGTATTATTTCGACCTTAGAGTGGTGCATTGTAGTATTACGCTTTTCATGCTATTTGAGCTTTCCTTTGAGTTTTGATCCTCGCCCTTCGGCGTTGTATATTATATTTCTTGCGTGGCTGTGACCGTCGATTGACGAAGAGCTAGCTCCCGCTTGGGGATGCCTTTTAGCATTGCATATATATTATTTATGTTGTACCCCGTTCAAGGCCAGTATTTACAAAGGAAACTCTGCCGAAATTTTCAGAAAAGATATGTGATTTTTAAAAATGCATATTCGGCTTAGTTATTTAAAAAATTTGATTTTAAAACATGTTTTCTTCACTTTCAAAAGCTATTTTCTTACTTCTTAAAGACCAGTTTTCTCTATTTACTCCTTAAAATGGTTTTAGATTTCTGGGCTTTTGCCTTACTTGGATCAGGTGGAGTCCTATAGACTTCATATGATTCAAGTGCCAGTCACGTGCTCTTTCGAGTCATGATAGTTTTAGTGTTGATTTGGTTTTAATGCGATGCGATACGTGTGATATGTAGGTACCCCCACGGTGATCCGAGGCGATGAAGATGATGGTGGCAACATCGACACCGACACGCATAATGCAAGGTGAGTAGATTATATCTACGGGGGAAGTCGGGTGGATGGCGTATAGCACCCCCGCAGTTCGATGTCTAGTATACTATATATACTATATATATGATAGCTTATAGTGTGTGACATGGTTATTCAGGATATGATTAGGTGTACTATGGATAGAATAGGGTTTAGAAGTAAACTAGTATAGTTCCTAGTTGCGAACCCTAGGATAGGTTTACACTCACATGCACACACATGCCTATTGCTACACATATACCTACATGATGAGAATAGTGGATGATATTTGGAGATGAGTCGATGATACTGGGCAGAGTGCCATGAGATCAGTGATATATTGTGATTCGTATTTGGGATACGACATGTGATTTTAGCGGGCCTTTGGACGTGTGTTTCATACACGCATTCATATTTATATAGATTGTATCGATTTGTACTAGACTTAGATCAGTACCCCAGATCATGAGATATGATGATACAGATACCTGATAATTGAGGAGATGAATGTGATTTGACCCGTACCCAGCTTTTGGGATGCCGTACGATTATTTACCGTACGAGCTTTATATTCATGATAGATTCGCACTCATGACTCGAGGATGTCTTATGATATTGTATCGTATGCGGTACCTTTGAGGCGGGATCACCGACTATTATATATATATATATGTATGTATGTATCGACTCAGATTTAGGTGGTTTCCATACCCCTCCTGATTGACTTGTTAGTTAGAACTGTAGTTTTTCTAGTAGATGTTAGGCTAGGTTGATATCATACCTGTTTCAAAACTAACGAATCGAGAGTATTTTAGAGACATGCAAAGGGATTCTACGGATATTTTCAAAAGACGCATCTTTTCTTAAAAGCACCGTAGCCCTTATTTTACTAAAAACCCCGATTCGTCTTATTTCAAATGGCAAACAGTGTGACTTTTTATATTGATGCAGATGCATCACTGTTGCATTTATTAGTCGATTCTTGCATATTCTTGTTATTTGCATCGCATTGCATGTGCAAATGGTTATTGTTATATTAAACTCATGCTGTTAGGACACCAGCACCATTATCGATGATGCGTATGTTCCACGTACACTTGCTTGCCGGCTCACACACTAAATCATCGTTAATTGCCATGTCACTACACTGCAGGACTGTTGCATTCAGGATATGACCCCTTGCATGACATACTGATATGCTTACATTCTTTTATATGTCGCATACATCATGCTTTATGATTATACGCATTGAAATATGTTGTTTCCATGATATTTCTGGGTTTGGGAACCGTGGGTATTTCAAAAAAGAGTATGTATTGTTTTCAAAAACCTGGTTACCCTTGATATGATATTTCAGTGCGTCCACCATGCGTTTTCTCGGTTCTGAGACGTGTGCTTGAAACCCGATTAAAGCAGTTGGATGATCCGTTTGTAGGTTCATGGTGGGCCCGGTATGGTTCTCCGGGGTGAGAAATGTTTTTCGTGGAGCAGACGATGAGCCTGGTAGGGTGGCGAGTACCTACCAGTGATTGTATTTGAGCTCGGTGGATATCCGGAAGATACCGACCGGAGTTGAGAGATGATATGGGCCGATCCAGATTGACGGAGCCCGATATATGAGGATTTACGTGCCAATGCTAGGCACATGTTTCATGATGTTTTCGTGTGTCGATGCTTAACACTCAGGTTCCATGATTTTAATATGTCGCGAGCGACACATGTTGATTTACATCCTCAGACTTCCATGCATATGTTTATGATATTTACATTCATGATGCTTATTGTCATTGGGTGACACGTGGACGATTTCCACATACATATATTGACATTGATGACATTGATCACATAGTTAGATGATTTCCACATATTCGTAGACTTCATGATATAGTCGACATTGATCATACCTCATACTTATGATATGTTATTACCTGAGGCACTGGCACGAGCACTTGGCACTACACTCATGTATAGATGTTACATAGCCACCTTATCATGCTTCAGACTTATTCATTTGAGGTTTATATATATATTGATCGTATTGACCTAGGATTGTGTCATACATACGATTTCTGCTCTGTGATGTTTTCTATTCACGAGTTGGCAACTCACCCTCGTTGTGCCACAGTTTCTTGCAGGTTTTGCCGTACATGTTTCTTTGCGGCTTTTCTGGCACACTACTTCCCTTTCGGGTGACTTGCTTTGGTAGGTGGATTCTTTTGCATCAGAACCACCATTGTATATATATTATTCAGTTGTATCTAGAAATTCCATCAACCAAAACTTATATATTGTTTCATACTTAGAAACCAGTTATGCATTATTTCGACCTTAGAGTCGTGCGTTGTAGTATTACAGTTTTCATGTTGTTTTGAATTTCTTTCTGAGTTTTGATCCTCGCCCTTCGGCATTGTATATTATATTGCTTGCGTGCTTGTGATCGTCAATTGACGAAGAGCTAGCTCCCGCTTGGGGATGCCTTTTATCATTGCATATATATTATTCTTGTTGTACCCCGTTCGGGGCCAGTATTTACAACGGAAACTCTGCCGAAATTTTTAGAAAAGACTATACATTTAAAAAATGCATATTCGGCTTACTTATTTAAAAACCTTGTATTTAAAACATGTTTTCTTCCCTTCTTAAAACTATTTCCTTTATTTATTACTTAAAAATGGTTTTAGATTTCTGGGCTTTTTGGCTTACTTGGATTAGATGGGGTCCTATAGACTTCATATCATTCAAGTGCCAGTCACGGGCTATTTCGGGTCGTGACAGTATCGCTTATTCATGATGATTGAGGTAATGTTCAGTGTGCAGATGAATGAGCCAGTTGTTGCTGCGAATGACGAGATATCGCCCCAAATGTTGGAGCTATTGCAGTACGAGTTGTACTTAGAGATATGATAGCAGGTCGCTAGTCACCCGAGGATGAATGACTAGGACATGTGCTTCGTTCGCTTACCTCGATGCGAGGTCATCAGATAGATTGTTTCCAGCTAGAGACGACTTCACGCAGGTACGTTGAGTGTCGATAGAGGCCATCGAATGTCAGAAACTCATATTCCAAGCTTAAAGTATTCGGAAAGACATGCAAGCAATTCTATGGACCCTCTAGAAGAATGAAAACCCTAACTCGACATAATGACGATGTGAAAGCCTTTGAACCTTAGGGTTTGCGGCAGTTCCGCCGTGTCTTTAGTGAGGCTTGGGTTTCCCCTTCTACGGCTGGTTCACCGGTGCTGTGGTATGTACTCGATACTATTAAGCTGTACCCAAGATATTGAGCTCTTGGGGGATTATGAGGTTTTGACGAATCGATCGAATGGTTCGATTTCATTCGGATGCTATGTGATGGGATGCATTTCTTGGGAGACTCCAGATACAAGTATAGCCGTTGGAGCACGGTCCATGCAGCCACGATGGGACGAGTCCGAAGCAGTCGACATTAGAGGAAGGTGGAGTAAGAGGTTCGTACGAGATCTTGATGAGAGGACGTTCCACTCCGCCGACATCATAGATGTAATACGCATACAGAGGCGTTATATATGGATATATCTTCCAGAAGGAGTCGCAATGAGGATGCAGCCGTTCCGGAACAAGAAATAGATTTAGTAAAGGACGATGACTTCCGGGCAGTTCGGCAGAAACGAGATTTAGGAGAGACCTCGACATGACCTTTCTGGAATAATTTATGAGAAGACTAGGACCCAGGAGCGGTCATATTACGCACACCCAGCAGTCCAGAGTTCGGCATCGTCGACGAGACATGTTATGAGTGACCACGACAGTTGGCCATAGATTCTTAGAGGATGTGCTTGAGCGGGACTATTCCACCATACTTGATTTCGGTATTTTGGGCGATCGCATGACTGAGTTTTGATGACTGAATTTTGATGACTGAGTTTCATGATATTTGTTTTCATGCACCATGGTTGCACCTACTGGGTATTCATATTTTGTGCATAGTTATTGCACTTAAGATATGCTTTATACACCGCTGTGTTGATTTATGATTTGTACACAGTTATTGCACTTGATATCGTTTTCTGCCTTAGCTGCACATGTTTATGACTTCATGGATTTCATACAGTGGGGTTGATTTTATGCATGTGGTACGCACTCGATTTGGTTTTTTGCACTCGGTATAGTTCACATATGCTTGCAGTGCATTGATACGTATTTTGTGCACTACAGTTGCACCTTACTTTGGTTTGATGTCATTAGAGATGCTGATTTTGATTTCATGCCTATGTTATGCATGTGATTTGACTTATGCTTTCGGCATAGTTTTCATGCGCTTTTAGTATTTTGATTGGCTTTGTGCACGCTGATGCACATGGTTGTGAGATTATATACCACGGTATACCTGATTTGGATTTGGATTGAAATGTGTTGTATACCGTCAATTTCGATTGTGATACTCAATATTTGTTTTGTGCACCTTGTGCACATGATTTGATTCTTGCGCATATTTGACGCGCTTGGATTAGATTTTTGCGCATGTTCAGCGCTTGATATTGGATTTCGTGATTTCGTGCATGATGGATGCACCTAATTTGGATTTTCGCGCATGTTAGGCGCATGATATGAGATGCGATTTTGGTGCACACCAGATGCACTAAATCGGGATTCTTTATGCATATCAGATGCACCTAATGTTGCTGTCAGGCACACTCGTTGCCCTTGACAGGTGTTTCGTGCACACCCGTTGCACTTAGATTTTGTTTCTGTGCACATGTATGGAACATTCATGGATTTTGATTTCCGTGCGCACTAGACGCACGTGGCATTCTTATTCACATTTAGGATTGATTTCTGTTGGAGCAGTATATTTTTATGATATTTACTATTTGGTATAGTAGCTGAGCAGGACTAGTCCGAGGACAGTACCTGAGTATATTTTTGCATGCATGGATAGATATCGAAGGGATTTCAAAAAATGAGCTATAGTCTCATATTTACCTACGTGTCCGAGATGACACGAAACATTTTATAAAGGAAACCCTTCTAAATTGCTTTCAAAACGGCGGGACGTGTATATTAACAAAAAGATATATATATATATATATATATATATATATATATATAGTTATTTCTTACAATAGACGTCCGCCACTGTGCAATGATATACGCATCGCACAGCGACTTAGAAGGTTTGGCATGCATTTCCTTCAGATGTTTACATGTATAGTTTTAATGTTTACATGTATAGCGTTGATATATATCAAGTTGGTTTTCGTATTGGATTTAGACATTGATTTCTTCACCATAACTCTGATGATTGCGGGATGTTTGACGGAGTCTTGATTTTGGTTTATGTACTCGTTTCATGCGCGTGGATTGCGTTACGATGTGCTTTATGTATTTATGATTTCGGAGCCCCGACGACTTGGTCTTTTTACTGAAATGTTTTAGTATTGAGGGGTTTAAATTTAAATTCGGGGACCAAATTTCTTTAAGGGGGAAGACTGTAATATTTCAGAAAAATAAAATATTTTTTTGGGGATTTTTATAATTAATTAATAAATATATTGAATATTTTAACAATGCGGTATAATTAAATACCGATAAATTGGGAAAAATTTGGAAAATTATAGAAATTACTAAAAAGAGGCTGTTTTATTAAATTTATGCAAATTATTAAATTTTATGATTTATTGTACACTATTTTAGTGCTAATCGCGATTAAATATCGCTAATCGTGCATTAAACGTGTTTTGTGCACATGACATGCACATGTCATTTTTAGCACGTGATACATTTTTCTATCATGGATTCTTCTTGTTTTCATGCATGGTTGTTGATTTTAATTGAGAGAAGAAAAGTGATTAGAATATTTGGTATGGGCATGAGAGAGAGAGGGTGAAGGGTCAAATCTAGGTCTTGGACATTCCTTTCTCTTCTCATTTCCTTCATCATCTTTGTCTCCTCCCCTCTCATGGCAGCACCTCCTTCTCTCTCCTCTACAACCCCCATAAACACCCTCAAATATTCATCAAAAGTTCATCCCTACTTCACAAAAAGTATGCACAAGCTCACAAGCTACATTTTTGACCAAGAAAGTTTGCATTTTGGGCACTTGAGGCAACTCAAGAAAATTCTTGAGTTGCCAAATGAGGTAATCCCTTCACCAATTGTATTGTATTTCATTCAGTTAAGCATCTAAACTAGTTTAGAGTCCATTTAGTGTAGTTTAGTGAACTTTGAAAATTCATGAAAAGGATTAGGGTTTGAATTGAATCCTAGGATTTAATTGAGGCTTAAGATTGACCTTAAACCCCTGTGGTGATTGATTTAAGACCTAAACCAGAGACTTAAGCCCAATTAGCGAACTTAGAAATCCCCGATATCCGTATTTTGTGAGAATTGGGCAGGGAAATTGGAATCTGCTAACACTCGGGGACCTGGAAAATTATTTAGCGATTACAGTGGTACATGCAGGAAACCTAGGACGCCCACTGAAACCATAGCCCCTAATCCCTCACCATGCTGCAGAAATATTCCCTCTGGCCGCAATTTGCGGCCAGACCTGATGCATTTTTGTTCGTGTTTGTTCTGTAACTCCATCTCCAGTAAACTAGACCCTTTACATATGCAAAATTGGCTAATTTCATATAGGGTAAAATATAGAGCATATTTCCAAGTTTCTGATTTCGTTTTGCGACTTTTAATGATTTGGAATTTTGTATTGATATTGTTTTTCCGTCGTGTGGCGTTTGAACGCCAAAGACTAGGGTTATTGGTCGTGTTTTGCATGCGAGGCTATAGGTTTTGACCTATGGGAGAAAAGGATGCCGTTTTGGTTTTCCGATTTGATTTTAATACACATTTGTGATTGTGTATTGTTGTAGGTACCTCCGCATGGATTCCGAGATGATGAAGTACTTCGACTTCGGCAAGAAAGGAGCAAGGTGAATAGATATATATCTACGGGGGAAGTCGGGTGGATGGCGTATAGCACCCCCGCAGTTCGTAGTATAGCTTATATATATACATGGTTATATATGTGTTTTATGTTACGTGGATGATTATCAAGATATGTTTATGTGTTCATGGTTTAGTTTAAGGTAATTAGAAGTAACTTAGTTTAGCTTCTTAGTCGCGAACTCTAGAATAGGTTTACACCCACACGCGCGCGCACACATGCTTACATTTTATTACCTGTGCGTATATGGGGATATGTATATATATATATATACACATGGGTATGGGACTATGTATATATATGTATATATACGTATACATATACATGGATTATGAGGATAGTACATTTTATTTGGAGATGAGTCGATGAGTTTGGGCTTGAGGCCATGAGATCGGTGATGTGACATGGTTCGTATTTGAGATACGACTTGATATTTTTAGCGGGTCCTTTAGGCGTGGTGTTTTCATACACACGCATGCATATATATGGATGGTATCAGTATGTACTAGACATAGATCAGTACCCCTAGATCATGATATATGATAAAAAGGATACCAGATGAATAATTAGATAATGTGATATTGACCCGTACCTAGATTTGGGATGTCGTACGTTCGATTTACCGTACGAGCTATATTGATGACTGATCCGCACTCTTGACTCGAGAATGTCATATTATATAGGGTATCGTATGGGATACTATTGAGGCGGGATCACCGATTATTATATATATATGTATCGACTCAGATTTAGGCGGTTTTTTCTTACCCTTTGATTAGTCTGTTAGTTTAGACCTGTAGTTACCGGTAGACTCGTTTATATTATTGCATATTCATTATTGTTGTGTTTATTATTCAGCTCCCGTATATTATTGATGTTCGCATCGCATTTGCATGCTTCTATTGTGTTTTCATATGCCATTATTAAGATCATGCTGTCAGGACACCAGCACCATTACCGATGATGCGTATGCTCCACGTACACTTGCTTGCCGACTCACACACATCATCATCGGTAATTGCCATGTCACGTACACTTTAGTGAATATTATTTCATTGACATAGCCTGCTACCTGATAGTTGCAATATGTTATCGCTTTCATATGCTAGTTTAAGTATTGCACTCATTGCATGATATCGGATGCATTCATATATTCATTGGTTATGTAGTATTTTGGGGTTTTATGCCGATATTCACTTTTTACTTACTCTTGATATTTTGTTTTCGGATTTTCTTGAGATTTCGGGATTTGGGGGAAAACCGCAAGAATATATATAAACTTCTCTCTTTCTCTCTATTTTTAAAATGCAAGTTGCGGTTTTCTCGTGAGGAATGAGTCGTCCACGATGAGTTTTCATGATAGCTGTTGGATTTCGAGACCCGATTCGAGGAGCCGGATGAGCCATCTGCGGGTACATGGTGGACCCGATATGGTACCCCGTGGCAAGAATCTCGAGTTGTAGTCGATGAGCCCGGCAGGGGCAGACTGCCTACCGGTGATTGTTTGGCACGGCGGATATCCGGAGGATACCGTACGTGATCGTGTGATTTGATGATATGTGCCAATCCGGATTGATGGAGCCTGAGGTATTGAGACACTGTGATATTGAGATATTGGGATTTATGTTTTGTGTCGATGCTAGACACTGATTATGTTAATTCCATTGATGATACCTCGTGTTATATAAACCGAAATCTCACTAAAACAAGAAATCGGTTTCTTCATTTACATGTATTCTGTTTTCATTACATTACATTCACACCTCATACATATGATATTTTGCTACGTGAGGCACTGACACGAGCACATAGGATCACACTTACGTATAGATGTTTACCCTTGCCACCTTTTCATGCTTCAGACTTATCATTTGAGGTTATATATATTTTTGATCGTATTTGACATAGGATTGAGTCATACATACGATTTTTGCTCGGTGAAGTTTTCTACTCACGAGTTGGCAACCCACCCCCGTTGTGCCACAGTTCTTGCAGGTTTTGCCGTACAGGTTTTGTTGCGACTTTGCTGGCACACTGCTTCCATTCCGGGTGATTTACTTTGGTAGGTGCGTTCACTTGCATCGTGACCACCATTTTTATTCATATCAGTTGTATCTAGTAAACTCCATCAACCAAAATTTTATATTTATTGACTTAGCAGACCAGTGATGATTATTCTTTCGACCTTAGAGTTGCGCGTTGTATTAATATGGATTTCATGTGTTTTGAGTTTCTTTTTTCAATTTTGATCCTCGCCCTTCGGCGTTGTATAATATATTGCTTGCATGGTTGTGTCCATCGTTTGACGAAGAGCTACCCCCCGCTTGGGGATGCCTTTTATCATTGATGTATATATTATTCATGTTGTACCCCGTTCGGGACCAGTTTTTACAACGGAAACTCTGCCGAAATTTTCAGAAAAGACTTGGGATTTTAAAAACGCATAATTCGGCTTATGCTATTTAAATCACTTGCTTTTAAACAAGCTTTCCTTCATTTATCATTTAAAATGGTTTTAGATTTCTGTGCTTTTGGCTTACTTGAATTAGATGTAGTCCTATAGACTTCATACGATTCAAGTGCCAGTCACGTGCTATTTCGGGTCGTGACAGGGACTGTACCCAAAAACCAACGTTTTGCACGTTCTCTTGAACGTGGTAAGGTGGAAATCAAAGCACAGTGGGAATCACACAAGACTCTATGACGATCTCGGGTCTACAGACTAACCTGTACTAGTGTCACCAGAGAACTGCTATCTGATGCTAGGTATAATACCATCTAGGAGTTCTCGGCGAGTCATGTTCAGCGTACCCAGTCTCCACTGAGCACCCGTATACCATCTTTGATGTCAAACACCAATGGAGTTGGGATCATCCATCGCCCATCATATGGGTCTAGAAGCGTATACGCTAGTCTACTCTGGAATATCGATGCCCTGTCTCGATACACCTACGAGTAGGAACATTTAAAGGATAAACTTGTGGACTACCCTGGCCCCACTAGTAATGATCTCCATCATAGTCCTGGTAGTCAAGTACACATCCTATGGGATTTATCAACATGTGAGAGCAAGACAGTATCATAATACAACTCTACATGTTAAGACAAAGAGCAACCGGATAGTATACTATCATGTCGAGCAAGAAAGTCCTCTCTATATATGTCCAAGCATCCACTATAATATACAAGCATGTACAATAATGGCCTCTATGGCATACATACAACTAACAACAATCATAGTCTTACATGAGCTCCATCCAACGGCATTGCCTCAAATACAGATCCTGCTGCTGGAAGATGTACTTTAAGCTTTTGTGGTCTTTAAAGATCTGACACGACTCGCCATATAAGTAATGTCTCCAAATCTTGAGAGCAAATACCGGCGTGGCCATCTCTAAATCGTGAGTGGGATAGTTCTGCTCGTGCTTCTTCAACTGCCGATAAGCATAAGCGACGACTCTGCCATGCAGCTTCAACACGCAACCTAGACCCACTCGAGAAGCATCACAATAAACAACATAGCAGCCTGACCCTGAAGGCAAAGATATGACTGGTGCAGTCGTCAAACATGTCTTCAACTGCTGAAAACTCTGCTCACATACCTCGGTCCAAAGAAATGGAACTCCCTTCCGAGTCAGTCCGGTCAGCGGTGCAGCGATACGAGAGAAATCCTGCACAAAACTTTGATAATAACAGGCTAAGCCCAAGAAGCTGCGAAACTCCGTCACGGAAACAGGTCTGGGCCAATGCTGTACGGCCTCGATCTTCTTCGGATCCACACATATACCATCTCTCGTAACCACATGACCCAAGAAGTCAACAATATCAAGCCAGAAAGCACACTTTGAGAATTTAGCAAACAGCCAGTGTTCTCTCAATGTCTGCAATGTAATCCTCAAGTGCTGCTCATGTTGGCTATAGTGCCCTCAAGTCAATTATTGAATAGCAGGCACGCGATTGTGATGATTGAGTGAGGACCTATACCGGTAGAACAGTCTTATTCGAGATGATAGTATGGTATCTGGTTTGTCTTTATCATCATGTACATGCTTTAGGTGGTATTACAGATCACTATTACATGTTGATAGAGCCTATAGGATTCTTGCTTGACTACCAGCATTATGATGGTGATCATATACGTGAGAGCTGGGTGGCATATAAACAAATCCTTAAATGTCCCTAGTCGTGGGAGTTTCGAGACTGGGCATCGATACTCGTGAGTAGACTAGTGTATACTGATCGAGACCCCGATGAGGGGCGGTGGCCAGGTCTCACCAGCCATTGGTGTTAGTTTGTTCACCTAAGATAGTATACAGGTGCTCATTGGGTTATGAGTACACTGGACGGACTCGTCGGGAACCTGCTAGTTGGTATTATACATATTGTCAGATAGAAGTTCCTAGGTGACACGTGTACAGTATAGTCTGTCGACCTGAGATCATCGTTTTTCTCTTGCGAGTTCCCACCGTGCTTTGATTACTACCCTACCACGGCTCAAAGGAGTCGTACAAACAGGTTTTAGTTGGGTACGTCCCGAGCCGCATGGAGGAAGTGAACAGATCGTCGGGGATTCACCTCTCCCAGTATTGGGGGTTGCTGTCGCATTGTGCACGGGTGGCCATCACCAGAAATCCTCGGCCGGGGTAGACGAGAATTACCGCTGCAGGATCGATAGTTTCTCACGTGGTGATGGGTTTCATACCGACACTATATGTCGTGTTATTAGAGGTCTGATTTTATCCACCCCCTAGACTCGATATGCGATACTTTTAGACGAACAGATCGGACTGTATGGATATTGTCACTGTCAGGCTTAGTAGGGGTTTGGATGAGTTTGCTCGTCGGCCTTCCTTTCGCTCAATACCTGGGTAGCCGTTACGTACAGCTAGTGCCGCTGACATGCTTGTGGTTAAACCTACGGCCAGCGTATCGACGAGTCATTAGAGTCCCACACAGAGAGTTTTCATGGTTCAGGCGATATGGTGTAGATGGCGTATGTTGGTACGTACATGTGTCCGATTAAATATGTGTACAGGCTGCACAGACTTTAATCGGACGGTTGATAATACTACCGGCTTAGGATTAAGCCGGATTATTAAATCAGGTTTTGATTTAATAATTTATATGTGTATTCTAGTATTATTGTTCATTATTCATTTTCTCTCTTGGCTATTCGTATTTTGGTACGAATTCGCGTATATGTATTTCGATACGTGTACCGGGTTGCATTCCGTATTTATACGGATTATTTTCTAGAAGATGGCCACCTCATTAATTGATTTTCATTTTAGAAAATCAATTATGGAAATGAGGTGGAGGGTGAGTTGGCATGAGCATGGGTGATGGCATGTAGAGAGGTATGACATGCATTTGTTTATTTGTAAAATGAGGAGATATTTTTTTGTGTGTGCATGATTGAAAGAGAGAGAGAGAGAGAGAAGGCAGCTACTGTTAGTTATACGTATGCCCTAGAGGCCAGTATTGTATAGATGATGTATTTTATATTGTATGCTTGGACATATATAGAGATGACTTTCTTGCTCGATATGATAGTATGCTATCTGGTTGCTCTTTATCTTAACATGTACACTTGTCTCTTTAAACTGTCTTATAGTTACATGTTGGTAAAGCCCTTGGGATGTATACTTGACTACCTGGACTATGATGCAGATCATACTAGTGGGGATATGGTAGTCCATAGGTACATCCTTCAAGGTCCCTAGTCATGGGTGTATCGAGACGGGGCATCGATATACCAGTGTAGACTAGCGTATACGCTTCTCGACCCATGAGATGGGCGATGGATGATCCCATATCCATTGGTGTTTGACATCAGAGATGATATTCGGGTGCTCAATGGAGACTGGGTACACTGGACGGACTCGCCGAGAACTCCCAGATGGTATTATACCTCACATCAGATGGCAGTTCTCAGGTGACACTTATGCAGGTTTGTCTGTAGACCCGAGATCGTCATAGAGTCTTGTGTGATTCCCACTATGCTTTGATCTCCACCTTACCACGTCCATGAGGGCGTGCAAAACGGTGGTTTTTGGGTACAGTCCCGAGTCATATGGAGGCAATGAGCGATAGGAGGGGTTTCGTCTCTCCCGGTATTGGGGGTTGATGTTGCGCAGTGCTCGATTGGCCGTAACAGGGAAGTCCCTGGCCAGGGCTGATCAGAGTTTTGCTGGTAAGTGTTACCAGTACTTTCTCGACCCGTTATGAGCCTCACATCGGCACGACTTATCGGTTATTGGGGTTTGACGTTTACCACCCCTAGACTTGATATGCGACATATCAGACGAACAGACCGGACTGTACGGTAAGTGTTACTGGTTGGATTCACAGGAGTGTGAGCGGGCTTGCTCGTCGATCTTCTGATCGCTCAATACCCGGGTGGCCGTTACGTTTAGCAGACCGCTTGCGGCTTGTGGATGCTTGATATGATCATCATCTGCTACCGGCGTATTGACGAGTCTTTAGAGTCCTACATAGAGGTTTCCTGGCTCAAGCGAAACGAAATAGGAGCGCATATGAGATATGTGCGGGACCGAGAATAATGCGTGTATGTGATACCGTATTTCATTCTCGCGATGAATGTTTCGATTGGTTGTATGCGATATAACCTAGTTATCGAATCAAAGATTGATTCGATAAGTCGATACATTGAATACTAGTCGGTTATGTGCGACATGACCGGATCATTGAATTAAGTGTTGATTTAATGATTTAATGTATAATTATATATTTGATATATTACTTTGCATTAACTAGTATTGGTTCACTTTAAAAGGTTTTTCTCACTTGATGTGCACATTGTATATGTGATATATTTTTGTGTACACTTGATTGTATCATGTTTGATGATACATGTTTACTTGAGTATGTGTAAGGATTAAACCATGGTTATGTAATGGTTAGGGTTTTTCTTTTCCTTACTTATTTATTTATTTATTTATTTTGGAAAAGATAAAAGAGAAAATGGTGGCTTTCTTTGTTTGTTGTTGAAGCTTCATGAAGCTTTGACTAAAGTGACCATTTTGTCTTCATGCTTAACCCTAACCATTCAAACTAACCATGGTCTTTTCTCTACACCTAACCAAGGTTAGGATATGATAAGTATTGATATTATTTTCATTTTAATCTAACACTTATCATATTCTATCTTCATCTTCTTCATCTTTGACAAGAAGAAAAGCTTACTAGCTTTAATGGCATCTTATGAAAAAGAGTGAGAAATCCAATTCTAAAGTGAACCCACCTCCTATTTCTTTATCCTCTACCTCTTGCCAAGTAGTATAGGGTGTTTTCTTCACAAGATTTACGACTTGGTGAAGTTAGAGCTTGATCTTGTGTTGCCTCGACGTAGATCTTCTTCGGCATCGAAGCCGACGACCTAGCCCGCCCATTTCTCCGATGAAGCCGATGTAAGAGTCCGGGATTCGAGATGGACAGCGAGAGGACGTCTACGTGGAGCTAAGGAAGTGGAGAACCGGATCTACAAAGGTTGTAGCCTCTTTCCTTTAGTTAAAATGTTAACTAGTTTCACTTTTCGCCTAAACTCTAGTCAACGAATCCGTATTAGGGTTTCTCGGCACTTGTAAAATTTGAAATTGGCATGGTTGATGCCTTGTGAGACCTCATTAGAGTGCCTAGGAACCTTACAGTGGTATCAGAGCCTAGCTAGAGCCTTAGGCGATGCGTAGACGGAGTTTGAAGTCCAATCGAACCGAAACCCTAATTTAAAAATGCTCTTTGGACTTTTTTCAAAAACTGGGTTTTTCCCAGATTAAAAATGCTTAAAAAATTCAGCAGGGAATTCTAAGAATTACGGTGCAAAAATTATCTCATGATATGTTTAAAGCGCAGCGGAACCGAGGCAGAAGCCTGGCTTCTGCGGCGGTTCCGCGGCCAAATGATGGGATCTGCTTTCAATATTTGCACAGTAATTCATGTTTTCAGGTGCTGAGTTTTCTGGGAATTTTTAATATGCACTCAACAGTTGAGTATTCTGGGGTTGTATTGGGAATCGAAGATTCGATCGGATTTTCAAACTTTGTCTATGTGTTTTTCCGGATAATTTTAGAATATGTTAAAAAGTTCGACCGGATGCAAATACCCAATCTTTCCCTTGCCGGGAAATTTCCAAGTGTTGGATTTTTCTATGGTTTAAGGACGTTCTGAGTAGTGCAAGTAACGCGATGGTCCCTCTAGAAGACAACAAACCTTAACTCGATTATGTGACCGTCTTGAACTGCCCTTTGAACCTTCGGGTTTTGGGCAGTACGGCGTGCCACATGTGAGGCGTTGGCTTGACCCTTCTACGGCTGGACCGTTGGTGCTGAGGCATGAAGTGAATGTCTTTGAACCTATTTCATGTGTTGAACGTTTTCGGGAAAACTTGGGTGTTCGAATGTTCGATCGGAAAGTTTAATATTTTCTATTTATCCGGAATGGGATACAATAATTGGAATTCACAAACAGTTATGAGATAACTGAATGAATGTTATAAATCTAGCGGTTTAGTTTCACTTGATATTGAAAAGAGTTTTTGATAATGAGACTAAAATGCGGGGTTTATAATTGTCAGGCATGAGATGTCTAAGTATTTCATTTGATTAGGCATGCGATGTCTAAAGAGGTTGCGGATTCCAACTGTTGTAGTTTTACACTTTCTTTTCTGTGACCGTAAGTGTAATATGTGATATCGCCGGTTTCGTTGCTATATGTCAACGACAATTGGGATGCGCATATTTACTTACGTTGATGACATATGATGTTATGTGTTGCTGGATATGTTATATTGGATTGTCGTGTTCGAATAGCCGGGGTTTTTTATGTGAGATGAGTGTTTTTCATTTTCATTCATGTAAAAACTTGTATGTAATATTCTTTTATTGGGGCACTTCAAGGTTGCGGAAGATGTCACCGTTGATGTATATTATTTACTTTTCCGCATTAGGATAGACCCAAGGAGGGGAGCACAAGTAACCGGGTTCTAGGGTCCAGTGGGAGACCATCTCGAGGAGTCGAGTCCGGGTCTCCTAACCCTAGAATTGGTAGGGTTGCTTGCCGCTCTCGTAGGGGTCTAGGGGTGTGGGATTGGCTATTCATCACGACCGTGGAATCCGTGTTTTATACTGGCTCGTATTGAAAACACGGACGTCCTAGTATATCCAATATTTCATATGATATTTTCTGCTGCGATATCTGTGATGTGATAATTTGATATGTTCTTATGGATACAGTATATAGTATATATGATATATTATATAGACGTTACTTATGTTTTGCACCCACACTAGCCCTGCCCTGCTCTGTCGTTAGTTACCTAACCTAACGGTGCATGAGGGGACATCGAGGCGAATGCGGATGGCATAAGTGTACGTCGTATTTATCTGTGATGTTTAGGTGACTTAAATGATGGGACTTCATTAATGTGATTAGTGAAAGAAAAGAAACCTAAAAGATGTTGTAGAATCAAATTTTAAATAAAAAGGGTAGCTACAGTTTTGCTTTGCATAGTGGTATATATGATATACCCTGCACCTTATTCGATGAGGAAAGGGCCGAGATTCCTTCACCGGGAGTGACCCCTTTAGCAACAACTGGCAGATGCTACACACTCGGTTTGACTTTTGATTACTTCTATAGTTTTTGCTTTGCACAGTGATATATATGATATATCCCGCACCTCATTCGACGAGGAAAGGACCGACGATCCCTTCACCGGGAGTGACCCCTTTAGCAAAACTAGAAAAGCCTCAAAATCACTCCATTTCAAAACTTCATTTGATTCTACAACGATATCAAGTTCATTACGCAATAGCTTTTCAGAAAAACCTGTCGTAGCCCTCCGTCATTTCAGATAAGTCCTGTTTAGTATTCGTGCTGCGTTTGTTGACCTTGTCAAGGCGCAGTGTGCGGTAGCTAACCAGTATTTATCTGCTTATGCATATGATGCAGATTGAGTTAGGGTAGTCGTACGGCCTTGTTGACCTTGTCAAGGGTCGTGCGGGTGGGTTTAATTCAATCAAGAAATGACGGGTTGAACTTGACTTACGGTCTATGGTTTGTTGACCTTGTCAAGGTCATAGATCGTTTGGGGCAAAAGCATTATCGGGAATTTCAAGTGTTGAAATTTACAATGAGATTGCATACCTTCTATGAGATAGTTGGATCCCGATACCCACTGCGAGTAAGAGTTACTCCTGGGAGAGTTTTGCACATTACAATTAGCCGATCAAGTAGGTGTCTAGAAAGGTGTCAACGGGGTTACGCCTCTGGAAAAACGAGGTTTACTTTAATTAGGTCCGTGCGAAAGCACGGGGAACCTCTCTCAAAGTACCGACACTGGCCTAGCTGAAAGATTGGCGAAGTTGTAGGGTGTAATTAATCCCGGCTAGTCTTTCCTTTTAGGGTTTGAAGGAAGATTTGATAAAAACTTGTGGGAGCCATCCTAATTAGATAAGATAATAACCAATCTGATCTTGCAAGAGCATACGCTATAGTGTTTTCTTCTCTCTCTCTCCAGGTAGCGACCATGTCATGCCCTAATAAAGATAATAATATGGATGAATTGACCGAACCCGCATGTTATACTGTGCTGGGGAACGTTGGTTCCGTTCTTTCTTATAAGAGTTTTAGGACTGAACAGGATATAGGGGAATGCTAGGATTCCCATGCCACCCGAATGAAAAAAGTACATGTTGATGCATTTTCTTCGGGTGTGTTCGTTACAGAGAACTGTTTCTCCATTTGCCCTACGTCCTGGGTATTAGATACCGGGTCAGGATCCTATATATGTAATCAGTTACATGGGCTCAGGAAAGGTAGAGAACTTGGAGAAGATGATAAAGACATTAGAGTTGGAAATGGTGCAATTGTTGGAGCTAAGACTGTCGGGGAATATCACCTAGCATTACCAACTGGTAATACATTGGTTCTGAACGAATGCTATTACATGCCGAACCTGATATGCAACATTATATCGGTTTCTTTGTTGAGTAAAGAGGGATATAATTTTGTATTACAGGACAATATTATGAACATTTTCCGTAACCAAAAGTTGGTTGGATCAGGCACGTTGTGCAATGGCATTTATGTTCTAAATCAATCAACAGTTCTGAGCATAACAAACACACACAAGAGGAAGAGTTCAGAACTGAACGAAACGTTCTTGTGGCATTGTAGACTGGGTCACATCAATGCAACACGACTGGCTAAGTTGCATAAGGATGGATATTTGAAACCATTCGAATTTTCATCTTATGACACTTGCCAGTCATGTCTCAAAGGCAAGATGACCAAAACTCCGTTTACGGGACACGGAGAAAGAGTTACCGAACTCTTGGGACTGATACATAGTGATGTATACGGTCCCATGTCTACACATGCCAGGGATGGTTCTTCGTACTTCATTACATTCACTGACGATCTCTCTAGATTCGGATATGTGTTCCTGATGAAACACAAATCAGAAGCTTTTGAGAAATTTAGAGAATATAAACAAGAAGTCGAAAACCAAACCGGAAAAAGTATTAAAATCCTTCGATCTGATCGAGGAGGTGAATACTTGAGCAATGAATTCCTGGACTTCCTAAAAGAGAATGGGATTCTCTCTCAGCTGACTCCTCCATATACACCACAGCACAACGGTGTATCAGAACGGAGGAACCGCACCCTATTAGATATGGTGCGCTGTATGATGAGCACAGCTGAGTTACCTATTTCCTTCTGGGGACATGCGTTGGAGACAGCAGCATACCTATTGAATCAAGTTCCAACTAAATCTGTACCTACCACACCATATGAGATATGGAGTGGGAAGAGGCCATATCTTAAACGAGTTAAGATATGGGGTTGTCCAGCCTATGTCAAAAGACAAAATCCGGACAAGCTCGAGGCACGGTCAGTTCTTTGCAAGTTTGTGGGATATCCAAAGAACTCATATGGGTATTTTTCTACCACAGTGAGGAACAAAAAGTGTTTGTTGCCCAACATGCCACCTTTTTAGAAAAGGAATTCTTTGAAAAAGAAATTAGTGGCAAAGTGGTAGAGCTGGAAGAGGTTCCAGATACACAAACCGTAACTGAAGATTTAGTGGAGCCAGAAGATTCAGTGGCTCCCAATGAACCTCAGCCTCTCCGCCGATCTAGTAGGGTTCCTCGCCAACCTGAGAGATACTACGGTTTTCTCATGGATAGTGGGAGCGAGGATTGCATCATGGAGGATGATGACCCAACTAGTTTCGAGCAGGCCATCATGAGTAAAGACTCAGTGAAATGGCTGGATGCAATGCGGTCTGAGATGGAATCCATGTACACCAACAAAGTATGGACTTTGGAAGTTGCTCCTGAAGGGGTAAAACCCATTGGGAGCAAGTGGATCTTCAAGAAAAAACTTGGTGTAGATGGGAAAGTGGAGAGTTTCAAAGCTAGACTTGTTGCAAAGGGTTTTCGTCAAAGACCAGGTGTGGACTATGATGAAACCTTTTCTCCAGTGACTATGCTCAAATCCATCCGGATCATGCTTGCCATCGCTGCATATCATGATTACGAAATCTGGCAAATGGATGTTAAGACCGCATTTCTAAATGGTGATTTAGAAGAGTGCGTGTACATGACTCAGCCAGAGGGCTTCGAAGACAGTGGGAGCAGCGGGAAGGTGTGCAAGCTGCTTAAATCCATTTTTGGATTAAAGCAAGCATCGCGGAGTTGGAACATCTGCTTTGACGTCGTTATCAAAGAGTTTGATTTCGTCAAAAACCCAGATGAACCTTGTATTTACAAGAAGGTGGCAGAGAGTAAGGTAGTCTTCCTCGTATTGTACGTGGACGACATACTCTTGATAGGAAATGATATTCCTATGCTGCAATCGGTCAAGCTCTTCTTATCACAAAGATTCTCAATGAAAGATCTTGGTGATGCCTCCTGCATATTGGGAATCAGGATCTATAGAGATAGATCCAAACGGATATTGGGATTGTCCCAATCCAAATACATTGACACCATACTAAAGAGGTTTAGTATGGAAGAATACAAGCGTGGGAACTTGCCCACGATCTCTGGAGTCACTCTCTCCAAAGAGATGTCTCCCAAGACTGATTTGGAGAGAGCTCGCATGCAAGGGATACCCTATGCTTCGGCTGTAGGCTCTATCATGTACGCGATGCTATGTACCAGACCTGATGTTGCATACTCACTAAGTGTAGTGAGCAGGTATCAAGCTGATCCTGGAGAGAGTCACTGGACAGCTGTGAAGAGCATTCTCAAGTACTTGTGAAGGACTAAAGAGATGCTCTTGGTGTATGGTAACGGAGAACTCCAAGTGGAGTCCTTTACCGATTCGAGCTTCCAGAGTGATAAGGACGACTCTAAGTCGCAGTCGGGATTTGTCTTTACCCTTTACGGAGGGGCGGTTAGCTGGAAGAGTTCGAAGCAGGAAACCGTGGCAGACTCGACGATGGAGGCTGAATACATCGCTGCCAACGATGCTGCTAAAGAGGCTGTCTGGATCAAGAAGTTCATTACTAAACTTGGAGTGGTTCCATCCATTGAGCATCCAATACCTTTGTATTGTGATAACAATGGAGCGGTGGCTTTGGCCAAGGAACCCAGGTCCCATCAGCGATCCAGGCATATTCTGAGGCGGTATCACCTGATCCGGGAGATAGTTGATCGCCGGGAGATCGAGGTCAGGAGGGTTGACACGAAGAACAACACGGCGGATCCACTCACGAAGGCCATTCCCCAGATACAGTTTGAGAGACTCTTCGGGATGCTCGGTATGCGATACTACAGCAGCTGGCCCTAGTGCAAGTGGGAGATTGTTAGTTATATGTATGCCCTAGAGGCCAGTATTGTACAGATGATGTATTTTATATTGGATGCTTGGACATATATAGAGATGACTTTCTTGCTCGATATGATAGTATGCTATCTGGTTGCTCTTTATCTTAACATGTACACTTGTCTCTTTAAACTGTCTTATAGTTACATGTTGGTAAAGCCCTTAGGATGTGTACTTGACTACCTGGACTATGATGCAGATCATACTAGTGGGGACATGGTAGTCCATAGGTACATCCTTCAAGGTCCCTAGTCGTGGGTGTATCGAGACGGGGCATCGATATACCAGTGTAGACTAGCATATACGCTTCTCGACCCATGAGATGGGCGATGGATGATCCTATATCCATTGGTGTTTGACATCAGAGATGATATACGGGTGCTCAGTGGAGACTGGGTACACTGGACGGACTCGCCGAGAACTCCCAGATGGTATTATACCTCACGTCAGATGGCAGTTCTCAGGTGACGCTTGTGCAGGTTAGTCTGTAGACCCGAGATCGTCATAAAGTCTTGTGTGATTCCCACTGTGCTTTGATCTCCACCTTACCACGTCCATGAGGGCGTGCAAAACGGTGGTTTTTGGATACAGTCCCGAGTCACATGGAGGCAATGAGCGATAGGAGGGGTTTCGTCTCTCTCGGTATTGGGGGTTGATGTTGCGCAGTGCTCGATTGGCCGTAACAGGGAAGTCCCTGGCCAGGGCTGATCAGAGTTTTGCTGGTAAGTGTTACCAGTACTTTCTCGACCCGTTATGAGCCTCACATCGGCACGACTTAACGGTTATTGGGGTTTGACGTTTACCACCCCTAGACTTGATATGCGACATATCAGATGAACAGACCGGACTGTACGGTAAGTGTTACTGGTTGGATTCACAGGAGTGTGAGCGGGCTTGCTCGTCGATCTTCTGATCGCTCAATACCCGGGTGGCCATTACGTTTAGCAGACCGCTTGCGGCTTGTGGATGCTTGAAATGATCATCATCTGCTACCGGCGTATTGACGAGTCTTTAGAGTCCTACACAGAGGTTTCCTGGCTCAAGCGAAACGAAATAGGAGCGCATATGAGATATGTGTGGGACCGAGAATAATGCGTGTATGTGATACCGTATTTCATTCTCGCGATGAATGTTTTGATTGGTTGTATGCGATATAACCTAGTTATCGAATCAAAGATTGATTCGATAAGTCGATACATTGAATACTAGTCGGTTATGTGCGACATGACCGGATCATTGAATCAAGTGTTGATTTAATGATTTAATGTATAATTATATATTTGATATATTACTTTGCATTAACTAGTATTGGTTCACTTTAAAAGGTTTTTCTCACTTGATGTGCACATTGTATATGTGATATATTTTTGTGTACACTTGATTGTATCATGTTTGATGATACATGTTTACTTGAGTATGTGTAAGGATTAAACCATGGTTATGTAATGGTTAGGGATTTTCTTTTCCTTATTTATTTATTTATTTATTTATTTTGGAAAAGATAAAAGAGAAAATGGTGGCTTTCTTTGTTTGTTGTTGAAGCTTCATGAAGCTTTGACTAAAGTGACCATTTTGTCTTCATGCTTAACCCTAACCATTCAAACTAACCATGGTCTTTTCTCTACACCTAACCAAGGTTAGGATATGATAAGTATTGATATTATTTTCATTTTAATCTAACACTTATCATATTCTATCTTCATCTTCTTCATCTTTGACAAGAAGAAAAGCTTACTAGCTTTAATGGCATCTTGAGAAAAAGAGTGAGAAATCCAATTCTAATGTGAACCCACCTACTATTTCTTTATCCTCTACCTCTTGCTAAGTAGTATAGGGTGTTTTCTTCACAAGTTTCATGACTTGGTGAAGTTAGAGCTTGATCTTGTGTTGCCTCGACATAGATCTTCTGCGGCATCGAAGCCGACGACCTAGCCCGCCCATTTCTCCGATGAAGCCGATGCAAGAGTCCGGGATTCGAGATGGACAACGAGAGGACGTCTACGTGGAGCTTAGGAAGTGGAGAACCGGATCTACAAAGGTTGTAGCCTCTTTCCTTTAGTTAAAATGTTAACTAGTTTCACTTTTCGCCTAAACTCTAGTCAACGAATCCGTATTAGGGTTTATCGGCACTTGTAAAATTTGAAATTGGCATGGTTGATGCCTTGTGAGACCTCATTAGAGTGCCTAGGAAACTTACAGCCACTTCTTGAGAGGCCATGCTTAGATTTTTCTTTACTTGCTTGCTTTCATATTCTCACTTAAAAAAAAGACTTAGCCACTTTCTTGAGTTGCTCATGCCACATGTTTCCACACCTCCTCTTCATCATCTTGAGTTGCTCTTTGAGCATTTGTGATGAGAGAAAAATCATAGTGACACATTCCTACATCTCCACTCTCTATTGCTAGAAACCTTAGAGCGTCGGTTTCCTCGCTAGGCGAGGCTGGAGCTTCCGCCGTTTCCCTCGGATGGATCATCGTAGATGGAGAAGACCGACAACCAAATTCGATCTGCGAGCACTAGGAGCTTGGGTTGATGGTTTAAGACCCGAAGGACTTGGTTCATTCGGTATAACCATCCAACTCCTCTTTATTTGCTTGCTAGTATAGAGTTTAGGGTAGATCCGGGCATCGGGTTGTGGTAGGCCAACTCCCTCATTTGGCCTCTGTTTGATGGTCAGGGTGCTGCCGTAACCCAACATGGTATCAGAGCCAACCCTTAAACCATTAGCTAGCTAGTTTAGACGATGTTAAAGTATCGAAATCGAAACGACCCCAAAACAGTGCACTACACATTCCAGTTTCTGACAATTTTTTAAAGTCTTCAAAATTTTTTAAGCAACTGCAGAAGACTACAAGAGTGACCTCTAGAACACACCATAAATACGATACCAAACCGCCGGATTTGAACTGGCGAGATTCACAAAAAAAGAGGTGAGGCCTGTTTTTCTTTGGATTTTGGACTTGAGATTTTTGGTGTTTTCTAGTCTCTGGAATATTGGTGCAGTGGTAATGCTTATTTTTCCCATTTTGGATATTATGTTAACTTTTCTTCAGGGGCAATTCGGGGTGTTTCGAAGTCGATAATTTAACATTGTTTAAATGTTTACAGCACATACATAACTATCTGCGACAGTGAATGTCATTAGAGCGGTACAACTCGTCTAATTGCTATATGACTTTTAGACGGGTTTGCGAACGTGACATTCACGTTGATGTTCTGTGTTGTTCTGTGATTATGGTTGGATCGTCGTGGTGGATAGCTTGGGTGCAATGTTAGTACAGTTTAGTTTCATTTGTACATTTGATATTGCGGGGCGATCGTCCGACATGTGGACTGCCGTCACTGCCAGTTTGTATATTATTTATTTAGGGCACGACCTGGTTGAGGTTGATGCCACCCTTGTATATTATTTTCTTTTCTGTACTAGGATTACCCTACAGTAGAGTGCACGAATAGCCGGGTTCTAGAGGGCAACGGGTCCTCATCTCATGGCGTTGAGACGGAGGCGACCTTACTCTAGAATTGGCGGGCTATTCGCCGCACTCGTAGAGGGTATAGGTTGACCCACGGAGGGGTGCCCATGTTACCGGATTCCGTGAAGTGCTGGGTGGCCAATTCACGTTGTTCATTGGAGTTTCCTCGCTTCTGGTTTTGGCGGGTAACTTGTCACACTCGTAGGGGGTCTAGGTTTTCATTGCACAGACTATCCACACGATAGGAAACGTCGTGTCTCATTTGCGGCTCAAGTGAAACCCGGGGCTTGAAGATTATCCACCATCCTGTATTGCTTCTGTGATGCTGATGTTTCTTTATATCATGCCTGGGACGTTTGCTATATATATTTATATATATACTAGAACATGTTGTATATGTTTTTCACCTGCGCTAGTCCAGTCCCCACTCCGTCATTAGTTAAGTAACCTAACGGGTGATGACGGGGCCCAGTGGCGAATGCGGTTGGCATATACGTACATCATATTTTCGTTCTTTTCTGGTGTGATATGTTTAATTGATGGGACTGCGTTGATTCTGATTAATGCAAGATAAAACAAACCTATATATGATGTTGATTGGAACCAAGTTTTTAAAACTAACTTTACAGACGTTTTCTTTTTCTTTGCATAGTAGTATTCGTTTATGAATATCCTGCACCTCTGATCAGTCGAAAATACTGCATCTTTAAACCGGCAATTTCCCTATCATTTGCACTCATTTAGAAGTGTTTGGTATTCATATAGCACATATTAGCAAAACATCCCTAAAATACCAGATTGCATGTGTTAGACTTTAAAACCGGCATTTCTAAAGAAATTGACTGTATTTCATAGCATGACATCATTCCTATATATCGCAACTTGTGTTTCGAAGTCTGTGCAGGAAATTACAGAAGATCGGTCAAATTTACAAAACAAAGACTGTTAAAAAGACGCCAACTTAAGGATTTGGAATCTGGCAATTGTCTAGAAGGAATTCAGGAATTAAACATATCAGGAAAAGGCCCAAGTAGCAGCCCAAATGAGTACCAGAGAGAACAGGCATCAAGGCCCATGAAGCGCCGCGGATCCGCGGCGGGAGCCTGCTTGCGCCGCGGATCCGCGGCTAGGTGACGTCATAAAGCTGCCAAATTTCTTCCATGTTGCTTCTCTCAGGGCCCACATTCATTTTGTATACGTCAAATTCCAGAATTCTCTCGAAGCTTCTGCCAGATCAGCAAAGATCATTAAGCAAACTAATCTTGATTAAGCTCCTAACAAACTATTTCTAGAAGCTCCCTCCTAACTAACCACTTCTAGAAGCCTCTCTAGCTAACAAACTTTTGGAGGGAAATTCAAAATTCAAATCCTAGAACTAGGGTTTGGGAAATCTATAAAAAAGACCCCAAGGCTCACTTGTTAGAGGTTGTTCATTGTTGGCTAAATTCTGGTTCAATTTCTCATCATTCTCTCTTCATCTTCCATCCACAAGTTGGTGACACGACTTGTGCGAAACCCTAACCCTAATCCAAAGCCAAATTCAAGATACCGAGTACAAAATCAAGTGAGAAGCCTTCAACCTTTTAGGAGTGGAGCCAATCTTCAATCGAGCAAGTGATCCAAGCCGATCCGCGACTCAAGGAGCCGAGCGAAGCCAAATCGACGATCGAGTTCTTCCTCTTGTAGTTCTTGAGTGATTGCAACGGAATTGTTGATATAAATAAAAGGTGAAATTCTTTAATCTTTCTTTCTTTAAATTCTTGCATTATTCGATCTCAATTTGTGATTGTAGTTCTTGTTGTGATATTTGAGTAAAACTCCGCTCGAAAAGGAGCCGAGACGATCAATAGAATGATGATGTAACAAATCTTAAAACGATTCTTAAGTCCTACGAGTTTTGTAACCCTAGCAAACTGAAGAATCGATGACCTAGTTTCGTCGCGATGCTTTCTTGATTGTGATCGCTCGAAATTAGGGATCTACGTGTAAGTCCACGTTGCGACCCCCGGTTCTTACGGGGAGGCGGAAACGGTATAAAATCAAAATTTTAACGCAAGAGGCAACATGGACTAAGCTAGGTCGGGATCTTTACCTAAACTAAAACTAGCATACTAAGCTAAAGATATTTAGCTACTCGGATGAAGATGGTTATACCTAAACTTGAACTCCTTCTCTTCAAGCTCCGATGGTGGTTCGATGGCTCCTTCTCGTTGTCTCCGTACGCCGAAGATAGATCCACTTGAAAGCTCCAACCTTTAGCTCCTTCTTCGTTCTTTGAAGAAACTAGTTCACTTGGTTTGCTAAACCTAGTGAACTAGAATGAGTAGAGATGATTTAGAATGGGATTTTATCTATGGTTCTTGATTCTCAACTCATGAGACAAGAGAACCATAGATCAAGAGAGGGAGCAAGAGGTTGAGGGTGAGAGCAAGAGGAGAGCTCAAGAACAAGAGAGAGAATGAGCAAGAAAGAATGAGCAACTCTTTTGTCTTTCACCCTCTCATAATCCAAAGTGATCATAACTCATCATATCAAAAAAGTCTTATATGATGGTTAGAAGCAACCATAAGCTTATCATGTCATGCACTCATTTTACTCAAATGAGCAAGCAAGAAAAAGTCTTTGGCATGAAATGATAACCATGGTTATCATGATGGTCAACTAGTCAAACCTAGTCAACCGGTCAACAAGTCAACAAAAGTCAACAAGTCACCAAAGTCAACAAGTGAACAAATGTCAACAAGTCAACAACCATATCACCATAATACTTAATTAATATAATAGTTAATCACATATCATATTCTCATTAGGGTTGAGCAAAAAGTCAAAAAGTCAATGGTCAACTGTCAACAACCCTAATGAGAATCCGCTGTCTGTGCCTCCCTGTCAACTGTGCATACACACCCGCATCCGCGTTCCGAGGAACACGAATGCAAACTGGATAAATCCAATCCCATAAGATACACTAGGATCTGGCTTAAACCAAAGCCCGCTAGTGTAAACTGTCCGGACACTGTACGTGCACAAGTGCACGGATGTGACCGAACCCTGTCGCAAAACCATGCGACCTGTCGCAATACCATGCGACCTCTACTCTTTTGCCTAAAGGCGAAAAGCTTTCTGTGTGGGAATCTAAAGACTCGACACTACGCTGGCAGTGGGTTTAACCAAAGACCGCAAGCGGCACTAGCTGTGCGTAACGGTCCCCAGGTAATGCCGACAAGAAGACCGACGAGGCGAAACCCATCTGAACTCCTACTGAGCCTGAGTGTGACATTCTCCGTACAGTCCGGTCTGTTCGTCTGATACATCGCATGGCGGGCCTAGGGGGCGGTAAACGTCAGTCCCCCAATAGCGGTACAAGTCGTGCCGGAGTGAAGCCTAATACACCCTGAGATAACACTGGAAACCTACCAGTATATCTCGTTTGCCCTGGCCAGGGACTACTCGTGTAATGGCTCTCCTAGACACAGCGCGATGTCAACCCCCAATACCGGGAGAGACGAATCCTGTCTAACCGTCACTGCCTCCAAGTGCTTCGGGACTGCACCCAACCACTACCTGTTTGCACGACTCCTTTGAGCCGTGGTAGGGTAGTGATCAAAGTACAGTGGGAACACACCCGAGGCGAAGTGACAGTGTCAAGTCAGCGGACTAAGCTGTACTCATGTCACCTGGGAACTGATAACTGACGATAGGTATAAAACCAACTAGTCAGTTCCCGACGAGTCCTGTCCAGTGTACCCGTAACCTAACGAGCACCCGCATACTATCTCAAGTACGACGTACTGACGGCTGTGGGACAGACCGTCTCCCACACTGGGATGAGAAGCGCATGCGCTGGTCTACTCCGGAGTATCGATGCCCTGTCTCGATAGTCCTGCGACCAGGGACCTGAATAAGGATGTGCTTATAGATTACCCAGCCCCCACTAGTGTGACTGCCATCACAACGCTGGTAATCAAGCAAAGATCCTAAGGGCTCTACTAATGTGTATAGGCGATATACAAAAATAAACACATGTACACATTGAAGTAGAAACAAACCAAGTAGCATACTACTATTTTAAGCAAGATTGTATATACAAGGTGAATATACCAAGCATCCATTAAGTAATATACAAACCAGTATGATACAGTAATGGCCTCTAGGGCATATACACTAACAATCTCCCACTTGCACTAAGGCCATGTACTGGCGTATCGAAGACCTATCATCTCGATCAGCCGCTCGAACTGAGTCTGGGGCAGGGCCTTGGTGAATGGATCAGCAGTGTTATCTTCTGAAGCGACTCTCCGAACCTCGATCTCCTGGCGATCTACGATCTCCCTGATCAGGTGATACCGCCTCAAGATGTGCCTGGATCTCTGATGGGACCTGGGTTCCTTCGCTAAAGCTATAGCCCCGTTGTTGTCGCAATACAGAGGTATTGGATCAACAATGGACGGAACCACCTGAAGTTCTTTCAAGAACTTCCTCATCCAGACAGCTTCTTTTGCGGCATCAGATGCAGCGATGTATTCCGCTTCCATCGTCGAGTCTGCAACGGTTTCTTGTTTGGAACTCTTCCAACACACCGCCCCTCCATTGAGGGTAAAGACAAAACCCGACATGGACTTGGAATCATCCTTGTCACTCTGGAAGCTGGAGTCAGCAAAGGCCTCGATCTGGAGGTCTTTTCCGCCATACACCAAGAACATCTCCTTAGTCCTTCTCAGGTACTTGAGAATGTTCTTTACCGCTATCCAGTGTTTCTCCCCAGGGTTAGACTGATACCGGCTTACCACACTCAGTGCATAAGCTACATCCGGTCTGGTACACAACATCGCATACATTATAGAGCCTACCGCAGAAGCGTAGGGTATAATAGACATGCGATCCCTCTCCAAATCAGTCTTGGGAGACATCTCTTTAGAGAAGGTGATCCCGTGACAAGCCGGTAGGTTACCGCGCTTGGAATCTTCCATACTGAACCTCTTCAGTATGGTGTCGATGTACCTGGACTGCGAAAGTCCTAATATCCTCTTGGATCTGTCACGGTAGATCCGGATACCCAGAATGTATGAGGCATCACCCAGGTCTTTCATGGAGAACCTGTGTGACAAGAACCCCTTAACAGATTGTAGCATAGGAATGTCATTTCCTATTAAGAGAATGTCATCCACGTATAAAACGAGGAATACTACAGTTCTCGCTACAAATCTACTATAGATGCATGGTTCATCTGGATTTTTGATAAAGCCAAATTCTTTGACCGTCTCATCAAAACAGATGTTCCAACTCCGCGATGCCTGCTTTAGTCCATAGATGGACTTAAGCAACTTGCACACCTTTCCGCTGCTCCCACTCTGAATGAAACCCTCTGGCTGGTCCATATAGACACACTCCTCTAAATTTCCATTTAGAAAAGCTGTCTTTACGTCCATTTGCCAGATCTCATAATCGTGGAAGGCAGCAATGGCAAGAAGGATCCGAATGGATTTCAGCATGGCTACTGGAGAAAAGGTTTCGTCGTAGTCCAAGCCAGGTCGTTGACGAAAACCCTTTGCTACCAGCCTAGCTTTATAGGTCTCAACCTGTCCATCTACACCAATCTTCCTTTTGAAGATCCACTTGCATCCTACGGGTTTTACCCCGTCTGGAGCAATGTCCAACGTCCATACCTTGTTGGTGTACATGGACTCCATTTCGGTCCGCATTGCATCCAGCCATTTCACTGAGTCAACGCTCTGAACGGCCTGCTGGAAGCTAGTAGGCTCATCATAATCTATGATGCAATCCTCTCTATCCCCGTCTATGAGAAAACCGTAGTATCTCTCGGGCGGATGAGACTGCCTACTACTCCTGCGGAGCGGCGTAGGAATGTCCTGTTCTGTTGAACCCTCTGATTCCACTAAACTTTCAGTAATAGTCCGTGGTTCTGGAATTTCTTCCAGTTCTACTGTGCTCCCACTTATCTGGGTTTCCAAAAACTCAGTTTCCAAGAAGTAGGCATGACGAGAAACAAGGACTTTTTGTTCCTCTTCACAGTAGAAGAAATATCCTTTGGAATTCTTTGGATATCCCACAAACTTGCACTGTACTGAGCGTGCCTCGAGCTTGTCCGCATGCTGCTTTTTGACAAAAGCTGGACATCCCCATGTCTTAATATGCTTAAGATAGGGTCTCTTCCCACACCACATCTCATATGGTGTAGTAGGCACGGTCTTAGTAGGAACTCGGTTCAAAAGGTATGCGGCTGATTCTAGCGCATACCCCCAGAATGATCGCGGCAACTCAGCGTTACTCATCATGGACCGCACCATATCCAATAGGGTGCGGTTCCGTCTCTCCGATACACCGTTATGTTGCGGGGTGTATGGAGGAGTAAGCTGAGAGAGAATTCCGTTCTCTTTTAAATAGTCCAGGAACTCGGCACTTAAGTATTCTCCACCTCGATCCGATCTTAGAATCTTAATACTTTTGCCGGTCTGTTTCTCTACTTCATTCTTATACTCCTGGAATTTTCCAAAGGCCTCGGACTTATGTTTCATTAAGAAGACATAACCGTACCTTGAGAAGTCATCCGTAAAAGTAATGAAGTAAGAATGTCCGCTTCGGGCATGTGTAGACATTGGACCGCACACGTCACTGTGTACGAGTCCCAAGAGCTCGCTCGCTCTTACTCCATGTCCAGTAAACGGAGTCTTTGTCATCTTTCCCTTGAGACAGGATTGACAAGTGGCATACGACTGATATTCGAACGCATTCAAATACCCTTCTGTATGTAACTTCGTCAACCTTCTCTCATTGATGTGCCCCAATCTACAATGCCATAAGAAAGTCTGATTTATTTCTGGAGACTTTCTTTTGTGTGTATTCTGGACATTAAAAATCTGTGGTTGGTTTAACACGTATATACCATTACTCAGAGTACCTGACCCAATCAATACTTGATTAAGGTGAATGTTTACAACATTACTTACAAACGTAAATTCATAACCTTCTTTAGAAACTAAAGATACAGAAATGATATTACAAGTTGCGTTGGGTACAAAAAAGCAATTACGCAAAACCAAAACATGTCCATCTGACATTCCCAGGTGATAGTCCCCCACGGCTTTAGCATCCATGCTAGCTCCGTTTGCAACTCTGAGGGTCATGTCACCTGCTTTCAAAACACTACGGTTTCTCAACGCCTGCAAAGAATTACAGATATGAGATCCTGATCCGGTATCCAATACCCAGGAAGTAGAGTTTATTGAAAGACAGTTTTCAATAACATACACACCTGAAGCTGAAGCTGCAACCTGCTTCAATTCCTGTGTTCTGGCCTTCCAGGCCCTACAATCATTCTTCCAGTGTCCTTTCTTATGACAATAGAAGCATTCTTCCTTATCCACAAGCTTCCCCGCTATCTTTGTTGCTTTACCTTTTCCCTTCGTATCCACTTTACTAACACCGCCCCTTGGTTTGGCGGGGGCTTTCTTCTTCTTTCCCTTGGCTTTCGCCTTGGACCTAGAAGAAGATGATCCTCCTACAAACAAAGTGGATGTATCCCTACCTTTCTGTAGGGTGCCCTCTGCGCTCCTCAGCATGTTGAGGAGCTCTGAAAGTTCAACCTCCTTTTCTTGTAAGTTGAAGTTCAGTATAAACTGGGCGTAAGTGGAAGGAAGGGACTGGAGAACTATATCCGTATATAGCTCACTCTCCAATGTGATCCCTAGGTCAGCGAGCTCCTCAATGAAGCCGATCATCTTTAGCACGTGCTCGGCTACTGATGATCCGACGTCCATTCTTGTCGAAAATAACTTTTTCGACGCTTCGTATCTTGCGATACGTGATTGCTCTCCATACAGTTCTTTTGTATGGAGCAATATGGACTCCATGTCCATATTCTCATGCCTCCTCTGATGTTCGTTGTCCATCGAGGCAAGCAGGAGGCACTTGGCCTTCGCGCTATCAATCTCCCAAGTCTTGCGGATTTCCTTATCCGCGACGCTGGAAGTTGGACCAGGGACAGGGGGAGCTTTGGTGGTAAGAAGATACCCCAGCTTGTCATAAGTGATTGCTATCTTGACATTCCTGAGCCAATCTTTGTAGTTTTGGCCCTGTCAGTTTGTTTTTATCTAGGAGTAACTTAAGTCCAGTCATGTTGATTGGTTGCTGCAATTAGGAGAGAGAAGAAGAAACACTCAGCATGATGCTCTTGCAAGTTTAGAGTGGTTTTTAGTTTGTCTAAACAGGATGGCTCCCACTGTTTCTCGAATCCCTCCTCAAACCATAAAGAAAGAATTAGTCAGGATCAATCCCACCGTACAATACTTGCTTAACCGTTCAGCCAGGCCGGTGTCGGTACTTCGAGGGAGGTTTTCCAACGCTTTCGCGAAGTTCCTTAATTAGAGAACCTCTTTTCCCTGGGGGCGTAGCCCCGCTAACACCTTTCTAGGCACCTACTAGGTTTATAGCATTGATCGTTAAGTGAGAAATTTCCCGAGGAGTAGCATATACTCACAGTAGGATCGGGATCCAAATATCATCGCGTGACGAAACTGAAGGAATCCTACCAGAATCATCACACTCCAAATGGTATGCAAATCTAGCAAGTTTCAGTACTTATGAAACTCCCGATGTGGATTTTTGCCCCATGCTCTTATGACCTTGACTTTGGCCAACAAATCATAAGTCACATGTCAAGTTCTGCCCGTCTTTCTCCAGGTTAATTTGAATCCACCCGCACCTACCCTTGACTTTGGCCAACAAGGCAGTGCGACTGTTCCAAACCAACGCATCTATCTATGCTGCACATGAATACCCAATAGCTACCAATCACTGTGCCTTGACTTTGGCCAACAAACACAGCTTGAATACTATTGACTATTCATGTGAAACGACGGAGGGCTACGGATGGTTTTGGCAAAACCGTGAACGTAGTGAACTTGATTTGGTCGATGGAACGAGATAGCTTTTAAAAGGAGTGGCTCAAGCTCCGCATTTAAAAGTTGTTTTTGAAAAGAACCGAGTGGTTTTTCGAGAGTGTTCCAACGACTTTAACTTGGTTTATTATCTTGCATTAGTTCTTTTAATGCGTGATATTCTTGCATTAGTTCTTTTAATGCGTCCCATCATTTAATCTTACCATTGCAGAAAACAACCAAAATATGACGTACGCTTATGCCATTCGCATTCGCCACGGGGCCCCGTCATTACCCGTTAGGTTACTTAACTAACGACAGAGCGGGGGCTGGGCTAGCGCGTCTGTAAAACATAAGCAACGCCTAAATAATATCATATATAGATATACTGCAATGATAAACATTTCAGATCACAGATAAATACATTGGATATACTAGCAATCTGTAATTTGTACGAGCCTGTAACAAAAAAAGATAACACGGTCGCGGTGAATAGCCAAAACCCCACCCAAGACCCCTACGGGTGCGGCAAACTACCCGCCAAGTACCCGAAGCGTAGCAACCTCCCTCATCTCCATGAGTAGGCCACTCTACACTTCGGCATACCCGGTAGTTTATGCACCCCTCCATGGGTCTATCCTAGGAGCAAAAACAGTAAAAAGAAATTATACAATGACGGCTACAACCCCGACCCGGTTGTGCGGCCATACAAATAATTATTACATCAATTTACAAATTTACATGAATTGCAAGAAAAGTAAACTCTCGTCTCACAACCCCCGGCTATTCACCCGCGACAATCCAACCTATTTATATACACATTCCAGCACATTACAGATCATGTATAACCCCGACCAATCGACTTATAGCGATTAGCCGACGTTCAATACATGCAAACATCACAGATATAACCATCATAGTCAAAGTGCAGTGAAGTTCGGAAAAATACGGAATTATAGGACCCCAAAAGGAAATTTCTTTTCTGGAAAATCTGGGCACATATAATATATTTCAAAAATCCCAAAACCAACACAGACACACACTGCACGAAAAACTATGCACAGAAGACGACAAAGCGCGGCGCTTCCGCGGCGGATCCCTAGCTCGCGCGGCGGAAGGGCGGCGGTTTGGACGAATTACTGTATCGTTTTTCTTGGGTGTTCACACAAAACCCTGAGCCGAATTTACAAGTGTAAAGTTTTTCATTTTGAGCCAAAAAAATTTCAACAGAAACTCAGTTTTTGTAAAAGTTTGGTTTTTGGATTTTTCCGGTTCCGAACTTCGTTACACTTCACTACCAAGCTAGTTTAAGTTTAGTTAGGCTCTGATACCACTGTAAGTCCACGTTGCGACCCCCGGTTCTTACGGGGAGGCGGAAACGGTATAAAATCAAAATTTTAACGCAAGAGGCAACATGGACTAAGCTAGGTCGGGATCTTTACCTAAACTAAAACTAGCATACTAAGCTAAAGATATTTAGCTACTCGGATGAAGATGGTTATACCTAAACTTGAACTCCTTCTCTTCAAGCTCCGATGGTGGTTCGATGGCTCCTTCTCGTTGTCTCCGTACGCCGAAGATAGATCCACTTGAAAGCTCCAACCTTTAGCTCCTTCTTCGTTCTTTGAAGAAACTAGTTCACTTGGTTTGCTAAACCTAGTGAACTAGAATGAGTAGAGATGATTTAGAATGGGATTTTATCTATGGTTCTTGATTCTCAACTCATGAGACAAGAGAACCATAGATCAAGAGAGGGAGCAAGAGGTTGAGGGTGAGAGCAAGAGGAGAGCTCAAGAACAAGAGTGAGAATGAGCAAGAAAGAATGAGCAACTCTTTTGTCTTTCACCCTCTCATAATCCAAAGTGATCATAACTCATCATATCAAAAAAGTCTTATGTGATGGTTAGAAGCAACCATAAGCTTATCATGTCATGCACTCATTTTACTCAAATGAGCAAGCAAGAAAAAGTCTTTGGCATGAAATGATAACCATGGTTATCATGATGGTCAACTAGTCAAACCTAGTCAACCGGTCAACAAGTCAACAAAAGTCAACAAGTCACCAAAGTCAACAAGTCAACAAAAGTCAACAAGTCAACAACCATATCACCATAATACTTAATTAATATAATAGTTAATCATATATCATATTCTCATTAGGGTTGAGCAAAAAGTCAAAAAGTCAACGGTCAACTGTCAACAACCCTAATGAGAATCCGCTGTCTGTGCCTCCCTGTCAACTGTGCATACACACCCGCATCCGCGTTCCGAGGAACACGAATGCAAACTGGATAAATCCAATCCCATAAGATACACTAGGATCTGGCTTAAACCAAAGCCCGCTAGTGTAAACTGTCCGGACACTGTACGTGCACAAGTGCACGGATGTGACCGAACCCTGTCGCAAAACCATGTGACCTGTCGCAATACCATGCGACCTCTACTCTTTTGCTTAAAGGCGAAAAGCTTTCTGTGTGGGACTCTAAAGACTCGACACTACGCTGGCAGTGGGTTTAACCACAGACCGCAAGCGGCACTAGCTGTGCGTAACGGTCCCCAGGTAATGCCGACAAGAAGACCGACGAGGCGAAACCCATCTGAACTCCTACTGAGCCTGAGTGTGACATTCTCCGTACAGTCCGGTCTGTTCGTCTGATACATCGCATGGCGGGCCTAGGGGGCGGTAAACGTCAGTCCCCCAATAGCGGTACAAGTCGTGCCGGAGTGAAGCCCAATACACCCTGAGATAACACTGGAAACCTACCAGTATATCTCGTTTGCCATGGCCAGGGACTACTCGTGTAATGGCTCTCCTAGACACAGCGCGATGTCAACCCCCAATACCGGGAGAGACGAATCCTGTCTAACCGTCACTGCCTCCAAGTGCTTCGGGACTGCACCCAACCACTACCTGTTTGCACGACTCCTTTGAGCCGTGGTAGGGTAGTGATCAAAGTACAGTGGGAACACACCCGAGGCGAAGTGACAGTGTCAAGTCAGCGGACTAAGCTGTACTCATGTCACCTGGGAACTGATAACTGACGATAGGTATAATACCAACTAGTCAGTTCCCGACGAGTCCTGTCCAGTGTACCCGTAACCTAACGAGCACCCGCATACTATCTCAAGTACGACGTACTGACGGCTGTGGGACAGACCGTCTCCCACACTGGGATGAGAAGCGCATGCGCTGGTCTACTCCGGAGTATCGATGCCCTGTCTCGATAGTCCTGCGACCAGGGACCTGAATAAGGATGTGCTTATAGATTACCCAGCCCCCACTAGTGTGACTGCCATCACAACGCTGGTAATCAAGCAAAGATCCTAAGGGCTCTACTAATGTGTATAGGCGATATACAAAAATAAACACATGTACACATTGAAGTAGAAACAAACCAAGTAGCATACTACTATTTTGAGCAAGATTGTATATACAAGGTGAATATCCCAAGCATCCATTAAGTAATATACAAACCAGTATGATACAGTAATGGCCTCTAGGGCATATACACTAACACTACGATCGTTTCTTGAATTTACTAGAGGCTAGAATGTGAATGATATCGACGAAGGAACAAGGGATAAATGATGAAACTCTAGTTTCACTAGAAATCCCTAATTCTCGTCGATCATCATCGATCTAGTATTAATTCATCGATGGATAAGAATACGTCATCGTGAGATTACATCACATCTATAGATCCGATCGATTCATATGAGCCTCATTTTGATTCTTGATATTTGGGTTGGAAAATCAACAAATTCTCAATTCTTGATTCTATCGTTTTTTTGTTATTAGATCTAGATTTTCTAATTCTTGAACTTCAACTATAAATCAAGAATTGTTAGTTTTCTTTCCTTTGAAGTTTCAATTCAAACAAAACAAAATATGAACGAATCATACAATCCCTGTGGACGATCCACATTCACTAATGCACTACAAATCGACACCGTTATTGATTGCGGTCAAATATTTTTGGTTATGATTTCATACAAGTTTCTAAATACCGACAACGAAAAATAAAGATCAATCAAATGGCACCGTTGCCGGGGATCGTGCGCTAATTCGTTCTTTATTTGAAATTTGAATTGAAAGATTTATTCCATTACAAATTTTGTGATCAAAATTCGCGCAAACACTAATACGAGTTGTTGTGATTTGTGCGAGGAAATCTGGAATCATTGGAGCTGGAGAAAAATTTTTCTGAGCATTCCAGAGAGCTTGAGGAGTTCACAGAAGCTCACTGTTAATTTTCTGTGCAGTGATCCCTCCCTGCGACCGCGATTCCGCGGCATTAGGGCGCATCTGCGGCGGTTCCGCCGCGTGATAACTTCCTCACTGTTTCAAAATTTCAGGTATACTTCTACACTATCTTATCTCTTCCTAAATCTGCTCCAATTAACATTTTGTGCAGGTTTCTTTGAAAAATCGCAGCGCCGCGCAAAAAGCAAAATTAAATTGTACTTGTTTTGATCTTTGTGGTTGTTTGCATAATTAATACGGACATTATGGGGCAAGGACCAAATCCAGATTAGGTGGGGAGTTCATTACCCTTCCTAAGCCCCAAAAATCACAAAATTTGCATCCGCATTTACCCTAATTAACTAAAAAATATCTAGAGATGATTCTAAGGACCGTCGCGCTCACTTAGGACAAGAGAAGGCCATGGGTAATTCATTGCTTATCCGCGTTTCTTTTGTGGTATCTAAGGCAAGTGTGTCGAAGGCTAGTGGTTACTTAATTAGGCCCACTACTTACGTAGTCGAGAACCTCCCACTTACCTGGCACTTACCTGGCCACAAGAGAAACAAAGAGGCAGTGGAGGATTTACCCCGCGACTTGTCTTTTAGCAGTTAGGAACGGTATAGAGCTTTGACCTAGGTGACCCCTAGAATTAGGGTTTTGCTTGTTGAAATTTGTGATTTGCATCATATTTTCAAAAATCCGTCCACTTTTCAAAAATCCGTCCACTTTTCAAAACAAACACCGCATTCATTCATATCATTTCCCCTAATTATAATTCACGCTGCCACTTGTACTAACCCTTTTTAGTGCAAGATAGGCTGGACACGGGATTCTAGGGCCCGTTTAGTCCGCGTACCCTTTATCGACCCAAAAGTCGGTATTTCTACATTTACTTCTTCTTTACCCACCACCACACCCATATTGATGGATCCATCTCCATCGAATTTCTTTACCGCTACTTTTCCGCCGTCCGTTGGTGCGCAGAATCCACCCCGCATCTCTCTCCAAGAGAGGTGCTATCCTACACGAGATCCCCTTTCCACCTGTCTTTCCATTCCACCAGCCAACGGGGAAAATTTTGAAATTAAACCCCAATACATCAACCTTCTACCAAAATTTCACGGTCTCGAGACTGAAGATGCATATGCCTTTATTACCAAATTTGAAAATGTATGCGCTATGATGGGTACCTCACAGCTTTCTATGGATGCTATGCGTCTACGTCTTCTCCCATTCACCTTGTGCGATATAGCCGAGAAGTGGCTGTATAACACTACCGCACATTCCATTTCAAATTGGGGAGAATTCGTCAAAGCATTCCTTAAGAAATTCTACCCACATCATAAAACAGCTCGAGTCCATAGCGAAATAAATCAATTCACTCAGCTTCCAAATGAACCATTTTCAAAATGTCTTGAACGCTTCAAGGATCTGTTAGTCCAATGTCCACATCATGGAATCCCTAGATAGGAACTGTGTAGAATCATATATGAGGGCATTAATCCTAACACAAGACAGACCCTTGAATCTATGTGTCAAGGCAACTTCATGACCAAAGATGATGGGGAAGCCTGGAAATTTCTAGAAGATTTCGCTGAAAAATCTTTACAGTGGGAGGGTGTGAGTCAATCGTCTAGGGATGGCAATAATATTTCCATAGGAATTAGAGCTGACATTTCAGCTATGCAAAAGAAACTCGAGACTATGGAAAACAAATTTTTAGCCGCCCTAAGTCAAATATCACTCTCCAATACTGTATGTGGCTGCTATTCTGATCCTTTTCATTTGACGGAAGAATGTCCACGAAATTCTCCGTTTCAAGGTCATGAACATATCAATTTTGCTTTCCAACAACGACCTAGGAACGATCCATTTTCTTCCACATATAATCAGGGTTGGAGGAATCACCCTAATTTTGCTTGGAACCAATGATAATCTCAAAACATGGTTCCAACCCAAAACAATTTCCAAAGGGTCCCTCCACCACAACAGCAACCACAACTTCAATTGAGTCAGCACCCCTTCCAAGCACATAACTTTCAAAATCCGGTCAACACACCTGCACTGTCTAGTCCTTTACAGTTGACCGGGACTGATGAATCCTCTTCATTTGCACAATACATGAATTTGGTCTTAACAAATATCATGCAAGTTTCGGCTGAAATGAAGTCTTCTGTCGATAAAATTGAGAAAAACTCTGCGTCCCAAAGCGAGAGTATTAAATTGATGGAAGAAGAAATTGCACGATTAAAAGATGAAATGAGTGCAAGAGAGAAAGGGAAACTTCCAGCTCAACCTTTACCAAATCCTGGCTATTCACATCATGTGAATGCAATCACGTTGAGATATGGAAGAGTGCTTGACAACCACGTTGGGGAAGAGATTGATGACACTGAAAAATCTATCAATGATACCCCGGCTGAGACCTTTCCTTCCACTTCTACTTCTAATTCTGACGCCAGTTCTTCTACCCCACCACCTTCTTGCGAGCCTATTCTTCATTTCCCACAAGGCTCGCCACCTCAGCCCATCTCTTCAAGTTCTCCACGGACGATCCCCACTTCTATTCTGGGATCAGGTCCACCCACACGATCTTCTCCAATGTTGGACCCCGACCTTATTGCCCAAGCTCCTTACCCAAATCGGTTAAGGGGAAACACACTGAGTCCACAAATGGAGAAGATCACTGAAATGTTTAAATATGTTAACATCAACATCCCTCTTCTAGATGCTATTCAACAAGTCCCCGCGTATGCGAAAGTTCTTAAAGACTTTTGCACTAGAAAGAGGAAGAAACAAGTGCCCAAGAAGATATTCATAGCAAAGACTATAGACACGGCTATCCCCCGGTAATTACCGAGGAAACGTAAGGATCCTGGATATCCTACTATTTCCATTTCTATTGGGGAAAAACACATTAACCGTGCTCTATTAGACCTTGGCGCAAGTGTTAACCTGCTTCCTTTCTCGGTTTATGAGCAACTAGGAATCGGAGAGTTGAAACCAGCCCATTGCACTCTCCACATGGCTGACCGATCAATCACCAAATCTAGGGGTGAACTGGAGGATGTGTTAATAAAAATTGGGGAATATGTATTCCCTGTGGACTTTATTGTAATTGATACACAGCCTGTAGCGAACCCACGGAATCAAATTCCGGTGATTTTAGGTCGCCCCTTTTTGGCCACTTCCAATGCTATCATCAACTGTAGAAATGGTTCTATGACCCTATCTTTCGGGAATAGGTCAATAGAGCTGAACATTTACAAGTTGGGAAGTGTACCCTCTGAACCTACTGCTCATGTATGTTCTGTCGAACCAATGGATGTCGACAGCAGCGAATTTGATGATCCTCATGATACTGATCTAGACTCTTTTCATACGTTGTTGTTTGACCCTACTATGTATCATACACATACGGACTCTTCCACCGAGATGTCCGGGTCAACAACTAACACTGATTATGAACTGTTCTTAGAGTCTGAAAATCACCCCGTGCTTTGTAATGACATTATTATTCGGGGTATTGATGGAACTTTTGAGGAGATTTTCGCTGATGAACTCGCATTTTTGAATGACACGGGTGTTGAGATGAATCATCTCCCAATTAATGAAATTGAACCTCCACCCCTTCTTCTGAATTGTAAAAAGAATGCGAGTAATCCATCACATACACTGCATCGTCTCTCCAAAATGAGACGCACTCACATTTTATTCCACCACTTACCCTTTCCCCACTTCTTCTTCCACCAACCAGAGCACTGCATTGATAAATTTTTTGAATGGTTGGTGTTAACCTTCGGTCTTTGCAAAGCTTGGCATCGACCACTGATTTTTGACCCCCTCATATGATTTTCAAAAGATTAACATTGCATAACTCAAGTTTGGAGGGGGGCAATTTTTCTGGCTCTTGAAAAGAAAATTTTTACAAAATGATGAGCCAAAAATAAGTTAGGGGGAGGATTTTCACTTAAATATTTTGCCCCCCACTAATAAATTCCTCCCAGGCTTACAGGTTTTTCGAGATTTAGCAGAAGGCAACAGTGAGGACACTATTGAAAACAAGTTTGGGGAAGGTTTGTGCTTATTTTTGCATCATTTGCATCATACTTTGCATAAGCACAAAACATTTAAAAACCTATAAAAATTTAAAAAATTTCAAAAAAAAAAAAATTTGTGCATAAATAAGATAATAAGAGATTAGATGGTGAAAAATTATATCCATGAAATTAGAAAAATTTAAGAAAACCAAGAAAATTAGAAGTTTTCTTATACGAACTAGTAATAAGTAGTTATGAACCATTGTCCTAAGGGTTAGTAAGATGAAGGAAGTCACTAATCTGAGAATAAAAATAAGTCTGAAAAATAGTTTCTATTCTGGAAGCCAAACATTTTGAACGTTGATACCCTGCAATTCGCACTTACACACGTCTTGAAACTCGGGATAGTAGAGGATACCTTGAAATGCTCTTGTCTTAAAGCCAAAAGTATGAAAAAAATAAAAAATGAATAAAATATAAAGTGGTGAGAAAAATGGACACTGGTTTTGTTATCGCCAAGGCAGCAATAAAAAAATATAGCGAGGGTGCCTCTTTACCTAGTGCCCTAAGGCCAACTGGTCTGGGAGTCACTGCTAAGCCTTAGGTGGTGCAAGACGAGGAAATACACCAAATAAGCAAGTACATGAGTAATCGGTCGGTTAGTACCTCAAGAATTATTAACGGTCGCATGAAAGTGTGTGAGCAAACTCATCTAAATAATCATTAATTAAAAAGTACTGAGGCTGATGGGCAAGAGTATGATAGCTTGAATTGAATTCTCCGGGTCTAAGGATGTCTTTACACACACGCAGGGTTATATGATCGATGTTTGGAAGAAAGATAGGAATGAAGAATAGATGGTGTTTTATTGAGAGAGGACGTGATTTCTGATATCTTTTCATGACTATTAAGATAGGGCTCATGACAACCGAAAAGCTAGCTTAGTTGGAAACCCTAATTTTCAAAGTTTTTCTTTTACAATTCTTAGCTTTAAATATAATATTCATGATCTTCCTTTTATTATTGGATTTTGTGGGTGGAATACGCTGAAAACCCTCAGGAGACAACACTCCTCCTACTAGGGACACCTAGAGGTTTAAAGGCTTGTTGCACGTGCTCAGTGCAATCGTGTTGCCTACGAAAGTGTGCTAGTTAGTTTTTCTCTTTCTTTATTTTCTCCTTTCTTTTTAATAAAGTTCGCTCGAGACGATCGAAAATAAGTTTGGGGGAATTTGATTAGTCGAAAATACTGCATCATTAAACCGGCAATTTCCCTATCATTTGCACTCATCTAGAAGTGTTTGGTATTCATATAGCATATATTAGCAAAACATCCCTAAAATACCAGATTGCATGTGTTAGACTTTAAAACCGGCATTTCTAGGGAAATTGATTGTATTTCATAGCATGGCATCATTCCTATATATCGCAACTTGTGTTTCGAAGTCTGTGCAGGAAATTACAGAAGTTCAGTCAAATTTACAAAACAAAGGCTGTTAAAAAGACGCCAACTCAAGGATTTGGAATCTGGCAATTATCTAGAAAGGAATTCAGGAATTAAACATTTCAGGAAAAGGCCCAAGTAGCAGCCTAAATGAGTACCAAAGAGAACAGGCATCAAGGCCCATGAAGCACCGCGGATCCGCGGCGAGAGCCTGCTTGCGCCGCGGATCCGCGGCTAGGTGACGGAATAAAGCTGCCAAATTTCTTCCATGTTGCTTCTCTCAGTGCTCACATTCATTTTATATACGTCAAATTCCAGAATTCTCTCGAAGCTTCTGCCAGATCAGCAAAGATCATTAAGCAAACTAATATTGATTAAGCTCCTAACAAACTATTTCTAGAAGCTCCCTCCTAACTAACCACATCTAGAAGCCTCTCTAGCTAACAAACTTTTGGAGGGAAATTCAAAATTCAAATCCTAGACCAAGGGTTTGGGAAATCTATAAAAAAGACCCTAAGGCTCACTTGTTAGAGGTTGTTCATTGTTGGCTAAATTCTGGTTCAATTTCTCATCATTCTCTCTTCATCTTCCATCCACAAGTTGAGTGACACGACTTGTGCGAAACCCTAACCCTAATCCAAAGCCAAATTCAAGATACCGAGTACAAAAGCAAGTGAGAAGCCTTCAACCTTTTAGGAGCGGAGCCGATCTTCAATCGAGCAAGTGATCCAAACCGATCCGCGACTCAAGGAGCCGAGCGAAGCCAAATCGACGATCGAGTTCTTCCTCTTGTAGTTCTTGAGTGATTGTAACGGAATTGTTGATATAAATAAAAGGTGAAATTCTTTAATCTTGCTTTCTTTAAATTCTTGCATCATGATTCGATCTCAATTTGTGATTGTAGTTCTTGTTGTGATGTTTGAGTAAAACTCCGCTCGAAAAGGAGTCGAGACGATCAATAGAATGATGATATAACAAATCTTAAAACGATTCTTACGTCCTACGAGTTTTGTAACCCTAGCAAATTGAAGAATCGATGACCTAGTTTCGTTGCGATGCTTTTTTAATTGTGATCGCTCGAAATTAGGGATCTACGATCGTTTCTTGAATTTACTAGAGGCTTGAATGTGTGATATCGACGAAGGAACAAGGGATAAATGATGAAACCCTAGTTTCACTAGAAATCCCTAATTCTCGTCGATCATCATCGATCTTGTATCAATTCATCGATGGATAAGAATACGTCATCGTGAGATTACATCACATCTATAGATCCGATCGATTCCTACGAGCCTCATTTCGATTCTTGATATTTGGTTTGGAAAATCAACAAATTCTTGATTCTATCGTTTTCTTGTTATTAGATCTAGATTTTCTAATTCTTGAACTTCAACTATAAATCAAGAATTGTTTGTTTTCTTTCCTTTAAAGTTTCAATTCAAACAAAACAAAATACGAACGAATCGCACAATCCCTGTGGACGATCCGCACTCACTAATGCGCTACAAACCGACACCGTTATTGATTGCAGTCAAATATTTTTGGTTATGATTTCATACAAGTTTCTAAATACCGACAACAAAAAATAAAGATCGATCAACCTCATTCGACGAGGCAAGGGCCGAGATCCTTTCATCGGGAGTGACCCCTTGGGCAGAAGTTTGCGTCAACGTAATAACTTCACTATAGTCAATTCTTTTGCTTTGCATCGTGGTATTCAGTTTGGAACATCCTGCACCTCATTTGACGAGGAAAGAGCCGAGATCCCTTCACAGGGAGTGACCTCTTTAGCAAAAGTTTGCGCCACTATATATTTGAAAAACTATCCGGTTCCTTCAACGATATCATGTTCATTACGTTAAAGGTTTTTCGCCAAAAACATCCGTAGCCCTCCGTCATTTCGGATAAATTGCATAAAGTATTCACGCGGTGTTTGTTGGCCAAAGTCAAGGCATCGTGAATGGTAGCTAAATGTTAATTACCCGTAACATAGATAGATGCATTGGTTTAGGACAGTCGTACCGCTTTGTTGGCCAAAGTCAAGGGTGTGTGCGGGTGGGTCTAAATCAATCTGGATAATGACGGGTAGAACTTTACTTGCGTGTTATGATTTGTTGGCCAAAGTCAAGGTCATAAGCGCTTGGGCCAAAAATCACATCGGGAGTTTCAAATATAGAGAAAACTTGCCAGGCTTGCGCATACCTTCTGGAATGTGGTGACTTAAGTGGATTCCATCAAGTTATCATGCAATGATAGTTGGATCCCGATTCCTACTAATGAGTATGATTACTCCACGGGTGATTTTAGATAATCCCGACTAATTCTCTTTTTGGTTTGGAGGAGAATTCGAGGATACAGTGGGAGCCATCCTGATTAGATAAAGTGATTAACCATTCTGATCTAGGTTAGAATGCACGCTGAGTGTTTCTTTTCTCTCTCTCTCTCTCAGGCAGCGACCATGACCTGACCCTAAACTAAAACTCATGAACCAAGTTAACCGAACCTTGTTAAAACACTTTGGCGAAATGTCACGGTGCCGCATATATCATTGCCACTTCTATATCACCTTTGAATTTCTCCAGAACACCCCATATCACTACGAACATCCACTCCTATTGGATATATCCATCGTATAGTTACATACGAACACGAAGGAACTTGTTCCAGATTCGAGAATAGATTCTGGTTCTGGAGAGATTGAATAGAATTATTCGGTTTTCTTTTCCCTTTACCTTCTCTCAGGTTGTGAGGGCTCCTAGGATTAGGAGAGGGTACACCTATTGAGATTATTGGATAGTGTTAGTGTATATGCCCTAGGGGCCACTATTGTATCATACTAGTTTGTATATTACTTAATGGAAGCTTAGGATATTCACATGTATATAACAGTCTTGCTAAATATGGAAGTATGCTACTTGGTTTTTCTATCTTAATATGTGAGTATACGTATTGATAGAGCTCTTAGGATCTTGCTTGACTACCAGCGTTGTGATGGCAGTCACACTTGTGGGGGCTGGGTAGTCTACATGCACATCCTTATTCAGGTCCCTAGTCGTAGGATTATCGAGACAGGGCATCGATATTCCGGAGTAGACTAGTGTGTACGCTTCTTATCCCAGTTGGGGAGATGGTCTGTCCCACAGCCGTCAGTACGTCGTACTGGAGATAGTATGCAGGTGCTCGTTGGGTTACGAGTACACCGGACATGACTCACAGGGAACTGTTGGTTGGTTTCATACAAGTCGTCAGTGAACAGTTCCCAGGTGACATGAGTACAGCATATTCCGCAGACTTGACACTGCTACTTTGCCTCGAGTGTGTCCCACTGTTCTTAGATTTCTACCCTACCACGGCTCAAAGGAGTCGTGCAAACAGGTAGCAGTTGGGTGCAATCCCGAGCACTTGGAGGCAGTGGCGGTTAGACAGGATTCGTCTGTCCCGGTATTGGGGGTCGATATCGCGCCGTGTCAGAGAGCCATTACGCAAAGTCCCTAGCCAGGGCAAGCGAGATTTGCTGGCAGGTTCCAGTAGTTTCTCAGGGTGTAATGGGCTTCGCTCCGACACGACTTACCGCTATTAGGGGACTGACGTTTGCCGCCCCCTAGGCCCGATATGCGATAGTCTTAGACGAACAGACCGGACTGTATGGAGATTGTCACATTAGACTCAGTAGGAGTTCGGATGGGTTTCCTCATCAGCCTTCTTATCGACATCTACCTGGGGACCGTTACGTACAGCTAATGCCGCTTGCGGTCTGTGGTTAAACCCACTGCCAGCATAGTAGTCGAGTCTCTAGAGTCCCACACAGAGAGTTTCCCTACTCCAGGCGAAACGATATAGAGGTCGTATGGTTTTACGACAAGGGTTCGGACGCATACGTGTGTTTACGCACGTTCTGTTAGTTATATGTATGCCCTAGAGGCCAGTATTGTACAGATTATGTATATTATATTGGATGCTTGGACATATATAGAGATGACTTTCTTGCTCGACATGATAGTATGCTATCTGGTTGCTCTTTATCTTAACATGTACACTAGTCTCTTTATACTGTCTTATAGTTACATGTTGGTAAAGCCCTTAGGATTTGTACTTGACTACCTGGACTATGATACAGATCATACTAGTGGGGACATGGTAGTCCATAAGTACATCCTTCAAGGTCCCTAGTCGTGGGTGTATCGAGACGGGGCATCGATATACCAGAGTAGACTAGCGTATACGCTTCTCGATCCATGTGATGGGCGATGGATGATCCCATATCCATTGGTGTTTGACATCAGAGATGGTATACGGGTGCTCAGTGGAGACTGGGTACACTGGACGGACTCGCCGAGAACTCCCAGATGGTATTATACCTCACGTCAGATGGCAGTTCTCAGGTGACACTTGTACAGGTTAGTCTGTAGACCCGAGATCGTCATAGAGTCTTGTGTGATTCCCACTGTGCTTTGATCTCCACCTTACCACGTCCATTAGGGCGTGCAAAACGGTGGTCTTTGGGTACAGTCCCGAGTCACATGGAGGCAATGAGCGATAGGAGGGGTTTCGTCTCTCCCGGTATTGGGGGTAGATGTTGCGCTGTGCTCGATTGGCCGTAACAGGGAAGTCCCTGGCCAGGGCTGATCTGAGATTTGCTGGTAAGTGTTACCAGTAGTTTCTCGACCCGTTACGAGCCTCACATCAGCACGACTTATCGGGTTATTGGGGTCTGACGTTTACCACCCCTAGACTTGATATGCGACGTATCAGACGAAGAGACCGGACTGTACGGTAAGTGTTACTGGTCGGATTCGCAGGAGTGTGAGCGGGCTAGCTCGTCGATCTTCTGATCGCTCAATACCCGGGTGGCCGTTACGTTTAGCAGACCGCTTGCGGCTTGTGGGTGCTTGATATGATCATCATCTGCTACCGGCGTATTGACGAGTCTTTAGAGTCCTACACAGAGGTTTCCTGGTTCAAGCGAAACGAAATAGGAGTGCATATGAGATATGTGAGGGACCGAGAATAATGCGTGTATGTGATACCGTATTTGATTCTCGCGATTAATGTTTCGATTGGTTATATGAGATATGACCTAGTTATCGAATCATTGATTCGATAAGTCGATGCATTGCATACTAGTCGGTTATGTGCGACATGACCGGATCATTGAATCAAGTGTTGATTTAATGATTTAATGTATAATTATATATTTGATATATTACTTTGCGTTAACTAGTATAGGTTCATTTTAAACGGATTTTTCTCACTTGATTTGCACATTATATATGTGATATATTTTTGTGCACTTTTTGTATCATGTTTGATGATACTTGATCATATGGTTAAGTGAATAGGATTAAACCATGGTTATTATGATAATTAGGGTTTTGCTTATTTATTTATTCATTTGTTTGTTCATTTATTCATTTGGATAAGTATAAATGATAATGGTGGCAAGTTTTGTTTCTTATGAGATGCTTCATGAACATTTGACTTTATGCAACCATTCTTGTCATTTTGCTTAACCCTAACCCACTCTAATCACCATGGTTAATTCTCTACACTTAACCTTAGTTAAGTTATGATAAATATTGAGTTTTATTATTCATTTTAACTAAAGTTATCATAACTAGCTTGATCATCTTCTTCTTCTTCTTCAAGTGAGCAACCTTGATGCCATTAATGGCAACTTGAGTTTTAGTGAGTAAAATCCAATTCTAAAGTGAACCCACCACCTATTTCTTCACCCTCTACCTCTTGCCAAGTAGTTTTGGATGTTTACTTCACAAGTTTCACCAGTTTGTGAAGTCGGAGCTCGAACTAGTGATGCCTCGACGTAGATCATCTTCGGCACGAAGCCGACGACCTAGCTCGCCCGTTTCTCCGACGAAGACGAAGCTTGAGTTCAAAATTCATGATGGACAGCGAGGGAATGACCACGAGGAGCTAAGGAGGAGGATATCCGGATCTACAAAGGTTGTAGCTTCTCACTTCTGGTTAAGTTGTTAACTAGGTTTTCGTTTTCGCCTAAACATCTAGTACACGATCCGTGTTAGGTTTTCTCAGCACCAATATTTTTTTTTGAAATTGGCATGGTTGATGCCTTGTGACACTCCATTAGGATGCCTAGGAACCCTACAGTGGTATCAGAGCCTAGCTAGAGCCTTAGGCGAAGACTAGACTGAGTTTGAAGTCCGAACGAACCCGAAACCCCGATGCCCGAGAGCTCTCTGGAAATTTTCTGAAAAATGGGATTTTTTGATATTAAAAATGTCTAAAAAATTCAGCATAGAATTCTAAGAATTACTGTGTAAAACGTTTCCCATGAACTGTTCATTGTGCCGCGGAAACGCGGCAGAAGCATGCCTTCTGCCGCTGTTCCGCGGCCATATGGTGACATCATCCCACTATTTTTGCACAGTAATACCTGATAAATTCTAATGAGTTTTCTGGGTATTTTTAAATTGAATAAAAGATTGAGTGTTCTGGGGTTGTATAGGGGATTCGATGAATCGATCGGATTTTTAACTTTGTCTTTGTGTTTTTCCGGATAATTGATGAATATGTTAAAAAGTTTGACCGGATACAAATACCCAACTTTTCCCCTGCCGGAAAAATTCCAAGTGTTGGATTTTTCTGTGGTTAAAAGACGTTCGAAGTAGTGCAAGTAACGCGATGGTCCCTCTAGAAGACAACAAACCTTAACTCGATTATGTGACCGTCTTGAACTGCCCTTTGAACCTTCGGGTTTGGGGCAGTACGGCGTGCCACATGTGAGGCGTTGGCTTGACCCTTCTACGGCTGGACCGTTGGTACTGAGGCATGAAGTGAATGTCTTTGAACCTATTTCATGTGTTGATCGGTGTCGGGAAAACTTGGGTGTTCGAATGTTCGATCGGAAAGTTTGATATATTCTATTTATCCGGAATTGGATACAATAATTGGAATTCACAAACGGTTATGAGATAACTGGATGGATGTTATAAATCTAGCGGTTTAGTTTCATTGGATATCGAAAAGAGTTTTCGATAATGGGACTAAAATGCGGGGTTTATAACCGTTAGGCATGTGATGTCTAAAGAGGTTGCGGATTCCAATTGTTGTAGTTTTACACTTTCTTTTTTGTGACCGTAAGTGTAGTATGTTCATATCGCCGGTTTCGTTGCTATAGGTCAACGACAATTGGGGTATGCATACTTACTTACGTTGATGACATGTGATGTTATGTGTTGCTGGATATGTTATATTGGATCGTCGTGTTTGAATAGCCGGGGGTTTTTATGTGAGATGAGTGTTTTTCATTTTCATTTATGTAAAAACTTGTATGTAATATTCTTTTATTTGGGGCACTTCCAGGTAGCGGAAGTTGTCACCCTTTGTATATTATTTACTTTTCCGCATTAGGATAGACCCAAGGAGGGGAGCACAAGTAACCGAGTTCTGGGGTCCAGTGGGAGACCAACTTGAGGAGTCGAGTCCGGGTCTCCTAACCCTAGAATTGGCAGGGTTGCTTGCCGCTCTCGTAGGGGTCTAGGGGTGTGGGATTGGATATTCATCACGACCGTGGAATCCGTGTTTTATACTGGCTCGTATTGAAAACACGGACGTCCTAGTATATCCAATGTTTCATATGTTTCTTCTGCTGCGATATCTGTGATGTGATCATGAGATGTTCTGTGATGGATATAGTATATAGTATATATGATATATTATATAGACGTTACTTATGTTTTACACCCGCGCTAGCCCTGCCCTGCTCTGTCGTTAGTTACCTAACCTAACGGTGCACGAGAGGACATCGAGGCGAATGCGGATGGCATAAGTGTACGTCATATCTATCTGTGATGTTTAGGTATTTAAATGATGGGACTTCATTAATGTGATTAATGAAAGATAAGAAACCTAAGATGTTGTAGAATCAGATTTTAAATAAAACAGGTAGCTACAGTTCTTGCTTTGCATAGCGGTATATATGATATACCCCGCACCTTATTCGATGAGGAAAGGACCGAGATCCCTTCACCGGGAGTGACTCCTTTAGCAATAACTGGCAGATGCTACAAACTCGGTTTGCTTTTGACTGCTTTTGGGTTTTTGCTTTGCACAGCGATATATATGATATATCCCGCACCTCATTCAACGAGGAAAGGACCGAGATCCCTTCACCGGGAGTGACTCCTTTAGCAAAACTAGAAAAGCCTCAAAATCACTCCATTTCAAAACTTCGTTTGATTCTACAACGATATCAAGTTCATTACGCTCATGGTTTTTGTGAAAAACCTGCGTAGCCCTCCGTCATTTCAGATAAGTATTAGTTAGTATTCGTGCTGCGGTAGTTTGGCCTCCGTCAAGGCGCAGTGTACGGTAGCTAACTAGTGCTTATCTGCTAGCATATGATGCGATTGGATTAGGGTATTCGTACGGCGTTGTTTGGCCTCCGTCAAGGGTCGTGCGGGTGGGTTTAATTCAATCAGGAAATGACGGGTTGAACTTGACTAGCGGACTATGGGTTGTTTGGCCTCCGTCAAGGTCATAGGACGCTAGGGGCAAAATATTATCGGGAATTTCAAGTGTTGAAATTTGCAATGAGATTGCATACCTTCTATGAGATAGTTGGATCCTGATACCCACTGCGAGTAAGAGTTACTCCTGGGAGAGTTTTACACATTGCAATTAGCCGATCAAGTAGGTGTCTAGAAAGGTGTTAACGAGGTTACGCCTCTGGGAAAACGAGATTTACATTAATTAGGTTTGTGCGAAAGCACGGGGGACCTCCCTCAAAGTACCGACACTGGCCTGGCTGAAAAATTGGCGAATCTGTAGTGTGTAATTAATCCCGGCTAGTCTTTCCTTTTAGGGTTTGGAGGAAGATTTGATAAAAAGCAGTGGGAGCCATCCTGATTAGATAAGATAATAACCAATCTGATCTTGCACGAGCATACGCTAAAGTGTTTTCTTCTCTCTCTCTCCAGGTAGCGACCATTTCATGCCTTAATAAAGATAATAATATGGATGTATTGACCGAACCCGCATGTTATACTGTGCTGGGGAACGTTGGTTCCGTTCTTTCCTATAAGAGTTATAGGAATGAACAGGATATAGGGGAATACCAGGATTCCCATGCCACCCGAATGAAGAAAGTACATGATGATGCATTTTCTTCAGGTGTGTTCGTTACTGAGAACTGTTTCTCCATTTGCTCTACGTCCTGGGTATTGGATACCGGGTCAGGATCCCATATATGTAATCAGTTACATGGGCTTAGGAAAGGTAGAGAACTTGGAGAAGGTGATAAAGACATTAGAGTTGGAAATGGTGCAATTGTTGCAGCCAAGACTGTCGGGGAATATCACCTTGTATTACCAACTGGTAATACATTGGTTCTGAACGAATGCTATTACATGCCGAACCTGATATGCAACATTATATCGATTTCTTTATTAAGTAAAGAGGGATATAATTTTGTATTACAGGACAATGTTATGAACATTTTCCGTAACCAAAAGTTGGTTGGATCAGGCACGTTATGCAATGGCATTTATGTTCTAAATCAATCAACAGTTCTGAGCATAACAAACACACACAAGAGGAAGAGTTCTGAACTCAACGAATCCTTCTTGTGGCATTGTAGACTGGGTCACATCAATGCGACATGACTAGCTAAGTTGCATAAAGATGGATATTTAAATCCGTTTGAATTTTCATCTTATGACACTTGCCAGTCATGTCTCAAAGGCAAGATGACCAAGACTCCGTTTACGGGACACGGAGAAAGAGTTACCGAACTCTTGGGACTGATACATAGTGATGTATGCGGTCCCATGTCTACACATGCCAGGGATGGTTCTTCATACTTCATTACATTCACTGACGATCTCTCTAGGTTCGGGTATGTGTTCCTGATGAAACACAAATCAGAAGCTTTTGAGAAATTTAGGGAATATAAACAAGAAGTTGAGAACCAAACCGGAAAAAGTATTAAAATCCTTCGATCTGATCGAGGAGGAGAATACTTAAGCAATGAATTCCTGGACTTCCTAAAAGAGAATGGGATTCTCTCTCAGCTGACTCCTCCATATACACCACAGCACAACGGTGTATCGGAGCGGAGAAATCGCACCCTATTAGATATGGTGCGCTCTATGATGAGTACAGCTGAGTTACCTATTTCCTTCTGGGGATATGCACTGGAGACTGCTGCATACCTACTGAATAGAGTTCCGACCAAATCAGTGCCTACCACTCCATATGAGATATGGAATGGCAAGAGACCATGTCTTAATTTTATTCAGATATGGGGTTGTCCGACCTATGTTAAAACACAAAATCCGGACAAGCTCGAGGCAAGGTCTGTACTATGTAAGTTTGTTGGATATCCCAAACATTCGCGAGGGTATATCTTCTACCATTCCGAGGAACAAAAAGTGTTTGTTTCTCGACATTCCACTTTCTTAGAAAAAAGTTTTCTTATGAAACAAATAAGTGGCATTGAGGTAGAACTGGAAGAGGTTCCAGCAATACAGACTACAACAGAAGATTTGGTTGAACCAGAGGATTCCGTAGTTCCCGATGAACCCCAGCCTCTCCGCCGATCTAGTAGGGTTCCTCGCCAACCTGAGAGATACTACGGTTTTCTCATGGACGGTGGGAGCGAGGATTGCATCATGGAGGATGATGACCCAACTAGCTTCGAGCAGGCCATCACTAGTGGGGACTCAGTGAAATGGCTGGATGCTATGCGGTCCGAGATGGATTCCATGTACACCAACAAAGTATGGACTTTGGAAGTTGCTCCTGAAGGGGTAAAACCCATTGGGAGCAAGTGGATCTTCAAGAAGAAACTCGGTGTAGATGGGAAAGTGGAGACTTTCAAAGCTAGACTTGTAGCAAAGGGTTTTCGTCAAAGACCAGGTGTGGACTATGACGAAACCTTTTCTCCAGTGGCTATGCTTAAATCCATCCGGATCATGCTTGCCATTGCTGCATATCATGACTACGAAATCTGGCAAATAGATGTTAAGACCGCCTTTCTAAACGGTGATTTAGAAGAGTGCGTGTACATGACTCAGCCAGAGGGCTTCGTAGACAGTGGGAGCAGCGGGAAGGTGTGCAAGCTGCTTAAATCCATTTATGGATTAAAGCAAGCATCGCGGAGTTGGAACATCTGCTTTGACGTCGTTATCAAAGAGTTTGATTTCGTCAAAAATCCAGATGAACCTTGTATCTACAAGAAGGTGGCAGAGAGTAAGGTTGTCTTCCTCGTATTGTACATGGACGACATACTCTTGATAGGAAATGATATTCCTATGCTGCAAGCGGTCAAGCTCTTCTTATCACAAAGATTCTCAATGAAAGATCTTGGTGATGCCTCCTGCATATTGGGAATTAGGATCTATAGAGATAGATCCAAAAGGATTTTGGGATTGTCCCAATCCAGGTACATTGACACCATACTAAAGAGGTTTAGTATGGATGAGTCCAAGCGTGGGAACTTGCCCACGATCTCTGGAGTCACTCTCTCCAAAGAGATGTCTTCTAAGACTGATTTGGAGAGAGCTCGCATGCAAGGGATACCCTATGCTTCGGCAGTAGGCTCTATCATGTATGCGATGCTATGTACCAGACCCAATGTAGCATACTCACTAAGTGTAGTGAGCAGGTATCAAGCTGATCCTGGAGAGAGTCACTGGACAGCTGTGAAGAGCATTCTCAAGTACTTGCGAAGGACTAGAGATATGTTCTTGGTGTATGGTGACGGAGAACTCCAAGTGGAGTCCTTTACCGATTCGAGCTTCGAGAGTGATAAGGACGGCTCTAAGTCGCAGTCGGGCTTTGTCTTTACCCTTTATGGAGGGGCGGTTAGCTGGAAGAGTTCCAAGCAGGAAACCGTGGCAGACTCGACGATGGAGGCTGAATACATCGCTGCCAACGATGCTGCCAAAGAGGCTGTCTGGATCAAGAAGTTCATTACTGAACTTAGAGTGGTTCCATCTATTGAGCGTCCAATACCTTTGTATTGCGATAACAATGGAGCGGTGGCTTTGGCCAAGGAACCCAGGTCCCATCAGCGATCCAGGCATATTCTGAGGCGGTATCACCTGATCCGGGAGATAGTTGATCGCCGGGAGATCGAGGTCAGGAGGGTTGACACGAAGAACAACACGGCGGATCCACTCACGAAGGCCATTCCCCAGATACAGTTTGAGAGACTCTTCGGGATGCTCGGTATGAGATACTACAGCAGCTGGCCCTAGTGCAAGTGGGAGATTGTTAGTTGTATGTATGCCCTAGAGGCCAGTATTGTACAGATTATGTATATTATATTGGATGCTTGGACATATATAGAGATGACTTTCTTGCTCGACATGATAGTATGCTATCTGGTTGCTCTTTATCTTAACATGTACACTAGTCTCTTTATACTGTCTTATAGTTACATGTTGGTAAAGCCCTTAGGATTTGTACTTGACTACCTGGACTATGATGCAGATCATACTAGTGGGGACATGGTAGTCCATAAGTACATCCTTCAAGGTCCCTAGTCGTGGGTGTATCGAGACGGGGCATCGATATACCAGAGTAGACTAGCGTATACGCTTCTCGATCCATGTGATGGGCGATGGATGATCCCATATCCATTGGTGTTTGACATCAGAGATGGTATACGGGTGCTCAGTGGAGACTGGGTACACTGGACGGACTCGCCGAGAACTCCCAGATGGTATTATACCTCACGTCAGATGGCAGTTCTCAGGTGACACTTGTACAGGTTAGTTTGTAGACCCGAGATCGTCATAGAGTCTTGTGTGATTCCCACTGTGCTTTGATCTCCACCTTACCACGTCCATTAGGGCGTGCAAAACGGTGGTCTTTGGGTACAGTCCCGAGTCACATGGAGGCAATGAGCGATAGGAGGGGTTTCGTCTCTCCCGGTATTGGGGGTAGATGTTGCGCTGTGCTCGATTGGCCGTAACAGGGAAGTCCCTGGCCAGGGCTGATCTGAGATTTGCTGGTAAGTTTTACCAGTAGTTTCTCGACCCGTTACGAGCCTCACATCAGCACGACTTATCGGGTTATTGGGGTCTGACGTTTACCACCCCTAGACTTGATATGCGACGTATCAGACGAAGAGACCGGACTGTACGGTAAGTGTTACTGGTCGGATTCGCAGGAGTGTGAGCGGGCTAGCTCGTCGATCTTCTGATCGCTCAATACCCGGGTGGCCGTTACGTTTAGCAGACCGCTTGCGGCTTGTGGGTGCTTGATATGATCATCATCTGCTACCGGCGTATTGACGAGTCTTTAGAGTCCTACACAGAGGTTTCCTGGTTCAAGCGAAACGAAATAGGAGTGCATATGAGATATGTGAGGGACCGAGAATAATGCGTGTATGTGATACCGTATTTGATTCTCGCGATTAATGTTTCGATTGGTTATATGAGATATGACCTAGTTATCGAATCATTGATTCGATAAGTCGATGCATTGCATACTAGTCGGTTATGTGCGACATGACCGGATCATTGAATCAAGTGTTGATTTAATGATTTAATGTATAATTATATATTTGATATATTACTTTGCGTTAACTAGTATAGGTTCATTTTAAACGGATTTTTCTCACTTGATTTGCACATTATATATGTGATATATTTTTGTGCACTTTTTGTATCATGTTTGATGATACTTGATCATATGGTTAAGTGAATAGGATTAAACCATGGTTATTATGATAATTAGGGTTTTGCTTATTTATTTATTCATTTATTTGTTCATTTATTCATTTGGATAAGTATAAATGATAATGGTGGCAAGTTTTGTTTCTTATGAGATGCTTCATGAACATTTGACTTTATGCAACCATTCTTGTCATTTTGCTTAACCCTAACCCACTCTAATCACCATGGTTAATTCTCTACACTTAACCTTAGTTAAGTTATGATAAATATTGAGTTTAATTATTCATTTTAACTAAAGTTATCATAACTAGCTTGATCATCTTCTTCTTCTTCTTCAAGTGAGCAACCTTGATGCCATTAATGGCAACTTGAGTTTTAGTGAGTAAAATCCAATTCTAAAGTGAACCCACCTCCTATTTCTTCACCCTCTATCTCTTGCCAAGTAGTTTTGGGTGTTTACTTCACAAGTTTCACAAGTTTGTGAAGTCGGAGCTCGAACTAGTGATGCCTCGACGTAGATCATCTTCGGCACGAAGCCGACGACTTAGCTCGCCCGTTTCTCCGACGAAGACGAAGCTTGAGTTCAAAATTCATGATGGACAGCGAGGAAATGACCACGAGGAGCTAAGGAGGAGGATATCCGGATCTACAAAGGTTGTAGCTTCTCACTTCTGGTTAAGTTGTTAACTAGGTTTTCGTTTTCGCCTAAACATCTAGTACACGATCCGTGTTAGGTTTTCTCGGCACCAATATTTTTTTTTGAAATTGGCATGGTTGATGCCTTGTGACACTCCATTAGGATGCCTAGGAACCCTACACGTTCGACATCCGGACAGTTTTTACTTGCCAGCTTTGGTTTAAGCCAGTTTCTAGTATCCGGTTATTGGATTTATACAGTCTAAAGTTTTTCCGTGTTTTCACGGATAGGAGGGGCGTTCTCGTAATTGCGCGAGAAGCTTCTAGAAGATGGTGACTTGGGGGTTAAGGTGGCATATGCATTAAATGAGATTAGTGAGTCATTTGAGTGATTCATCCATGTCATTAATGCATCATAAATACTTATTTTCTTTTGTTGGATAAATCATAATGCTTGATAAATATTATGATAGCTTATTATCTCATCTCATTCTCTTGCTCACTTTCTCTCTTCTCAAGCTCTCCCTCTTCAAACCCTAATCCTCCCCTCTCATGTGTTGAGACCAAGGATTAGAGTAGACTACTTAATCCTTAACCATTCTCTATATCACCTAGGTTACTTAGATTAGCGATTTAAGAAACCTAGTTACCTCAAGTTAGAGGTGAAGCTTGTAGTAAAGCTCTCGGGTGGATCTTCTACTACATAGAGAAGGCCGGAGAGGACGTGGAGAACGACAAGACGAAGGACTCGGTTCTATAAGTATAATCACTTATCATAGTAGTTAACTCTTCTATGGTTTCTTGTTAATTATTGTTTATGCAAAGATTCTCGGTTAGTCGATGTTTACGTCTAAAACAAGATCGTTTTTCATTATTCTGCCTCCCCGCAAGTCGTGGGGTGTTGTACATCGACTTACAGATAGTCTTCCTCCAGACCATAGGTAGGTGCCGAAAGGTGGGGAAGGAAGAAAACCAATTAGCCTAATGGTGGTGTACAGAAGGTAATAAGCAAAAACATATAAAGAGATTAGAATAAGGGCAAAAAGATATTGCGACTACTATCACTCACGACAAAAACACGTATACCCCTGCCACTCTCACATCCACTTTGGTTTTCTCCAGAACACTTCGTATCACTACGAACGTCTATAATGCTTGGATATGCCATCGTATAGTTACATACGAACCCAAAGGAACTTGTTCTAGATTCGATGATGGTTTCCGGTTCAGGAGAAAGAGAATAAGATTATTCAGTTGTCTTTTCCCTTTACCTTCTCTCAGGTTGCGAGGACTCCTGGAAAAAAGAGTGTACACCTGTTATGCTTATTAGATTGTCTTCTTCCAAACCTTAGGCTAGTGCCGAAGGGTAGGGAAAGAAGAAAACCAATTAGCCTAAAGAAGGTGTACAGAAGATAATAAGTAAAGACATAATATAGGGATTGTAGAGAGGGCATGTAAGTATATGGTTACTATCATGAATCAGGATAGTGAAAGAGGTGTTACTAGGAATACCCGGTTACCCCTTTGAAATATTTTAATGTTTCAGTTTCACTGTGCGATGTTAATTGAAAATTGTTTTCCCAAATTGGAATCTAACTCCAGGGTATGTACTTACCAGATCAGTTTCTCACATCTATATGTTATTACAGATAGTGAGTGGGAGTAAGATATTGGGAATTGGGTGATTAGATCCTCATAATATCGGAATTCGTTGTAAATTGTGATATTTGAGGAAATCACCTGGGTTTTGCCTGACGATAAATATTTGGTTTTGAATATCCGTTGTTATGGACCAATTTCAAACTGATATATCTGTACGTTTATTTTATAAAGTGAGATTTCACTTTTTGAAATTATGTCTATGACATTTACCTATATCAGTTGATGGTTAGGTAAGGTGTATTCAACAGCGGTGTAATTCTTCTTAACCATAGTACAGTTTTCAACCTACGACGCACAAGGTTTGAGTTATTGAACTCAGGGGACTTATACAAAGTATTGTATGTTGTCCAGTGTCCATTAGGACAAAGGGGTTGGTACTCGTACTATATTCTGTTTACTTGTGACTTCTCCAGTTCTAGACAAGTATTTCATTGAAATGCAAGGTCCAGATATTAAGAAGTTATAGGTATAAAAATAAAGTAGAGAATCATTTGTTGGAAGTATCAGGATTCTTCGAGAAAGTCAAAGATGTTGGTACTTGTATTAGGTATTCCATTGATAGTAATGGTTTTAAGAACTTTCTTCTCTTTCGGGTTACTAATATATGGATGCACTCCGACTTGAGTAATGTTGATTGGGCTTATTCCATTTGGTTGATATACACTGGAGACAGCTGCATGATTTTGAATCTTGTTCCAATTAAATTAGTGCATTTGTTTCTATATGGTATATAGAATCAATTTGTATCTTAACGATGTTAAGATATTGGGAGTTGTCCGGCTGATGCTTAAAACCAGAATATGGACAAACTCAAGACACGTTTCAGTAATGGCAGTTTGTTAGTTATCCCGGGCTTTGAAGAGGGTTAACTTTCTACCATCAGAAAGATCAATATTGATATTGTTCTTGACTCGCCACAGTTTTAGTAAAATAGATTTTTTTCAGAAAATAGAAGTAGGAGTATGGTAGAACTGGATGTGATTCCAGAACCACAAACGATTACTGAAAATTTAATTGAACTTAAAGATTTAATTGGATTCGACATTCTATTAGCCACTCCGCAGATTTGGTGGGTAACCTCTGTAGGGTCCTAGGCACTCCCAAGAGGTCTCACAAGGCATCAACCATGCCAATTTAAAATTTTACGGTGCCGAGAAACCCTAAACTACGGATCGTTGGCTAGATGTCTAGGCGAAAAGCAAACTAGTTAACACTTAACTAAGAGAATACGGAAATACAACCTTTGTAGATCCGGTGCTCCACCTCCATAGCTCCGCAATGAAGTCTCCTCGCTGTCCAAGTCGAACCCCGGGCTCTAGCGTCGGCTTCATCGGAGAAATGGCGAGCTAGGTCGTCGATGTCCATGCCGAAGATGATCTACGTCGAGGCATCGCTAAATCAAGCTCCACCTTCACCAAGTCATGAAAACTTGTGAAGGAAACACACTCTACTACTTGTCAAGAGGTAGAGGATGAAGAAATAGGAAGTGGGTAGACTTTAGAATTGTATTTCTCACTCATTTCCATCAATCACCATTGATGGAGCTTGCTTTCTTCAAGTGAAGAAATGAAGAAGAAGAAGAATTATGTTATGATAAGTTAATTAAAAAGGAAAGAATAATCAATCCTTATCATAACATGACCATAGTTAAGTGTAGAGAACTAATCATGGTTTAATGCAATGGTTAGGGTTAAGCTAAAAGACAAAATGGTCATATGGTCAAAGCTTCATGAAGCTTCATCAAGCTTCATGAAAGAAAGAAAGAATGATAACCATTTTGTTTTCTTTTGTCATTTCATTTTAATCCAAATAAAAAGATAAATGAATGGACAAATAAATAGAAACCTTAACCATTTACTTAACCTAGGTTTAATTCTTTACACTAACCAATGTTGCATGCATCATCAAACATGATACAATCAAGTGCACAAAAATATATCGCATATACAATGCGCACATCCGAGTGAGAAAATCTATCTTAAGTGAACCGATACTAGTTAATGCAAAGTAATATATCAAATATATAATTATGCATTAAATCATTAAATCAACACTTGATTTAATGATCCGGTCATATCGCATATAACCGACTAATATCAACAGTAACAACTTATCGAATCAACACTTGATCCGATAACCCGGCTATATCGCATATAACCGATCAATGTCACATATCGCGAGAATCAAATACAGTATCACATACTGGTATCATTCTCGGCCCCGCACATATCTCATATGCACTCCTATTTCGTTTCGCTTGAGCCAGGAAACCTCTGTGTAGGACTCTAAAGACTCGTCAATACGCCGGCAGCAGGTGATGATCATATCAAACACCCACAAGCCGCAAGCGGTCTGCTAAACGTAACGGCCACCCGGGTATTGAGCGATCTGAAGATCGACGAGCAAGCCCGCTCACACTCCAGTGAATCTAACCAGTAACACTACCGTACAGTCCGGTCTGATCGTCTGATATGTCGCATATCTTGCCTAGGGGTGGTAAACGTCAGACCCCAATAGCTCGATAAGTCGTGTCGATATGAGGTCTATAACACTTCGAGAAACTACAGGTAACACTTACCAGTAAATCTCAGCAACCCTGGCAAGGGATTTCCTATTATAGCCAATCGAACACAGCGCAACATCAACTCCCTATACCGGGAGAGACGATTCCCCTCCTATCGCTCATTGCCTCCATGTGACTCGGGGATGTACCCAAAAACCACCGTTTTGCACGCCCACTTGGACGTGGTAAGATGGAAATCAAAGCACAGTGGGAACCACACAAGACTCTATGACGATCTCGGGTCAACAGACTACTCTGTACCAGTGTCACCAGAGAACTGCCATCTGACGTGAGGTATAATACCATCTGGGAGTTCTCGGCGAGTCCGTCCAGTGTACCCAGTCTCCACTGAGCACCCGTATATCATCTCCGATGTCAAACACCAATGGATATGGGATCATCCATCGCCCATCTGTATGGGTCGAGAAGGTATACGCTAGTCTACTCTGGTATATCGATGCCCCGTCTCGATACACCTACGACTAGGGACTTTGAAGGATGTACCTATGGACTACCTTGTCCCTACTAGTATGATCTGCATCATAGTCCAGGTAGTCAAGTACACATCCTAAGGGCTTTACCAACATGTAACAGAGAGACAATTAGTGTACACGTTAAGGTAAAGATCAACCAGATAGCATACTATCATGTCGAGCAAGAAAGTCCTCCCTATATATGTCCCAGCATCCACTTCAATATACATCTAATGTACAGTAATGGCCTCTAGGGCATACATATAACTAACAATCTCCCACTTGCACTAGGGCCATCTGTAGCAGTGGTTGTAGTATCTCATACTCAACCATCCCATAAAAGTCTCTCTCTGGGAACAGGCCTTTGTGAGTGGATCCACTGTGTTGTCCTCTGAGTCTACTCTCCTAACCTCGATCTCCCTGGAGATCAACCATCTCCATGATCAAGTGATACTGCCTTAGAATATGTCTGGATCACTGATGGGACCGGTGTTCCTTGGCATAAGCCACAACTCCATTGTCACACAATGGGAGGAACATAGTTCATCTTATGAACCAATATACACCCAAACAGCCTCTTTGGTAGCATCTCAAGTAGCGATGTATCCTGCCTTTATCGTCTAGTGTGCCACGGTATCTAGCTTGGAACTCTTCCAACATACCGTCCCTGTACTGAGGGTAAAGACAATGCCTGTGACTAACACTCAGTCGTCTTTATCACCCTGGAACACTTCCAGTGATTCTTCCCAGGATCAATTGATACCATCTCACTACAGCTAGTGAGTATTCTAACATCCATTTAGATCTATCTCATAGGTCCAAAACCCAGGATTTAGTAGGTATCACTTTGATCCTATGTGGAGAATCATTGTGATAGGCGGAGATTGATCGAGCGTAGCATAGGAAACTCTTTCCCTATCAAGAGTATGTCATCCACGTACTCTACAAGGATCATCACCATACTCCCTACTACCTTTTTGTATATACAAGGTTCATCTACCATTTTGATGATGTCAAACTCTTTGACTATTTCATCAAAACAGATGTTCCAACTCCGTGATGCCTGCTTTAATCCTATAAAGCATCTTGCACACGTTTCCGCTGCTCCCACTGTCTACGAAGCCCTCTGGCTATGTACTTATAGACTCTCTCTTCTAAAACATCATTTAGAAAAGCAGTCATGGCACCCAACCGCCAGATATCGTAGTCATGGTATGAAGCCGTGGCAAGTAGGATCTGGATGGACTTAAGCTTAGATACTGGAAAAAGGTTTCATCATTATCCACGCCTGGTCGATGACGAAAACCTTTAACTAGTCAAGCTTTGAAAGTCTCAACTTTTCCAACTATACCAAGTAATCTTCTCAAGATATACTTGCTCCTGATGGGGATTTAACCCTTCAGATATAGCAACCAAAGTCCATACTTTGTTGGTGTTTAAGGATTCCATCTCAGATCACTAAGCATCCAGCCATTCTTACAGAGTCATACTCCTAATGGCATGTTCGTAACTAGTTGGGTCATCATCTCATGTGCAATCCTCGCTCCCACTGTCATAGAGAAACCGAAGTATCTCTCAGGTGGGTGAGGAACCCTACTAGATCGGCGGAGAGGCTGAGGTTCGTTGGAATCTACTGAATCCTTTTGGTTCTACCAAATCATCTGCTGTTGTTTGTATAGCTGGAACCTTTCCAGTTCTACATAACAAACCATGCCTCGAGCTTGTCCGGATTATGCCTTTAGACATAGCCCGGACAACCCCAAATCTCAACTAACTTGAGAGATGGGCTCTTCCCTTCTCATATCACATATGAAGTGGTAGGCAACTGATTTGATTCGAACCCTATTCAATAGGTATGCAGCTTCTCAAGTGCATAACTCCCAAAAGGAAATAGGTAACTCAGCAGTACTCATCATAGAGCACACCTTATCATATAGGGTGTGATTGCTCCACCCCGATATACCATCGTGCTATGGTGTATACGGAGGAGTAATGCCGAGAGAGAATCTCATTCTCCTTTAGAATAGTCCAGTATTTCCGTGCTCAAGTATTCTCCTTCCTGATCACATCAAAGGACATAATACTTATACCCGTATTGGTTCTCTACTTCTAACTTATATTCTGTGAATATCTCAAAAGGTTCGGACTTGTGTTTCAACAGGAACATATGTCTGAATCTCGAAAGATCATCAGAGAATGTAACGAAGTACAAAGAACCAGTCCTGGCATATGTAGACAGGGGACCTTACATACATCAACATGTATCATCCCAAGAGTTCACTAACTCTTTCTCTGTTTCCAATAAACAGTGCTATGGTCATCTTATCTCTGTGACATGACTGGCAAGTTTCATAAGATGCAAATTCAAACAGATTTAAATATGCATCTAAATGTAACTTCAGCTAGTCGGGTCGCATTGATATGACCTAGTCTACAATGCCTCAAGAAGGATTCGTTCATTTCTGAACTCTTCCTCTTGTGTGTGTTCCATATACTAAGAACTGTATTTTGATTTAGAACATCAATGCTTTTAGATAACGTGCCTGAACCGATCAACTTTTGATATAGGAAATGTTCAAAACATTATCCAACAATACAAAATTATATCCTTTCTTTACTAACAAAGAGACTGATATGATTTTGTATATCAGGTTCGGTATCTAATAACATTCGTTCAGAATCAATGTATTGGTAATACAGGGTGACAGTGACCAACAGACTTGGCTGCAACACTTGCCCCGTTTTCTGCCTCATGAAACTTATCACCCGTTCTCAGTTCTCTACCTTTCTGTAGCCCTATGTAACAGATTACATATCTGGGAACCTGATCTGGTATCACATACCCAGGACGTAAAGGACACTGAGAAACAGTTCTATATAATGAACACACCCGAAGATGATGCATCATCATGCACTCTCCTTGTTTGGGCGGCACGGGAAATCTGGTATTCCCCAATTTCCTGCTCTGTCTTATAACAATTATAAGTTGGAGCGGGACCAACGTTCCCCAGCTCAGTATAACAAGCGGGTTCGATCAAAAATCCGTATTATTATCTTGATTAAGGCGTGATATGGTCGCTACCTGGAGAGAGAGAGAAGAAAACACTCAGCGTGCGCTCTTGCAAGAATAGATTGGTTTTTATTTTATCTAATCAGGATGGCTCCCACTGCTTTTTATCAAATCTTCCTTCAAACCCTAAAAGGAAAGACTAGCCGGGATTAATTACACACTGCAAGTTCGCCAATCTTTCAGCCAGGCCAGTGTCGGTATTTTGAGGGAGGTCCCCCGTGCTTTCGCACGAACCTAATTAATGTAAACCTCGTTTTCCCAGAGGCGTAACCTCATTAACACCTTTCTAGACACCTACTTGATCGGCTAATTGTAATGTGTAAAACTCTCCCAGGAGTAACAATTACTCGCAGCGGGTATCGGGATCCAACTATCTCATAGAAGGTATGCAATCTCATTGCAAATTTCAACACTTGAAATTCCAGATAATATTTTGCCCCTAGCAGCTATATGACCTTAACATAGTCAAAAAATCATAAGTGCTAGTCAAGTTCAACCCGTCATTTCCCGATTGAATTAAACCCACCCGCACGACCCTTAACATAGTCAACAAAGTCGCACGACTACCCTAATCCAATCACATCATATGCTTATGCAGATAACCACTAATTAGCTACTGCACACTACGCCTTAACATAGTCAACAAACGTAGCACGAATACTAACTAGTACTTATCTGAAATGACGGAGGGCTACGACAGGTTTTTCTGAAAACCTATTGCGTATTGAACTTGATATCGTTGTAGGATCGAATGATTTTTGAAAGGAGTGTTTTTGAGGCTTTTCTAGTTTTGCTAAAGGAGTCACTCCCGGTGAAGGGATCGTCGGTCCTTTCCTCGTCGAATGAGATGCGGGATATATCATATATATCACTGTGCAAAGCAAAAACACTTAAAAGCAATCAAAAGACAAACCGAGGGTTGTAGCATCTGCCAGTTATTGCTAAAGGAGTCACTCCCGGTGAAGGGATCTCGGTCCTTTCCTCATCGAATAAGGTGCAGGATATATCATATATACCGCTGTGCAAAGCAAGAACTGTAGCTACCTATTTTAATTTTGAAATTCGATTCTACAACATCTTAGGTTTCTTTTATTTTCATTAATCACATTAATGAAGTCCCATCATTTAAATTACCTAAACATCACAGATAAATACGACGTACACTTATGCCATCCGCATTCGCCTCGATGTCCCCTCGTGCACCGTTAGGTTAGGTAACTAACGGCAGAGCGGGGCAGGGCTAGCGCGGGTGTAAAACATAAGTAACGCCTATATAATATATCATATATACTATATACTGTATCTATCACAGAACATCACATGATCACATCACAGATATCGCAGCAGAAGAATCATATGAAATATTGGATATACTAGGACGTCCGTGTTTTTAATACGAGCCAGTATAAAACACGGATTCCACGGTCGTGATGAATAGCCAAACCCACACCCCTAGACCCCTACGAGAGCGGTAAGCAACCCCACCAATTCTAGAGTTAGGAGACCCGGACTCGACTCCTCGAGTTGGTCTCCCACTGGACTCCAGAACCCGGTTACTTGTGCTCCCCTCCTTGGGTCTATCCTAGTGCGGAAAAGTAAATAATATACAAAAGGTGACATCTTCCGCAACCTGGAAGTGCCCCAATAAAAGAATATTACATACAAGTTTTTACATGAATGAAAATGAAAAACACTCATCTCACATAAAAACCCCCGGCTATTCAAACACGACGATCCAATATAACATATCCAGCAACACATAACATCACATGTCATCAACGTAAGTAAATATGCGCATCCCAATTGTCGTTGACATATAGCAACGAAACCGGCGATATCACATATTACACTTACGGTCACAGAAAAGAAAGTGTAAAACTACAACAGTTGGAATCCGCAACCACCTCAGACATCGCATGCCTGACCAAATGAATTTCTTAGACATCGCATGCCTAACAATTATAAACCCCGCATTTTAGTCTCAAAATCGAAAACACTTTTCAATACCAAGTCGGGTAATTCAACAAGATTCCCGACACCCTGATCGAATGCTCGTCGCAAACTTCAGTAGACGGCTGCACCCCCGATACCGTCGACGAAGTGCACCAAGGCGGAACACCGCTACCGCGAGCACCCGGACGGATGCTTTCGGCGACGGGGTTCTCCTACAGTCACTTGGTCGGGGCTATGGAGCGAGGCTGTCTATTAAGTTTATCGGCGACTATCCGCGTACGCTACGTGATTGCGACGGACTTTTGATCACATCAAAATTCCGTGGCAACCGATCAAGTGAGACTAAACTGCTATGTTTATAATATTCATTCCGTTATCTCATAACTATTTGTGAATTCCAATTATTGTATCACATTCCAGATAAACAGAAAATGTTAAACTTTCCGATCGAACAATCGAACACCCAAGGTTTCCCAATACAGATCAACACATGAAATAAGTCTAACAACATTCAGTTCGTGCCTCAGTACCAACGGTCCAGCCGTAGAAGGGTCAAGCCAACGCCTCACATGTGGCATGCCGTACTGCCCCAAACCCGAAGGTTCAAAGGGCAGTTCAAGACGGTCACATAATCGAGTTAAGGTTTGTTGTCTTCTAGAGGGACCATCGCGTTACTTGCACTACTTAGAACGTCGTTAAACTACGGAAAAATCCAACACTTGAAAATTTCCCGACATGGGAAAAATTGGGTATTTATATCCGGTCGAACTTTTTAACATATTCTAAAATTTATCCGGAAAGCCACATAGACAAAATCTGATACTCCGATCGAAACACCGAATCCCCAAAACAACTCCAGAAAATTCAACTCTTGAATAAATATTAAAAATTCCCAGAAACACCAGAAATAATATATAAGAATTACTGTGCAGATAAAAGTGACTGAAGAGTCAAACCTGCCGCGGAACCGCCGCATTAGGCATGCATAAGCGGCGGTTCCGCCGCACTATTAACGATTCAGAGCCCCCGTTTTAAACAGTAATTCTTAGATTATTTTACTGAGTTTTCTGAATATTTTTAATCTGGAAAAATCCCAGTTTTTCAAAATTGTCCAGAGAGCAAATTTGGGTTTGGGTTTTCGGGTCGTTCGGACTTCAAACTTCGTCTAGACTTCGCCTAAGGCTCTAGCTAGGCTCTGATACCACTGTAGGGTTCCTAGGCACTCCCAAGAGGTCTCACAAGGCATCAACCATGCCAATTTAAAATTTTACGGTGCCGAGAAACCCTAAACTACGGATCGTTGGCTAGATGTCTAGGCGAAAAGCAAACTAGTTAACACTTAACTAAGAGAATACGGAAATACAACCTTTGTAGATCCGGTGCTCCACCTCCATAGGTCCGCAATGAAGTCTCCTCGCTGTCCAAGTCGAACCCCGGGCTCTAGCGTCGGCTTCATCGGAGAAATGGCGAGCTAGGTCGTCGATGTCCATGCCGAAGATGATCTACGTCGAGGCATCGCTAAATCAAGCTCCACCTTCACCAAGTCATGAAAACTTGTGAAGGAAACACACTCTACTACTTGGCAAGAGGTAGAGGATGAAGAAATAGGAAGTGGGTAGACTTTAGAATTGTATTTCTCACTCATTTCCATCAATCACCATTGATGGAGCTTGCTTTCTTCAAGTGAAGAAAGGAAGAAGAAGAAGAATTATGTTATGATAAGTTAATTAAAAAGGAAAGAATAATCAATCCTTATCATAACATGACCATAGTTAAGTGTAGAGAACTAATCATGGTTTAATGCAATGGTTAGGGTTAAGCTAAAAGACAAAATGGTCATATGGTCAAAGCTTCATGAAGCTTCATCAAGCTTCATGAAAGAAAGAAAAAATGATAACCATTTTGTTTTCTTTTGTCATTTCATTTTAATCCAAATAAAAAGATAAATGAATGGACAAATAAATAGAAACCTTAACCATTTACTTAACCTAGGTTTAATTCTTTACACTAACCAATGTTGCATGCATCATCAAACATGATACAATCAAGTGCACAAAAATATATCGCATATACAATGCGCACATCCGAGTGAGAAAATCTATCTTAAGTGAACCGATACTAGTTAATGCAAAGTAATATATCAAATATATAATTATGCATTAAATCATTAAATCAACACTTGATTTAATGATCCGGTCATATCGCATATAACCGACTAATATCAACAGTAACAACTTATCGAATCAACACTTGATCCGATAACCCGGCTATATCGCATATAACCGATCAATGTCACATATCGCGAGAATCGAATACAGTATCACATACCGGTATCATTCTCGGCCCCGCACATATCTCATATGTACTCCTATTTCGTTTCGCTTGAGCCAGGAAACCTCTGTGTAGGACTCTAAAGACTCGTCAATACGCCGGCAGCAGGTGATGATCATATCAAACACCCACAAGCCGCAAGCGGTCTGCTAAACGTAACGGCCACCCGGGTATTGAGCGATCTGAAGATCGACGAGCAAGCCCGCTCACACTCCAGTGAATCCAACCAGTAACACTACCGTACAGTCCGGTCTGATCGTCTGATATGTCGCATATCTTGCCTAGGGGTGGTAAACGTCAGACCCCAATAGCTCGATAAGTCGTGTCGATATGAGGTCTATAACACTTCGAGAAACTACAGGTAACACTTACCAGTAAATCTCAGCAACCCTGGCCAGGGATTTCCTGTTATAGCCAATCGAACACAGCGCAACATCAACTCCTTATACCGGGAGAGACGATTCCCCTCCTATCGCTCATTGCCTCCATGTGACTCGGGACTGTACCCAAAAACCACCGTTTTGCACGCCCTCTTGGACGTGGTAAGATGGAAATCAAAGCACAGTGGGAACCACACAAGACTCTATGACGATCTCGGGTCAACAGACTACTCTGTACCAGTGTCACCAGAGAACTGCCATCTGACGTGAGGTATAATACCATCTGGGAGTTCTCGGCGAGTCCGTCTAGTGTACCCAGTCTCCACTGAGCAACCGTATATCATCTCCGATGTCAAACACCAATGGATATGGGATCATCCATCGCCCCTCTGTATGGGTCGAGAAGGTATACGCTAGTCTACTCTGGTATATCGATGCCCCGTCTCGATACACCTACGACTATGGACTTTGAAGGATGTACCTATGGACTACCTTGTCCCCACTAGTATGATCTGCATCATAGTCCAGGTAGTCAAGTACACATCCTAAGGGCTTTACCAACATGTAACAGAGAGACAATTAGTGTACACGTTAAGGTAAAGATCAACCAGATAGCATACTATCATGTCGAGCAAGAAAGTCCTCCCTATACATGTCCCAGCATCCACTACAATATACATCCAATGTACAGTAATGGCCTCTAGGGCATACATATAACTAACAACCTCAGGCACCCGAGAGGGACTTCGGTCTTCTTAGAGACGGTGACAGGGAGGTTCTTGTTTACCCAGACTTGCCAATGCTGCTGTTCTAGACTATAAGACCCGGCAGGAGGATGAGTATAGCATCGTTCTAAACTAGCTTTAGAAGTGCACATGTATATGACTCTACCAGAGGGTTGTTGTAGTCAGTGGAAGCAGCGGAAGCATAGAGGTCAAGTAGCTTATTTCTATTCGTAGACTAAAGCAGGTATAACGGAAATAGATCATCTATTTTTGATGTGACAGTCATAGAGATTTTACTTCCTCAGAACAACAGATAGATCTGGTAAGAAAGTAGTAGGGTGTGATGTCCTGGTATTTGGATGACATGCACTTTGTAGGAAGTGAAATTCCTATACTACGATCGGTTACACTATGGCTGTCACACAGTTGTTTCTCCACATAGGATATGGATACAATATCAGGCATTCTGGTTACTAGATCTAGATTTGGGAAGTTTCCCAATTTGAGTACTTTGACACTATTCTAAAAGTGTTTTAGAATGGATGACTCCCGGCGTGGTGGTGTAACCGCAGGTGATGGAGTCACCCTCTCCAAAAGAGATGTCTTTCAAACCGATGAGGAGAGGGATCTGCATGATTAGCATATCACTTGCTTAGGCAATTGAGTTAATCAAGAAATGTCAAGTACCACACCAGATATTGCTTTTGCAATAGCTGTAATAAGCATATATATTAATCCAATCCTGGAGAAACATTGGGAAGCAGTTATGAACATAAGTGGATGTTCTTGGGATATGGTAATGGCAGCCTCCTTCAGGAGACGGTTATCATTTCAGGCTTCCAAGGTGACTTGGATGACAGAGTGTCTGTCATAGTTTAATTTTCCCCTCTTTTGAGGGACAATATGTTGGACAGGTGGTCCAAGCGGATACTGTGGAAGGCATGGCGTAGGATACTGATTATGTTCAGTGGACGATACAGTCTAACAAGTTTGCTGGATTTGGAGTTCATTTGTGAACTGGGTGTAAGGTTTCGAGGCACGCGCACAAGGGTCTACGAGGCATCAACCATGCCCGATTAAAATTTTAGCCGTGCCGAACAACCCGAATACGGATCTTAAAACTAGAGATTAGGCGAAAACTAACATGTTAAACACTTTAACACTAAGTGAGAGAGATTACAACCTTTGTAGATCTGGTCCTTCACTTCATTAGCTCCATGTTGAGGTCCCCTCGCTGCGATCATCATACTCCGGACTCTCGAGAGGCTCCACGAAGAAAAAGATGCAGTCTTGCTTCCGATCTTCGATACAAAGATGATCTACCTTGAAGTTTCGTTAACACAAGCTAACACTCACTAAAATTGAGTGAACACTCTCATCTACAAGGCAAGGGAAGATGAGGATGATGAAGTAGGATTTTTGCTCTCTTTATTTATCTTTTTCTCACATTTATTCATCACTTGGAAAAAGCTAGTAAGCTTTTTCCATGAAGAAAGAAGAAGGAAGAAGATGAAGAATCTTGATGGAATTCCTTTTGTGCTGAATAATGCAAAGAAGATAATGATCAATCATGCAACCATGGTTAACTTAACCTTTGTAGAGAATTAACCAAGGCAAGGGTTTGGGTTAGGTTAAGAATGAGTCACTTGAAAATATCTTTTTCAAAACAAAAAAGAAAACCTTCTAGAATCTACTAGAAGTCATTAACCCAAATAAAACCGTAATCTTGATTAATCTTTACTAAACATGTTGCATTAGTTATCATATCATGTTACAATATTATATATCACATATATAATATTTATCGTAACAAAATAAAATGATACATTTAACATATATCTCATATATATCAATGTATTACCCGAGTGAGAAAAAGAATCTTTTAGTGAGCTAATATTAGTTAATATAATTTAATATATCATATATATTATTATACATTAAATTATCGAATCAACACTTGATCCGACAATCCGGCTATATCGCATATAACCGACTAATATTTATCCGTACCGATTCATCGAATCAACACTTGATCCGCTGACCCGGCTGATATCATTTATCGCGAGAATAGAATACGGTATCTCATATCGCATTATCCTCGGTCCCGCACATATCACATATGTGCCCCTACTCCATTTTGCCTGAGTCAAGAAACCTCTGTGTAGGACTCTAAAGAATCATCAATACGCCGGCAGTAGGTGATGATCATATCAAACACCCACAAGCTGCAAGCGGTCAGCTAAACGTAACAGCTACCCAGGTATTGAGCGCTCAGAAGATCAACAAGCAAGCCTTTACATTCTCCTGTGAATCCAAACAGTAACACTCCCGTACAGTCCGGTCTCGTCGTCTGATATGTTGCATATCTCGCCTAGGGGTGGTAAACGTCAGACCCCAGTAGCTCGATAAGTCGTGTCGATATGAGGTCTATAACAGTTCGAGAAACTACTGATACCACTTACCAGTAAATCTCAGCAACTGTGGCCAGGGATTTCCGGTTATAGCCAATCGAACACAGCATAACATCAACTCCCTATACCGGGAGAGACGAATCCCCTCCTATCGCTCATTGCCTCCATATGATTCGGGACTGTACCCAAAAGCCACCTTTTTGCACGCCCTCTTGGACGTGGTATGATGGAAATCAAAGCACAGTGGGAAACACACAAGACTCTATGACGATCTCGGATCAACAGACTACTCTATACCAGTGTTACCGGAGAACTGCCATCTGACGTGAGGTATAATACCATCTGGGAGTTCTCGGCGAGTCCGTCCAGTGTACCCAGTCTCCACTGAGCACCCGTACACCATTCTTGATGTCAAACACCGATGGATATGGGATCATCCATCGCCCATCATATGGGTCAAGAAGCGTATACGCTAGTCTACTCTGGTGCATCGATGCCCTGTCTCGATACACCCTCGACTAGGAACAGTTTTAGGATGTACTCGTCGACTACCGTAGCCCCACTAGTATGATCTCATCATAGTCCCAGTAGTCGAGTACATATCCTAAGAGCTTTATCAACATGTAACATAGAGACAATCAGAGTACATGTTAAGATAAAGAGCAACCAGATAGCGTACTATCATGTCGAGCAAGAAAGTCCTCTCTATATATGTCCAAGCATCCAATACAATATACATCGTATGTACAGTAATGGCCTCTAGGGCATACATATAACTAACAATCTCCCACTTGCACTAGGGCCATCTGCTGTGGTATCGCATACCCAATAATTAGCTGTGGTTAAAGTATCTCATACTCAACCATCCCATAAAAGTCTCTACTGGGAAAAAGGCCTTTGTGAGTGGATCCGCGCTGTTATCCTTTGTGTCCACTCTTCTAACCTGGATCTCCCTAGAGATCAACCATCTCCATGATCAGGTGATACTGCCTAAGAATTATATCTGGATTTCTGATGGGACGTTAGTCCCTTGGCTAAAGCCACAACTCCATTGTCACACAATGGTAGGAACGAAGTTCATCTCATGAACTAATATGTATCCAGACTGCCTCTTTGGTAGCATCCTTGGTAACGATGTATCTTGCCTCTAATCGTCTAGTATGTCACGGTATCTAGCTTGGAACTCTTCCAACATACCGTCCCTCCACTGAGGGTAAAGACAATGCCTGCGACTGACATTAAGTCGTCCTTATCACCCTGGAACCTTTCCAGTGATTCTCCCCAGGATCGATTGATACCAACTCACTACAACTAGTGAGTATCCTAACATCCAATTAGATCTATCTCATAGATCCAAAATCCAGGATTCAGGAGGTATCACTATGATCCTATATGGAGAATCCTTGTGATAAGCAGAGATTGACCGAGCGTAGCATAGGAAACTCCTTCCCTATCAAGAGTATGTCATCCACGTACTCTACGAGGATCTCCACCATACTCTCTACTACCATTTTGATGAAGTCAAACTCTTTGACTACCACATCAAAACAGATGTTCCAACTCCGTGATGCCTGCTTTATCGCATAAAACATCTTGCACACGTTTCCGCTGCTCCTACTGTCTACGAAGCCATCTGGCTGTGTACTTATAGACGCTCTCTTCTAAAACATCATTTAGAAAAGCAGTCATGACACCCAACCGCCAGATATCGTAGTCATGGTATGTAGCCATGGCAAGTAGGATCTGGATGGACTTAAGCATAGCTTTGAAAGTCTCAACTTTTCCATGTACACCAAGTAATCTTCTCAAGATATACTTGCTCCTGATGGGGATTTAACCCTTCAGATAAAGCAACCAAAGTCCATACTTTGTTGGTGTATAAGGATTCCATCTCAGATAGCTAAGCATCCAGCCATTCTTACAGAGTCCCACTCCTGATGGCCAGCTCGAAACTAGTTGGGTCATCATCTCATGATGCAATCCTCGCTCCCACTATCATAGAGAAATCGAAGTATCTCTCATGTGTGTGAGGAACCCTACTAGATCGGCGGAGAGGCTGAGGTTTGTTGGAAACTATTGAATCCTTTGGTTCTACCAAATCATCAGCTGCAGTTTGTATAGCTGGAACATTTCCAGTTCTACATAACAGACCTTGCCTCGAGCTTGTCCGGATTTTGCTTTTAGACATTGGCCGGACAGCCCTAAATCTTAACAAACTTAAGATATGGGCTATTCCCTTTCCATATCACATATGAAGTGGTAAGCAACTGATTTAATTTGAACCCTATTCAATAGGTATGCAGCTTCTCAAGTGCATAACTCCCAAAAGGAAATAGGAAACTCAGTAGTACTCATCATAGAGCACACCATATCACATAGGGTGCTATTGCTCCGCCCCGATATACCATCGTGCTATGGTGTATACGGAGGAGTAATGCTGAGAGAGAATCTCATTCTCCTTTAGAATAGTCCAGGATTTCCGTGCTCAAGTATTCTCCTCCCTGATCTCATCAAATGACATAATACTTTACCCGTTTTAGGTTATCTACTTCTAATTCATATTCTGTGAATATCTCAAAAGTTTCGGACTTATGTTTCAACAGGAACATATGTCTGAATCTTGAGAGATCATCAGAGAATGTAATGAAGTACAAAGAACCGGTCTTGGCATGTGTAGACAGGAGACTTTCATACATCAGCATGTATCAATCCCAAGGGTTCACTAACTCTTTCTCTATTTCCAATAAACAGAGCTGTGGTCATCTTATCTTTGTGACATAACTGGCAAGTTTCACAAGATGTAAATTCAAACTAATTTAAATATACATCTAAATGTAACTTCAGCTAGTCTGGTCGCATTGATATGACCTAGTCTACAATACCTCAAGAAGGATTCGTTCATTTCTGAACTATTCCTCTTGTGTGTGTTCTGTATACTAAGAACTGTAGTTTGATTTAGAACGTCAATGCTTTTAGATAACGTGCCTGAACCGATCAACTCTTGATATAGGAAATGTTCAAAACATTATCCAACAATACAAAATTATATCCTTTCTTTACTAATAAAGAGACTGATATGATTTTGTATATCAGGTTCGGTATCTAATAACATTCGTTCAGAATCAATGTAATCTGGTAATACAGGGTGATAGTGACCAACAGACTTGGCTGCAACACTTGCACTGTTTTCTATCTCATGAAACTTATCACCCGTTCTCAGTTCTCTACCCACCTTTAGCCCATGTAACAGATTACATATGCGGGATCCTGATCCGGTATCACATATCCAGGACGTAAAGGATACTGAGAAACAGTTCTATGTAATGAACACACCCGAAGATGATGTATCAACATGCACTTTCTTCGTTTGGGCGGCACGGGAAATCTGGTATTCCCCAATTTCCTGCTCTGTCTTATAACAATTATAAGTTGGAGCGGGACCAACGTTCCCCAGCTCAGTATAACAAGCGGGTTCGGTCAATACATCCATTTTATTATCTTGATTAATGCGTGATATAGTCGCTACCTGGAGAGAGAGAGAAGAAAACACTTAGCGTATGCTCTTGCAAGATTAGATTGGTTCTCTAATATATCTAATCAGGATGTCTCCCACTGTTTTAATCAAATCTTCCTTCAAACCCTAAAAGGAAAGACTAGCCGGGATTAATTACATGCTACAAGTTCGCCAATCTTTCAGTCAGGCCAGTGTCGGTACTTTGAGGGAGGTCCCCCGTGCTTTCGCACGAACCTAATTAAAGTAAACCTCGTTTTCCCAGAGGCGTAACCCCGTTAACACCTTTCTAGACACCTACTTGATCGGCTAATTGTAATGTGTAAAACTCTCCCAGGAGTAACTCTTACTCGCAGCGGGTATCGGGATCCAACAATCTCATAGAAGGTATGCAATCTCATTGCAAATTTCAACACTTGAAATTCCCAATAATATTTTACCCAAAGCGATCTATGACCTTGACTGAGTCAACAAACCATAGACCGCAAGTAAAGTTCAACCCGTCATTTCCCGATTGAATTAAACCCACCCGCACGACCCTTGACCGAGTCAACAAGGCCGCACGACTACCCTAATCCAATCGCATCATATGCATTGCAGATAAGCACTAATCAGCTACCGCACACTACGCCTTGACTGAGTCAACAAACGCAGCACGAATACTAACTATTACTTATCTGAAATGACGGAGGGCTACGACAGGTTTTTAAGAAAACCCTTTGCGTAATGAACTTTATATCGTTGTAGAATCGAGTGATTTTAAATGGAGTGTTTTTGAGGCTTTTCTAGTTTTGCTAAAGGGGTCACTCCCGGTGAAGGGATCGTCGGCCCTTTCCTCATCGAATAAGGTGCAGGATATTTCACAAATATCACTATGCAAAGCAAGAACTATAGAAGCAATCAAAAGACAAACCGAGTTTGTAGCATCTGCTAATTTCACTAAAGAGGTCACTTCCGGTGATGGGATCTCGGCTCTTTCCTTATCGAATAAGGTGCTAGATGTTCTACAAGGAACACCGCTATGCAAAGCAAGAACTAGAGCTACCAGTTTTTAAACAAGTTTCTACAACATCTTAGGTTTCTTTTATTTCATTAATCTCATTAATGAAGTCCCATTTTATTATGCTTCGCAAGCATCTCTTTTGAAACGAAATCTGCAATATAACATATATCTCATATATATAATACAAACATTCATCTCAGGCAGTAATATGATCTCATCACAGAACATTGCAGCAGAAGAACATATATGAAATATTGGATATACTAGGACGTCCGTGTTTTCAATACGAGTCTATATAAAACACGGATTCCAAGGTCGCGATGAATAGCCAAACCCACATCTCTAGACCCCTACGAGAGCGGCAAGCAACACTGCCAATTCTAGGGTTAGGAGACCCGGTCTCGACTCCTCGAGATGGTCTCCCACTGGACCTTAGAACCCGGTTACTTGTGCTCCCCGCCTTGGGTCTACCTTATGCGGAAAAGTAAATAATATACAACGGTGACATCTTCCGCAACCTGGAAGTGCCCCAATAAAAGAATATTACATACAAGTTTTTACATGAATGAAAAAGAAAAACTCTCATCTCACATAAAACCCCCGGCTAATCAAAACGCGACGATCTAATATAACATATCACAACAATACATAATATCTCATATCATCAACTTAAGCAAGTATGCGTATCCCGATTGTCGTTGATGTATAGCAACGAAGCCGGCGATACACCACATACTACGCTTACGGTCATAGAAAAGAAAATGTAAAACTACAACTGTTGGAATCCGCAACCTTCTTAGACATCGCATGCCTAACCAAATGAATTCCTTAGACATCGCATGCCTAACAATTATAAACCCCGCATTTTAGTCTCATTTATCGAAAACTCTTTTCAATGTCAAGTCGGACAATTCAACAAGATTCCCGACAACCTGATCGAATGCTCGTTGTAAAATTAGTAGACGGCCGCACCACCGATGCCGTCGACGAAGTGCACTAAGGCGGAACACCGCTGCCACGAGCACCCGAACGGATGCTTTTGGCGACGGGGTTCTCCTACAGTCACTTGGTCGGGGCTATGGGGCGTGGCTGTCTATTAAGTTTACCCGGCGAGTATCTGCGTACACTACGTGATTGCAATAGACTTTTGATCGCATCAAAATTCCGTGGTAACCGATCATCTGAGACTAAACTGCTATGTTTATAATATTCAAATTAGTTATCTCATAACTACAAGTGGATTCCAAATATTGTATCACATTCCAGATAAATAGACAAAGTTAAACATTCCGATCGAATAATCAAACACCCAAGATTTCCCCAATATATCTCAACACTTGAAATCAGTTTAAAAACATTCATCACATGCCACAGTACCAATGGTCCAGCCGTAGAACGGTCAAGCCAACGCCTCACATGTGGCACGCCGAACTGCCCCAAACCCTAAGGTTTAGAGGCAGTTCAAGACGGTCACATAATCGAGTTAAGGTTTGTTGTCTTCTAGAGGGTCCACTGCGTTACTTGCACGACTTAGAACGTTCTTAAAACTCGAGAAAAAATCCAACTTTTGAAAAAATTTCCGACTGGGGAAAAAGTGAGTTATTGATATCCGCCCGAACTTTTTAACAGTTTCTAAAATTATCCGGACAAAACTAAACAAAGTTAAATTATCTGATCGAATCAACGAGTCCCCAATACAACCGTAGAAAACTCAACACTTGAGTGGAATTAAAATATTCCCAGAAAAAAATTGCCAAGAAATGACCTAAGAAAAATTAAGTGAAATTCCAGGGACTAAGTCAAATTTTGGCCGCGGAACCGCCGCAAAACCCATGGTTTGGCCGCGGTTCCGCGGTCAAATTTTTGAATTAGAGATCCGTACTTCACAGTAATTCTTAGTTTTTCCTGCTTGTTTTTCTAAGCATTTTTAATTCAAAAAAAAATCAACTTTTTGAAAATTGTCCAGAGAGGGTTCCGTATCGGGGTTTCGGCGTTCGATCGGACTTTAAACTTCGTCTAGACTTCGCCTAAAGCTCTAGCTTGGCTTTGTTACAACTGTAGGGTTGCTAGGCACGCGCACAAGGGTCTACGAGGCATCAACCATGCCCGATTAAAATTTTAGCCGTGCCGAACAACCCGAATGCGGATCTTAAAACTAGAGATTATGCGAAAACTAACATATTAAACACTTTAACACTAAGTGAGAGAGATTACAACCTTTGTATATCCGGTCCTTCACTTCATTAGATCCGTGTTGAGGTCCCTTCGCTGTGATCATCATACTCCGGACTCTCGAGAGGCTCCACGAAGAAAAAGATGCAGTCTTGCTTCCGATCTTCGATACAAAGATGATCTACCTTGAAGTTTCGTTAACACAAGCTAACACTCACTAAAATTGAGTGAACAATCTCATCTAAAGGGCAAGGGAAGATGAGGATGATGAAGTAGGATTTTTGCTCTCTTTATTTATCTTTTTCTCACATTTATTCATCACTTGGAAAAAGCTAATCAGCTTTTTCCATGAAGAAAGAAGAAGGAAGAAGATGAAGAATCATGATGGAATTCCTTTTGTGATGAATAATGCAAAGAAGATAATGATCAATCATGCAACCATGGTTAACTTAACCTTTGTAGAGAATTAACCAAGGCTAGGATTTGGGTTAGGTTAAGAATGAGTCACTTGAAAATTTCTTTTCCAAAACAAAAAAGAAAACCTTCTAGAATCTACTAGAAGTCATTAACCCAAATCAAACCGTAATCTTGATTAATCTTTACTAAACATGTTGCATTAGTTATCATATCATGTTACAATATTATATATCACATATATAATATTTATCGTAACAAAATAAAATAATACATTTAACATATATCTCATATATATCAATGTATTACCCGAGTGAGAAAAAGAATCTTTTAGTGAGCTAATATTAGTTAATGTAATTTAATATATCATATATATTATTATACATTAAATTATCGAATCAACACATGATCCGACAATCCGGCTATATTGCATATAACCGACTAATATTTATCCATACCGATTCATCGAATCAACACTTGATCCGATGACCCGGCTCATATCATATATCGCGAGAATAGAATAAGGTATCTCATATCGCATTATCCTCGGTCCCGCACATATCACATATGTGCCCCTACTCCGTTTTGCCTGAGTCAAGAAACCTCTGTGTAGGACTCTAAAGAATCGTCAATACGCCGGCAGTAGGTGATGATCATATCAAACACGCACAAGCTGCAAGCGGTCAGCTAAACGTAACAGCTACCCAGGTATTGAGCGCTCAGAAGATCAACAAGCAAGCTTGTACATTCTCCTGTGAATCCAAACAGTAACACTCCCGTACAGTCCGGTCTCGTCGTCTGATATGTCGCATATCTCGCCTAGGGGTGGTAAACGCCAGACCCTAGTAGCTCGATAAGTCATGTCGATATGAGGTCTATAACAGTTCGAGAAACTACTGATAACACTTACCAGTAAATCTCAGCAACCCTGGCCAGGGATTTCCGGTTATAGCCAATCGAACACAGCACAACATCAACTCCCTATACCGTGAGAGACGGATCCCCTCCTATCGCTCATTGCCTCCATGTGATTCGGGACTGTACCCAAAAGCCACCTTTTTACACGCCCTCTTGGACGTGGTATGATGGAAATCAAAGCACAGTGGGAAACACACAAGACTCTATGACGATCTCGGGTCAACAGACTACTCTGTACCAGTGTCACCGGAGAACTGCCATCTGACGTGAGGTATAATACCATCTGGGAGTTCTCGGCGAGTCTATCCAGTGTACCCAGTCTCCACTGAGCACCCGTACACCATCCTTGATGTCAAACACCGATGGATATGGGATCATCCATCGCCCATCATATGGGTCAAGAAGCGTATACATTAGTCTACTCTGGTGCATCGATGCCCTGTCTCGATACACCCTCGACTAGGAACAGTTTTAGGATGTACTCGTCGACTACCGTGGCCCCACTAGTATGATCTCATCATAGTCCTAGTAGTCGAGTACATATCCTAAGGGCTTTATCAACATGTAACATAGAGACAATCAGAGTACATGTTAAGATAAAGAGCAACCAGATAGCGTACTATCGTGTCGAGCAAGAAAGTCCTCCCTATATATGTCCAAGCATCCACTACAATATACATCGTATGTACAGTAATGGTCTCTACGGCATACATATAACTAACACTGGGTCCCATCAGATATCCATACATATTCTAAGACAGGTATTGCTCATTTCGGGAGATATCTTTCTCCGCGAAGTTGAGATACAGAGAGGTACAGAAAGAAACACTGGAGCGGATCCACTCACCGAGGCTATTTCTCGAACGCAATAGTTTCGCAAACGGGATTTGCCAGACTGATTAGTAGAGGAGTTGGGTGTTCAGTATCACACGGGCTGTGAGTATGTGACACCGCAATAATTAGCCTTAAGTGCAAGTGGGAGATTGTTGGCTATAGTGCCCTCAAGTCAATCATCACAATCGCAGGCATGCGATTGTGATGATTGAGGGAAGACCTATACCGGTAGAACAGTCATACTCGAGATGATAGTATGCCATCTGGTTTGTCTTTATCATCATGTACATGCTTTAGGTGGTATTACAGATCACTATTACATGTTTAAAGAGCCCATAAGATTCTTGCTTGACTACCAGCATTATGATGACGATCATATACGTGAGAGCTGGGTGGTCTATAAACAAATCCTTAAATGTCCCTAGTCGTGGGAGTTTCGAGACTGGGCATTAATACACCGGAGTAGACTAGTGTATACTGATCGAGACCCCGACGATGAGCGGTGGCCAGGTCTCATAAGCCATTGGTGTTAGTTTGTTCACCTAAGATAGTATACAGGTGCTCATTGGGTTATGAGTACACTGGATGGACTCGCCGGGAACCTGCTAGTTGGTATTATACCGATTGTCGGATAGCAGTTCCCAGGTGACATGTGTACAGGTTAGTCTGTCGACCTGGGATCATCATTTTTCTCGTGTGAGTTCCCACTGTGCTTTGATTACTACCCTACCACGGCTTAAAGGAGTCGAGCAAACATGTTTTAGTTGGGTACAGTCCCGAGCCACATGGAGGCAGTGAGCGGATCGTCGGGGATTCGCCTCTCCCGGTATTGGGGGTTGATGTCGCGTTGTGCACGGGTGGCCTTCACCGGAAATCCTGGCCAGGGTAGACGAGAATTACCGATCCAGGATCGATAGTTTCTCAGGTGGTGATGGGTTTCATACCGACACTAAATGTCGCGTTATTAGGGGTCTGACTTTATCCACCTCCCTAGACTCGATATGCGATACTCTTAGACAAACAGACCGGACTATACGGATATTGTTACTGTCAGGCTCAGTAGGGGTTTGGATGAGTTTGCTCGTCGGCCTTCCTTTCGCTCAATACCTGGGTAGCCGTTACATACAGCTAGTGTCGCTGACGTTCATGTGGTTAAACCCACTGCCTGCGTATTGACGAGTCTTTAGAGTCCTACACAGAGGGTTTTCATGGTTCAGGCGATATGGTGTAGATGACGTATGTTTGTACGTACAGGTGTCCGATTAAATATGTATACATGCTGCACAGATTTTAATCGGACGGTTGATAATACTACCGGCTTAGGATTAAGCCGGATTATTAAATCAGGTTTTGATTTAATAATTTATATATGTATTCTAGTATTACTGTTCACTATTCATTTTCTCTCTTGGCAATTCATATTTTGGTACGAATACACGTATATGTATTTCGATACGTGTCCCGGGTTGCATTCCGTATTTATACGGATTAGCTTCTAGAAGATGGCCACCTCATTAATTGATTTTCATTTTAGAAAATCAATTATGGAAATGAGGTGGACGGTGAGTTGGCATGCGCATGGGTGATGGCATGTAGAGAGGTATGGAATGCATTTGTTTATTTGTAAAATGAGGAGATATTTTTTTGTGTGTGCATGATTGAGAGAGAGAGAGAGAGATGGTAACCACTTCTTGAGAGGCCATGCTTAGATTTTTCTTTACTTCCTTGCTTTCACATTCTCACTTAAAAAAAGACTTAGCCACTTTCTTGAGTTGCTCATGCCACATGTTTCCTCACCTCCTCTTCATCTTCTTGAGTTGCTCTTTGAGCATTTGTGATGAGAGAAAAATCATAGTGACACATTCCTACACCTCCACTCTCCATTGCTAGCAACCTTGGAGCGTCGGTTGCCTCTCTAGGCGAGGCTGGAGCTTGCACCGTTTCCCTCGGGTGGATCATCGTGGATGGAGGAAGACCGGCAACCAAATTCGATCCGCGACAAGTAGGAGCTTGGGATGATGGTTGAAGACCCGAAGTACTTGGTTTATTCGGTATAACCATCTAACTCCTCTTTATTTGCTTGCTAGTATAGGGTTTAGGGTAGATCCGGGCATCGGGTTGTTGTAGCTCCAGTTTAGTAAATTTTTGTTCCGCATTTGGCCACGGTTTGATGGCCCGGGCGCTGCCGTAGCCCAACAGTGTAGCGCCTTGAAAAGTCGTTTTGGTGTTTTCCTGAAAATCGGTGAAAATTCGGTATTTTTCCGAAAACCGTCTTTTTTGTTATTTTGCAGTTTAGGTCTAATTATACCTAAAATGGATAAGTAATTGCTTGTTTTTATTAGCTAATGAGTTACTTATTAAATTTTGGGCATTTAAAAATTTTTCCCTATTTTTCAATTTTTTAATATTATTTTAAGCCGGTAAGAAAATACATTAAATTAGCGATAAATACAAATTTTTCCGGGCTAATTTTAATCTTTAAAATTATGTTAATTAAAATCTAGTTGTAACATAAATTTTTAGTATTTTATTTTGATTTTTAACTAATTTTTATTATAGAAAATAAAATTTATTGAATTTAAGCTTAAACTTGCAATTTTGGACTTGTAGGGGGTCTTTTTGCATAAATTTTTTTTTTGTGCATTCCCTCTCACTTCTCCCTCACCCTAGGCCGGCCATTTCTAGCAGCACATGGGAAAAAAAAATTCCATGCTCTTTGACTTGTGTTTTTGTGTGGAAATGAGGGTTTTTTTTAAAGGTTTTTGAATTGTTAAATGGGGTATGGTGCTTTGACTTTGGGGGAGTTTGACTAGAGACTTTTTCCCACACCTTTTCCCACACCCACACCACTCCCCTCTCCCTCATTTCTGTCCAGAAAATCAGCAGCTCCCCCCCTTCATTTTCCTCTCTATTTTGTTCACAAATTCATCTCAAAAACCATCAAAAATCAACAAATCCTTTACAATTTCAAAGCAAAACCTTATTCCCTCTCTTCTCAAACCCAAATTGGCTCAAATCTTGGAGAAAGATGGCATCTTGGGAGGCTTTAGCAACATAGGGTTTGAACTTTTGAGGTATAACTTCTAATCAAATGGTTACATTGTAGTTAAAGTATGCTAATTAGAACTTTGAAAATTGTTTTAGTGTTAATTTTAGTGTTAATTGCATACTAGTTTTTTTAAAGTTTGTGGTTTGAAATTAATTTAGGGTTTAGATCACCATTAAGAGATTAATTAAGCTATTTTGTTATCTAGTTATTTTGTTAGCTTAATCTAAATGGTTAAATTGCTAATTGGGCTAAAATCTAGTGTTAATTTAGTGTTAGATTCTAATCTAGTTTTTAAAGGTTTATGGTTAGAGTTAAACTAGGGTTTTTAGGAACCATTATTTAGTTAATTAAAGCTAATTAGATATCTAGTTAATTACTAAACCAATCTTTAAGGTTACTTTGCTTAAGTGGCTTCATATTATGCTAATCTATGTTAAGCTTGTGTGAAATTTTCATTAAGATTGCTAATTACCAAATTCAAGAAGAGGTTTGTGTATGGAATGTGGGTTTTGTAGCATGGTAAATAAGTTAAAATTTGTGTTTTTGGTGGCTAACTAGTTGTGTGGATTGGATGGTTGTGTTGGACCGTGATAACTTTGTCGCTATTGTCGATGTTTGCACCTAATTGCTATTCTAGCTTACTAGTTTTTACTAAAATGTTGTGATGAATTAATTGCGATGTCTTGATGACATTTTTAGCGTATCCTATGACATTTAGGATGCGTGTGTGCGGATTTTTGAGTGGTCGGGTTTTAGTTTTGCCGGGCGACCAAATCGGCGATTTTTGGCAGTTTTTGCGATTTTCGCGTATGTTCCGCGCACCTTGTGCACGTTGTACCTAGCTAGTGAACATTAGTATTTTCGTTTGGGTTTTGCGTCAGTCTTGATAGGTAACCTTATGTTTGGTATTGATGTAAATTCCAGGTTCGGTCGCGGAGACGTCAGACGCAGCACGAAAGGGGAAAGCGGTGATTGGACACAGCTAGCTAGGGATTCCGGTGAGTAGATGTAACATCTACGGGGGACTATCGTTGGATGGCGCAAGCCGCACGATAGTTTTAGTAACTTAAAAGATTCCTAGTAATGTTAGTAATTAGGGGTGTAATACTTGTATGATTATTTGCTACATTCATGCCCTATATTGACATACCTATACGAAACCATTTTATAGGACACCTGCACCATTGCCAGGGTTTTTATATGCAGCACGAGCACTATTCATGCTTACACACACACCCTGGTAATTGCCATGCCACCACACTAGATAACCTTTAAATTGAAACCTTTTACTAATTGATACATAAACTTGTGCTATTGTCTTTAATTCCTTAAAATGAAATCGTAGGATTGCTATTCATGTGCATGTACTTCGTCATGTTATTTGTTCATGCCTAATCTATTAATCACACATCGCAACTTGATTATTGATACAATATGCATTCATTATCATTGACATATGCACTTATGAGGATTTCTTGAGATTTTATGATATTTCTGGATTTCGGGGAAAAACCGCAAAATTTCTAAACTTATTATATTTTTAAAATATGTAAATTGCGGTTTTCTAGTGATGTAAGTGTCGTCCACCATGAGTTTGCTGTGGTTTTCGAGACCCGTTTCGAAGAGTTGGATGAACCGTCTCGGGTACATGGTGGGCCCGGTAGGGTACCCCGGGGCAAGAAGCTCGTGGTGCTGACGATGAGCCTGGCAGGGGACGGATTACCTACCGGTGACTTCATTGGGCACGGCGGATATCCAGAGGATACCGACCGGGGCCGCGAGAGGATGAGATATTGATATTGAGATGGGTCAGCCGGATGGCTGAGGTCAGAGACACTATGACATGGATTTATGAGATTTGAGACAGCTTTTAGGTGTCGTTGCTGGACACCGGTTCTCGTCGATTCTTTGAGTATTATGCTGGCATTCTAAAAGAGTTTCAAAAACAAAAAGAGATAAAATGTTTCTTATATATACCTATTGAGACCTCAGATATTCATGTTGCATACATATTAGTACACTGATGTTGTATACACACCTGCTAGTGCATCCAGTCATACCTGTATTTTAGATGCTAGGATGCTTGTGTGCATGCATACGATAGCCTTTGTAGATGTTATTTATTACTCACGAGTTGGCAACTCACCCCCGTTGTGCCACAGCCTTTTGCAGGTCCGCTCCGTCAGTACACTAGCGGCGGGCGCACTTGTTCTTTTGCCTCTTTTGCCTGGACTCGAGGTTTTGCTCTTAGGTGGGTTATATCATTATTTTTGTACCACCTTGTATATTCTTTGTATCTAGTGCACTCCATCTACTGTATCTACCAGTATTATTGTATATTGACCTAGAGATGAGACTGTGAGGTTTGTGGACTTTTATGCTGTATTTTGGGGTCGAGCTCACTTGAGTCGACATGCTGTTTTTCTTATGCTTCATTATGATTATTTCGCATGTTGTTGCTTTATTTTGCGTGGGATTTGTGACCGCCTTGTGGCGAAGAGCTAGCTCCCGCTTGGGGATGCCTTATTTGTTGGATTCATATATATTTTTGTTGTACCCATTTTGGGGGCCAGTATTTACAAAGGAGACTCTGCCGAAATTTTCGAAAAAATTGATATTGTTTTCAAAAAGGGTTTTATATGACTTATTGATAAACCTGTTTCCAATTGATTGGGTTCTCTTCACTCTTTTGCTTATTTGGTTTGGTTTTCTGGGCTTTGGCTTACTTATTTTACGGACGTCTTTAGACGTTTCGAAAACTTAAGTGCCAGTCACGTTCCGTACCCTGCGGGTCGTGACAAAGTTGGTATCAGGGCGATAGGTTTTACCTTTTTGAGTGTAGGATGACCCTTGGTAGATGGAGTAAGTGACTTAAGCAGGGTAACGTAGCGTGCGTATGTCCGCGGCATACTTGCGATACGGTACTCCGCCTAAGTGACTTTAGGATACTTGCTTGAAATTCCTTCTTCAATTCCGTGTATCCTATGATTCTATTGCACTGTTCTTATTATCCATTTTCCTGTAACAGCCACTATGCCGCCGAAGGCTACGAGGGCACAGAGGGCTGCCGCCAGAGACGAGATTCGAGCTGGCTCGTCCGAGACTAGGACTGAGCAGGGTGGTATGCCTACGCCGCAGGGACAGACCGATCCACCTTCCCCAGGCCGTATGGATAGGCTCGAGACTGGTATGGCGGAGTTGCGACAGATGATGGGGGGTATGCAGGAGCTACGTCAGATGGTAGGATCCCTAGTTGCAGCCAGTCGTACACCGAGGCCGGATGACGCACCTAGTACATCACAGACGACCATGATCCCTGCTCCTACTACTACCACCGTGGCCATTCCGGTTTCACTACAGGATTTCATGAGGCTGAGACCTCCAGTATTCACCGGCACCGAGGCAGCGGAGGACCCACAGACGTTCCTTGACAGTTTAGCCAGGATCTGCCGTTCGCTGAGATGTTCGGATGATCGATGGGTAGAGCTTGCGAGTTTCCGACTAGAGGGTCTCGCGCAGACATGGTGGGAGTCAGTCTTGAGAGGTCGAGCTGCAGGTCTGCCGCCTATGACTTGGGTTGAGTTTACAGCGGTCTTTCTAGTCCGTTTCCTTCCAGAGAGCGTTCGTGACGCCAGAGCTCGAAGCTTCGAGGCCTTAGTCAAGACACCTGGGATGACGGTGTCTGAGTATGACATCCGGTTTACACAGTTATCCCGATATGCTCAGTATTTGGTGGATACCGAGGAGAAGATGGTGAAGAGGTTCGTACAGGGACTTGATGCCCAGCTATATCTTGCCATTGGCGCCCAGCACTACGACACTTATTCAGCTGCTATGGATACGACATTGCGGATGGAGGCACGCATATCACAGACTTCGGCCGTTTCTGGGCCGAAGAGGATTCGCACCGATGTACCGTCTCAGAGGCAGCGCGCCAGATTCTTTCCGAGAGATAGGCCTGGCAAAGGATTTGGGCGGGGACAGTTATATGGTTCTTATCCCCAGGGGCAGCAGCCGTCGCCAGGGTTTTTTGGGTGCGGGAGTTTGCACCATCTTGTCAGAGACTGTCCGGCGAGACGACAGGGAGCAGCGACAGTTCCGCATGTGACCCTACCACCATCGCCACCCCCTCCACAGAGAGCCCTACTTCCTACCACAGGCGATGCTCCACGCCAGTTAGGTGCACCCAGAGGCCGTGGATGCGGCGGTCCTGTTCAGAGAGGACGAGGAAGCAGAGGCCGAGGTCGAGGTCAGCCCGCTATCGGTGGAGGACAGGCCCGAGTATTTGTTTTGACACCGCAGGATGCGCAGGCATCCAATGCCGTTGTGACAGGTACCTTGCCAGTTTGTTCTTTCGACGCACGGGTATTATTCGACCCAGGTTCCACACATTCGTACGTATCTACACACTTTGCACCGATGTTGGGCCGTGAGTCGTCGTCGTTAGATCATCCGCTTGTTGTTAGTACTCCGGTAGGCGAGTCGTTTGTCGCTCATTTTTTTTTTCGTTTGTGTTCCGTTCGTATCGTTGAGAGGGATTCATCGGTTGATTTGATTCTCCTCGATATGTTGGACTTTGATGTGCTTCTGGGCATGGATTGGCTAGCCACTTGTTATGCTTCGGTGGACTGCCGTGAGAAGGCAGTCAGATTTAGCTTTCCGGGAGAGCCAGTCCTTATTATTCAGGGAGACCGCAGCGTCACCCTTCCCAGCTGATTTCGTCTCTTCGCGCTGGTCAGTTCTTGCGGAAGGGATGTCAGGGATTCTTAGCGTATATTTGTGATACTCGAGCTGCAGAGGTTCCGTTAGACCGGGTCCCGGTAGTTTGTGAGTTCCCTGATGTTTTCCCTGATGAGCTACCTGGGCTACCGCCTGAGCGCGATGTTGAGTTCTGCATTGATTTGATTCCCGGCTCAGGGCGTATTTCTATACCGCCTTATCGGATGGCCCCGGCAGAGCTTCGAGAGCTGATGGATCAGTTGCAGGATTTGTTAGATAAGGGGCTTATTCGACCGAGTGTTTCTCCGTAGGGTGCTCCGGTCCTGTTTGTCAAGAAGAAGGATGGAAGTTTGCGCTTATGTATCGACTACCGCCAGCTGAACAAAGTTACCGTTCGGAACAGATATCCGTTGCCACGCATTGATGATTTGTTCGACCAGCTTCAGGGTGCGGGGTATTTTTCGAGGATCGACTTGCGATCAGGATACCATCAGCTGCGAGTTCGACAGGAGGATATACCGAGGACAGCTTTCCGCACGCGCTACGGCCACTACGAGTTTTTGGTGATGTCGTTCGGACTCACCAACGCCCCAGCAGCATTCATGGATTTGATGAACCGTACATTCAGGCCGTATCTTGACTTGTTCATCATCGTGTTTATCGACGATATCTTGGTGTACTCCCGGAGCAGAGAGGAGCACGAGCAACACTTGCGGATTACGTTACAGACTCTGAGGGAGCACCAGCTGTTCGCAAAGTTCTCCAAGTGTGCATTCTGGCTGGACAGCGTCGGATTCTTGGGTCACGTGGTTACGAGAGACGGCATTTGTGTGGACCCGAAGAAGATTGAGGCTGTTCAGCAGTGGCCCCGACCTACATCGGTTACTGAGATCCGTAGTTTTCTAGGCCTGGCAGGCTACTACAGGCGTTTTGTTCAGGACTTTTCCCGTATAGCTGCACCTTTGACTGGTTTGACCCGGAAGGGAGTTCCTTTCGTTTGGACAGAGGAGTGCGAGCGCAGTTTTCAGCAGCTACGGACTTGTTTGACTACGGCGCCGGTATTATCTTTGGCTTCGGGATCAGGCGGATTTGTGGTCTACTGTGATGCTTCGCGAGTGGGATTAGGATGCGTATTGATGCAGCATGGCCGGGTGATCGCTTATGCTTCTCGGCAGTTGAAGAAGCATGAACAGAACTACCCCACTCATGATTTGGAGATGGCTGCAGTGGTCTTTGCACTGAAGATTTGGCGACATTACCTATATGGCGAGTCGTGTCAGATATTCACCGATCACAAGAGCTTAAAGTACATATTTCAGCAGCGAGACCTGAACCTCAGACAGCGTCGTTGGATGGAGTTGGTGAAAGACTACGACTGCGAGATCTTATATCACCCAGGCAAGGCGAATGTGGTGGCAGATGCGTTGAGTAGGAGGCCCGGGGGTAGTCTATTCTTTTTGCGCGCAGTGCAGAGGCAGTCGTCAGCAGATTGGCAGATGTTATGCGACAGCCGAGTTGAGTTCGAGTTCACTCAGACAGGGGGACAGCTCGCGCATGTTCGTGCACGCCCACAGTTGCTTGACCGTATATATGAGGCACAGCGCAGTGACGACCGTTGCTCAGAGATCATGGCACAGATGGGACAGGGCAGATTTTCCGAGTTCGTGATTGACGATCAGGGGATTTTACGATATGGATCTAGACTGTGCGTACCAGATGCTGATGGATTGCGGCGCGACATTCTTGAGGAGGCACACCGATCAGTGTATAGTGTCCACCCCGGTTCCACCAAGATGTACCATGATATGAGAGAGACCTACTGGTGGGACGGGATGAAGAGGGACATTGCGGAGTTCGTTTCGAGATGCCTGACTTGTCAGCAAGTCAAGGCCGAGCACCAGAGGCCCGCAGGAAAGCTACAGCCGTTACCCATTCCAGAGTGGAAATGGGAGCAGATTTCGATGGACTTCGTTGTGGGTCTACCCAGGACTAGTCGAGGGTACGACTCCATCTGGGTGATCGTGGATAGATTGACGAAAGCGGCTCACTTCCTACCAGTGAAGACCACTTTCAGCTTCGCTCAGTATGCTCAGCTCTATATTGACGAGATCGTGCGACTACATGGCGTACCGACTTGTATCGTGTCAGATCGGGGCACTCAGTTTACAAGCCGACTATGGCAGAGACTCCACGAGGCTTTGGGCACTCGTTTGAGCTTCAGCACAGCATTTCATCCGCAGACCGACGGACAGTCAGAGCGGACCATTCAGACTCTCGAGGACATGCTCAGAGCGTGCGTTTTAGACTTTGGTGGTAGCTGGGATCGTCATTTACCTCTAGTGGAGTTCTCCTACAACAACAGCTTCCAGGATACTATTCAGATGGCACCTTTCGAAGCATTGTATGGGAGGAGATGCAGATCGCCCGTCTGTTGGTCAGAGTTCAGCGAGAGCAGCATTTTGGGGCCGCAGCTTGTTGAGGAGACGACAGCGAAGATACAGTTGATTCGAGACCGGATGAGGGCAGCTCAGAGCAGACAGAAATCCTATGCAGACAGGCGCCGTCGCAGATTAGAGTTCGCAGTTGGCGACCATGTTTTTCTGAGAGTCTCTCCGATGAAGGGCGTGATGCGTTTTGGGCGAAAGGGGAAGCTTAGCCCTAGATTCGTAGGTCCCTTCGAGATCCTCGAGCGTGTCGGCGCTGTTGCATATCGTTTGGCTCTTCCTCCCAGCTTTCCCGATGTTCACCCCGTCTTCCATGTTTCGATGCTCCGCTAGTACCTTCACGACCTTTCGCATGCGATTCAGCACCCGACAGTCCAGCTAGAGCGCGACCTTTCTTTTGCAGAGCAGCCGGTGGCCATCCTGGATCGGCAGGTGAAGAAGTTGAGGTCGAAGATTATACCAACTGTCAAGGTCCTATGGCGTAGCCCGAGTAGCGAGGAGGTTACCTGGGAGACCGAGGGCGAGATGAGGAAGAAATATCCCCATCTCTTTGAAGGTACGCGTAGTTATATTTTTAAATTCGGGGACCGAATTTCTTTAAGGGGGGAAGATTGCAGCGCCTTGAAAAGTCGTTTTCGTGTTTTCCTGAAAATCGGTGAAAATTCGGTATTTTTCCGAAAACCGTCTTTTTTGTTATTTTGCAGTTTAGGTCTAATTATACCTAAAATAGATAGGTAATTGCTTGTTTTTATTAGCTAATGAGTTACTTATTAAATTTTGGGCATTTAAAAAATTTTCCCTATTTTTCAATTTTTTAATATTATTTTAAGCCGGTAAGAAAATACATTAAATTAGCGATAAATACAAATTTTTCCGGGCTAATTTTAATCTTTAAAATTATGTTAATTAAAATCTAGTTGTAACATAAATTTTTAGTATTTTATTTTGATTTTTAACTAATTTTTATTATAGAAAACGAAATTTATTGAATTTAAGCTTAAACTTGCAATTTTGGACTTGTAGGGGGTCTTTTTGCATAAATTTTTTTTTTGTGCACTCCCTCTCACTTCTCCCTCACCCTAGGCCGGCCATTTCCAGCAGCACATGGGGAAAAAAATTCCATGCTCTTTGACTTGTGTTTTTGTGTGGAAATGAGGGTTTTTTTAAAGGTTTTTTGTCACGACCCGAAAGTACGGAACGTGACTGGCACTTAGATTACGAGACGTCTAAAGGCGTACCGTAACCTAAGTCAGCCAAAGCCCAGAAATCTAACCCAAAATCAAAAGAGAGTGAAGGAAAACCTTAAATGAAAACGGTTTTTAAATCAATTAAGTTGCATAAAATCCCTTTTTAAAAACATCAAAAATTCCCGAAAATTTCGGCAGAATCTCCCCTGTATTTTCTATCCCCCAAAATGGGTACAACAAGATAATAAACCTGTAATTATAAAAATGGCATCCCCAAGCGGGAGCTAGCTCTTCGCCCAAGGCGGATCACAACCACATGCAATATAATAGTAATATCAAGAAAAAGAGCATAAAAGAGATGCAAATACCAGAAAACACACGTCGGCTCAAGTGAGCTCGACCCAAAAGAAACCACAAATATACAAATCTCTCAGTCTCATCACTAGGTCGCATATACAATACAAGTGGTAGATGGAGAATACTAGATACAATGATAAAGCAAAAAGAAATAAAGTATACTCGCAACCCACCTACGGGCGATGTCGCGAGTCTGAGCAAAAGGAACTGATGACAAGATAGCCCGCCGCTACAAGACTGACGGGTCCGACCTGCAAGACACTGTGGCACAATGGGGGTGAGTTGCCAGCTCGTGAGTAGAATATAACATCTAACAAGGCAATCGTAAGAATGCACGCAATGCACCACAACATGCATGTCCATATGTGCTATAATATCTCTAGTATGCATGCACAGGTATGCAATGTCATTATTAAGTCTTTAAGTGTTTTAACTGCTAAGGTTATTGAATTCTTATCTTTAGAACATGAATATCTGTATAATAGCTAAATATCATCAAGAAATCATCTGAAAACCCGTGTCAAGCATCGACACCAAAAAGGAATCATATCTGTCTCAATATCGGGCTCCGTCAGTCCGGATCGGCCCATATCATAAATCTCACGACAACGGTCGGTATCCTCCGGATATCCGCCGCGCCAGACATCACCGATAGGTAGTCTTCCCCTGCCAGGCTCATCGTCTACAACTCGATCTTCTTACCCCGGGGTACCATACCGGGCCCACCATGTACCCGAGACGGTTCATCCACTCCTCGAATCGGGTCTCGAAATCCAACAGAAAACATGAAAACTCATGGTGGACGACACATACATCATGAGAAAACCGCAACTTTGTTTTAAAAATGATAAATATAAGCTTTTGTTAAATTCTTGCGGTTTTCCCCAAAAATCCAGAAATCGCAGCAAAACTGAAATCCTCAAGAAAATCATAATGTCCACATGTTATATATATGATAAATGTCTATGATATCAATGTGTATGATGTGAATTTTGGCTAGAGTTCTATGTAAATATGATGATGATGCGAGATATGTGCATGCGATGCAGTTTCATATATCAAGTATGAATGCAGGTGACGATATTAAGATAAACAGGTTCTATTGTGCACGTGGCATGGCAATTACCAAAGGCGTGAGTGTCACATGAATAGTGCGCGTGCTACAGATGCCAATGGTAATGGTGTTCGTGTCCTACGAAGTGATATCGCATATATGAAGGTGAATGTCCATGCAATCTAGCATACGGTTAGCTGTGAGGGTATGCAATGTACATAAAGGGGTAAGCTGTCTAACAATATAAATCTTGCATAAAGTAGGGTAATCCTAACTAGGGGGGGCACCTCACGCCATCCAGACGATTCCCCCATAGATGAATATATCTACTCACCTGAAATCCCCGCTAATCTGATCCGGCCACCGCTTTGCCTTTTCGCGCCGTATCCGAAGTTTCTCCGACCGATCCTATATTTGCACAATATCAAGCATAAGATTACAAAACCTAACACAATGCAAGTCACAACATACAATTATCCACGCTCTCAAATTAATCGTAGCATGCACTCAGTGCGCGGAAAAACGCACGAAAATCGCAATCCTTTCATTAAAATCGTCATTTCGGGGAAATCGAAAAAACTACAACCCGACTAGACGAAACCCCGCGTTCGCGCATTCTAATAATCCTATACGAAGCTAATAATATTGCTAACCTAACGCAAATTGACCGCATTCTATTTTCTACAAAAATCTAGTAAGTGAATTTCTAGCCGATTTGATACAAACATCGAAATTTGTCGATTTAGCAAGTATATAATTTCACCATTAACCATTCTAATCAATTAGATAACCATCCCTAACATAATCCAACCATTATGCTACAAACCCTAATTTTTAAAAATCAAAACCTTCTCTTGATTTTTCATGAACAAAGATTTACACTAAATTAATACTTAAAAATTAGATTTTAGCACAAATAAACTACAAGTTAGCAAACTAGTTTAGAATTTTCACCTCTCAAGCTTGAACCCTAGCTTGATCAAGTCACCAAGAAGCCTCCTTTCATCATGTTTTTGAACAAATTTGGGTTGAAGAGAGAAGGGATTAGGGTTTTGCTTTGAATGGAGATGGAAAAATGTGAATTTTTATTGATTTTTAGCAAGAAAAAGAAGCAAGAATGAAGTGGGAAGTGGGGAAATTCTGCAGGTGAGGGGTCGGCTGCAGCAAGAGGAGGAGGTGGGGAAATTTTGGGGAAGTTTCTAGCTAATTACAACATCATATGATATCATATCATGCTTTCATATCAACCTTTTTCCAAAAAAAATCCTTTTTAAGCCATTTTTTTCATAATTTTCCCACCAAAAATCTAAAAGTTTGCAAGACATGATATAATTTTATTAACACCATATTTTAGCTTATAAAGACCCCTAATTAAGAAATTTACCTAATTAAATTTGTATTTATCCCTAATTAAATGTATTTAAAAAGGCTTAAAATAATAAAAAAATAATTAATTACGAATTTTTTTTTTTTAACTAGATAATTATAAGTGACAAAATTATAGTAATATCTTATCTAAATTTTGTATAATTAGGTCTACAATGAAAAATATCAATTTTGACTTTTTACGGAAAAAGCCGAAAAATTTGCCGATTACCGAAAAACTGCCTAAACGATTTTCGAAGGGTTACAATCTTCCCCCCTTAAAGAAATTCGGTCCCTGAATTTAGAATTTAACTACGCGTACCTTCAAAAAGATGGGGATATCTCTTCCTCATCTCGACCTCGGTCTCCCAGGTGACCTCCTCGCTGTTCGGGCCACGCCAAAGAACCTTGACAGACGGTATGACCTTCGACCTCAATTTCTTCACCTGCCGATCCAAGATGACAACCGGCTGCTCGGTGAAAGAAAGATCACGCTCTAACTGGATCGTCTGGTGCTGAATCGCCTGGGAAGGATCATGAAGGTACTTGCGGAGCATCGAGACATGGATTACGGGGTGAACATCGGGGAAGCTGGGCGGAAGAGCTAACCGATAAGCGACTGGACCAACACGCTCTAGGATCTCGAAAGGACCAACATATCGAGGACTCAGCTTCCCTTTCCGCCCAAATCTCATCACACCCTTCATCGGAGAGACCTTCAGGAAAACATGATCGCCAACAGCGAACTCGAGTCGGCGACGACGCCTGTCAGCATAAGATTTCTGCCTGCTCTGTGCCGCTCTCATCCTGTCCCGAATCAGCTGTATTTTCTCGGTCGTCTCCTGCACAATCTGCGGCCCCAAAATACTGCTCTTCCTGAGCTCTGTCCAACATACTGGCGATCGACATCTCCTCCCATATAAAGCCTCGAAAGGTGCCATCTGAATCGTCTCCTGGAAGCTATTATTGTAGGAAAACTCGATCAAAGGCAAATGACGATCCCAGCTACCACCGAAATCTAAAACACAAGCTCTGAGCATGTCCTCAAGAGTCTGAATCGTACGCTCCGACTGACCGTCAGTCTGAGGATGAAAGGCTGTGCTAAAACTCAATCGGGTGCCCAAAACTTCCTATAGTTTCTGCCACAATCGGCTGGTAAACTGGGTGCCACGGTCGGACACGATGCAAGTCGGAACACCATGCAGTCGCACAATCTCATCAATATAAACCTGGGCGTACTGAGAAAATCCAAAAGTGGTCTTCACTGGCAGAAAGTGAGCCGCTTTCGTCAGTCGATCAACAATCACCCAGATAGAGTCGTACCCTCGACTGGTCCTGGGTAGACCCACCACGAAGTCCATGGAGACCTGCTCCCACTTCCACTCAGGGATGGGCAAAGGCTGTAACTCGCCGGCTGGCCTCTGGTGCTCGGTCTTGACTTGCTGACAAGTCAGGCATCTCGACACAAAATCTGTAATATCCTTCTTCATCCCGTCCCACCAGTAAACCTCTCTCAAATCACGATACATCTTAGTGGAACCTGGGTGAACACTGTATACTGATCTATGTGCCTCCTCGAGAATATCACGCCTCAGTCCCTCTGAATCTGGCACACACAGTCGAGTCCCAAATCGAAGTATCCCCTGATCATTAATCACGAACTCAGAAACTCTGCCCTGTCGAATCTGCTCAATGATCTCTAATGTACGGGCATCGCCGGACTGTGCCTCGTGGATACGGTCAAGTAACTGTGGGCGTGCTCTGAAATGGGCCAGCTGTCCCCCTGTAGGAGTAAACTCGAACTGCACTCTGCTATCACATAACACCTGCCAATCCGCCGTCGACTGCATCTGTACTGCGCTCAAACAAGATAGGCTACCTCCGGGCCTCCTACTCAAAGCATCTGCCACCACATTCGCCTTGCCCGGATGGTATAAAATCTCGCAGTCATAATCCTTCACCAACTCCATCCAACGGCGCTGTCACAGGTTCAGGTCTCGCTGCTGGAAGATATACTTCAAACTCTTGTGGTCAGTGAATATCTGGCACGACTCACCGTATAGGTAATGTCTCCAGATCTTGAGTGCAAACACCACTGCAGCCATCTCTAAATCATGGGTGGGGTAGTTCTGCTCGTGTTTCCTCAGCTGCCGAGAAGCATACGCGATAACTCTGTCGTGCTGCATCAATACACATCCCAGCCCCACTCTAGAAGCATCACAATATACCACGAACCCGCCTGATCCTGAAGGCAATGCTAACACTGGAGCAGTAGTCAGACGAGTCTTCAACTGCTGGAAGCTATCCTCACATGCCTGGGTCCAATCAAAAGGAACCCCCTTCCGGGTCAACCCGGTCAACGGTGCAGCAATGCGGGAGAAATCCTGGACGAAACGTCGATAATAGCCGGCCAGACCTAGAAAACTGCGAACCTCTGTAACTGATACTGGTCTAGGCCAACGCTGACCTGCCTCGATCTTCTTCGGGTCCACGCAAATACCATCTCTCGTCACCACATGACCCAAGAAGTCGACACTGTCTAACCAGAATGCGCACTTAGAGAATTTGGCGAACAGCTGATGCTCCCTCAAAGTCTGCAATGTGATTCGTAAGTGCTGCTCATGCTCCTCCCGGCTCCGAGAATAAACCAAGATGTCGTCAATGAACACAATAATGAACTGATCGAGATACGGCCTGAATACACGGTTCATCAAATCCATAAAAGCTGCCGGGGCATTGGTGAGCCCGAACGACATCACCAAGAACTCGTAATGACCATATCGAGTACGGAAAGCTGTCTTCGGAATATCCTCCTTCCGAACCCGCAACTGGTGATAACCTGATCGTAAATCAACCTTCGAGAAGAATCCTGCACCCTGGAGCTGATCAAATAAGTCATCAATGCGGGGTAGGGGATATCTGTTCCGCACAGTAACCCGGTTCAGCTGACGATAATCAATGCATAAACGCATACTTCCGTCCTTCTTCTTAACAAACAAGACGGGAGCACCCTAAGGTGACACACTCGGTCGGATAAGCCCCTTGTCCAGCAAGTCCTGTAACTGATCCTTTAGCTCTCTCAGCTCCGCCGGGGCCATCCGATAAGGAGGTATAGAATTAGGCCCCGTGCCAGGGATCAAGTCAATACAGAACTCAATCTCGCGCTCTGGTGGCAGACCAGGCAGCTCATCAGGGAATACATCAGGGAACTCTCTCACAACAGGGACCTGGTCCAACGGAACCTCTGTGGAGCTAGTATCACGAATATAGGCTAAGAATCCCTGACACCCTTTCCTTAAGAGCTGACCAGCGCGAAGAGATGAAATCAAGCTGGGAAGGGTAGCGCTACGATCTCCCTGAATAATAAGAACCGGCTCGCCAGGAAAACTGAATCTGACTGCTTTTTCACGGCAGTCCACGGATGCATAGCAGGTGGCTAGCCAGTCCATACCAAGAAGAACGTCAAAGTCTAGCATATCGAGGAGAATCAAATCAACTGAAGAATCTCTCTCCCCGATACGAACGGAACACGATCGGTACACAAAACGGGCAACAAAAGACTCGCCTACCGGGGTAATAACGACAAGCGGCTGATCTAACGGAGAAGACTCTCGGCCCAACCTCGGTGCAAAGTATGTGGATACATAGGAATGTGTGGAGCCTGGATCAAATAATACCCGTGCATCAAAAGAACATACTGGCAGAGTACCTGTCACGACGGCATTGGATGCCTGTGCATCCTGAGGAGTCAATGCGAACACTCGGGCCTGTCCACCACTAATAGCTGGCTGTGCTCTGCCTCTACCTCGGCCTCTGCCTCTGCCTCTGTCGCCTCGTCCTCTCTGAACCGGACCGCCACGCCCACGGCCTCTAGAAGCATCTGGCTGGCGTGAAGCATCATCAGGAGTAGGAAGTAAAGCTCTCTGCGATGGTGGTGAAGGTGGTAAAGTCACATGCGGGACTGTCGCCGCGCCCGGACGTCCCATGGTACAGTCTCTGACACGGTGATACTGACTCCCACACTGAAAACATCCTGGAGACGACTGCTGGGTCTGTGGATATGAACCAAATAACTGACCTCGTCTCAATCCTCTGCCTCCACCATCTCTCGGAAACAATCTATCGCGGTGTCTACCCATCTGCCGCTGAGCTGGCGTATCAGGACGGATCCTCTTCGGCCCAGAAGCGACCGGAGTCTCAGAAATACGCTCCTCCAAAAGTAAGGCTGCATCCATCGCGGCTGCGTATGTATCAAAGTGCTGGGTGCCGATGGCAAGGAATAGCTGTGTATCAAGCCCTCGTACAAACCTCTTTATTCTCTTCTCTTCTGTGTCGACTAGGTACGGAGCATATCGAGACAACTGGGTAAACTGTATATCATACTCCGACACCGTAATCCCCGGAGTCTTGCGCAAAGACTCAAAACTACGGGCTCGAGCATCTCGGACACTCTCCGGAAGAAAACGGGCAAGAAATGCAGCTGTAAACTCATCCCAGGTCATAGAAGGCAGACCTGCAGCTCGGCCTCTCTCTACTGAGTCGTACCATGTCTGGGCAAGACCCTCCAGACGAAAACTCGCAAACTCCACCAATCTATCATCAGAACACCTTAACGAACGGCCAATCCGTGCCATCCTATCGAGAAATGCCTGTGGGTCCTCTGTCGCATCTGTACCGGTAAAAGCTGGAGGTCTCAATCTCATGAACTCCTGTAGTGAAACAGGGATAGTCTCCGTAGTAGCAGCAGGAGTGACCTGTTGGAGATAGTGCCCTCAGAGTCAATTATTGGATCACAGGCACGTGATTGCAATGATTGAGGGAGGACCTATCCCGGTAGGACAGTCTTGCTCGAGATGATAGTATGCTATCTGGTTTATCTTTATCATCGTGTACTGCTTTAGGTGACCTGACATGTCGCTATTGCACGTTGATAGAGCCCCTGGGATTCTTGCTTGACGACCAGCAGTATGATGGCGATCATATACGTGGGAGCTGGGGTCTATAAGCACATCCTTAAAAGGTCCCTAGTCGTAGGAGTTTCGAGACAGGGTATCGATACTCCATTAGTAGACTAGTGTATACAGTCGAGACCCCGACGAGGGGCGGTGGCCGGTCTCACAAGCCACTGGTGTCAGATGGTTCACCTAAGATGTATACAGGTGCTCATTGGGTTATGAGTACACCGGACAGGACTCGCCGGGAACCTGCTAGTTGGTCTTATACCAGACGTCAGATAGCAGTTCCCTGGTGACATGTGTACAGGTTAGTTCATCGACCTGAGGATCGTCATTTGTCTCGTGTGGGTTCCCACTGTGCTTTGATTACTACCCTACCACGGCTCAAAGGAGTCGTGCAAACAGGTTTTAGTTGGGTACAGTCCCGAGCCACATGGAGGCAGTGAGCGGATCTTCAGGGGTTCGTCTCTCCCGGTATTGGGGGTGAGGTCGCGCTGTGTCTAGGAGAGCCATTACGCAAAGCCCTCGGCCGAGGCAGGAGATTTACTGGTAGGTATTCCAGTAGTATCTCAGGGCGTTCTGGGCTACACTCCGACACGACTTGTACCGCTTTTGGGGGTCTGACTTTCACCAACCCCCTAGGCCCGCCATGCGATACTCATAGACGAACGGACCGGACTGTACGGATATTGTCACTGACAGGCTCAGTTGGGTGTCGGGGTGAGCTTCCTCATCGACGTCCCTTTTGGTCAATAGCTGGTGGCCCGTCACGTATTGGCTTATACCTCTGACGTGCCAGTGGTTAAATCCACAGCCATAGTATTGACGAGTCTTTAGAGTCCACCACACTTTCAGTTACTCAGCTTTCGGGCGAAACGCTGTAGAGGCCGTATGGAAATATGGCAGGGTCCGATCAGATACGTGCGGTATTGCACGTGTCAGGATCGGACAATTTTGTACTAGTGGCCGTATAGTAATATGGCAGGGTTTGATCTGATACGTGCGGTATTGCACGGATCAGGATCGAACGGATTTTACTAGCCGGCTTTGGCTTAAGCCGGTCCTAGTCTAGTACAGTGTAGATTTTGTCTCATTGCATTTGTATCCGGTCGGAATACAGATGCGGGTGTGTATGCACAGTGTCGGGGTTTTCCTGTAATTTATTACGGGACCAGTTTTCTGGAGTTGCCAGTTTGCATTCCGTTCCGGCCGGTTTTCCTTTGTTCTTTTCCGGCCGGACTTTTCCGATGGAGGGGGTTATTTGCAGTTTTGCAAATTACACTTTGTGGGGGGGTTTCTTGCATAAAGTTTGATTATGATAGATATCATTTCTTTCATCCATGCTTGCTTTTATGGTGAAGTGAAAGGTTATGGAGTGCATAGTGTTTTAAGCATGGTTGATGTTTTGTTGACCTTGGATGTGGTCACCCCTCTCTTGCTCCTACACTCACCTCCCTTCATGTTGATGTTATGATATATTCCTCCACCACTTGATCATTCTCACTTGATGAAAAGAAGAAGAAAAAAGAGAAAGAAAAAAAAGAATAAGAGAGAGCTTCATTCTTGAGAGTTTCTTTCTTGATCTCTTTTTCATACTAGAAAAATGCAAGCACCATTTTTCTAATCCTTGTTTCCTCCATCATCTTCAAATGGCAACAAAAACCCAAGCGAGACAATCTACACTACATTCTACAGCACTTCTTGGGCATGTCGAGTTGCCGGCTTCATGCTCGAGTTGCCTCGGTATTGAGGCGGGAGCCCGTAAAAGACGAAGGCGATGTGGTGCCCTTTCCGGCGAGGAGGCGACGATGTGGAGCAAAGACTTTCCGCGGGAGATCGGGATGATGAAGAGAAGACCGGAGGACTCGGATCACTCGGTATACTTCTCACCCCATCTCTTGTTAGCTAGCGTAGGTTAATGGTAAACGATCCGGGTTTTCTTTGTCCGCGGTAGCGCCGGTTTCCGAGTAAGGAAAAATTTTGATTCCGCAATTTGGCCTCGAGTAAGACGGCCGGGGCGCTCCCGTGGCGCAACATGGTATCAGAGCCACGCCATTAACCTTACCTAGCTTCGTTTAATGTGTTTTACGTTTCCGATCGAACAAAATCCCGAAAACTCGTATTTCAAGCACATCAGTTTTCTGTTAGAATTTTTTGGTGTCTAAAAATTTTTCAGGTTGCAGAAAAATGATGTACTGAAAAATATAAGACCACTGTAGGAAAACGACAAAGCAATTCACTGTTCTGAGCGCGGAAGAGCGGCTAATACCACTTTTCTGCCGCGCTTCCACGGCAAGATGGTGGGCCCACTTTATCATTTTTCTTCAGTTGCTTTCTGGCATAGAAATAGGGCTTTTGGGATATTAATATTGGGCCATTTATTTCTGTGAATGCTACAGTATTGGTTGGGGGCCCACTTGTTAATTGTTTGATCGATCGGATATTTTAAACACATTATTTCACAGTATTTACATTATATCTGCGACCGTGAATGTCACTCGATCGGTAAATCCGGTCTAACTGCTATAGTCCGGTTAGACGGATTTGCGAACGTGACTTTCACGTTGATGTTCTATGTTTATGCTGTGTTGTTGCGGATCGGTCGTGGGGGATAGCCTGGATGCAATGCTAGTGCAGTTTTGTTGTATTATGTACATTTGATATTGCGGGGCGAGCGTCCGACATGTGGACTGCCGTCACTGCCTGTTTGTATTATTCTTTTGGGGCACGACCTGGTTGCGGTCGATGTACCCGGTGTATGTATATTTTACTTTCTGTACTAGGGTTGCCCCGCGGTGGGGTGCACGGATAGCCGGGTTCTGGAGGGCAACGGGCCCGCATCTCAGGGCATTGAGACGGAGGGGCTTCAGTCCAGGATTGGCAGGCTATTCGCCGCACTCGTAGGGGGTACAGGTTGACCCAGGAGGGGTGCCCAAGTTACCGGATTCCGTGAAGTGCTGGGTGGTCCATTCACGGTACTGAAGGGGGCTGCCTCGCTTCAGGTTTTGGCGGGTGACTTGCCGCGCCCGTAGGGGTCTAGGATTTCATTGCACAGGCTATCCACACGACCAGGGGAACGTCGGGTTTCAGCAGCGGCTCTGTGAAACCCGGGGCTTCCAGATATCTGTATTGTTCTGTGATGCTGTACATTTCTGTGATGTTGCATTTTATTCACGCCTTGAGCGAAATACTATATATTGGTATATATATTAGTAGATGTTGTATATGTTTTACATCCGCGCTAGTCCAGTCCCCGCTCTGCCGTTAGTTAGCTAACCTAACGGGTGATGACGGGACCCAGTGGCGAATGCGGATGGCATATACGTACGTCAGTATATTTTCGTTCTTTGTGGTGTGATCATTTGATGGGACTGCATTGATTCGGATCAATGCAAGATAAACAAACCTAATCTGATGTTGTTGGAACACTTTTTCAAAAAGCTGTTATTGCAAGGACGTTCTCTTTTGTTTTGCATAGTGGTATTCATTTGGAATATCCTGCTCCTCAGTCGACGAGGCAAGGGCCGAGATCCCTTCACCGGGAGTGACCCCTTGGACAGAAGTTTGCGTCAGGGCATTAACTTCACTATAGCCGATTACTTTTGCTTTGCATCGTGGTATTCAGCTGGAATATCCTGCACCTCATTCTACGGGAAAAGAGCCGAGATCCCTTCACCGGGAGTGACCTCTTTAGTAAAGGTTTTCGTCACTATATTTTATAAAAGGCTATGCAGTTCCTTCAACGATATCAAGTTCATTACGTTAAAGGTTTTTCGCCAAAAACCATTCGTAGCCCTCCGTCATTTCCTACAGGTATTATTTGGTATTCGTGCTGCGTTTGTTGACCTAGTCAAGACGTAGTGTTCGGTAGCTAAGTGGTACTTGTTTGTTGCATAAGTGGGATTGGTTAGGACAGTCGTGCGGCCTTGTTGACCTAGTCAAGGGCACGTACGGGTGGGTTTAATGCGATCCAGAACAATGACGGGTTGAACTTGACTGGCGGTTTATGGTTTGTTGACCTAGTCAAGGTCATAAACCGCTTGGGGTAAAAATCACATCGGGAGTTTCAAAAGAACTGAAACTTGCCAGGCATGCGCATACCTTCTGGAGTGTTGTGACTTGAGTGGATTCCGTCAAGTTATCATGCGATGATAGTTGGATCCCGATTTCCACTGATGAGTTAGTTTACTCCTCGGGTGATCCCGACTAATTCTTCTTTCAGGTTTGGAGGAGAATTTGAGGTACAGTGGGAGGTTTCCAGATTAGACAAAGTGATAACCATTCTGATCTAGGATAGAGTGCACGCTGAGTGTTTCTTTTCTCTCTCTCTGGCAGCGACCATTGACCCGACCCTGGACTTTGACTCAGTGACCAAGTTGACTGAACCTTCTTAACACTGGCTTTTGGATTGTCAGAGTTGCAGACCTCATTGCCACTCCTGCTTTTACCCTTTTCTCCAGGACACCCCGTATTACTACGAACGTCCACTTCCATTGGACAAAACCATCGTATGGTTATATACGAACTCGAAGGACTTCGAGGATGGTTTCTGGTTCTGGAGAAAACGGATAGGACTATTCAGTTGTCTTTTCTTTTCACCTTCTCTCAGGATGCGAGTACTCCTTGGTTTAGGAGTAGTACACCTATTACGCAAATTGGATAGTCTTCTTCCAAACCATAGGCTGGTGCCGACCGGTAGGGAATGAAGAAAACCAGTTAGCCTAAAACGGTGTACAGAAGGTATTAAGTTCAGACAAAGCAAGGGATTAGTAAGAGGGCAAAGTAAATTGCGACTGATATTCACGACCAAACCAAGTATTTCTTCGCCAATCCTAAATCACCTTTGTATTTCTCCAGGACACTCCGTATCACTACGAAGATCCCATTTTATTGGATACTCCATCGTATGGTTATATACGAACTCGAAAGGAACTAGTTCCAGTTCGGGGATGGATTCTGGTTCAGGAGAAATAGGAATAAAGTACATTCAGTTGTCTTTTATCTTCACCTTCTCTCGCTTTGCGAGTGCTCCTAAGATTAGGACAGCACACCTTTTATGCTTATTGGATAGTCTTCTTCCAAACCATAGGCTGGTGCCGAACGGTAGGGAAGGAAGAAAACCATTTGGCCTAAGGGGGTGTGCAGACGGTAATGACTAAAGACATATAAAGGGATTTGGACAGATGACAAAGAGATATACGGTTACAGTTGTGAATCTGGATAATGGAAGAGGCATTACTAGGAATACCATAATACCCCACAGAAACATTACAATGTTTCAGTTTCACTGTGTACTGTTAAAAGAAAACTGATTTCCCGATTAGACACTTATTCCAGGGTATGTATTTACCAGGTATGATTCTCACATCTGTATGGTTTTACAGATGATGAGTGGGAGTAAGTTATTGGGAATTGGGTGATCATCCTCATTATATCGGGATTCGTTGTAATCGGTGATATTTGAGGAAATCACCTGGGCTGTTTGCCGGTCGGCAAATATTTGGTTTTGAATATCCGCTGTTATGCACCAATTTCAAATTGATATATCTGTACGTCTATTTTCATAGAATGAGATATACCTTTCTGAAATTATGTCTACGACATTTACCTATATCAGTGGATGGTTAGGTAAGGAGCATTAAACAGCGGTTTAATTCTTCTTAACCATAAGTACAGTTTTCAACCTACGACACACAGTGAATGAGTTATCAGACTCAAGGGACTTATACAGAGTATTGTATGTTGTCCAGGGTCCATCAGGACAAAGGGGTTGGTCCTCGTACTACATTCAGTTTACTTATGACTTCTCTAATTTTTAGACAGGTGTTTCGTGGAAACACAGGGTCCGAATTTGGAGAAGTTATAGGTATTTGAATAGAGTAGAGAACCAGGTATAGCAAGTATCGGGATTCTTCAAAGAGATCGAAGATGTAGATACTTGTGTATGGTATTCAGTTGATAGTAATGATAAAGAGATCTTGCTTCTCTTTCAGGTTACTCATAATTGGAAGTATTCCTAAGTTGAGTAACGCTGATCGGCCTTCTTCCATTTAGTTGACATGCGCTGGGGACAGCTGCATGATTTGAATCTGGTTCAATTAAATCAGTGCCTCTGTTTCTATATTGGATATAGAACAGTTCATATCTTAACGATGTTAAGGTACGGGGAGTTGTCCGGTTTATGATTAAAACCAGACACTGGACAACTCAAGGCACGTTTCTGTAATGGCTGTTTGTGGGTTGACCCAGGCTATGACGCGGGTTGATTTTCTACCATCTGGATGAACAATAGCGATATTGTTCTAGACTCGCCACAGTTTTATTAAAAATGGATTTTTTCAGAAAACAGTAGTGGGAGTATGGTAGAACTGGAAGTGATTCCAGAACCACAAACGATTACTGAAGATTTGATAAGGAACCTAAAGATTCAATGTGGATTGACATTCCATTGGCCACTCCGCAGATAAGGTGGGTAACTTCAGGCACCCGAGAGGTACTCCGGTAGCCTCAAGGACGGTGACAGGGAAGTTCTTGTTTACCCACACTTGCCATTGTTGTTGTTCCAGGCTGCGAGACCCGACAGGAGGATGAGTATAGCGTCGTTCTAAACTAGCTTTAGAAGTGCACGTCTATATGACTCTGGCAGAGGGTTGTCGTAGTCAGTGGGAGCAGCGGAAGCATTGGTGGACTTCATGCTTATGTCTATTTATAGACTAAAGCAGATATAGCGGAGTTAGATCATCTGTTTCTGATGTGACAGTCATGGGTTTGACGTCATCAGAATAGGGGATGGATCTGTTGAGAAGGCAGTAGGAAGTGGTATTCCTATACTACGATCGGTTATACTTTGGTCGTCACACAGTATTTTCTCCACGTGGGACTTGGACATTATATCAGACACACTGGTTACTGGATCTATGGTTTTAGCTCTAGATTTGGGTGGTTTCCCAATCAGGGTACTTGACAGCATTCTAAGAGTATTTAGGATGGTCGACTCCTGGCACGGTAGTGTACCTGCAGGTAATGGAGTCACCCTCTCCAAAGGTGTCATACAGACTAAAGGGGAGAGGGACGTGCATGATTGGCAGATCGCTTGCTTAGGCAATTGAGTCAATCATGAGATGTCAAGTACCACACCAGATGTTGTTCTTGCACTAGATGCAATAAGTTGACATTAATCCAATCCTGGAGAAACGGTCGGAAGCAGTTTTAGAACATAAGTAGATGTTCTAGGGATATGATAACGACAGCCTTATTCAGGAGACAGTTATCATTCCAGGCTTCCAGGGTGACTTGGACGACAAGGAGGTTGTCAGAGTTTTAGTTCTCCCTCTGACGAGGGACAGTATTTTGGACAGATGGTCCAAGGCAATACTGAGGGTGGCATGGCGCAGGAGACTGATTAAGTTCAGTTGATGATACAGTCTAAGAAGTTTGGATTTGGTGTTCATTTATGAACTAGGTCCCATCAGACATCCAGACATTCTAAGACAGGTATTGCTCATTTCGGGAGATGGCTTTCTCCGCGAACTTGAGATATAGAGAGACATAGAAAGAAACTTCATAGCGGATCCACTCACTGAGGCTATTCCTCGAACGCAATAGTTTTGCAAACGGGTTTTGTGAGACTGACTAGTAGAGGAGTTGGGTGTTCGGTATCACACGGGCTGTGAGTATGCGACATCGCAATAATTAGCCTTGAGTGCAAGTGGGAGATTGTTGGAGATAGTGCCCTCAGAGTCAATTATTGGATCACAGGCACGTGATTGCAATGATTGAGGGAGGACCTATCCCGGTAGGATAGTCTTGCTCGAGATGATAGTATGCTATCTGGTTTATCTTTATCATCGTGTACTGCTTTAGGTGACCTGACATGTCGCTATTGCACGTTGATAGAGCCCCTGGGATTCTTGCTTGACGACCAGCAGTATGATGGCGATCATATACGTGGGAGCTGGGGTCTATAAGCACATCCTTAAAAGGTCCCTAGTCGTAGGAGTTTCGAGACAGGGTATCGATACTCCATTAGTAGACTAGTGTATACAGTCGAGACCCCGACGAGGGGCGGTGGCCGGTCTCACAAGCCACTGGTGTCAGATGGTTCACCTAAGATGTATACAGGTGCTCATTGGGTTATGAGTACACCGGACAGGACTCACCGGGAACCTGCTAGTTGGTCTTATACCAGACGTCAGATAGCAGTTCCCTGGTGACATGTGTACAGGTTAGTTCATCGACCTGAGGATCGTCATTTGTCTCGTGTGGGTTCCCACTGTGCTTTGATTACTACCCTACCACGGCTCAAAGAAGTCGTGCAAACAGGTTTTAGTTGGGTACAGTCCCGAGCCACATGGAGGCAGTGAGCGGATCTTCAGGGGTTCGTCTCTCCCGGTATTGGGGGTGAGGTCGCGCTGTGTCTAGGAGAGCCATTACGCAAAGCCCTCGGCCGAGGCAGGAGATTTACTGGTAGGTATTCCAGTAGTATCTCAGGGCGTTCTGGGCTACACTCCGACACGACTTGTACCGCTTTTGGGGGTCTGACTTTCACCAACCCCCTAGGCCCGCCATGCGATACTCATAGACGAACGGACCGGACTGTACGGATATTGTCACTGACAGGCTCAGTTGGGTGTCGGGGTGAGCTTCCTCATCGACGTCCCTTTTGGTCAATAGCTGGTGGCCCGTCACGTATTGGCTTATACCTCTGACGTGCCAGTGGTTAAATCCACAGCCATAGTATTGACGAGTCTTTAGAGTCCACCACACTTTCAGTTACTCAGCTTTCGGGCGAAACGCTGTAGAGGCCGTATGGAAATATGGCAGGGTCCGATCAGATACGTGCGGTATTGCACGTGTCAGGATCGGACAATTTTGTACTAGTGGCCGTATAGTAATATGGCAGGGTTTGATCTGATACGTGCGGTATTGCACGGATCAGGATCGAACGGATTTTACTAGCCGGCTTTGGCTTAAGCCGGTCCTAGTCTAGTACAGTGTAGATTTTGTCTCATTGCATTTGTATCCGGTCGGAATACAGATGCGGGTGTGTATGCACAGTGTCGGGGTTTTCCTGTAATTTATTACGGGACCAGTTTTCTGGAGTTGCCAGTTTGCATTCCGTTCCGGCCGGTTTTCCTTTGTTCTTTTCCGGCCGGACTTTTCCGATGGAGGGGGTTATTTGCAGTTTTGCAAATTACACTTTGTGGGGGGGTTTCTTGCATAAAGTTTGATTATGATAGATATCATTTCTTTCATCCATGCTTGCTTTTATGGTGAAGTGAAAGGTTATGGAGTGCATAGTGTTTTAAGCATGGTTGATGTTTTGTTGACCTTGGATGTGGTCACCCCTCTCTTGCTCCTACACTCACCTCCCTTCATGTTGATGTTATGATATATTCCTCCACCACTTGATCATTCTCACTTGATGAAAAGAAGAAGAAAAAAGAGAAAGAAAAAAAAGAATAAGAGAGAGCTTCATTCTTGAGAGTTTCTTTCTTGATCTCTTTTTCATACTAGAAAAATGCAAGCACCATTTTTCTAATCCTTGTTTCCTCCATCATCTTCAAATGGCAACAAAAACCCAAGCGAGACAATCTACACTACATTCTACAGCACTTCTTGGGCATGTCGAGTTGCCGGCTTCATGCTCGAGTTGCCTCGGTATTGAGGCGGGAGCCCGTAAAAGACGAAGGCGATGTGGTGCCCTTTCCGGCGAGGAGGCGACGATGTGGAGCAAAGACTTTCCGCGGGAGATCGGGATGATGAAGAGAAGACCGGAGGACTCGGATCACTCGGTATACTTCTCACCCCATCTCTTGTTAGCTAGCGTAGGTTAATGGTAAACGATCCGGGTTTTCTTTGTCCGCGGTAGCGCCGGTTTCCGAGTAAGGAAAAATTTTGATTCCGCAATTTGGCCTCGAGTAAGACGGCCGGGGCGCTCCCGTGGCGCAACATGACCATCTGTGCAGCAGGTACGATCGTGGTCTGTGCGGTGGAAGGAACGTCCTCGGATCTCTGTGCACGGCTGGACTCAACTAAAGATCCCATCATCTGCCGCAACTCTTGCATGCCGGCCTCTAATCTGGGAATACGGTCAGGATAAGGCGGATCAGTAGGACCCTGAGGGGTAGGCGTATCCTCCCGCTCGATCCCCGCCTCAGACGGGCCCGCCCGAATCTCATCCCTAGCGGCATCCCACTGAGCTCTCGTAGTCTTTGGCGGCATCGAAGCTGGAATAAGAAACAGGACTGATAAGGACATTGCAATTGAATCAAGGAATGCAAGGAATCAAGAAAGGAAATACAAGCAATTATGTCCTAAGGTTACTTAGGCGGAGTACCGTATCGTAAGTATGCCGCGGATCATACCCACGCTACGCCACTCTGCTTAAGTCACCTACTCCATCTACCAAGGTCGTCCTACACTCAGAAAGGTAAAACCTACGCTCTGATACCAACTTTGTCACGACCCGAAAGTACGGAACGTGACTGGCACTTAGATTACGAGACGTCTAAAGGCGTACCGTAACCTAAGTCAGCCAAAGCCCAGAAATCTAACCCAAAATCAAAAGAGAGTGAAGGAAAACCTTAAATGAAAACGGTTTTTAAATCCCTTTTTAAAAACATCAAAAATTCCCGAAAATTTCGGCAGAATCTCCCCTGTATTTTCTATCCCCCAAAATGGGTACAACAAGATAATAAACCTGTAATTATAAAAATGGCATCCCCAAGCGGGAGCTAGCTCTTCGCCCAAGGCGGATCACAACCACATGCAATATAATAGTAATATCAAGAAAAAGAGCATAAAAGAGATGCAAATACCAGAAAACACACGTCGGCTCAAGTGAGCTCGACCCAAAAGAAACCACAAATATACAAATCTCTCAGTCTCATCACTAGGTCGCATATACAATACAAGTGGTAGATGGAGAATACTAGATACAATGATAAAGCAAAAAGAAATAAAGTATACTCGCAACCCACCTACGGGCGATGTCGCGAGTCTGAGCAAAAGGAACTGATGACAAGATAGCCCGCCGCTACAAGACTGACGGGTCCGACCTGCAAGACACTGTGGCACAACGGGGGTGAGTTGCCAGCTCGTGAGTAGAATATAACATCTAACAAGGCAATCGTAAGAATGCACGCAATGCACCACAACATGCATGTCCATATGTGCTATAATATCTCTAGTATGCATGCACAGGTATGCAATGTCATTATTAAGTCTTTAAGTGTTTTAACTGCTAAGGTTATTGAATTCTTATCTTTAGAACATGAATATCTGTATAATAGCTAAATATCATCAAGAAATCATCTGAAAACCCGTGTCAAGCATCGACACCAAAAAGGAATCATATCTGCCTCAATATCGGGCTCCGTCAGTCCGGATCGGCCCATATCATAAATCTCACGACAACGGTCGGTATCCTCCGGATATCCGCCGTGCCAGACATCACCGGTAGGTAGTCTTCCCCTGCCTGGCTCATCATCTACAACTCGATCTTCTTGCCCCGGGGTACCATACCGGGCCCACCATGTACCCGAGACGGTTCATCCACTCCTCGAATCGGGTCTCGAAATCCAACAGAAAACATGAAAACTCATGGTGGACGACACATACATCATGAGAAAACCGCAACTTTGTTTTAAAAATGATAAATATAAGCTTTTGTTAAATTCTTGCGGTTTTCCCCAAAAATCCAGAAATCGCAGCAAAACTGAAATCCTCAAGAAAATCATAATGTCCACATGTTATATATATGATAAATGTCTATGATATCAATGTGTATGATGTGAATTTTGGCTAGAGTTCTATGTAAATATGATGATGATGCGAGATATGTGCATGCGATGCAGTTTCATATATCAAGTATGAATCCAGGTGACGATATTAAGATAAACAGGTTCTATTATGCACGTGGCATGGCAATTACCAAAGACGTGAGTGTCACATGAATAGTGCGCGTGCTACAGATGCCAATGGTAATGGTGTTCGTGTCCTACAAAGTGATATCGCATATATGAAGGTGAATGTCCATGCAATCTAGCATACGGTTAGCTGTGAGGGTATGCAATGTACATAAAGGGGTAAGCTGTCTAACAATATAAATCTTGCATAAAGTAGGGTAATCCTAACTAGGGGGGCGCCTCGCGCCATCCAGACGATTCCCCCATAGATGAATATATCTACTCACCTGAAATCCCCGCTAATCTGATCCGGCCACCGCTTTGCCTTTTCGCGCCGTATCCGAAGTTTCTCCGACCGATCCTATATTTGCACAATATCAAGCATAAGATTACAAAACCTAACACAATGCAAGTCACAACATACAATTATCCACGCTCTCAAATTAATCGTAGCATGCACTCAGTGCGCGGAAAAACGCACGAAAATCGCAATCCTTTCACTAAAATCGTCATTTCGGGGAAATCGACAAAACTACAACCCGACTAGACGAAACCCCACGTTCGCGCATTCTAATAATCCTATACGAAGCTAATAATATTGCTAACCTAACGCAAATTGACCGCATTCTATTTTCTACAAAAATCTAGTAAGCGAATTTCTAGCCGATTTGATACAAACATCGAAATTTGTCGATTTAGCAAGCATATAATTTCACCATTAACCATTCTAATCAATTAGATAACCATCCCTAACATAATCCAACCATTATGCTACAAACCCTAATTTTTAAAAATCAAAACCTTCTCTTGATTTTTCATGAACAAAGATTTACACTAAATTAATACTTAAAAATTAGATTTTAGCACAAATAAACTACAAGTTAGCAAACTAGTTTAGAATTTTCACCTCTCAAGCTTGAACCCTAGCTTGATCAAGTCACCAAGAAGCCTCCTTTCATCATGTTTTTGAACAAATTTGGGTTGAAGAGAGAAGGGATTAGGGTTTTGCTTTGAATGGAGATGGAAAAATATGAATTTTTATTGATTTTTAGCAAGAAAAAGAAGCAAGAATGAAGTGGGAAGTGGGGAAATTCTGCAGGTGAGGGGTCGACTGCAGCAAGAGGAGGAGGTGGGGAAATTTTGGGGTAGTTTCTAGCTAATTACAACATCATATGATATCATATCATGCTTTCATATCAACCTTTTTCCAAAAAAACCCCTTTTTAAGCCATTTTTTTCATAATTTTCCCACCAAAAATCTAAAAGTTTGCAAGACATGATATAATTTTATTAACACCATATTTTAGCTTATAAAGACCCCTAATTAAGAAATTTACCTAATTAAATTTGTATTTATCCCTAATTAAATGTATTTAAAAAGGCTTAAAATAATAAAAAAATAATTAATTACGAATTTTTTTTATTTAACTAGATAATTATAAGTGACATTTTAGTGACAAAATTATAGTAATATCTTATCTAAATTTTGTATAATTAGGTCTACAATGAAAAATATCAATTTTGACTTTTTACGGAAAAAGCCGAAAAATTTGCCGATTACCGAAAAACTGCCTAAACGATTTTCGAAGGGTTACATTTTTGAATTGTTAAATGGGGTATGGTGCTTTGACTTTGGGGGAGTTTGACTAGAGACTTTTTCCCACACCCACACCACTCCCTTCTCCCTCATTTCTGTCCAGAAAATCAGCAGCTCCCCCCCTTCATTTTCCTCTCTATTTTGTTCACAAATTCATCTCAAAAACCATCAAAAATCAACAATCCTTTACAATTTCAAAGCAAAACCTTATTCCCTCTCTTCTCAAACCCAAATTGGCTCAAATCTTGGAGAAAGATGGCATCTTGGGAGGCTTTAGCAACATAGGGTTTGAACTTTTGAGGTATAACTTCTAATCAAATGGTTACATTGTAGTTAAAGTATGCTAATTAGAACTTTGAAAATTGTTTTAGTGTTAATTTTAGTGTTAATTGCATACTAGTTTTTTTAAAGTTTGTGGTTTGAAATTAATTTAGGGTTTAGATCACCATTAAGAGATTAATTAAGCTATTTTGTTATCTAGTTATTTTGTTAGCTTAATCTAAGTGGTTAAATTGCTAATTGGGCTAAAATCTAGTGTTAATTTAGTGTTAGATTCTAATCTAGTTTTTAAAGGTTTATGGTTAGAGTTAAACTAGGGTTTTTAGGAACCATTATTTAGTTAATTAAAGCTAATTAGATATCTAGTTAATTACTAAACCAATCTTTAAGGTTACTTTGCTTAAGTGGCTTCATATTATGCTAATCTATGTTAAGCTTGTGTGAAATTTTCATTAAGATTGCTAATTACCAAATTCAAGAAGAGGTTTGTGTATGGAATGTGGGTTTTGTAGCATGGTAAATAAGTTAAAATTTGTGTTTTTGGTGGCTAACTAGTTGTGTGGATTGGATGGTTGTGTTGGACCGTGATAACTTTGTCGCTATTGTCGATGTTTGCACCTAATTGCTATTCTAGCTTACTAGTTTTTACTAAAATGTTGTGATGAATTAATTGCGATGTCTTGATGACATTTTTAGCGTATCCTATGACATTTAGGATGCGTGTGTGCGGATTTTTGAGTGGTCGGGTTTTAGTTTTGCCGGGCGACCAAATCGGCGATTTTTAGCAGTTTTTGCGATTTTCGCGTATGTTCCGCGCACCTTGTGCACGTTGTACCTAGCTAGTGAACATTAGTATTTTCGTTTGGGTTTTGCGTCAGTCTTGATAGGTAACCTTATGTTTGGTATTGATGTAAATTCCAGGTTCGGTCGCGGAGACGTCAGACGCAGCACGAAAGGGGAAAGCGGTGATTGGACACAGCTAGCTAGGGATTCCGGTGAGTAGATGTAACATCTACGGGGGACTATCGTTGGATGGCGCAAGCCGCCCGATAGTTTTAGTAACTTAAAAGATTCCTAGTAATGTTAGTAATTAGGGGTGGAATACTTGTATGATTATTTGCTACATTCATGCCCTATATTGACATACCTATACGAAACCATTTTATAGGACACCTGCACCATTGCCAGGGTTTTTATATGCAGCACGAGCACTATTCATTCTTACACACAAACCCTGGTAATTGCCATGCCACCACACTAGATAACCTTTAAATTGAAACCTTTTACTAATTGATACTTAAACTTGTGCTATTGCCTTTAATTCCTTAAAATGAAATCGTAGGATTGCTATTCATGTGCATGTACTTCGTCATGTTATTTGTTCATGCCTAATCTATTAATCACACATCGCAACTTGATTATTGATACCATATGCATTCATTATCATTGACATATGCACTTATGAGGATTTTTTGAGATTTTATGATATTTCTGAATTTCGGGGAAAAACCGCAAAATTTCTAAACTTATTATATTTTTAAAATATGTAAATTGCGGTTTTCTAGTGATGTAAGTGTCGTCCACCATGAGTTTGCTGTGGTTTTCGAGACCCGTTTCGAGGAGTTGGATGAACCGTCTCGGGTACATGGTGGGCCCGGTAGGGTACCCCGGGGCAAGAAGCTCGTGGTGCTGACGATGAGCCTGGCAGGGGACGGATTACCTACCGGTGACTTCATTGGGCACGGCGGATATCCAGAGGATACCGACCGGGGCCGCGAGAGGATGAGATATTGATATTGAGATGGGTCAGCCGGATGGCTGAGGCCAGAGACACTATGACATGGATTTATGAGATTTGAGACAGCTTTTAGGTGTCGTTGCTGGACACCGGTTCTCGTCGATTCTTTGAGTATTATGCTGGCATTCTAAAAGAGTTTCAAAAACAAAAAGAGATAAAATGTTTCTTATATATACCTATTGAGACCTCAGATATTCATGTTGCATACATATTAGTACACTGATGTTGTATACACACCTGCTAGTGCATCCAGTCATACCTGTATTTTAGATGCTAGGATGCTTGTGTGCATGCATACGATAGCCTTTGTAGATGTTATTTATTACTCACGAGTTGGCAACTCACCCCCGTTGTGCCACAGCCTTTTGCAGGTCCGCTCCGTCAGTACACTAGCGGCGGGCGCACTTGTTCTTTTGCCTCCTTTGCCTGGACTCGAGGTTTTGCTCTTAGGTGGGTTATATCATTATTTTTGTACCACCTTGTATATTCTTTGTATCTAGTGCACTCCATCTACTGTATCTACCAGTATTATTGTATATTGACCTAGAGATGAGACTGTGAGGTTTGTGGACTTTTATGCTGTATTTTGGGGTCGAGCTCACTTGAGTCGACATGCTGTTTTTCTTATGCTTCATTATGATTATTTCGCATGTTGTTGCTTTATTTTGCGTGGGATTTGTGACCGCCTTGTGGCGAAGAGCTAGCTCCCGCTTGGGGATGCCTTATTTGTTGGATTCATATATATTTTTGTTGTACCCATTTTGGGGGCCAGTATTTATAAAGGAGACTCTGCCGAAATTTTCGGAAAAATTGATATTGTTTTCAAAAAGGGTTTTATATGACTTATTGATAAACTTGTTTCCAATTGATTGGGTTCTCTTCACTCTTTTGCTTATTTGGTTTGGTTTTCTGGGCTTTGGCTTACTTATTTTACGGACGTCTTTAGACGTTTCGTAAACTTAAGTGCCAGTCACGTTCCGTACCCTGCGGGTCGTGACAAACAGCTCATGCTCCTCTCGACTCTTGGAGTACACCAGAATGTCGTCAATGAATACAATAATAAACTGGTCAAAAAACGGCCTGAAGATGCGGTTCATAAAATCCATGAACGATGTTGGGGCATTGGTGAGCCCGAACGACATCACTAAGAACTCGTAATGCCCGTAGCGCGTACGAAAAGCCGTCTTCGGAATGTCATCATTCCGGACCCGCAACCGATGATAGCTCGACCGCAATTCAATCTTCGAAAAATCTCCCGCACCCTGGACCTGATCAAACAAATCGTCAATGCGAGGTAAATGATACCTATTTCGCACCGTAACCCGGTTTAATTGACGATAATCAACGCACAATCTCATATTGCCCTCCTTCTTCTTAACGAACAGGACAGGAGCTCCCCAAGTCGACACACTCGGATGAATAAGTCCCTTGCGATGCAAATCTTGCAACTGATCTTTAAGCTCTTTAAGCTCCGCCGGGTCCATCCGATAAGGCGTTATAGAAATAGGCCCCATACCGGGGATCAAGTCGATGCAGAACTCGATATCGCGCTCTGGCAGCAATCCAGGTAACACATAAGGAAATACATCGGGAAACTCTCTCACAATCGGAACCTGGTCTAACGGGACCTCTGCAGCTCCAGCATCACGAATATATACTAAGATTACCCGACATCCTTTCCTCAAGAGCCGACTAGCGCAAAGGGCAGAAATCAAACTTGGAAGGGTGGCACTACGGTCTCCCTGAACAACAAGAAGTAGTTCACCCAAAAAACTAAATCTGATCGCCTTCTCGCGGCAGTCCATGGACGCATAACAAGTGGCTAACCAGTCCATGCCAAGAAGAACGTCGAAGTCTAACATGTCGAGAAGGATCAAATCAACAGAAGAATATCTATCCCCAATACGAACGGAACACAATCGAAACACATGTCGAGCGATAAAAGACTCTCCTACAGGAGTAATCACAACTAGCGGCTAATCCAACAAAGACGACACTCGGCCCAACCTTGGTACGAAGTGTGCGGATACATAAGAGTGCGTAGTCCTGGGTCGAAAAATATGCGCGCGTCGAAAGAACACACTGATAGAGTACCCATCACAACTGCATTCGATGCCAGTCAAAGCAAAAACTTGGGCATGTCCTCTACCGGTACATGGCTGTCCTCTACCTCTGCTACCTAGTCCTCTCTGAACAGGACCGCTACGACCACGGCCTCTCGGAGCGTCGGTCTGGCATGGAGCAACAACGGGCATTGGAGGTAAAGCTCTCGGAGGAGGGTGTGAAGGTGGTAAAGCAACATGTGGAATTGCTGCCTCTCTCTGGCGCGTCACGGTACAATATCTGACACGGTGATGCGGACTCCTACATCGAAAACATCCTGGCGACGGCCGCTGACCGGGTAAGTAAGAGCTGAATAACTGGCCCCGTATCATGCCTCAGCCACTACCACGGCCTAGAAAGAAACCTCTGCGGCCTCTTCCTGCTATATCTCAACCAAACTGCACGGTAGCTGATACACCTGTACGAATCCGCTTCAGTCCCCGAACAGTCGTAGTCTCAGTAATACGCTCTTTCACTAATATGGCTGCGTCCATCACTGCTGCATAGGTGTCAAAATGCTGGCCACCGATAGAAAGAAACAGTTATGTGTCAAGGCCTCGTACGAATCTTTTTATGCGCTTCTCTTCGGTGTCCACCAAATAAGGAGCATATCTGGACAATTGAGTGAACTGGATATCATACTCGGCTATGGTCATACTAGGAGTCTTGTGCAAAGAATCAAAACTACAAGCTCGAGCATCCCTGACGCTCTGCGGAAGGAAACAAGCGAGAAACACCGTCGTGAACTCATCCCAGGTCATAGGAGGAAGACCTGTAGCTCAGCCTCTCTCAACGGACTCACAGCAAATCTGGGCAAGACCCTCCAGACGAAAGCTAGCAAGCTCGACCGATCTCACATCGGAACATCTTAGGAAACGACAAATCCTGGCCATCCTGTTGAGGAATGTCTGTGGATCCTCTGCTGCGTTTGTGCCAGTGAAAACCGGAGGCTTCAGCCTCATAAACTCCTGTAGTGATACTGCAATAGTCTCGGTAGCGACATGAACAGTTGTTTGGGTAGTAGGTACTATCACAGTCCCCATAGTAGGAGGAACATCATCAGATCTTTGTGCTCAGCTGACCTCGTCTAAAGATCCAACCATCTGGCGCAAATCCTGAATACTCGCCTCCATCCTAGCAATCCGGCTTGGAGAAGGGGGATCAATCCATCGCTGAGGGTTATGCATACCGCCCTAGTCGGTCCTCATCTTAGACGAGCCCGCCTTAACCTCATCTATGGCGGCAGCCCTCTGGGCCCTAGTAGTCTTCGGCGGCATAGTGGCTGGAACAAGAAACATGATTCGATAAGAACATAGCAAATCGGAACAAAAAGATACATGGAGTATCGTATCGTGAGTATGCCGCGAAACATACACACGCTACGTCACTCTGCTTAAGTTACATACTCCATCATACCAAGGGTCATCCTACACTCAGAAAGGTAAAACCTAATGCTCTGATACCAACTTAGTCACGACCCGAAGGTGGAACGTGACTGGCACTTAAATCACGCAACGTCTAAAGGCGTAACGTAATTCAAGTAAGCCAAAATCCCAGAAATCTAAACCGTGAAATAAATTATGGTGATAAAGTACTTGTTTAAAAATGTTAATCTACACATGCAAGAGCTGTATCAAAAATCTTTTGAAGACTCAAGTATTATGAAAATTTCGGCAGCATTTCCTTTGTAAAAACTGATCCTAAAACCGATACATAACATGAACATATATAATCAATCATAATAGGCATCCCCAAGTGGGAGTTAGCTCTTCGCCGAATTGGCGGAACACAAACACAGGCAAGAATATATCATAATAGTGGGAAAACAATAAAGAAATTACAAATAGAAAACATTGCCCACAAGAAAACATAAATGTCGACACACACGAGCCCGACACCAGATATCAATATAATACAAGTCTCACAGTCTCGCCTCTAGGTCAAATATACAAGTGGTAGATGGAGTGTACTAGATACAAAAGTAAATATACATGGTGGAAAACTAAAGAATATCCTCACAACCCACCTACAAGTATCACGCCCAAAAGTCGAAGCAAAAGAAAATAGCAGAAGTAGTAACAACGCGCCCGCAACGACTATGCTGACGGGTCGGTCCTGCAAGACACTATGGCACAACTGGGGTGAGTTGCTAGCTCGTGAGTAGTAGGTAACATCATATGAGACAATTCCAAGCATGCACGTAAATGCGTCAGATCCTAAGTATGAACTGTTTATCTCAGAAAACTGCATTTTGATACCGCTCATTCATTATCTATTTTTTTGATATATCGGTACTATTAATCAGTGTCTGCTCAGTAATTACAGATTACACGTATTCGTGATAAAATACAGGAAACGCACTCAATATCACGGATATAGCATTTGGGACCCGACACTGCAATCAGAACAGAGAACCAACCGATATTCAAAGAGCTCTTTTGCAATAAACATATGTGCACACAATTTTGGTCCAACACAACACAAGTGTGCACATAGCTCTTTGATGACTTGGACCATGGTGGGGCTGCCCATGGCACTAATGGGCACATGTGAGTTGATGTGTGTTAAATGCAAAAAGGTGTGATATGAAATAAAGCATCAGATTTCCTTCTAATTCTACTGAGTGCAAACCAGGGTTATTTAGAGAAATCAAACAACACCAGAAGAATAGTGGAGAGCACACAAGACTACCATGCCAAGACTGTTAGTGTATATGCCCTGGGGCCATTATTGTATCATACTAGTTTGTATATTACTTAATGGAAGCTTGGGATATTCACATGTATATAACAGTCTTGCTAAACATGGTAGCATGCTACTTTGTTTTTTTCTATCTTAATATGTGAGTATACGTATTGATAGAGCTCTTAGGATCTTGCTTGACTACCAGCATTGTGATGGCAGTCATACTAGTGGGGGCTGGGTGGTCTACAAGCACATCCTTATTCGGGTCCCTAGTCGTAGGATTATCGAGACAGGGCATCGATACTCCGGAGTAGACTAGTGTGTACGCTTCTCATCCCAGTTGGGGAGATGGTCTGTCCCACAGCCGTCAGTACGTCGTACTAGAGATAGTATGCAGGTGCTCGTTAGATTACGGGTACACCGGACAGGACTCATGGGGAACTGTTAGTTGGTATTATACCCATCGTCAGTTATCAGTTCCCAGGTGACATGAGTACAGCATAGTCCACAGACTTGACACTGCTACTTCGCCTCGAGTGTGTCCCGCTATTCTTAGGTTGCTACCCTACCACGGCTCAATGGAGTCGTGCAAACAGGTAGCAGTTGGGTGCAGTCCCGAGTACTTGGAGGCAGTGGTGGTTAGACAGGATTCGTCTCTCCCGGTATTGGGAGTTGATATCGCGCTGTGTCAGAGAGCCATTACGCAAAGTCCCCGGCCAGGGCAAGAGAGATTTACTGGTAGGTTCCAGTTGTTTTCTCAGGGTGTAATGGGCTACGCTCCGACACGACTTATACCGCTATTAGGGGACTCACGCTTGCCGCCCCGTAGGCCTGATATGCGATAGTTTTAGACGAACAGACCGGACTGTACGGAGATTGTCACATCAGACTCGGTAGGAGTTCGGATGGGTTTTCTCATCGGCCTTCTTATCGACATCTACCTGGGGACCGTTACGTACAGCTAGTGCCGCTTGCGGTCTGTAGTTAAACCCACTGCCAGCATAGTAGTTGAGTCTCTAGAGTCCCACACAGAGAGTTTCCCTTCTCCAGGCGAAACGATATAGAGGTCGTATGGTTTTACGACAAGGGTTCGGACGCATACGTGTGTTTACGCACGTACGACATCCAGACAGTTTTTACTAGCCGGCTTTGGTTTAAGCCAGTTTCTAGTATCCGGTTATTGGATTTATACAGTGTAAAGTTTTTCCGTGTTTTCACGGATAGGAGAGGCGTTCTCGTAATTACGCGAGAAGCTTCTAGAAGATGGTGACTTGAGGGTTAAGGTGGCGTATGCATTAAATGAGATTAGTGATTCATTTGTGTGATTCATCCATGTCATTAATGCATCATAAATGCTTAATGACTCATGGAGATGAATCACCCATTTGTATTTATGAATCATGGTTGTAAATCCTTTATTTTCTTTTATTGGATAAATAATAATGCTTGATATATATTATGATAGATCATTATCTCATCTCATTCTCTTGCTCACTTTCTCTCTCCTCAAGCTCTCCCTCTTCAAACCCTAATCCTCCCCTCTCATGTGTTGAGACCAAGGATTAGAATAGACTACTTAATCCTTAACCATTCTCTATATCACCTAGGTTACTTAGATTAACGATTTAAGAAACCTAGTTACCTCAAGTTAGAGGTGAAGCTTGAAGTAAAGCTCTCGGGTGGATCATCTACTACATAGAGAAGGCCGGAGAGGACGTGGAGAATCGAAAGACGAAGGACACGGTTCTTTAGGTATAATCACTTATCATAGTAGTTAACTCTTCTATGGTTTCTTGTTAGTTATAGTTTAGCAAAGATTCTCGGTTAGTCGATGTTTACGCTTAAAACAAGATCGTTTTTTCATTATTTTGCCTCCCCGCAAGTCGTGGGGTGTTGTACATCAACTTACAGTGGTATCAAAGCCTCGCTAAACAATAATTAACTCATTAGCAAAGTCGTATGAATTTCGAACGCAAAACGAACCAGAAAACGACATCGATATCACAAGTTTCTGTCGAATTTAAAACAGGCTCTAAAAATTTTTCAGGTTGCTGCACTATAACCTACAGAGAATTGTAAGAACACTGGTGAAAAATGGGTTCCTGAATCGGCCATACAGCCGTGGAACCGCGGCCGATCCCACAGATCCGCCGCGGTTCTGCGGCCGAGTTGGGGCCGATTCAACCCAGTTTCCACCAGTAACTCTTCTGTGATATTTTTGCATTTTCTGGAATGTTTATTTTCTGCTCAAGTCTCAGGTGCACAGAGAAGTTTTGGGAGTAGAATCTGATATGTTTGCTCGATCGAAATTATACGAAGTTTGCTAATTTGATTATATCTGTGTTTGTTTAATGTGTTCGTAAACCTCCCCTAACTGCTAGTACGCCGGTTGGCAGGGGGTTGCACTTTTCTGTAATGGTTTTTATGGTTTATGGTTGTGAATTGTATTGGACTGTTGTGATGATTAGCCGGGGTTTGAGATGGGTTGTTATATTCATTCATTCGATGTAATTGTAATATGTTGTAATATTATTTTGCGGGGCGCATCCAGGTTGCGGTTGTAGCCACCGTTGTATTATTTCATTTTACTGTTTTTTTTGCTCCTAGGATAGACCCAAGGTGGGGTGCACAAACTACCGGGTACTTTGAAGTGTTTAGTGGCCTACTCACTTTGTTGAGGGAGACCGCTTCACTTCGGATACTTGGCGGGTAGTTTGCCGTACCCGTAGGAGTCTAGGGTGGGGTAATGGCTATTCATCACAACTATGTAATCCGTCTTTTGTTGCAGGCTCTAAACAAACGCGGAATGCTTGCAAATCCGATAAAGTTCATATGAGATCTGGAATGCCTATTATTGCGTCTTACGAATGTACAATATCTATATATGATAGCTATTTAGACGTCACTTATGTTTTACACCTACACTAGCCCAGCCCTCGCTCTGCCGTTAGTTAAGTAACCTAACGGGTGATGACGGGACCCAGTGGCGAATGCGGATGGCATAAGAGGACGTTGTATTTTCGTTGTTTTCTGCAATGATAGGTTAATGATGGGACACATTATTTATAATGCAAAGAAAATAAACCAAAAAGTTGAATCGTTGGAAAAATTCAAAAGAAACCACTCGGTTATTTTAAACAGTTGATATTTTTAATTGCGGAGCTTTAACCACTCCTTTTAAAAAGCTATCAGGTTCCTTCGGTCATATCAAGTTCACTATGTTCACGGTTTCGCCAAAACCATTCGTAGCCCTCCGTCATTTCATTTGGGTATTCAGTAGTATTCAAGCTATGCATTTTGGCCAAAGTCAAGGCATAGTGTTTGGTAGCTGCTGGGTATTCATTTGTTGCATAGATAGATGAGTTAGTTTGGGATAGTCGTGTTATCATTTGACCAATACGGATGGGTTCAAATTGACAAGATAATGACGGGTAGAGCTTGACATGTCACTTATGACATTTTGACCAAAGCCAAGGTCATAAGAGCATGGGGCAAAAACTTATATCGGGTATTTCTAAAGAAACTGAAATTTGCAAAGAGATGCATCCCATTTAGAGTTTGATGAATGTTGGTAGGATTCCTTCAACATTATCATACGATGACATTTGGATCCCGATCCTACTGTGAGTATAAGCTACTCAGCAGGATATTCGTCACTTAACGATCAATGCTATAAACCAAGTAGGTGTCAAGAAAGGTGTCAGCGGGGTTACGCCCCCAAAGAAAAGAAGTTATTTAATTAAGGAACTTCGCGAAAGCGTTGGAAAACCTCCCTCGAAGTACCGACACCAGCCTGGCTGAACGGTTAAGCAAGTATTGTACAGTGAGAATAGTCCTGGCTAATTCTTCTTTTATGGTTTGAGGAAGGATTCAAGAAACAGTGGGAGCCATCCAGTTTAGATAAATTAAAAACCATTCTAAACTTGCAAGAGCATCATGCTAAAGAGTTTTCTTCTCTCTCTCCTAATTGCAGCGACCCTGAAAATGACTGGACTTAAGTTACTTTGAGAGAAAAATATACTGACAGGGCCAAACTATAAAGATTGGCTGCGGAATGTCAAAATGGCTTTGACCTATGACAAATTGGGGTACGTCCTCACCGCTAAGGCACCTGCAGTCCCAGGTCCTAAATCCAGTAATGCGGATAAGGAAATCCGCAAAACTTGGGAGTATGATTGCGCAAAGGCCAAGTGCATCGTGCTTGCCTCGATGAACAATGAACATCAGAGGAGGCACGAGGATATGGATCTTGATGCCATATTTCTGTATACAAAGGAACTTTATGGAGAGCAATCTCGTATAGCAAGATACGGGACCTCTAAGAATTTGTTTCGAGTGAGGTTGGCCGTCGGATCATCGGTAGGAGAACATGTCCTAAAGATGATCGGCTATATAGAAGAGCTCGCAGACCTTGGGACGACTTTGGATAATGAGCTCTATACAGACCTTATTCTCCAGTCCCTTCCTTCCACCTACGCCCAGTTTATTCTGAACTTCAACATTCAAAGAAAAGAAGTTGAACTTCCGGAACTCCTTAACATGTTGAGGAGTGCAGAGGGCACCTTGCAGAAGGCAAGGGAAACACCTGCTATGTTTGTTAGCGGTGCTTCTTCTTCCGGGTCTAAGGCTAGGGCCAAAGGAAGGAAAAAGAAGGCCACCACCAAACCTAGAGGAGGTGTAAGTAAGGTGGGAGGGAAGAGAAAGAAAAAGTTTGCGGTTCCGACAGTGGCCCAGGATGAGCGCTTCCATTGTCACAGGAAAGGGCACTGGAAAAAGGATTGCAAGGCGTGGAACGCCAAGAACCAGGAACCGAAGCAAGCTGTGGTTTCGACTTCAGGAGTGTTTGTAATTGAAAATTGTCTGTCAATCAACTCTACTTCCTGGGTATTGGATACCGGTTCAGGATCTCATATTTGCAATTTATTGCAGGCACTGAGAAACCGTAGAGTGCTGAAGGATAGTGATATGACCCTGATGGTTGCTAACGGAGCTAGCGTGGGAGCTGTGTTCGTACGGGATTATCATCTAGGATTGACGAGTGGACACATTTTGGTTTTACATAACTGTTTTTGTGTACCCAGCTTAACGTGTAATATCATATATGTTTCCTTGTTATCAAATAAAGGTTATGATTTCTGGTTTGTAAGTGATGTTGTTAACATCCACCTTAATCATAGTTTGATTGGGTCCGGTACACTGGATAACGGTATATATGTGTTAAACCAACTCCAAATTTTCAATGTCCAGAACACACTAAAAAGAAAGTCTCTAGATTTAAATAAAGCTTTCTTATGGCATTGTAGACCGGGTCACATCAATGAGAGAAAGTTGACTAAGTTACATAGAGAAGGATATTTGGACACGTTCGAATATCAATCTTATGCCACTTGTCAATCTTGTCTCAAAAGAAAGATGACAAAGACTCCATTTACTGGATATGGAGTAAGAGCGAGCGAGCTCTTAGGACTCATACACAGCGATGTATGTGGTCCAATGTCTACACATGCAAGAGGTGGTTTTTCCTATTTCATTACTTTCACGGATGATTACTCAAGGTACGGATTCATTTATCTGATGAAACATAAATCCGAATCTTTTGAGAAATTCCAAGAGTTTAAGAATGAAGTAGAAAACCAAACTGGCAAAAGTATCAAGACACTAAGATCTGATCGAGGTGGTGAATACTTGAGTGCCGAGTTCCTAGGTTACCTAAAAGAGAAAGGAATTCTCTCTCAGCTTACTCCTCCATACACTCCACAGCATAACGGTGTATTGGAGAGATGGAATCGAACCCTATTGGATATGGTACGATCCATGATGAGTAATGCTGAGTTACCGCGATCTTTTTGGGGTTATGCGCTAGATTCAGCGGCATATCTTCTGAACAGGGCTCCTACCAAAACTGTGCCTACTACCCCATATCAGATGTGGAGTGGGAAGAAACCCCATCTTCAGCATATGAAGATTTGGGGATGTCCAGCTTTTGTTAAAAAGCAGCATGTGGACAAGCTCGAGGCACGATCAGTAAAGTGTAAGTTTGTGGGATATCCAAAGAACTCCAAGGGATATTATTTCTATTATGCAGAGGAAAAAAAGGTTTTTGTTTCTCGTAATGCCCATTTTCTAGAACAGCAGTTTTTAGAAAAGGAAATAAGTGGGAGCAAAATAGAACTGGATGAAATTCCAGAACCACAAACTGCTACTGACAGTTTGGTAGAACCAGTAGTTCAAGAAGAACAGGACATTCCCGCACCCCTCCGCAGAAGTAGTAGGCCATCTCATCCGCCTGAGAGATACTACGGTTTTCTTATAGATGGGGATAGAGAGGATTGCATCATAGATAATGATGAACCTACTAGCTTCCAGCAGGCCATCCAGAGCGGCGACTTGGTACGATGGCTAGATGCAATGCGGACCGAAATGGAGTCCATGTACACCAACAAAGTATAGAATTTGGACTTTGCTCCAGATAGGGTAAAACCCATAGTATGCAAATGGATCTTCAAGAAAAAGATTGGTATAGATGGACAGGTGGAAACCTATAAGGCTAGACTTGTTGCAAAGGGTTTTCGTCAAAGACCTGGTTTAGACTATGACGAAATTTTTTCTCCAGTGGCTATGCTCAAATCCATTCGGGTCCTTCTTGCTATTGCCGCCTTCCATGATTATGAAATCTGGCAGATGGATGTAAAGACGGCTTTTCTGAATGGTAATTTAGAAGAATGCGTCTATATCGATCAGCCAGAGGGTTTCAATCAGAGTGGGAGCAGCGGGAAAGTATGCAAGTTGCTTAAATCCGTTTATGGATTAAAGCAGGCATCGCGGAGTTGGAACATCTGTTTTGATGAAACGGTCAAAGAATATGACTTTATCAAAAATCCAGATGAACTATGTATATATAGTAAAGTTGTAGCAAGAACTGTTGTATTCCTCGTCTTGTATGTGGATGACATTCTATTAATAGGAAATGACATTCCTATGCTATAATCTATCAAAGGATTCTTGTCAAACAGGTTCTCCATGAAAGACCTGGGTGATGCCTCTTACATTCTGGGGATCCGGATCTATCGTGATAGATCCAAGAGAATGTTGGGACTTTCGCAGTCCAGGTATATCGACACTGTACTGAAAAGATTCAGTATGGAAGATTCTAAGTGCGGTAATCTACCGGCTTGTCACGGAATCACCCTATCCAAAGAGATGTCCCCCAAGACTGATTTGGAAAGGGAACGCATGTCAATTATACCCTACGCTTCTGCGGTAGGCTCTATAATGTGTGCGATGTTGTGCACCAGACCAGATGTAGCTTACGTACTGAGCGTGGTAAGCCGGTATCAGTCAGACCCAGGGGAGAAGCACTGGATAGCAGTAAAGAACATTCTTAAGTACCTGAGGAGGACTAAGGAGATGTTCTTGGTTTACGGCGGAAAAGACCTCAAGATGGAGGCCTATGCTGATTCCGGCTTCCAGAGTGATATGGACGATTCCAAGTTCATGTCAGGTTATGTCTTTACCCTCAATGGAGGGGCGGTGTGCTGGAAGAGTTCCAAGCAGGACACCGTTGCTGACTTGACGATGGAAGCGGAGTATATTGCTACTTGCGATACGGCAAAAGAAGCGGTCTAGATGAAGAAGTTCCTAACAGAACTTCAGGTGGTTCCTACCATTGTTGATCCAATACCTCTGTATTGCGACAACAACGGAGCTATAACTTTAGCGAAGGAACCAAGGTCCCATCAGAAGTCCAGACACATCTTAAGGCGGTATCACCTGATAAGGGAGATCATTGATCGTCGGAAGATCGAGGTTCGGAGAGTTGCTACTGTTAGTGTATATTCCCTAAAGGCCATTACTGTATCATACTAGTATGTATATTACTTGATGGAAGCTTGGGATATTCACAGTTGTATATACAATCTTGCTCGAAATGGTAGTATGCTACTTGGTTTGTCTCTGCTTTAATGTGTACATGTGTTTCTTTTATTATATCACCTATACATATTAGTAGAGCCCTTAGGATCTTTGCTTGATTACCAGCGTTGTGATGGCGCTCACACTCATGGGGGCTGGGTAATCCATAAGCACATCCTTATACAGGTCCCTAGTCGTAGGACTATCGAGACAGGGCATCGATACTCCGGAGTAGACTAGCGTATGCGCTTCTCATCCCAGCATAGGAGACGGTCTGTCCCACAGCCGTCAGTACGTCGTACTTGAGATAGTATGCTGGTGCTCGTTAGGTTACGAGTACACTGGACAGGACTCGTCGGGAACTGTTGGTTGGTATTATACCTATCGTCAGTTATCAGTTTCCAGGTGACATGAGTACAGCTTAGTCCGCTGACTTGACACTGTCACTTCGCCTCGAGTGTGTTCCCACTGTACTTTGATTACTACCTACCACGGCTCAAAGGAGTCGTTCAAACAGGTAGTAGTTGGGTGCAGTCCCGAAGCACTTGGAGGCAGTGACGGTTAGACAAGATTCGTCTCTCCCGGTATTAGGGGTTGACATCGCGCTGTATCTTGGAGAGCCATTACACAAGTAGTCCCTGGCCATGGCAAGCGAGATATACTTGTAGGTTTCCAGTGTTATCTCAGGGTGTTCTGGGCTACACTCCGACACGACTTGTACTGCTATTAGGGGACTACCGTTTTACCGCCCCCTAGGCCCGCTATGCGATGTATCAGACGAACAGACCGGACTGTACGGAGACTGTCACATTCAGGCTCAGTAGGAGTTCAGATGAGTTCACCTCGTCAGTCTTCTTATCGGCATCTACTTGGGGACCGTTACGTACAGCTAGTGCCGCTTGCGGTCTGTGGTTAAATCCACTGCCAGCGTAGTGTCGAGTCTTTAGAGTCCCACACAGAGAGTTATTCTCCTTTAGGTAAAATGAGTAGAGGTCGCATGGTTTTGCGACAGGGTTCGTTCACATCCGCGCACTTGTGCAGGTTTGCTGTCCGGACAACTTATACTAGCGGGCTTTTGTTTAAGCCAGATCCTATTATATGATTTGGGATTGGTTTTATCTCTTTGTATTCGTGTTCCTCGGATCACGGATACGGATGCGTATGCACAGTTGACTGAGACAGAGGGAGAGGACTTTGATTAGGGTTGATGACTATTGTCATTTTCTTAACCCTAATGCTTATGTGTGTATTATGATTAATTGATATTAGTTAAATATAATTGTGCATGGTTAGGGTTGTTGACCATTTGACTATCTTGACTTGTTGACTTAGGTTGACATGTTGACCATCATCATTCCATATGAAAGATACTCTTTGATCCTTGCAATTTGCATTTAATGTGAAATGATAATGGTCAAGTCTTGATTAACCATGACAATTATCTTGCTAATTATCTAATTTACATAATTCACACATATATGTGAGAATGGTTCATTATTCTCCTCATTCTATCATATAGAATCTCTCACCTCCTCTTCCTCTCTCTCTAGCTCTCCTCTCTCATGAGTTGAGAAACACTTGAGCTTGAGATAAACCTCTCTAAAATAATCTCTACTCTCTTCTAAGGTTCAAGGATTAGCACTTCTAGCATCTTAGTTACTTCTAGCTTGAAGTTGAAGCCAAAGGTTGAGGCTCTCGGGTGGATCCTTCTTCGACTAGAGAAGACGACAAGGAGATCACTTCCGTTCACTTCAAGGAGCAAGGAGAGAAGGACATAAAGCCCAAGGTATAACCTTTCTTCCATATAGCTAAAACTAGTTAGCTTGTAGTTAGTTTTTGTTTAGGAAAGATCCTCCTTTTGATAGTCCATGTCAGGTTATGTCTTTACCCTCAATGGAGGGGCGGTGTGCTGGAAGAGTTCCAAGCAGGACACCGTTGCTGACTTGACGATGGAAGCGGAGTATATTGCTACTTGCGATACGGCAAAAGAAGCGGTCTGGATGAAGAAGTTCCTAACAGAACTTCAGGTGGTTCCTACCATTGTTGATCCAATACCTCTGTATTGCGACAACAACGGAGCTATAGCTTTAGCGAAGGAACCAAGGTCCTATCAGAAGTCCAGACACATCTTAAGGCGGTATCACCTGATCAGGGAGATCATTGATCGTCGGAAGATCGAGGTTCGGAGAGTTGCTACTGTTAGTGTATATGCCCTAAAGGCCATTACTGTATCATACTAGTATGTATATTACTTGATGGAAGCTTGGGATATTCACCTTGTATATACAATCTTGCTCAAAATAGTAGTATGCTACTTGGTTTGTTTCTACTTCAATGTGTACATGTGTTTATTTTAGTATATCACCTATACACATTAGTGGAGCTCTTAGGATCTTTGCTTGATTACCAGCGATGTGATGGCAGTCACACTAGTGGGGCTGGGTAATCTATAAGCACATCCTTATGCAGGTCCCTAGTCGCAGGACTATCGAGACAGGGCATCGATACTCCAGAGTAGACTAGCGCATGCGCTTCTCATCCTAGTGTGGGAGACGGTCTGTCCCACAGCCGTCAGTGCGTCGTACTTGAGATAGTATGCGGGTGCTCGTTAGTTTACGGGTACACTGGACAGGACTCGTCGGGAACTGACTAGTTGGTATTATACCTATCGTCAGTTATCAGTTCCCAGGTGACATGAGTACAGCTTAGTCCGCTGACTTGACACTGTCACTTCGCCTCGAGTGTGTTCCCACTGCACTTTGATTACTACCCTACCACGGCTCAAAGGAGTCGTGCAAACAGGTAGTAGTTGGGTGCAGTCCCGAAGCGCTTGGAGGCAGTGACGGTTAGACAGGATTCGTCTCTCCCGGTATTGGGGGTTGACATCGCGCTGTGTCTAGGAGAGCCATTACACGAGTAGTCCCTGGCCAGGGCAAACGAGATATACTGGTAGGCTTCCAGTGTTATCTCAGGGTGTTTTGGGCTTCACTCCGACACGACTTGTACCGCTATTGGGGGACTGACGTTTACCGCCCCCTAGGCCCGCCATGCGATGTATCAGACGAACAGACCGGACTGTGCGGAGAATGTCACATTCAGGCTCAGTAGGAGTTCAGATGGGTTTCGCCTCGTCAGTCTTCTTGTCGGCATTACCTGGGGACCGTTACGCACAGCTAGTGCCGCTTGCGGTCTGTGGTTAAACCCACTACCAGCGTAGTGTCGAGTCTTTAGAGTCCCACACAGAAAGCTTTTCGCCTTTAGGCAAAAGAGTAGAGGTCGCATGGTTTTGCGACAGGTCGCATGGTTTTGCGACAGGGTTCGGTCACATCCATGCACTTATGCACGTACAGTGTCCGGACAGTTTACACTAGCGGGCTTTGGTTTAAGCCAGATCCTAGTGTACCTTTTGGGATTGGATTTATCCAGTATGCATTCGTGTTCCTCGGAACACGGATGTGGGTGTGTATGCACAGTTGACGGGGAGACAGAGGCAGCGGATTCTTATTAGGGTTGTTGACAGTTGACCGTTGACCGTTGACTTTTTGCTCAACCCTAATGAGAATATGATATGTGATTAACAATTATATTAATTAAGTATTATGGTGACATGGTTGTTGAGGGGTTGACTTTTGTTAACTTTGTTGACTTGTTGACTTTTGTTGACTTGTTGACTTTTGTTGACCGGTTGACTAGGCTTGACTAGTTGACCATCATGATAACCATAGCTATCATTTCATGGCAAAGACTTTTGCTTGCTTGCTCCTTCGTGCAAAATGAGTGCATGAAATGATATGGTTATGGTTGCTTCAACCAACACATAACACTTGATTGGTATGATGAGTTATCATTGTTTTGGATTATGAGAGGGTGAAAGGAAAATGAGAGGCTCATTCTCACTTGACCATTCTCTCTCTTGTTTTTGAGCTCTCTTGTTTTTGCTCTCACCCTCTTCCTCTTGCTCCCTCTCTTGACTCTATGGTTCACTTGTCTCATGAGTTGAGAATCAAGAACCATAGATAAAATCCCATACAAACTCTTCTCTACTCACTCTAGTTCACACGGTTTAGCAAACCGAGTGAACTAGTTTCTTCAAAGTTCGAAGAAGGAGCCAAAGGTTGGAGCTTTCAGGTGGATCTATCTTCGGCGTAAGGAGACGACGGGAAGAAGCCGATCCGGACCACCATCGGAGCTTGAAGACGAAGGAGTTCAAGACAAGCAAGGTATAAACCCCCTAACCGAGTAGTTAGCAACTCGTAGTTAGGTTGTTAGTTAGATGTTTAACCAAGATCCGGGTTATAAGTCCTTGTTACCACCTCTATAAAAATCGTTTTTTATCAAATTCCGCATGCCCGAAAGTACCTGGAGAGGTAGCATGGACTTACAGTGGTATCAGAGCCTAGTTAAACTCTATCTAACATGTTAGCAAGTAACTAGAAGATCGATCAAAGAAAAAGTCACGAAAACGAACCCGAGAATTTCAAGTTTCTGTCGATTTTTATTCTGTTCAAAAGTTGATAATTTTCAACTTAAAAATCGGCTCAGGCTTTTATTAGAATAACCACCAAATTTGGTCGCTCGATCGTTTCAAAGAGCCGCGGAAACGCGGCGGGAGCACGCTCCCGCCGCGGTTCCGCGGCCGAGTTGACTCGGCCGAGGTCCATCTTTGGTGCAGTGTATTTCTGGGGTTGTTTTGGGATTTTTGGAATATGTATTTTCTGCCCAGATTTTCCAGAGCGAAAATTTTGTTTTTGGGGTCCCGAAAATCCGTATTTTTGATCGAACTTCTAAAAGACTTAAGCTAACGGTTTTTTTTTTTTCTGTAATGTGATATTTGTATTGAATGTCTGCTAATCGTTATATGTCGATTAGTGGGGGTTATACAAATCTGTGATCTGTAATGTTGCTGGAATGTGTATATGAATATGTTGGATTGTCGCGGGTGAATAGCCGGGGGTTGTGAGACGAGAGTTTTCTTTTCTTTCAATTCATGTAAATTTGTAAATTGATGTAATAATTATTTGTATGGCCGCACAACCGGGTCGGGGTTGTAGCCATCATTGTATAATTCGTTTTTACTGTTTTTTGCTCCTAGGATAGACCCATGGAGGGGGTGCACAAACTACCGGGTATGCCGAAGTGCCGAGTGGCCTACTCATGGAGATGAGGGAGGTTGCTTCGCTTCGGGTACTTGGCGGGTAGTTTGCCGCGCCCGTAGGGGTCTTGGGTGGGGTATTGGCTATTCACCGCGACCGTGTAATCTGCTTTTCGTTACAGGCTCGTACGAATTACAGATTCCTAGTATATCCAATGTATTCATCTGTGATCTGAAATGGCTATCATTGCAATATATCTATATATGATATTATTTAGGCGTTGCTTATGTTTTACAGCCGCGCTAGCCCAGCCCCCGCTCTGTCGTTAGTTAAGTAACCTAACGGGTAATGACGGGGCCCAGTGGCGAATGCGAATGGCATAAGCGTACGTCATATTTTGGTTGTTTTCTGCAATGGTAGGATTAAATGATGGGACGCATTAAAAGAACTAATGCAAGAATATCACGCATTAAAAGAACTAATGCAAGATAATAAACCAAGTAAAAGTCGTTGGAACACTTTCGAAAAACCACTCGGTTCTTTTCAAAAACAACTTTTAAATGCGGAGTTTGAGCCACTCCTTTTAAAAGCTATCTCGTTCCATCGACTATATCAAGTTCACTACGTTCACGGTTTCGCCAAAACCATTCGTAGCCCTCCGTCGTTTCGTATGAATATTCAATAGTATTCAAGCTGTGTTTGTTGACCTTCGTCAAGGCATAGTGATTGGTAGCTGTTGGGTATTCATATGTAGTATAGATAGATGCGTTGGTTTGGGACATTCGCATTACCTTGTTGACCTTCGTCAAGGGTATATACGGATGGGTTCAAATTAACCTGGATAATGACGGGCAGAACTTGACATGTGACTTATGATTTGTTGACCTTCGTCAAGGTCATAAGAGCATGGGGAAAAAATCCACATCGGGAGTTTCATAAGTACTGAAACTTGCTAGATTTGCATACCATTTGGAGTGTGATGATTCTGGTAGGATTCCTTCAGTTTCGCCACGCGATGATATTTGGATCCCGATCCTACTGTGAGTATATGCTACTCCTCGGGAAATTTCTCACTTAACGATCAATGCTATAAACCAAGTAGGTGTCTAGAAAGGTGTTAGCGGGGCTACGCCCCCAGGGAAAAGAGGTTATTTAATTAAGGAACTTCGTGAAAGCGTTGGAAAACCCCCCTCGAAGTACCGACACTGGCCTGGCTGAACGGTTAAGAAAGTATTGTACGGTGAGATTGATCCTGACTAATTCTTCCTTTATGGTTTGAGGAGGGATTCGAGAAACAGTGGGAGCCATCCTGTTTAGACAAACTAAAAACCACTCTAAACTTGCAAGAGCATCATGCTGAGTGTTTCTTCTTCTCTCTCCTAATTGCAGCGACCAATCGACATGACTGGACTTAAGTTATTTCTAGATAAAAACATACTGACAGGGCCAAACTACAAAGATTGGCTCAGGAATGTCAAAATGGCAATCACTTACGACAAGCTGGGGTATCTTCTTACCACCAAAGCTCCCCCTGTCCCTGGTCCCACTTCCAGCGTCGCGGATAAGGAAATCCGTAAGACTTGGGAGATTGACAGCGCGAAGGCCAAGTGCCTCATACTTGCCTCTATGGACAATGAACATCAGAGGAGGCACGAGAATATGGACTTGGAATCCATATTTCTTCATACAAAAGAACTGTATGGAGAGCAGTCTCGTATCGCAAGATACGAAGCGTCGAAAAAGTTATTTTCGGCAAGGATGGCCGTCGGATCATCAGTAGCCGAGCACGTGCTAAAGATGATCGGCTACATTGAGGAGCTCGCGGACCTAGAGACCACATTGGAGAGTGAGCTCTCTACGGACATAGTTCTCCAGTCCCTTCCTTCTACTTACGCCCAGTTTATACTGAACTTCAACTTGCAAGAAAAAGAAGTTGAACTTTCAGAGCTCCTCAACATGCTGAGGAACGCAGAGGGCACCCTACAGAAAGGTAGGAAAACATCTACTTTGTTTGTAGGAGGATCATCTTCTTCTAGGTCCAAGGCGAAAGCCAAGGGAAAGAAGAAGAAAGCCCCCGCCAAACCAAGGGGCGGTGTTAGTAAAGTGGATACGAAGGGAAAAGCTAAAGCAACAAAGAAAGCGGGGAAGCTTGTGGATAAGGAAGAATGCTTCTATTGTCATAAGAAAGGACACTGGAAGAATGATTGTAGGGCCTGGAAGGCCAGAACAAAGGAATTGAAGCAGGTTGCAGCTTCAGCTTCAGGTGTGTATGTTATTGAAAACTGTCTTTCAATAAACTCTACTTCCTGGGTATTGGATACCGGATCAGGATCTCATATCTGTAATTCTTTGCAGGCGTTGAGAAACCTTAGGGTTTTGAAGGCAGGTGACATGACCCTCAGAGTTGCGAACGGAGCTAGCATGGATGCTAAAGCCGTGGGGGACTATCACCTGGGAATGTCAGATGGACATGTTTTGGTTTTGCGTAATTGCTTTTTTGTACCCAACGCAACTTGTAATATCATTTCTGTATCTTTAGTTTCTAAAGAAGGTTATGAATTTGCGTTTGTAACCAATGTTGTAAACATTCACCTTAATCAAGTTTTGATTGGGTCAGGTACATTAAGCAATGGTATATACGTATTAAACCAACCACAGAATTTCAATGTCCAGAATACACACAAAAGAAAGTCTCCGGAAATAAATCAGACTTTCTTATGGCATTGTAGACTGGGTCACATCAATGAGAGAAGGTTGACTAAGTTACATACAGAAGGATATTTGAATCCGTTCGAATATCAATCGTATGCCACTTGTCAATCCTGTCTCAAAGGAAAGATGACAAAGACTCCGTTTACTGGACACGGAGTAAGAGCGAGCGAGCTCTTGGGACTCGTACACAGCGACGTGTGCGGTCCAATGTCTACACATGCGCGAAGCGGTTATTCTTACTTCATTACTTTTACGGATGACTTTTCAAGGTACGGTTATGTCTTATTAATGAAACATAAGTCCGAAGCCTTTGGAAAATTTCAGGAATATAAGAATGAAGTAGAAAAACAAACTGGCAAAAGTATCAAGATTCTAAGATCGGATCGAGGTGGAGAATACTTAAGTGCCGAATTCCTGAATTATTTAAAAGAGAACGGAATTCTCTCTCAGCTTACTCCTCCATACACCCCGCAACATAACGGTGTATCGGAAAGACGGAACCGAACCCTATTGGATATGGTTCGATCCATGATGAGTAACGCTGAGTTACCGCGATCATTCTGGGGATATGCACTAGAAGCAGCTGCGTATCTATTGAACAAGGCTCCAACCAAGACTGTGCTTACCACCCCATATCAGATGTGGACTGGGAAGAAACCCTGTCTTAAGTATCTTAAGGTATGGGGATGTCCAGCTTTTGTAAAAAAAGCAGCATGCGGACAACCTCGAGGCACGTTCAGTACAGTGTAAGTTTGTGGGGGTACCCAAAGAACTCCAGGGGGTATCTTTTCTATTCCGCTGAGGAACAAAAGGTTTTTGTTTCTCAGCATGCCCGCTTCTTGGAAACTGAGTTTTTGGAAACCCAGATAAAGGGGAGCACAATAGAACTGGAAGAAATTCCAGAACCACAGACTATTACTGAAAGCTTAGTGGAGCCAGAGGGTTCAAAAGAACAGGACATTCCTACGCCGCTCCGCAGGAGTAGTAGGCAGACTCATCCGCCCGAGAGATACTACGGTTTTCTCATAGACGGGGATAGAGAGGATTGCATCATAGATTATGATGAGATTACTAGCTTCCAGCAGGCCGTTCAGAGCGTTGACTCGGTAAAATGGCTGGATGCAATGCGGACCGAAATAGAGTCCATGTACACCAACAAAGTATGGACGTTGGACATTGCTCCAAACGGGGTAAAACCCGTAGGATGCAAGTGGATCTTCAAAAGGAAGATTGGTGCAGATGGACAGGTTGAGACCTATAAAGCTAGGCTGGTAGCGAAGGGTTTCCGTCAAAGACCTGGCTTGGACTATGACGAAACATTTTCTCCAGTGGCTATGCTGAAATCCATTCGGATCCTTCTTGCCATTGCTGCCTTCCACGATTATGAGATTTGGCAGATGGACGTAAAGACAGCTTTTCTAAATGGAAAATTAGAGGAGTGTGTCTATATGGACCAGCCAGAGGGTTTCATTCAGAGTGGGAGCAGCGGAAAGGTGTGCAAGTTGCTTAAGTCCATCTACGGACTAAAGCAGGCATCGCGGAGTTGGAACATCTGTTTTGATGAGACGGTTAAGGAATTTGGCTTTATCAAAAATCCAGATGAACCATGCATCTATTGTAGATTTGTAGCGAGAACTGTAGTATTCCTCGTTTTATACATGGACGACATTCTCTTAATAGGAAATGACATTCCTATGCTACAATCTGTCAAGGGGTTCTTGTCGCACAGGTTCTCCATGAAAGACCTGGGTGATGCCTCATACATCCTGGGGATCCGGATCCATCGTGATAGATCCAAGAGGATATTAGGACTTTCTCAGTCCAGGTACATCGACACCGTACTGAAAAGATTCAGTATGGAAGATTCCAAGCGCGGTAACCTACCGGCTTATCACGGGATCACCCTCTCTAAAGAGATGTCACCCAAGACTGATTTGGAGAGGGATCGCATGTCTATTATACCCTACGCTTCTGCGGTAGGCTCTATAATGTATGCGATGTTGTGTACCAGACCGGATGTAGCTTATGCACTGAGTGTGGTAAGCCGGTATCAGTCAAACCCTGGGGAGAAACACTGGATAGCAGTAAAGAACATTCTCAAGTACCTGAGAAGGACTAAGGAGATGTTCTTAGTGTATGGCGGAAAAGACCTCCAGATCGAGGCCTTTGCTGACTCCAGCTTCCAGAGTGACAAGGATGATTCGAAGTCCATGTCGGGTTTTGTCTTTACCTTCAATGGAGGGGCGGTGTGTTGGAAGAGTTCCAAACAGGAAACCGTTGCAGACTCGACGATGGAAGCGGAATACATCGCTGCATCTGATGCCGCAAAAGAAGCTGTCTGGATGAGGAAGTTCTTGAAAGAACTTCAGGTGGTTCCGTCCATTGTTGATCCAATACCTCTGTATTGCGACAACAACGGGGCTATAGCTTTAGCGAAGGAACCCAGGTCCCATCAGAGATCCAGGCACATCTTAAGGCGGTATCACCTGATCAGGGAGATCGTGGATCGCCAGGAGATCGAGGTTCGGAGAGTCGCTTCAGAAGATAACACTGCAGATCCATTCACCAAGGCCTTGCCCCAGACTCAGTTCGAGCGGCTGATCGAGATGATAGGTCTTCGATACGCCAGTACATGGCCTTAGTGCAAGTGGGAGATTGTTAGTGTATATGCCCTAGAGGCTATTACTGTATCATACTAGTTTGTATATTACTTAATGGAAGCTTGGGATATTCACCTTGTATATACAATCTTGCTCAAAATAGTAGTATGCTACTTGGTTTGTTTCTACTTCAATGTGTACATGTGTTTATTTTAGTATATCACCTATACACATTAGTGGAGCTCTTAGGATCTTTGCTTGATTACCAGCGATGTGATGGCAGTCACACTAGTGGGGCTGGGTAATCTATAAGAACATCCTTATGCAGGTCCCTAGTCGCAGGACTATCGAGACAGGGCATCGATACTCCGGAGTAGACTAGCGCATGCGCTTCTCATCCCAGTGTAGGAGACGGTCTGTCCCACTGCCGTCAGTGCGTCGTACTTGAGATAGTATGCGGGTGCTCGTTAGTTTACGAGTACACTGGACAGGACTCGTCGGGAACTGACTAGTTGGTATTATGCCTATCGTCAGTTATCAGTTCCCAGGTGACATGAGTACAGCTTAGTCCGCTGACTTGACACTGTCACTTCGCCTCGAGTGTGTTCCCACTGCACTTTGATTACTACCCTACCACGGCTCAAAGGAGTCGTGCAAACAGGTAGTAGTTGGGTGTAGTCCCGAAGCGCTTGGAGGCAGTGACGGTTAGACAGGATTCGTCTCTCCCGGTATTGGGGGTTGATATCGCGCTGTGTCTAGGAGAGCCATTACACGAGTAGTCCCTGGCCAGGGCAAACGAGATATACTGGTAGGCTTCCAGTGTTATCTCAGGGTGTTTTGGGCTTCACTCCGACACGACTTGTACCGCTATTGGGGGACTGACGTTTACCGCCCCCTAAGCCCGCCATGCGATGTATCAGACGAACAGACCGGACTGTGCGGAGAATGTCACATTCAGGCTCAGTAGGAGTTCAGATGGGTTTCGCATCGTCAGTCTTCTTGTCGGCATTACCTGGGGACCGTTACGCACAGCTAGTGCCGCTTGCGGTCTGTGGTTAAACCCACTGCCAGCGTAGTGTCGAGTCTTTAGAGTCCCACACAGAAAGCTTTTCGCCTTTAGGCAAAAGAGTAGAGGTCGCATGGTTTTGCGACAGGGTTCGGTCACATCCGTGCACTTGTGCACGTACAGTGTCCGGACAGTTTACACTAGCGGGCTTTGGTTTAAGCCAGATCCTAGTGTACCTTTTGGGATTGGATTTATCCAGTATGCATTCGTGTTCCTCGGAACACGGATGCTGGTGTGTATGCACAGTTGACGGGGAGACAGAGGCAGCGGATTCTCATTAGGGTTATTGACAGTTGACCGTTGACCATTGACTTTTTGCTCAAACCTAATGAAAATATGATATGTGATTAACAATTATATTAATTAAGTATTATGGTCACATGGTTATTGAGGGGTTGAATTTTGTTGACTTTGTTGACTTGTTGACTTTTGTTGACTTTTGTTGACCGGTTGACTAGGCTTGACTAGTTGACCATCATGATAACCATAGCTATCATTTCATGGCAAAGGCTTTTGCTTGCTTGCTCCTTTGTGCAAAATGAGTGCATGAAATGATATGGTTATGGTTGCTTCAACCAACACATAACACTTGATTGGTATGATGAGTTATCATTGTTTTGGATTATGAGAGGGTGAAAGGAAAATGAGAGGCTCATTCTCACTTGACCATTCTCTCTCTTGTTTTTGAGCTCTCTTGTTTTTGCTCTCACCCTCTTCCTCTTGCTCCCTCTCTTGACTCTATGGTTCACTTGTCTCATGAGTTGAGAATCAAGAACCATAGATAAAATCCCATACAAACTCTTCTCTACTCACTCTAGTTCACAAGGTTTAGCAAACCGAGTGAACTAGTTTCTTCAAAGTTCGAAGAAGGAGCCAAAGGTTGGAGCTTTCAGGTGGATCTATCTTCGGCGTAAGGAGACGACAGGAAGAAGCCGATCCGGACCACCATCGGAGCTTGAAGACGAAGGAGTTCAAGACAAGCAAGGTATAAAACCCCTAACCGAGTAGTTAGCAACTCGTAGTTAGGTTGTTAGTTAGATGTTTAACCAAGATCCGGGTTATAAGTCCTTGTTACCACCTCTATAAAAATCGTTTTTTATCAAATTCCGCATGCCCGAAAGTACCGGGAGAGGTAGCATGGACTTACAGGTTTTGCTAAGAAACTCCCCAAAGATGATCCAGTGAACCGTTCAAAGCGCCGCGTTTCCGCGGCAAGAACATGCTTCTTGCCGCGGAACCGCGGCCGAGTTGACTCGGTTCTGGACCGAGTTTGGTGCAGTGTTCTTCTGTTAAGGTTTTAGGATTTTTAAGATATTTTATTTATGCCCAGATTTTCCAGAATAGAAATTTGTATTTCGGGTGGCTATAAATCCGTATTTTTGATCGAATTTCACTATACTTTGGCTATACGTCGATTAGTGGGGGTTATACATATCTGTGATCTGTAATGCTTATTGGTTTGTGTATATGAACTCGGTGGAATGTCGCGGATGAATAGCCGGGGTGGATGTGAGATGAGAGTTTCTTTTTTCTTTCATTCGTGTAATATGTAAATTGATGTAATATTATTTATTTGGCCGCACAACCGGGTCAGGGTTGTAGCCGTCATTGTATAATTTCTTTTTACTGTTTTTGCTCCTAGGATAGACCCATGGTGGGGTGCAAAAACTACCGGGTATCTCGAAGTGCCGAGTGGCCTACTCACGTCGTTGAGGGAGGTTGCTTCGCTTCGGATACTTGGCGGGTAGTTTGCCGCACCCGTAGGGGTCTTGGGTGGGGTATTGGCTATTCATCGCAACCGTGTAATCCGCTTTTCGTTGCAGGCTCGAACGAATCGCGAATTCCTAGTATATACAAAGTGTTCATCTATGATCTGGATTGACTATCATTGCTATATATTTATATATGATAACTATTTAGGTGTTGCTTATGTTTTGCATCCGCGCTAGTCCAGCCCCCGCTCTGTCGTTAGTTAAGTAACCTAACGGGTGATGACGGGGCCCTGTGGCGAATGCGGATGGCATAAGCGTACACCATATTTTGGTTGTTTTCTGCAATGGTAGGATTAAAAGATGGGACGCATTAAAATTAATGCAAGAAAATAAACCAAGTAAAAGTCGATTGGAACACTTTGAAAACCATTCGGTTCTTTTCAAAACTAAACTTTTAAACGCGGAGCTTGAACCACTCCTTTTAAAAGCTATCTCATTCCATCGATTATATCAAGTTCACTACGTTCACGGTTTCGCCAAAACCATTCGTAGCCCTCTGTCATTCCACATGAATGGTCAAAAAGTATTCAAGCTATGTATGTTGGCCAAAGTCAAGGCATAGTGATTGGTAGCTATTGGGTATTCATGTGCAGCATAGGTAGATGCGTTGGTTTGGGACAGTCGTGCTGCCATTTTGGCCAAAGTCAAGGGTAGGTACGGGTGGGTCCAAATTAACCAGGAGAATGACGGGTAGAACTTGACATGTGACTTATGATATTTGGGCCAAAGTCAAGGTCATAAGAGCATGGGGCAAAAATCCACATCGGGAGTTTCATAAGTACTGAAACTTGCTAGCGCTGCATACCATTTGGAGTGTGATGATTCTGGTAGGATTCCTTTGGTTTTATCACGCGATGATATTTGGATCCCGATCCTACTGTGAGTATATGCTACTCCTCGGGAAATCTCTCACTTAATGATCAATGCTATAAACCTAGTAGGTGTCTAGAAAGGTGTTAGCGGGGCTACGCCCACAGGGAAAAGAGGTTACTTAATTAAGGAACTTCGCGAAAGCGTTGGAAAACCTCCCTCGAAGTACCGACACTAGCCTGGCTGAACGGTTAAGCAAGTATTGTACGGTGAGATTGATCCCAACTAATTCTTCCTTTATGGTTTAAGAAGGGATTCGAGAGACAGTGGGAGCCATCCTGTTTAGACAAACTAAAAACCGCTCTAAACTTGCAAGAGCATCATGCTAAAGTGTTTCTTTTCTCTCTCCTAATTGCAGCGACCATTCATTATGACCGGACTTAAGTTATTACTAGATAAAAACATACTGACAGGGCCAAACTAGAAAGATTGGCTCAGGAATGTCAAGATGACAATCGCTTACGACAAGTTGGGGTATGTCCTTACCACTAAAGCTCCCCCGTCCCAGGTCCCACCTCCAGCATCGCGGATGTAGAAATCCGTAAGACATGGGAGATCGATTGCGCGAAGGCCAAATGCCTCGTGCTTGCCTCTATGGACAACGAACATCAGAGGAGGCACGAGAATATGGAATTAGAATCCATATTTCTTCATACAAAAGAACTGTATGGAGAGCAGTCTCGTATCGCAAGATTTGAAGTGTCGAAGAAGCTATTTTCGGCAAGATTGGCCGTCGGATCATCGGTAGCGGAACACGTGCTTAAGATAATTGGCTACATAGAGGAGCTCGCGGACCTTGGGACCACATTGGAGAATGAACTCTACACTGACTTGATTCTCCAGTCCCTTCCTTCCACTTACGCCCAGTTTGTCCTAAAGTTCAACATGCATGGAAAGGAGGTTGAACTTTCCGAACTTCTGAACATGTTGAGGAGTGCTGAGGGCACCCTACAGAAAGATAGGGAGACATCCACTTTGTTTGTAGGAAGATCTTCCTCATCTAGGTCAGGGCGAAAGCCAAGGGAAAGAAGAGGAAAGCCCCCGCCAAACCAAGGGGCGGTGTCAGTAAAGTCGATACGAAGGGCAAGGGAAAGGCAAGAAAGGTAGCGGGAAAGCTGGTGGGAAAGGAAGAATGCTTTTACTGTCACAAAAGTGGACACTGGAAACAGGATTGCAAGGCTTGGAAGGCCAGAACCCAGGATCTGAAGCGAGTTGCGGCTTCAGCTTCAGGTGTGTATGTTATTGAAAACTTTCTATCAATAAACTCTACTTCCTGGGTATTGGATACCGGATCAGGATCTCATATCTGTAATTCTTTGCAGGCGTTGAGAAAGCGTAGGGTTTTGAAGGCAAGTGATATGACCCTCAGAGTTGCAAACGGAGCTAGCATGGATGCTGAGGCCGTGGGGGACTATCACCTGGGATTGTCAGTTGGACACTTTTTGGTTTTGCGTAGTTGTTATTTTGTACCAAATGCAACCTGTAATATCATTTCTGTATCTTTATTGTCTAAAGAAGGTTATGAATTTGCATTTGTAAGTAATGTTGTGAACATTCACCTTAATCAAGTTTTGATTGGGACAGGTACATTAAACAACGGTATATACGTATTAAACCAACCACAGATTTTCAATGTCCAGAATACACACAAAAGAAAGTCTCCAGAAATCAATAAAACATTCTTATGGCATTGTAGACTCGGTCACATTAATGAGAGAAGGTTGACGAAGTTACATACAGAAGGATATTTGGATCCGTTCGAATATCAATCGTATGCAACTTGTCAATCCTGTCTCAAAAGAAAGATGACAAAGACTCCGTTCACTGGACATGGAGTAAGAGCGAGCGAGCTCTTGGGACTCGTACACAGCGACGTGTGCGGTCCAATGTCTACGCATGCACGAAGCGGTTATTCTTACTTCATTCCTTTTACGGATGACTTTTCAAGGTACGGATATGTCTTCTTAATGAAACATAAATCCGAGGCTTTTGAAAAATTCCAGGAATACAAGAATGAAGTAGAAAAACAAACAGGAAAAAGTATCAAGGCACTGAGATCTGATCGAGGTGGTGAATACTTGAGTGCCGAGTTCCTGGGTTACTTAAAAGAGAATGGAATTCTCTCTCCGCTTACTCCTCCATACACTCCGCAACATAACGGTGTATCGGAGAGACGGAACCGAACCCTATTGATATGGTACTGTCCATGATGAGTAACGCTGAGTTACCGCGATCGTTCTGGGGATATGCTCTAGAATCAGCTGCATACCTTTCGAACCGAGTTCCAACTAAGACTGTGCCTACTACACCATTTCAGATGTGGTGTGGGAAGAGACCCTATCTTAATCACATTAAGACATGGGGATGTCCAGCTTTTGTCAAAAAGCAGCATGCGGACAAGCTCGAGGCACGCTCAGTACAGTGCAAGTTTGTGGGATATCCAAAGAACTCCAAGTGATATTTCTTCTATTGCGAAGAAGAACAAAAGGTTTTTGTTTCTCGCCATGCCCACTTTCTAGAACACCAGTTCTTAGAAAAGGAAATAAGTGGGAGCGCAATAGAACTGGAAGAAATTCCAGAACCATGAGCTATTACTGAAAGCTTAGTAGAACCAGAGGGTTCGAAAGATCAGGACATTCCCACGCCACTCCGCAGGAGTAGTAGGCAGTCTCATCCGCCCGAGAGATACTACGGTTTTCTCATAGACGGGGATAGAGAGGATTGCATCATAGATTATGATGAGCCTACTAGCTTCCAGCAAGCCATTCAGAGCGTTGACTCGGTAAAATGGCTGGATGCAATGCGGACCGAAATGGAGTCCATGTACACCAACAAAGTATGGACGTTGGACATTGCTCCAGATGGGGTAAAACCTGTAGGATGCAAGTGGATCTTCAAAAGGAAGATTGGTGTAGATGGACAGGTTGAGACCTATAAAGCTAGACTGGTTGCAAAGGGTTTTCGTCAGCGACCTGGTTTAGACTATGACGAAACCTTTTCTCCAGTAGCTATGCTGAAATCCATTCGGATCCTTCTTGCCATTGCTGCTTTCCACGATTATGAGATTTGGCAGATGGACGTAAAGACCGCTTTTCTAAATGGAAAATTAGAGGAGTATGTCTATATGGACCAGCCAGAGGGTTTCATTCAAAGTGGGAGCAGCGGAAAGGTGTGCAAGTTGCTTAAGTCCATTTATGGACTAAAGCAGGCATTGCGGAGTTGGAACATCTGTTTTGATGAGACGGTCAAGGAATTTAGCTTTATCAAAAATCCAGATGAACCATGCATCTATTGTAGATTTGTAGCGAGAACTGTAGTATTCCTCGTTTTATACGTCGATGGCATTCTCTTAATAGGAAATGACATTCCTATGCTACAATCTGTCAAAGGGTTCTTGTCACACAGGTTCTCCATGAAAGACCTGGGTGATGCCTCATACATTCTGGGGATCCGGATCTACCGTGACAGATCCAAGAGGATTTTAGGACTCTCACAGTCCAGGTACATCGACACGATACTGAAAAGATTCAGTATGGAAGATTCCAAGCGCGGTAATCTACCGGCTTGTCACGGGATCACCCTCTCCAAAGAGATGTCCCCCAAGACTGATTTGGAGAGGGATCGCATGTCTATTATACCCTACACTTCTGCGGTAGGCTCTATAATGTATGCGATGTTGTGTACCAGACCAGATGTGGCTTATGCACTGAGTGTGGTAAGCAGGTATCAGTCAAACCCTGGGGAGAAATATTGGATAGCGGTAAAGAACATTCTCAAGTACCTGAGAAGGACTAAGGAGATGTTCTTGGTGTATGGCGGAAAAGACCTCCAGATTGAGGCCTTCGCTGACTCCAGCTTACAGAGTGACAAGGATGATTCTAAGTCCATGTCGGGTTTTGTCTTTACCCTCAATGGAGGGGCGGTATGTTGGAAGAGTTCCAAACAGGAAACCGTTGCTGACTCGACTATGGAAGCGGAATACATCGCTGCATCTGATGCCGCAAAAGAAGCTTTCTGGATGAGGAAGTTCTTGAAAGAACTTCAGGTGGTTCCGTCCATTGTTGATCTAATACCTCTGTATTGCGACAACAACGGGGCTATAGCTTTAGCGAAGGAACCCAGATCCCACCAGAAATCCAGACACATCTTGAGGCGGTATCACCTGATCAGGTAGATCGTGTATTGCCAGGAGATTGAGGTTCGGAGGGTTGCTTCAGAAGATAACACTGCAGATCCATTCATGAAGGCCTTACCCCAGACTCAGTTCGAGCGGCCGATCGAGATGATAGGTCTTCGATACGCCAGTACATGGCCTTAGTGCAAGTGGGAGATTGTTAGTGTATATGCCCTAGAGGCCATTACTGTATCATACTAGTATGTATATTACTTGATGGAAGCTTGGGATATTCACAGTTGTATATACAATCTTTCTCGAAATGGTAGTATACTACTTGGTTTGTCTCTGCTTTAATGTGTACCTGTGTTTCTTTTATTATATCACCTATACATATTACTAGAGCCCTTAGGATCTTTGCCTGATTACCAGCGTTGTGATGGCGCTCACACTCGTGGGGGCTGGGTAATCCATAAGCACATCCTTATACAGGTCCCTAGTCGTAGGACTATCGAGCCAGGGCATCGATACTCCGGAGTAGACTAGCGTATGCGCTTCTCATCCCAGCATGGGAGACGGTCTGTCCCACAGCCGTCAGTACGTCGTACTTGAGATAGTATGTGGGTGCTCGTTAGGTTACGAGTACACTGGACAGGACTCGTCGGGAACTGTTGTTTGGTATTATACCTATCGTCAGTTATCAGTTCCCAGGTGACATGAGTACAGCTTAGTCCGCTGACTTGACACTGTCACTTCGCCTCGAGTGTGTTCCCACTGTACTTTGATTACTACCCTACCACGGCTCAAAAGAGTCGTGCAAACAGTTAGTAGTTGGGTGCAGTCCCGAAGCACTTGGAGGCAGTGACGGTTAGACAGGATTCGTCTCTCCCGGTATTGGGGGTTGACATCGCGCTGTGTCTAGGAGAGCCATTACACAAGTAGTCCCTGGCCAGGGCAAGCGAGATATACTGGTAGGTTTCCATTGTTATCTCAGGGTGTTCTGGGCTACACTCCGACACGATTTGTACCGCTATTAGGGGACTGACGTTTTACCGCCCCTCTAGACCCGCCATGCGATATATCAGACGAACAGACCGGACTGTACGGAGACTGTCATATTCAGGCTCAGTAGGAGTTCAGATGAGTTCACCTCGTCAGTCTTCTTATCGGCATCTACCTGAGGACCGTTACGTACAGCTAGTGCCGCTTGCGGTCTGTGGTTAAACCCACTGCCAGTGTAGTGTCGAGTCTTTAGAGTCTCACACAGAGAGTTATTCGCCTTTAGGCAAAATGAGTAGATGTCGCATGGTTTTGCGACAGGGTTCGTTCACATCCGCGCACTTGTGCACGTTTGCTGTCCGGACAGCTTATACTAGCGGGCTTTGGTTTAAGCCGGATCCTAGTATATGATTTGGGATTGGTTTTATCTCTTCGTATTCGTGTTCTTCGGATCACGGATACGGGTGCGTATGCACAGTTGACTGAGACAGAGGGAGAGGACTTTGATTAGGGTTGATGACTATTGTCATTTTCTTAACCCTAATGCTGATGTGTGTATTATGATTAATTGATATTAGTTAAATATAATTGTGCATGGTTAGGGTTGTTGACCATTTGACTATCTTGACTTGTTGACTTAGGTTAACATGTTGACCATCATCTTTCCATATGAAAGATGCTCTTTGATCCTTGCAATTTGCATTTAATGTGAAATGATAATGGTCAAGTCTTGATTAACCATGGCAATTATCTTGCTAATTATCTAATTTACATAATTCACACATATATGTGAGAATGGTTCATTATTCTCCTCATTCTATCATATAGATTCTCTCTCCTCCTCTTCCTCTCTCTCTAGCTCTCCCCTCTCATGAGTTGAGAAACACTTGAGCCTGAGATAAACCTATCTAAAATAATCTCTACTTTCTTCTAAGGTTCTAGGATTAGCACTTCTAGCATCTTAGTTACTTCTAGTTTGAAGTTGAAGCCAAAGGTTGAGGCTCTCGGGTGGATCCTTCTTCGACTAGAGAAGATGACAAGGAGATCACTTCCATTCACTCCAAGGAGCAAGGAGAGAAGGACATAAAGCCCAAGGTATAACCTTTCTTCCATATAGCTAAAACTAGTTAGCTTGTAGTTAGTTTTTGTTTAGCAAAGATCCTCCTTTTGATAGTCCATGTTGCCTAGTACCATAAAAATCCGATTTTTATACCGTTTCTGCCTCCCCGCAAGCACCGGGGTGGGCAACGTGGACTTACAGCTACTGAAGAGAACATTGCTGATCCATTCACGAAGGCCCTACCTCAGATTCAGTTCGAGAGGCTACTCGAGATCATCGGTCTTCGATATGCCAGTACATGGCCCTAGTGCAAGTGGGTGATTGTTAGTGTATATGCCCTAGGGGCCATTATTGTATCATACTAGTTTGTATATTACTTAATGGAAGCTTGGGATATTCACATGTATATAACAGTCTTGCTAAACATGGTAGTATGCTACTTGGTTTTTTCTATCTTAATATGTGAGTATACGTATTGATAGAGCTCTTAGGATCTTGCTTGACTACCAGCGTTGTGATGGTAGTCACACTAGTGGGGGCTGGGTAGTCTACAAGCATATCCTTATTCGGGTCCCTAGTCGTAGGATTATCGAGATAGGGCATCGATACTCCGGAGTAGACTAGTGTGTACGCTTCTCATCCCAGTTGGGGAGATGGTCTGTCCCACAGCCATCAGTATGTCGTACTGGAGATAGTATGCAGGTGCTTGTTAGGTTACGGGTACACCGGACAGGACTCATGGGGAACTGTTAGTTGGTATTATACCCATCATTAGTTATCAGTTCCCAGGTGACATGAGTACAGCATAGTCCGCAGACTTGACACTGCTACTTCGCCTCGAGTGTGTCCCACTGTTCTTAGATTGCTACCCTACCACGGCTCAAAGGAGTCGCGCAAACAGGTAGCAGTTGGGTGCAGTCCCGAGCACTTGGAGGCAGTGGCGGTTAGACAGGATTCGTCTCTTCCGGTATTGGGAGTTGATATCGCGCTGTGTCAGAGAGCCATTACGCAAAGTCCCTGGCCATGACAAGCGATATTTACTGGTAGGTTCCAGTTGTTTTCTCAGGGTGTAATGGGCTACGCTTCGACACGACTTATACCGCTATTAGGGGACTGACGCTTGCCGCCCCCTAGGCCCGATATACGATAGTCTTAGACGAACAGACCGGACTGTACGGAGATTGTCACATCAGACTCAGTAGGAGTTCGGATGGGTTTCCTCATCGGTCTTCTTATCGACATCTACCTGGGGACCGTTACGTACATCTAGTGCCGCTTGCGGTCTGTGGTTAAACCCACTGCCAGCGTAGTAGTCGAGTCTCTAGAGTCGCACATAGCGAGTTTCCCTACTCCAGGCGAAACGATATAGAGGTCGTATGGTTTTACGACAAGGGTTCAGACGCATACGTGTGTTTACGCACGTACGACATCCGGACAGTTTTTACTAGCCGGCTTTGGTTTAAGCCAGTTTCTAGTATCCGGTTATTGGATTTATACAGTCTAAAGTTTTTCCGTCTTTTCACGGATAGTAGGGGCATTCTCATAATTACGCTAGAAGCTTCTAGATGATGGTGACTTGAGGGTTAAGGTGGCATATGCATTAAATGAGATTAGTGATTCATTTGTGTGATTCATCCATGTCATTAATGCATCATAAATGCTTAATGACTCATGGAGATGAATCGCCCATTTGTATTTATGAAGAATGGTTGTAAATCCTTTATTTTGTTTTATTGGATAAATAATAATGCTTGATATATATTATAATAGATCATTATCTCATCTCATTCTCTTGCTCACTTTCTCTCTCCTCAAGCTCTCCCTCTTCAAACCCTCATCCTCCCCTCTCATATGTTGAGACCAAGGATTAGAATAGTCTACTTAATCCTTAACCATTCTCTATATCACCTAGGTTACTTAGATTAGCGATTTAAGAAACCTAGGTTACTTAGATTAGCGATTTAAGAAATCTAGTTACCTCAAGTTAGAGGTGAAGCTTGAAGTAAAGCTCTCAGGTGGATCATCTACTACATAGAGAAGGCCGGAGAGGACGTGGAGAACGGAAAGACGAAGGACACGGTTCTTTAGGTACAATCACTTATCATAGTAGTTAACTCTTCTATGGTTTCTTGTTAGTTATAGTTTAGCAAAGATTCTCGGTTAGTCGATGTTTACGCCTAAAACAAGATCGTTTTTTCATTATTCCGCCTCCCCGTAAGTCGTGGGGTGTTGTACATCGACTTAAAGTGGTATCAGAGCCTCGCTAAACAATAATTAACTCATTAGCGGCTCAGTAATTACAGATTACAGGTATTCATGATAAAATACAGGAAACACACTCAATATCACGGATATAGCATTTGGGACCCGGCACTGCAATCAGAACAGAGAACCGACCAATATTCAAAGAGCTCTTTTGCAATAAACATATATGCACACAATTTTGGTCCAACACAACACAAGTGTGCACATAGCTCTTTGATGACTTGGACCATGGTGGGGCTGCCCATGGTGGGGCTGCCGATGGCACTAATGGGCACATGTGAGTTGATGTGTGTTAAATGCAAAAAAGTGTGATATGAAATAAAGCATCAAATTTCCCTCCAATTCTACTGAGTGCAAACCAGGGTTATTTAGAGAAATCAAACAACACTAGAAGAATAGTGGAGAGCACACAAGACTACCATGCCAAGACGAGCCTCTCTGCTCGGATTTGGACCGGCGAGAACCCCATAAAAACCGGCGACACCGGTCCCCCTAGCTCCTTTTCCCCCCCATTTTCTTCTGGCACTTTATAGGCATCGCATCATCCATTTTATATTGTTTGTTTATTCTATTTTGATGCCTATAAATACCAGAACAGATTTGAGGATATATAGAGAGAGATATATAGATAGATAGATTCCATATAATATACCATTTTCATTTTTGTTTAGTTTTGGTTTAGTTTGAGAGTTGAGTGGGCTTCAACTTAGTTTCTTCTTCTTCCTTCTCGAAGTTTTCTTTTGAGAGCTTCATTATGGAGGTTGAACAAGTTACCAATAACTTGTACCTAAACTTCTTCAAGTGTTAATAATATTGTTATTTTTTTGTTTACTTGCTTCTTTTTGTTCCTTACTTTCTTTTCATTATGTGTAACTAATCTCTTTGGTTGTGGTGATGGTGAGGAAATGGGATGAATGGTTTTGCCTTCCTCCTCTTCTTGTTTATGTTTAATTTGCTTAACATGATTCTAACTTAAGGATTCTTTCATGTATTGATGTGATATGGTATTTTGAAACCATGGTTACTTTGTAACCTCTTCATATACCATATTCACTCTCTTTCCCCATTTCACAATGTTTAAGTTAAAATCAAATTGGTGATAAATTTGCTAAAGTTTGGATACGATATTTTGTGACCAAGTGCTTGATAAACCCTCGGTTTTCATATACCCTATACTAACACAAACACTTAGCAAAGTTAACACTAAAACTAATTGCTCTCACTCGCTACTTTGTATTTTTGATGTTGACGTATGCTTACTAACCCTTGTGCTTAGTGTTGATACCTCAAGGTTGGACATACAAACGGTAAGTGAACAATACGAACTCGTTTCGTGTTTTGTGTCAAATATCGATATTTTGATGATTTGTGCTCCGCAACCGTCTTGACAAGTCATGCTTCACACCGGGTTCGACACAAGGACAGACAACTCATGCACAAGGGAGCGTCGAAGGAATCATCGTGATTCGACCATCCGAGCCAAAGCCACGGCCATTTCTTTCTTAACTTGTTTTCTTTGTTTTCGTATTTTATATTTTTGTGACAAACCAATCAATTCATTATTTGTTGAACCTTAAACAACAAAACCTAATACACAATTCCCTGCGGATCGACCCGTACTTGCCGGCTTGCTACAACGCGCAGTGCACTTGCGGTTTATAAATTTTAAAACGAGACCAAACTCGCGTGCGCATCCATTTCCTTAAAATGATTCCATTTTCAAAACATATGCTTTTCTTTGTGCGGGTAAAGTCCTAACAAGTTTTTGGCGCCGTTACTGGGGAGTTGGTAGTTATTAGGTATTGTTATTTCTGGTTCGTACTAATTCACTAACTTTTAAACACAATTTTTTTTTCAAAATTAACACAACAAACATTCTTTTTACATTGTTCTTCGTCCTTCATGCTTTCTATCACTCTGCTCTGGAATATCAATGCCCTGGTCTCGATATTCCCTCGACTAGGAACTGATCAAAGGATGTACTTTTGGACCACCCTGGCCCCACTAGTATGATCTCATCATAATCCTGGTAGTCAAGTACATATCCTAAGGGCTTTATCAATATGTAAGAGACAGACAATATAAATACCAGTCTACATGTTAAGATAAAGGTAACCTGATAGCATACTATCATGTCGAGCAAGAAAGTCCTTTATATATATGTCCAAGCATCCACTATAATATACATCACATGTAAAATAATGGCCTCTAGGGCATACATATTCTTAACAATCTCCCACTTGTACTAAGGCCAGTTGTTGTAGTATCTCATACCCAATGTCCCAAAAGTCTCTCGAATAGCATTTGGGGATGGCCTCGGTGAGTGGAACCGCCGTGTTATCCTCTATGTCAACTCTCCTAATCTCGATCTCTCGGTGATCAACTATCTCCCTAATCAGGTGATACTGTTTAAGAATATGTCTGGATCGCTGACGGGACCGGGGTTCCTAGGCCAAAGCCACAACTCCATTGTCATCACAATACACAGGTACTGGATGCCCAATGGTAGGAACCAAGTTCATCATATGAAATTTTTCATCCAGACAACCTTTTTGGCAGCATCGTAGGTTGTGATGTAATTAGCCTCTATCAACGAGTCTGCTACGGTATATAGCTTGGAACCCTTCCAACATACCGTCCCTCCACTGAGGGTGAAAACAAAACCCGAGACTGACTTTCAGTCGTCCTTATCACTCTGAAAGCTCGAATCGGTAAAGGACTCCATCTGGAGTTCACCGCTATCTTACACCAAGAACATCCCTTTAGTCCTTCTCAAGCACTTAAGAATGTTCTTCAGCTGTCCAGTGGTCTTCCTAAAGATCTTTTCGATACTTATTCACTACACCTAGTGAGTAAGCTACATCTGGTCTGATACATAACATTGCATACATGATTGACCCGTCTGCCAAAGCATAGGGTATCCCTTATATGCGAGCCCTCTCCAAATCAGTCTCGAGAGACATCTTTTTGGAGAGAGTGATTCCTGAACAAACGGGTACATTACCAAGCTTAGAATCATCCATACTAAACACCTTTAGCATGGTGTCTATGTACCTGGATTGGGACAATCCCAAATCCATTTAGATCTATCTCTATAGATCTATATCCCCAGGATGTAGGAGGCATCAGTTAGATCTTTCATGGAAAACCTGTGTGACAAGAGGTGCTTGACCGAGTGTAGCATAGGAACATCATTTCCTATTAAGAGTATCTCATCCACGTACAATACGAGGAAGAAAACCATACTCTCTACAACCTTCTTATTTATACATGGTTCATCTACATTTTTGATGAAGTCAAACTCTTTGATAGCTTCATTAAAAACAGATGTTCCATTTCCGCGATGCCTGCTTTAACCCGTAGATGGATTTAAACAGGTTGCACATACTTCCGCTGCTCCCACTGTCTACGAAGCCCTCTGGCAGTGCCATATACACGCTATCTTCTAAATAACCATTTAGAAAATCGGTTTTGACATGCAGTCTGCTAGATATCGTAGTCATGGTATGCAGCAATGGCAAGTAAGATCCTGATGGACTTAAGCTTAGCGACAAGTCTAGCTTTGAAAGTCTCAACTTTTCCATCTACACCAAATTATCTTTTTTAAAGTTCCTCTTGCTCCCGATGGATTTTACCCCTTCAGGAGCAACATCCAAAGTCAATACTTTGTTGTTGTACATGGATTCCATCTCAAATCGCATAGCATCCATCCATTTCACATAGTCAACACTTGTAATAGCCTGCTCGAAACTAGTTGGGTCATCATCTCCATGATACAATCCTCGCTCCCACCGTCTACGAGAAGACCGTAGTATCTCTCAGGTGGATGAGGAACCCTACTAGATCTGCGGAGTGGCTTCGGTTCGTCAGGGACTATTGAATCCTTCGGTTCTAATAAATCGTCAGTTATAGTTTGCTTTGTTGGAACTTCTTCCTATTCTACCTCGTCGCTGTTAGTTATATGTATGCCCTAGAGGCCATTACTGTACATGTGATGTATATTGTAGTGGATGCTTGGACATATATAGGAAGAACTTTCTTGCTCGAAAAAATAGTATGCTATCTGGTTGCACTTTATCTTAACATGTACACTTATTGTCTCTCTATTACATGTTGATAATGCCCTTAGGATGAGTACTTGACTACCAGGACTATGATGCAGATTATACTAGTGGGGGCTGGGTAGTCGGTAAGTACATCCTTCAAATGTTCCTATTCGCGGGAGTATCGAGACAGGGCATCGATACTCCAGAGTAGACTAGCGTATACTCTTCTCAACCCAAATGATGGGCGATGGATGATCCCACATCCATTGGTGTTTGACATCAGAGAAGGTATACGGGTGCTCAGTGGAGACTGGGTACACTGAATGGACTCGCCGAGAACTCCTAGATGGTATTATACCTATCGTCAGATAGCAGTTCTCTGGTGAAACTGGTACATGTTAGTCTGTAGACCCGAGATCGTCATAGAGACTTGTGTGATTTCCACTGTTCTTTGATTTCTACCATACCACGGTCAAGAGATCGTGCAAAAAGGTGGTTTTTGGGTACAGTCCCGAGTCACATGGAGGCAATGAGCGATAGGAGAGTTGATGTTGCGCTATGCTCGATTGGCCATAACAGGAAATCCCTGGCCAGGGTTGCTGAGATTTACTGGTAAGTGTTACCAGTAGTTTCTCGAACCGTTATAGACCTTGTATCGGCATGACTTATCAGGCTATTGGGGTCTGACGTTATACTACCCCCAGGCTGTGATATGCGACATATCAGACGAAGAGACCGGACTGTACGGTAGTGTTACTGATTGGATTCGCAGGAGTATGAGCAGGCTTGCTTGTTATCCTTCTGATCGCTCAATACCCGGATGGCCATTACGTTTAGCAGACCGCTTGCGGCTTGTGGGTGTTTGATACGATCATCACCTACTGCCGGCGTATTAACGAGTATTTAGAGTCCTACACATAGGTTTCCTTGTTCATGCGAAACGAAGTACGAGCGCATATGTGATATGTGCAGGACCGAGATTAATGTGCGTATGTGATACTGCATTCTATTCTCACGACTTGTGACATTGGTCGGTTATATGTGATATAGCCGGGTTATCGGATCAAGTGTTGATTCGATAATTTGTTGCATTTAATATTAGTCGGTATATAGAATATAGCCGGATTATTAAATCAAGTGTTGATTTAATAATTTAATGTATAATTATATATTTGATATATTACATTACATTAACTAATATTTGCTCACTTATGATTTCTTTTCTCACTTGATTGTACACAGCATATATGCGATATATATTTGTGTACATGTTTTGTGTCATGCTTGATGATACATGCTTCTTGGGTGTGTGTGTGACTTACACCATGCTATGCATAATATAGGGTTTATATTTATCTAAGTAATTCAAAAATTGGATGGATATTTGGCATGGATACAAACTTGTAGAAGCTTATGGATTCATTGACCAAGTCCACTCTTTTGTTTCACTTGTAGATATTTGTTAACCCAACCATTATACCTTAGCCATGGTTAACTCTCTACATGAGTTAGTGTATGACACTAACTCACCCATGGTTGCTATTCTCACCTCATGAGTACTCACCCATGGTTGCTTTTCTCACCTCATGAGTTCATTCTCTCTTCTTCATTCTTCATCTTCTTCATGAGCTCAAAAAGCTTTCTATGGTTCTGAGAAGTGATGAAATATTGTGAGAAAAATAAAACTAAAGTGAGCCTACTTCCTACTTCATCATCCTTTACTATTAGCCATTTAGTTTAGGGTGTTTGCTTCACTAATTTCACCATTAGTGAAGAGGTAGCATGAGCTCGAGTCTCCTCGACGTAGATCATCTTCGGCCCGAAAACATTGAGCAAGCTTGTTCGTTTCTTCATGTGAACCCTTACTAGAGTCTGGGTCTTCATAACTTGCAGCGAAGGGACTACGACTTGGTGCTTTAGAAGTGAAGGACCGTTCTACAAAGGTTGTATTCCCCCATTCACTTAGATGTAAAGTGTTTACAAGTTATATCGTTGGATTTTCAAGTAACGATTCTAGGGTTAGGGTTAGCTAATACGGTAAATTTTTAAAAATGGCATGGACGACGCCTCCCGAAAACTTGCTTCCGTGCTAGACAACCCTACAGTCGCCACTAATTTCTTCCATAAGAAATTTCTTTTCTAAAAAGGTGGCATGTCGAGAAACAAAACATCTTTTGTTCCTCGATGTGGTAGAAGATATACCCTCGCGAATGGTCGGGATATCCTACAAACTTGCACAGAACTGACCTTGCCTCGAGCTTGTCCGGATTTTGCTTTTCAACATAGGACGGACAACCCCATATCTTAACTCGTTTAAGAGATGGTCTCTTCCCATTCCATATCTCATATGGAGTGGTAGGCAACGGATTTGATCGGAACTCTATTCAATAGGTATGCATCTTCTCAACTGCATGTCCCTGAAAGGAAATAGGCAACTCAGTAGTACTCATCATAGACCGTACCATATCTCATAGGGTGCGATTTCTCTACCCCGATATACCTTGGTGCTGTGGTGTATATGGAGGAGTAAGCTGAGAGAGAATCTTATTCTCTTTTAAATAGTCTTGGAATTCTGTGCTCAAGTATTTAACTCCCCGATCATATCGAAGGATTTGAATACCTTTAACCATCTGGTTCTCATCTTCGTACTTAAATTCCTTGAAATTCTCAAAAGATTCAGTTTTGTGTTTCAACAAGAACATATGTCTGTATATTGAGAGAACATTGGTGAATGTAATAAAGTACACGGAACCATCCCTGGCATGTGTAGACATAGGACCACATACATCAACATGTATCTGTCCAAGAGTTCAGTAGCTCTTTCTCCGTTTCTAGTAAACGGAGATTTGGTCACCTAGTATCTGAGACATGACTGGCAAGTTTCATAAGATATAAATTCGAACGGATTCAAATATGCATCCTTATGGATCTTTATCTAGTCTTGTTTCATCGATATGACCCAGTCTACTATGCCACAAGAAGACTTCGTTCATTTTTGAACCGTTCCTCTTGTGTGTGTTCTGTACGTTTAGAACTATAGTTTGATTCAGAACGTTTATATTGTTATACAACGTACCTTACCCAATCAACACTTGATCTAGGAAATTATTCACAATATTATTGGTATGATATAACAGCTGCTAAGAATCAATGTATTACCAGTTGGTAACACCAGGTTATATCAGCCAACTGCTTTGGCTGCAACAATTGCACCATTCTCTACTACTAGAGACATATCATCCTTTCCCAGTTCTCCACCATTATATAGCCCATGTAACAAATTACATGTGTGGGATCCTCATCCAGTATCCAATACCCAGGACGTTGAGTAAACTGTGAAACCGTTCTTGGTTATGAACACACCCGAAGACAATGCATCAATATGCTTATTCTTCGTTTGGGTGGCGTGGGAATCCAAATATTCCCCTATTCCTTACTCAGACTTATGACAATCATAAGATAGAGCGGAACCTAGTCCAGTATAATAAGTAGGTTCGGTCAGTACATCCATATTATTATCTTGATTAAGGCATTTCATTGGTCGCTGCCAGGAGAGAGAGAAGGATAATCACTTTGCGTGCGCTCTTTGCAAGATTAGATTGGTTATTTTAACTAATCTGGATGGCTCCTGCTGTTTTTATCAAATCTTCCTTCAAACCCTAAAAGGTAAGATTAGCCGGGATTAATTACACCCTACAGGTTCGCCAATCGTTCGGCCAGGCAGGTATCGGTACTCCGAGGGAGGTTCCCCGTGCTTTCGCACGGACCTAATTAAAATAAAGCTCGTTTCCCTAGAGGCTTAACCCCGTTGACACCTTTCTAGACACCTACTTGATTAGCTAATTGTAAAGTACAAAACTCTCCCAGGAGTAACTCTTACTCGCAGTGGGTATCGGGATCCAACTATCATATAGAAGGTATGCAATCTCATTGCAAATTTCAACACTTGAAATTCCCGATAATGTTTTTACCCCTAGCGTCCTATGACCTTGACGGAGGCCAAACTACCCATAGGCCACTAGTCAAATTCAACCCGTTCATTTCTTTATTGAATTAGACCCACCCGCACGACCTTTGACGGAGGCCAAACAACGCCGTATGACTACCCTAATCCAATCGCATCTCATGCTGCAGATAAGTACTAATCAGCTACCGTACACTACGCTTTGACGGAGGCCAAACTACCATAGCACGAATAATAAAATAGCACTTATCTGAAATGAGGGAGGGCTATGCAGGTTTGTAAGAAAACCATGAGCGTAATGAACTTGATATTGTTGTAGAATTTGATGATTTTGAAAAGGAGTGTTTTTTAGGCTTTTGCTAGCTTCGCTAAAGAGGTCACTCCCGGTGAAGGGATCTCGACAATCTCCTCATCGAATGAGGTGCTGGATATTCATGAATACCACTATGCAGAACTAGAGAAGCATTGAAAAACAAAACCGAGTTGGTTGTAGCATTTGCTAGTTTCGCTAAAGAGGTCACTCCCGGTGAAGGGATCTCGGCTCTTTCCTCATCGAATGAGGTGCTGGATATTCATCAAAGAATACCACTATGCAAAGAAAAAAGTAGAGCTACCCTTTTTGAAAATTTGATTCTAAAAGATCTTTTGGTTTCTTTCTTTCCATTAATCTCATTAATGAAGTCTCATCATTTAATGTTTCCAAAACATTACAGAAAAATGAAACGAAAATAGAACGTATGCTTATGCCATCCGCATTCGCCATGGGGCCCCTTCATGCACCGTTAGGTTACTGATTGTTAAAGTTTTTGCGTGCTTAGTTTTAATTACCGCAATCAAAACGGTTTCGCTTGGTAGCTAGCCGGTTGAGTACGGGTCGTCCACAGAGAGATGTGAATCTTTTTCTTAGTGTTTTAACGAGTTAAGTCCAATTTATCCAGGTTTTTTTAGTTTCACTACGTGCTAAAATAAGTATAAAGAGAGCTTGTTAGGGTTAGGATTAGGTTAGTTTGAGTCAGGAGTCGCTCACTTCTTTCGTTGCAACCCTTAATATCGGTGTTACGGTAATCGGCAACAACGGGGATTAGCATGACTAGGAAGAAAACTTGTGATAAGTTAGGCTTTCCAACGCTTAGTTCCTTTCTTTTGGTCCTTGTCCGTCCGTTCTTGGCTCTTAGCCTTAACCTCCAGTTAATTCAACCACAACCGGTCTCACCAGGATATCACCGCTATTATGTAGGATAGGGTGCCGTAGGGAGCGGATTGTGGTTCAATTAACGGGAGTCCTAATTAAGATGTTGGGGCAAAGAAAAGAGTGAGAGAGATTTCCTTCTCTCAAACTTCCCCCATCCTACCCTAACAAGTGAGAAACTACTCACCCATTAAAAAGGAAAAGAAAATAAAACAAAGAAAGAAGATAGAAAGAAAGGGGTTTAGGAAATTACAACTAGCTATTTGAGATCTCACTTTGGCAAGGATCATACTTAAGCATCATTGTTGTAAGGATTAAGAAAAAGAGAAAAAAGGAAAACAAACAAGCAAATAACAACAACTACTTTAACAAATGAAAATTACAAGCAAATAATAATAACACAATTACAAGACATGCAAGTTAATAAAAAGAACTCTTCTTTTATTCAACATCACTCATGAAGCTTACTACAATTTTAATGGAGAAAGATGAAGAGGAAGAAGAACTAAAAACACTTATCCTAAAATCTATCACAAAGAAAAGCACCCTTTACTTGGCTTAGAACCGGGTTATTTATAGGCAGGCAAATGAAAGTCTAGGGATACAATCTGAGCCAAAATGAAGTTATAAGAATACCCTAAAAAACCGAGTCAATACCGAGTTGACTCGGCCGTGGATCCGCGGCCTAAGTGCCATATTGGCCGCGGTTCCGCGGCCATTTGGTTGAATTGGATGCTTGGATTTTCTGGGTTTCTCCATGCTACTTTTCTCTTCTGTTTTGTACACTTGGTTTCTCAGAATCTCTCTAGTTTTCTCTCAGATATTCGGCAGTGCAAAAGATGAAATGGTGTGGACTTTTTGCCTTGATTTTCTTGAGCTCCGCGTTGAAGTCTGGGATCTTGTGCTGCCCCTTGTGCTTTGTGTATGAAATGACCAATGATTTGCTATTTTGTCTCTTAAACTGGTAGGCGGCATCATACGGATAGTGAGCGGAGACCCGTATTTATCTGTTGCTGGCAGTAGTCCTGAATTTGTTGCGCCTTCTCATGATTTTCACTGTTTAGAGCTGAGAACCTGTAACCTGCAATTATTTAGCAAACAAGGATCAAAAAGTACCTATCTATATGCAATGCGATCAAGAATGGGCGGTATAAAAATGCAAAAATCTGATTTGAACAAATACCCCCAAACTTATCTTTTGCTCGTCCCGAGTAAAACCATTTTATTCACAAAAAAAATTCTAACCTCACTTTCGCAGGGAAAACGATTGCACTGAGCTCGTACAACAGTCCGTTAAACCTCTAGGTTGCCCTAGAGGAGGAGTGTTGTCTCCTGAGGCTTTTCAGCGGATACTACCCACAAAATCCGATCAAATTGGTCGTTGACTCTAATTCTACAGTTCAGTATTCTAGCAAGAAACTCTATTATCTTCAACTTAGAAATCATCAACCCGTATTTTTCACTCTTTCTTTTCATTTAACTTAAGATCCTATACGTTTTTCCAGTTTATAAAGCTTTCCGCATCTCGTGAGTTTTCCTTCTAGAACGCAATCTCAAATCCGGAATTTTTATCAACTCTATTGAAGAAATAAGCCCTATTTTTCATTCCTATCTCTCCTCCAAACTCCGATTATATACCCCTACGTGTGTGTAATTATCACCCCTATACTTGGAAATTTAGTTCAAGCTATAATACCCTTGCCTTAATACCTAGTACTACTTCTTTTCATTAATGATGGACGATTTTGCTCATACACCTTTCATGCGACTATTAATGCTTCTTGAAGCACTAACATCCGATTACTAAATGTGTGAGCTTAAAGCGTAAATAGCAGTTTCCAGGTCTTTTATTTTATTCTTTTATTTTATTTTATTTCAAGACCGGATATATTTTTCAATGGTGCTCTTTTGGCGGTTTGCTTTAAATACCGTTTTTTCTTTCATACGAGGCTTTCAGGCAAGAGTATTTCTAGGTATCCTCTACTATCCCAAGTTTCAAGGTGTGTGTATGTGCGATTTGTAGGGTATATATTTTCGGAATTTGGACGTAAGGTTCAGAATTATTTTTCACACTTACTCTTCAAATAGAGCTTCAATACTCTTCCCTCATTTTAACTTAGCCCAAGAACTGAACTCACAATTGCTTATTTCTAAATAAACTACAAAAACGTATATTTTCAACAGTTATACTTCAAGTAAGGTTATTTTTAGGGTTTTTAATTTACTAAGTTTAAGATCTAGATTTTTCTAACTAGTCAACCGTCATGTCAAACTCAAGTCAAATATGGCCAATAATGAAATTTTCATTTTTTTCATTTTTATTTTTTTAAAATTTTTTTTTTAATGCAATGAAGAAAAATGCGATGCGGAATTTAAACATGCAAAGCAAAAACAAATATTTACATTAAAAAAAAACGTGCAGATGCAATGCAAGGATAACTATTTACAACCAAACCTCACCCCCAAACTTACCGACAGCAGTGCCCTCACTGCTGCCTGCGGCGTCTCTTAGACGCGGCATCACTTGTTCCCGCCTCACCCCTATCCGTCCCTCGTCCTCTCAATCGTGCTCGTTCGTCTCTTTCATGTAGGGTGGACATTCCCTATTCCAGACTCGCCAATCGCTGATCAAAGTTTGTTAGCATCCCTAATACTCGTTCTACCCCCCTATGGGTTCGTCGAATTAAGCGTGCTTGTGCAGCGGGGGTTAGCTCTTCATCGTTCGCAGTGGAGCTCGAGATAGGCGTATTTGCCAACACATCTTCGGCCGGCTCGGTGCGCGACCATAAACCATGAAGTCGTTTGTAGGATGTGGAGGCAAGAAGGGGTCGAATGGGAACCCCACCATGCATGTAAATTTCAAATTCCTCAATAGGAAGGAAATAGCGACACAGTTGTATCACCAACATTGGACATGGATAATTGGCCGCCCTCTTGCTGGAGCCAATCGAGTGTAGCAACACAGTGCACATGTCATAGCTGGGGTTTTTGGTCATTAATGTGTGCACTATGTGAAGGGATGCTGTAAAAAATGTGGTGTTGTGCGAACTGCCGAAAATTTTGTTTTGTGCCCAACGGCACACTGTTAAAACATTCGCATAAAGCGTGCGAGCCTGAATTCCCTTCCTAGGCTCTCTAGAACAGTCATCACCCATTAATGGTAGGTAGTCCTCGAAGCGGAAGGGTTGATCGTGAATGGGGATTCGTGGTCTTAAAGTGACTTCGTGATTGAAGTCCCTATCGATAATTATTTCCCGATCCCCCCACAGTAATCGTATGAACCCGTGTTGTGCTAAACACCCATCTTCCATACTATCAAAGAAACGCGCAACGAGATCTTGAAGCGCGAACGCGTGTGGATGGTTAAATAACAGAAAATTCCATCCGCGTTTTCCGATTTCGTTGCCGAAATAACTACCGTAAATATCATGGGCGAATAACTGGGAGAAATCCCGTTCAAATTGCAAAGTAGGGGCCATGACAGAGAGCAAATGCTGAAATATTAAATCTACAGAGAGAGAAAACAGAGATGCAACCCTCCTCTGAAAATTTCAGAAGGAGACGAGGGTAGAAGGCGGCGGAAGCGCAGCGGGAAGGGCTCTTCGGCGGCGGAAACGCGGCGGCGAGAGGAGACCGGCGGTGCAGATTTTTGTTGCGGCTATGGTTTTGTTGGAGAGTAAAAATTAGGGCTCGGGAATTGACGGAATAAGGGTCGAGGGATATTTATAGGTGTTGTTGGACATTTGTACAAAAGCCACCCAAAAAGAATAATTAAATAAAAGAATTAAAAATATTTGTTTTATTTTATTTTATTTATGGTTCTGTACATTTACAAAAACACCCCCCTTAAAATTTTTTTATTTATTTTACAAATTATTACAGGTGGGAATTTTACCAGGCACAAAAAAAATGGTATATACATACCCCCAAACTTATTTGAAACAATGTTTCCACTGCTTATGGCTGGATAACCGAAGTCTGGTGGTAAGTGGAGGAAGATTAGTGAATGTAAACCGGCTCTTGCAACATCAGGAGCTCCTCCGAATGTTCTGCGGTGAGGAACGGTTTTACCTTGTGTCCGTTCACTTTGAATAGTGAACCGTCCTCTGGATTTTCCAAATCCACCGCACCGTGCGGATATACAGTCCATACAAAAAAGGGTCCTTTCCAGCGAGATCTGAGCTTACCGGGATGGAAATCTAGTCGGGTGTCGTAAAGAAGCACCTGTTGTCCGGGTGTGAAAGTTTTGCGCATAAGATGTTTATCATGAAACACCTTCATTCGTTCTTAATGACAACCGCGTTTTCGTAAGCTTCATCCCGAAGCTCATTCAGTTCATTGAGCTGCAGCTTCCGATAGCTGCCCACATCTTCAAGGGTTAAGTTCAGCTCTTTGATCGCCCAAAATCCGCGATGCTCGATTTCCACATAATGGTGGCAAGCCTTTTCGTAAACAAGCCGATAAGGAGGCATGCCAAGATCAGTCTTATAAGCAGTTCGAAATGCCCAAAGGGCATCAGTGTGTTTCAAAGACCAATCCTTACGGTTCTTGGAAACCGTTTTCTCCAATATCTACTTGATTTGCCGATTAGAAATTTCGGCTTGCCCACATGTTTGGGGGTGGTAGGGCCTGGAGAGCTTATGATTAATGGAGTATTTCCGTATCAAGGCCTCGAAAGTCCTATTACTAAAATGTGTTCCATTGTCGCTAATGATCACGCCGGGGTGCCCGAACCAGGAAAAGATGTTTTCTTTAAGGAATCGAACGACAACCTTGTTGTCGTTCGTCCGGATTGGCACAGCCTCGACCAATTTAGAGACGTAATCAACAGCTAGAAGAATATACAGGTTCCCAAAAGAGCTGGGAAATGGCCCCATGAAATCAATTCCCCAAACATCAAAAATATCGACAACCAAGATTGGTTGGAGAGGCATCTCATTTCTTCTGGATATCCGGCCCAAGTGTTAGCACCGGGAGCAAGTTTTGCAGTAATCATGAGCATCTTTGAAAAGTTGTGGCCAGTAGAAGCCACTCCGCAAGACTTTCTCGGCTGTCTTTCTTGGGCCAAAATGCCCGCCACACGCTTGATCGTGGCAAAACGACAGCACACTCTTGAACTCATTATTAGGAACACACCGACGAATAGTCTGGTCGGGACAGTACTTGAACAGATAGGGTTCGTCTTAGTAAAAGTGTTTTACTTGGGATAAGAATAGAAGTCTGTCCTGACTTGACCATTCGTTCAGTAGTAATCCTGTTGCCATATAGTTCACAATATCTGCGAACTAAGGTTCGCACGATACTGTCAAGAGTTGTTCATCCACAAAAACGTCATTGATGGGAAGTGGACGCGTCGGCCAAGAAGGAAGTCGTGAAAGGTTGTCGGCCGCTACGTTTTCACATGCTCTTTTGTCCTTAATGACAAGGTCAAACTCTTGAAGTATGAGGATCCAACGTATTAATCTAGATTTTGTGTCCTTCTTCGCGAAAAGATGTCGCAGAGCTGAATGGTCTGTGTAGACAATGACTGGAGAGCCGATCAAGTAAGGCCTGAATTTTTCTAATGCAAATACAACAACCAAGAATTCCTTCTCGGTGGTTGTGTAATTCAGTTGGGCATCATTCAGGGTCTGGCTAGCATAGTAGATTACGTGCGGCATCTTATCGATGTGCTGTCCTAAGGCCGCACCGATAGCAAAGTCGGATGCATCGCACATAATCTCAAAGGGATACGTCCAGTCAGGAGAAGAAAGAACGGGAGCAGAGGTGAGTGAGCTTTTCAGCGATTCGAACGCAGTTTCACAGCTCGAGTTGGAGTCAAATGTGGTATCCTTGGCCAGCAGAAGAGTCAAGGGTCTAGCAATCTTGCTAAAGTCCTTGATGAATCGTCTATAAAACCCGGCATGGCCAAGGAAAGCTCGAATGTCTCTGAAGCATCTGGGAGGAGGGAGATTGGAAATGACTTCAATCTTCGCTTTGTCAACCTCAATTCCATTTTGCGAAATGATATGTCCTAAGACAATACCTTCGCGTACCATAAAGTGCCACTTCTCCCAGTTTAAAGTGAGGTTTTTATCCTTACACCGGGTTAGGACAGCGTCGAGATGTTGCAGACACTCGTCAAAAGAGTCTCCAAAGATGGAGAAATCATCCATGAATATCTCCAAGAATTTCTCAACCATGTCAGAGAAAATTCCCATCATACACCGCTGGAAGGTAGCGGAGCATTGCATAACCCAAAGGGCATGCGGCGATATGCAAATGTGCCGAAAGGACAGGTGAACGTAGTTTTTTCCTGATCTTTCTCGGCGATGGGAATCTGGTTGTAGCCAGAGTAGCCTTCCAGAAAACAGTAGTACTCTTGTCCAGCCAATCGTTCGAGCATCTGGTCAATGAATGGTAGCGGAAAGTGGTCCTTCCGCGTTGCAGCGCTGAGTTTTCTATAATCAATGCATACTCGCCACCCAGTTTGGGTGTGAGTAGGGATTAACTCGTTTGCCTCATTGGTGATGACCGTTATGCCCGACTTCTTAGGAATAACGTGTATAGGACTGACCCACTGGCTATCTGTGATAGGGTAAATGATACCACTATCCAGACATTTGACGATCTCTTTTTTCACAGCCTCATTCATGACTGGATTAAGTCGCCTCTGTAGATCCCTGGCTGGTTTGGCATCATTCATCATAGGAATGTGATGTTCAACGATCAGGGGACCAATCCCCTTGATGTCCTCCATTGACCAGCCAAAAGCTTGCCGATTGCTTTGCAAGACCGTAAGAAGGGCTTTCTCCTGCTCTGGAGCTAGAGAAGTCGAGATGATGACAGGGAGGGTCTCGTTCTCACCTAAGTAAGCATACTTGAGGTAAGACGGCAACGACTTGAGTTCGAGCATTGGAGGTGAAACGATTGAAGGAAAGATTGGTGAAAATGTCTCAAACTCAAAGTATTCTAACAGAGGCTCAAAACGAGTGTATGCGACCGAGGTGGATAGTTCAACTAACGCATCCGAAAATTCAAAGGATTCAAACTCGGGTGGCATCATGCCAAGATCATTCGAAAACGTGAAACACTCAAAATCATTGTTGGGCGCAGAAGCAGCAGCAGGCTCAAGGAGGAACGCACTAGTGGCGTCAAGATTGCTGTGATCGAACAAGAATTCCTCGAATTCACGGTCCTCTGGGGCGATCTCTTGGATGGAACAAACATCGAGTATATGAGCATTAGGTTCGGATGGCTGATTCCCTAACCTAAAAATGTTGAGTTCAATTGTCATGTTTCTAAAAGATAGGTTCATTGAACCATTTCGACAATTGATCACAGCATTTAAGGTTGCAAGGAATGGGCGGCCGAGTATCACCGGAATTTGATTCCGGGGATTAGCTACAGGTTGTGTGTCTAAAACAATGAAGTCAACGGGGAATATGAAGTCCCCTACCTTTATTAACACATCCTCTAGCTCACCCCTAGGATGGGTGATAGATCGGTCGGCCATTTGGAGAGTACAGTGTGTGGGTTTCAACTCTCCTACACCTAGTTGCTCATATACTGAATACGGAAGCAGGTTAACACTGGCACCAAGATCCAAAAGTGCACGGTTGATGTTCTCATCCCCAATGGTTATTGAAATTGTAGGACAGCCAGGGTCCTTCCGTTTTTGAGGTAAAGCCTGGGTAAGAGTATCACTCATGGCACTAGCTAAGAAAACCTTCTTGGGTACCTGAGATTTCCTCTTCTTAGTGCACAAGTCCTTCAAGATTTTTGCGTAGGAAGGAACTTGTTGGACTGCTTCTAAGAGTGGAATGTTGATTTTAACCTATTTAAACAACTCCAAAATCTTCTCCATTTGTGGAGTTTGTTTATTGGACCTCAACCGGTTCGGAAATGGAACATTTTTGAAATTAGTTGAGTCCAATGCTTGTGGAGGAGATTGTGGAGTTGGAACGGATCCCAGAGCTGGAGTTTTCGTGAAGTGAGATGTGGGTCGGAGCAGTGGAAGAAGGAGGGCCTTTTGAAGAATGGAGAATAGGCTTAGAAGACGACGACGAAGAAGAAGCGGCAGGGGTGTCATCATCTATCTGCTGCCAGTGTTGTTGTGCAGTATCCTTCCAGATCTCAACGTAGTCACAGCACTCACATTATGGTTCTGTTGTTCAAGAGCAACATGCACATTATGTGGGTGACCGGGATTTGGGAGTGGTTGAGATGGAAGCTTCCCTTTTTCTCGCTCGCTTAACGCCACGTTCAGCTGTGCAATCTGGGCTTCAATGGTCTTTATGCTTTGCCCGTGTGCAGCAGTGTATTGCACCAGAGACTGAATGGAAGACTTGATGTTGGCGGTGGATTGAGTCGATTGCTTTACAAATGCCTCCAGATTCCGTTCTAGCGACGAAACCTTATCGTTGTTTGACGGAACAAAGTTGTTTTGAGGAAAAGAACTGTTGGGTGCAAAGTTGTTCGTCGTATTTTGAATAGGTTGGGGTTCGAAGGGCTGCTGATATTGTTGTTGAGTTTGTTGCTGAGCTTGTTGTTGAGGAGGAGGAAGAGGCCTCTAGAAGTTGTTGTGGACTTGGAATTGATGCTGGTTCTGATTCCAGGCGAAATTGGGGTGATTCCTCCAACCGGGATTGTAAGTTGAAGAGTATGGATCATTTCTTGGTCTTTGCTGAAATGCAGCATTGACCTGATCCTGTCCTTGAGCAGGTGGATTATAAGGACACTCTTCGGTCAAATGGGATGGATCAAAACAACAAGCGCAGATAGTACAAGGGGGAAGAGCAGGGGCAGGAGTAGGAGATGAGAATTTGCTCTTAATTGCTTCTAGTTTTCGCGTGATTGCTGCCATCTCGGCCTTCATTGCAATTGAGATGTCAAGTTGATGAACTCCTCCCCTGGAGAGACCGGAAGAAGTAGAAGAAGTAGACGAAGTGTTCGGTCTGGTGCTTTCTCATTGAAGCGTCTGTTCAGCAAGATCGTCGAAGAATTGCCAAGCTTCCTCGTCAGATTTGGATAGGAAATGGCCTTGACAAATGGTTTCCAACAACTGCTTAGTTGCTGGATTCAGGACCTCATATAAGGTCTGGATAAGTTGCCATCTCTCAATACCGTGATGAGGGCATTGAAGAAGAAGGTCTTTCTATCGGTCAAAGCACTTCCAAAAAGGTTCGGTAGGAAGTTGAGAAAATTGGTTGATTTCGTTTCGGATCTTCACGGTCTTGTGATTTGGGTAGAATTTTTTAAGAAACGCTTTTACAAACTCATCCCAACTGGTTATGGAATGCGATGCATTGCTATACAGCCACTTCTCAGCAAGGTCACACAGAGTGAAAGGAATGACTCGTAGCCGTATAGCATCGTCGGACAGTTGGGTTGTCTTCATCATTACACAGACGTTCTGGAACTTGTTAATGAAGATGTAGGCATCTTCGAATTCCAGCCCATGAAATTTGGGCAACATGTTGATGAAGTGGGGCTTAATTTCGAAATTATCCCCATTGGCCGGCGGAAGTGAAAGACAGGTTGGAAGTGCAGAGCGGGTAGGATAGAAACGATCCTGGAGCGCGATTCACTGCGGCGCTTCAACAGGAGATGGTTGTGGGTTATTCGCACCCAATGAGGTGGAATCAGTCCCGGGGGAGGTAAAGGGATGTTAGGAGGAAATCATGACATCTCAGAAGAAGAATTTGGTGATAGTGATGGTGAGGATGTATGAACAGAATCCCGGTCAATGTCGGAGTTGGCCAGCAAAGGTAAGGGTGAAAGTGGTGTGGAGAGAGTTTCGACACCGGAGTTGATCGCGTAGTCGGTAGTGACTAACGTAACGCGGACTAGGTGGGAACTAGTGTCCCGAATCCAACCGGACATACACTAAACGAGTTTAGTATAGTCAAAGCGTAGAAGGTGAGGGTAAGAAAACGTCAATGGAGAAATGCGGATGAATGGTGGGTGAAATGGAATTCTGGCGTGGGCAAGTTTTTATAAAAGTTTTTGTTTTGTTGTTTTATTTTTTTTACAAAGAGTTTTGCAAAAATATGCACGGACTTATAGCACAACTTCACACAATCCCAGTCAAAACATGCACAATCATACCTAGAGCTATGGTCTTCAAAGTCCACTAGACTGCTCCTAACTGTTCCAAAGTGACAAGTTGTGAGATAACCCTCAAATCGTCTCTTCACTGCCAATTGTGGCCAGGTAAGCACAAGTGAGATAAGGAGAGTTCCGCTCACGAATCACCGTGAGACGGGCCTTTTAAAATTACCTTTCTCACTTGTCTAGCCTAGGCACCATAGAGTCAAGTTTAGATAAACGATCGAATTCCCACAACCTTCCTCTGTCTTATTGAGCATGATAGTCCTTAGTTGGCTGAGTCTAGATATTTTTTATTAAGCTCAAGGGTAATGCGTATGCTTTTAGTGATTTTTGGGGTCTTAGGAAGGGTGATGAAATCCCCACCCAATCTGAATTGGTGTTATAGCCTCTTAAAGTCTGTATTATTTATGCAAAACAGTAATAACCAAAAATCTAAAACACTTGCAAAAAATTATTTGGCGGCGGCGCAAAGAATTCTGCATAAAAACAATTTTATTGGAGAGGGGAAGAGAGTTTGTGCAAAGAATGCTGCAGAGAGAATATTTCAGTGGAGTTCAGAGGAGGTGAGAAGAGGATTGGGATACTCACAGAGAATTTTTGTGTTCTGACGTCACAGTTGGACCGCGGTTCAGCGGTCAAACATGCACTTGTGCTGCGTTTCCGCGGCTGTATAGTTGAGTTGGAGCTTCAAATTTCTTTTCTGTGCTGAGTTTGGTATCCTATTCCTGTTTAGAGCCCCTGAATCTTGATTTGGTCACTGAATTTGCTCCAGAATTTAACATTAGTCCGTGGTCCCGTCTTGATCCGCCGCGGTGTAGCCGCGAGATATAGGTCTAACTCCCCACGACTTTGGCACTGAACTTGACCTTCTTCCTATCCTGCACACTTGCACAAAAACTAATCAAGATGATTTTTACAATTTTTTGGTTTTTTGGTTATATTTATATTCACAAATTAACCCGAAATTACAAAAAGAAATAAACTACGTCTCCCCGGCAACGACGCCATTTGATTGTTAAAGTTTTTGCGTGCTTAGTTTTAATTACAGCAATCAAAGCGGTTTCACTTGATAGCTAGCCGGTTGAGTACGGGTTGTCTGCAGGGAGATGGGAATCTTTTTCTTAGTGTTTTAACGAGTTAAGTCCAATTTGTCCAGGTTTGTTTAGTTTCACTATGTGCTAAAATAAGTATAAAGAGAGCTTGTTAGAATTAGGATTAGGTTAGTTTGAGTTAGAAGTCGCTCACTTCTTTCGTTGCCACCCTTAATATCGGTGTTATGGTAATCGGCAACAACGGGGATTAACACGACCAGAAAGAAAACTTGTGAGTATAAGCTAGGCTTTCCAACGATTAGTTCCTTTCTTTTGGTCCTTGTCCGTCCGTTCTTGGCTCTTAGCCTTAACCTCCGGTTAATTCAACTACAACCTGTCTCACTAGGATATCACCGCTACCATGTAAGATAGGGTGCCGTTGGGAGCGGATTGTGGTTCAATTAACGGTAGTCCGAATTAAGATGTTGGGTAAAGAAAAGAGTGAGAGAGATTTTGTTCTCTCATACTTTTCTCATCCTACCCTAACAGGTGAGAAACTACTCACCCATTAAAAAGGAAAAGAAAATAAAATAAAGAAAGAAGATAGAAAGAAAGGGGTTTAGGAAATTACAACTAGCTATTTGAAACCTCATTTTGGCAAGGATCATACTTAAGCATCATTGTTGTAAGGATAAAGAAAAAGAGGAAAAAGGAAAACAAACAAGCAAATTACAAAAACTACTTTAACAAATGAAAATTACTAGCAAATAATAATAACACAATCACAACACATGCAGGTTAATAAAAAGAACTCTTCTTTTATTCATCATCACTCATGAAACTTACTACAGTTTTAATGGAGAAAGATGAAGATGAAGAAGAACTACAGACACTTATCCTAAAATCTAATACAAAGAAAAGCACCCTTTACTTGGCTTAGAACTGGACTATTTATAGGCAGGCAAATGAAATCCTTGGGATACAATCTGAGCCAAAATGAAGTTACAAGAATACTCTAAAAATCCGAGTTAATACTGAGTTGACTCGGCCGCGGATCCGCGGCCTAAGTGCCATATTGGCCGTGGTTCAGCGGCCGTTTGGTTGAATTGGATGCTTGGAATTTCTGGGTTTCTCCATGCTGCTTTTCTCTTCTGTTTGGTACACTTGGTTTCTCAGAATCTCTTCAGTTTTCTCCCAGATTTTCAGCAGTGCAAAAGATGAAATGATGTGGACTTTTCGCTTTTATTTTCTTGAGCTCCGCGTTGAAGTCTTGGAACTTGTGCTGCCCCTTGTGCTTTGTGTATGAAATGACCAATGATTTGCCATTTTTTTCTTTAAACCGGTAGGCGGTATCATACGGATAGTGAGCAGAGACCCGTATTTATCTGTTGCTGGCAGTAGTCCTGAATTTGTTGCGCCTTTTCATGATTTTCACTGTTTAGAGCTGAGAACCTATAACCTATAATTATTTAGCAAACACGGATCAAAAGTACCTACCTATATGCAATGCGATCAAGAATGGGCGGTATAAAAATGCAAAAATCTGATATGAACAGTTACTTAACTACCGGCAGAGCGGGGGCTGGACTAGGGCGGGTGCAAAACATAAGCAACGTTTATTATATATCATATATATAATAGTACATTCGTCTCACGCAGCTATATGATCAACATCACAGAATCAAGCAACATATGAAATATTGGATATACTAGGATGTATGTGTTTTAAATTTAGCCAGTGATGTAAAACACGGATTCCACGGTCGTGATGAATAGCCAAACCCACATCCTATAGAACCCTACGAGAGAGGAAAGTAACCCTATCAATTCTAGAGTTAGGAGACCCGGTCTCAACTCCTTGAGATGGTCTCCCACTAGACTCTAGAACACGGTTACTTGTGCTCCCCACCTTGCGTCTATCCTAATGCGGTAAAGTAAATAATATACAACAGTGGTGACATCATCCTCAACCCGGAAGTACCCCAATAAAAGAATATTACATACAGATTTTACATGAATGAAAATAAACACCCTCATCTCATATAACCGCCCCGGCTATTCTTTCACGATAATCCAATAAATCATATCAACAGCAACAGATGATATCACATATCATCAACGTAAGCAAATATACGTATCCCTAAACCTCATTGACATATAGCAATGAGATTGGGATACCCCACATATTACACTTATGGTCACAAAAAAGAAATTAGAAAACTACAATAATTAGAATCCGCAATATCCTTATACATCATAAATCCGGAATATCTCATATTCCGGATTTCATACCTAACTTATAAAACTTGCATTTTAGTCTCAAATTGAAAACTCTTTTCAATTTGTTTATCGGATAATTATACAAGATTCCCGTCTTAGTGATCGCGTACAATACGCAATTGCAACGGAGTTTTGATCCAAATCAAAACTTCGCGGCAATCAATCAATTGAGACTAAACGGCTAACTTTACAATATACTAACTAGTTTTCATAAAACTAATTAATCTGGATCTAATAATTGTATCACACATCATAAAGCTTGTATAGTAACGGCGACATTAAAATTCCGCACACAATTAGCAAACTTAACCAATTTTTCCAAGACTTGAATAATCCAGTGAGCTAAAGTTCCAAAACAGATCATTTTAAGCCAATCCGGGAGTCGAAACGAACTCGAAACCCGCCTGAATCTTCACGGAGGCGAAGATCAAAAAATTAACTGTCGAATGGGGGGTCTCGAGGGGGTACCCACCGGCGGGGGCCACCACGAAGTGGCCCCTTAGAGTAGGCAGACCGGAGAGCACCCAATTGGGATGCTCTCGGGTCACCCACCCCCAAGGCCAGCTTGTGGTGGTCTTGGGGTGTTGGTCCGGTCTATGGTCCCCCAGGGGGTGCACACGCTCAACCCCACGGCTTCTCGGTTCAAACCGTGACCCCGCGGGTTGTGCAAACAACTCAAAACATCAATTTTTGAAACTGTTTTTATCGGCAGTTTTTGCGCGAAAAAAACGGCGGATTTCTAACGTCGCTACAAGTTACCCTAATGTTCTAGCTTGGCTCTGATACCATGAAAGTCGACCTTAGCATCACCATAAGGTTCTAGAGGCATCAAGCATGCCAAATTTTAAATTTGATTAGGTGCTAAGTTAGACTAACAAGATATTTACTAGATTATTAGGGTTTGCCTTTGTGATGTGTTGAACTAAAGAGAAGAAAAGAGAATACAACCTTTGTAGTTCGAGTCCTCTTCTAAAGCTCCGGGTTGAAGTCCACGCGACTCTATAAGGCTCCTCTTCGATTTGAAAAAACCTCCTTCGTGATCTTCGTGTTAGTTATGTATATGCCCTAGAGGCCATTGTTGTACATATGATGTATATTATAATGGATGCTTGGATATATATAGAGAGGACTTTCTTTCTCGTCATTATAGTATGCTATTTGGTTTTTCTTTATCTTAACATGTTGACTTATATTAGTTTACTGTCTTACTCTCACATGTTGATAAAGCCATTAGGATCTGTACTCGACTACTGGGACTATGATGAGATCATACTAGTGGGGCCACGGTAGTCGATGAGTACATCCTATAACTGTTCTTAGTCGAGGGTGTGCCGAGACAGGGCATCGATACACCAGAGTAGACTAGTGTATACGCATCTTGACCCATATGATGGGCGATGGATGATTCCATATCCATCTGTGTTTTGACATCAGAGATGGTGTACGGGTGCTCAGTGGAGACTGGGTACACTGGAAGGACTCGCCGAGAACTCCTAGATGGTGATATACCACACGTCAGATGGCAGTTCTCCGGTGACACTGGTACAGGGTAGTCTGTAGACCCGAGATCGTCATAGAGTCTTGTGTGATTCCCACTGTGCTTTGATTTATACCTTACCACGTCCAAGAGGGCGTGCAAAACGGTGGCTTTTGGGTGCAGTCCCGAATCACATGGAGGCAATGAGCGATAGGAGGGGATTCGTCTCTCCCGGTATAGGGAGTTGATGTTGTGTTGTGTTCGATTGGGTATAACTGGAAGTCCCTAGCCGGGGATGATATAGAGATTTACTGGTAAGGGTTACCAGTAGTTTCTCGACCCGTTATGAGCCTCACATCGACACGACTTATCGGTTACTAGGGTCTGACGTATACCACCCCTAGATTAGATATGCAAGACATCAGACGAAGAGACCGGACTGTACGGGAGTGTAACTGATTGGATTCACAGGAGAATGAACATGCTAGCTTGTTGATCTTCTGATCTCTAAATACCTGGGTGGCTGTTACGTTTAGCTGACCGCTTGCAGCTTGTGGGTGTTTGATATGATCATCACCTGCTACCGGCGTATTGACGATTCTTTAGAGTCCTACACAGAGCTTTCTTGACTCAAGAAAAACGGAGTAGGGGCACATATGTGATATGTGCACGACCGAGGATAATGCGATATGAGATACCGTATTATATTCTCGTGATATTTAGATATGAGCCGGGTCATCGGATCAAGTGTTGATTCGATGAATCGGTACATGATATATTAGTCGGTTATATTCGATATAGCCGGATTGTCGGATCAAGTGTTGATTCGATGATTTAATGTATAATAATATATATGATATATTGCATTACATTATTTAATTTTGGCTCGCTTTATTATTTCATTTTCTCCCCGGGTAATACATTGATATATATGCGATATATATTAATTGTATTATTTTCTTTTGTTACAAATAAATAATATATATATGTGATATATATTATTGTAACATGATATGATTACTAATGTAACATGTTTAGTGGAGATTAAACAAGGTTAGGGTTTGAATTGGGTTAGTTCTTTCATGAACCTTCTAGAAGGTTTTCTTTTGTCATGAGTTAAGATATTATGTTGATATTTTCTTATGACTCATTCTTTAACTCAACCCAAACCCTAGCCTTAGTTAATTCTCTATATGGGTTAACCTAGTCATGGTTGACCATGGTTACATTATTAATCATATATCATTTCATTATTCCTCACAAAAGGATTAATGCATTTTTTTCTTCTTCTTCTTCAACCTTGAGTTTTGAGAAAGCTTACTAGGTTTTCATTTTGTGATGATTAAGAGTGAGAATTTGATATAAGAAGAAAGCATAAATACTACTCCATCATCCTCATCTAATCTAGCCAATTAGATTAGGGTGTTCACCTCATTAGATTGAGAGAGCTTGAGTTATAGAAACTTCGAGGTAGATCATCGGAGAAAAGGAAGACTACAAGCTAGCATGGATCGTTCGAGTTGTGGAGCCTCTCTTGAGTCCGGGAGATCGTGGATTGTGGCGAAGGGACTTCTACTCAGAGCTTATGAAGCGAAGGAGCGGACTACAAAGGTTGTAATCCCTCACACTTAGTTGTAAAGATGTTTATTTGCATGTTAAACCCTAATAAGCTAGCAAAGATCCCAGCTTTGGGTTGTTCGGCAGGTCAAAAATTTTATTCGGGTATGGTTGATGCCTTATTAACCCTTGTAAGAGTGCCTAGGAACCCTACAGTGGTATCAGAGCCTAGCTAGAGAATTAGGCGACGTGTATACGAAGTTAAAACTCTGATCGAACCCCGAAACATACATAATGACCCCCTCTCTGGACAATTTTTTAAAATGTGATTTTTCCCGTATTAAAAATACTAAAAATATTCAACAGGGAATTATAAGTATTACTGTGGAAAACTAGCAGGTAATTCGAACGGACCGCCGCGGAACCACGGCAATACCTTGCTTGCGCCACGGAACCGCGGCCGTACAGTCGAATTGTGCTTTGGTTTTGGCACAGTAATAACCGTAGCTGTTATTGCATATTTCTGGGTATTTTTTAATCTGACTCAAGTGTTGAGTGTCCTGGGGATTATTTTGAATTCGTTGATTCGATCGGAAAATTTAATTTCGTTCTGTTTTCCGGATATTTTAGAAACTGTTAAAATGTTCGAACGGATATCATTAACTCACTTTTTCCCGGCACGAAAAACTTTCAAGTGTTGAATTTTTCTTGAGTTTAAATCTTTCGGAAAAACGTGCAAGTAATGCGGTGGACCCTCTAGAAGAACACAAACCTTAACTCGATTATGTGACCGTCTGAACCGCCTCTATACCTTAGGGTTTGGAGCAGTACGGCGTTGCCACATGTGAGGCGTTGGCTTGACCCTTCTACGGCTGGACCATTGGTACTGTGACGTATTCTGGGACTTTTTGAACTCCGCTCAAGTGTTGAGCTATTTAGAAAATCTTGGGTATTTGATTATTCGATCGGAAAGTTTAATATTTTCTATTTATCTGGAATGTGATACAATATGTGGAATTCATATAGTTAGGCATAAAATGCGAAGTATGTGATATTTCGGATTTACGATGTCTAAAGTGATTATGGATTCCAAATGTTGTAGTTTTACACTTTCTTTTCTGTGATCGTAAGCGTAGTATGTGGTGTATCGCCGGCTTCGTTGCTATACATCAACGACAATCGGGATACGCATACTTTCTTACGTTGATGATATGAGATATTATGTATTGCTGTGATATGTTGTATTGGATCGTCGTGTTCTGAATAGCCGGGGTTTTTATGTGAGATGAGGGTTTTTATTTTCATTCTTGTAAAATTCATTTGTATGTAATATTCTTTTATTGGGGCACTTCCGGGATGAGGTTGATGTCACCAGTGTATATTATTTACTTTTCCGCATTAGGTAGACCCAAGGAGGGGAGCACAAGTAACCGGGTTCTAAAGTCCAGTGGGAGGCCATCTCGAGGAGTCGAGACCGGGTCTCCTAACCCTAGAATTGGCAGTGTTGCTTGCCGCTCTCGTAGGGGTCTAGGGGTGTGGGTTTGGCTATTCATCGCAACCGTGGAATCCGTGTTTTATACAGGCTCGTATTAAAACACAGACATCCTAGTATATCCAATATTTCATATATGTTCATCTGCTGCAATGTTCTATGATGAGATCATATTAATGCCTGAGACGAATGCTTATACTATATATATATGCTGATATATAAATATTACTGCTTTCGTTCCTTCTGTGATGCTTAGGAAGCATAAGCTGAAGGGTTTTATTAATGAGATTAATAAAAGAAAAGAAACCTAAAAGATGTTGTAGAATCAAAACTTTATAAAAAGGGTAGCTACAGTTTCGCTTTGCATAGAGGTATATATGGTATACCCTGCACCTTATTCGATGAGGAAAGAGCCGAGATCCCTACACCGGGAGTGACCTCTTTAGCTAAATGGCAGATGCTACAAACTCACGGTTTAGTTTTTGACAGCTTATATAGTTCTTGCTTTGCACAGCGGTATATATGATATATCCTGCACCTTATTCGATGGGGAAAGAGTCGAGATCCCTTCACCGGGAGTGACCTCTTTAGCGAAACTAGAAAAGCCTCAAAAACACACCTTTTCAAAATCACTTGTTTCTACAACGATATCAAGTTCATTAGGCTCATGGTTTTCTGAAAAACCTGCATAGCCCTCCGTCATTTCAGATAGAGACTAGTTTGTATTCGTGCTGCGTTTGTTGACCTTAGCCAAGGCGTGGTGTACGGTAGCTAATTAGTATTTATCTGCTAAAACAAGAGATGTGATTGAGTTAGGGTAGTCGTACGACTTTGTTGACCTTAGCCCAGGGTCGTATGGGTGGGTTTAATTCAATCGGAAAATGACGGGTTGAACTTGGGTAGCACTTATGATTTGTTGACCTTAGCCAAGGTCATAAGTTGCTAGGGGTAAAAGCATTATCGGGAATTTCAAGTGTTGAAATTTGCAATGAGATTTCATACCTCCTATGAGATAGTTGGATCCCGATAGCCACTGCGAGTAAGAGTTACTCCTGGGAGAGTTTTACACAGGAAAATTAGCCGATCAAGTAAGTGTCTAGAAAGGTGTTAACAGGGTTATGCCTATGGGAAAACGAGGTTTATTTTAATTAGGTCCGTGGGAGAGCACGGGGAACCTCCCTCAAGTACCGACACTGATCTGGCTAAAAGATTGACCATATTGTAGGGTGTAATTAATCCCGGCTAATCTTACCTTTTAGGGTTTGAAGGAAGATTTGATAAAAACAGTGGGTAACATCCTGATTAGATAAGATAATAACCAATCTAATCTTGCAAGAGCATACGCTAAAGTGTTTTCTTCTCTCTCTCTCCAGGTAGCGACCATGTCAGGCCATAATCAAGATAAAAATATGGATGTATTGACTAAACCCGCTTATTATACCGAGCAAGGGAACGTTGGTCCCGTTTTTTCTTATAAGAGTAATAAGACTGAACAGGAAACAGGAGAATATCTGGATTCTCATACAGCCCAAACCAAGAACATGCATGCTGATGCATCTTTTTCGGGTGTGTTAGTTATTGAGAACTGTTTCTCAGTTCACCCTGTTAGTTATATGTATGCCCTAGAGGCTATTACTATATATAGGATGTATATTGTAGTAGATGCTTGGACATATATAGGGAGGACTTTCTTGCTCGACATGATAGTATGCTATCTGGTTGCTCTTTACCTTAACGTGTACACTGATTGTCTCTCTGTTATATGTTGGTAAAGCCCTTAGGATGTGTACTTGACTACCTGGACTATGATGCAGATCATACTAGTGGGGACATGGTAGTCCATAAGTACATCCTTCAAAGTCCCTAGTCGTGGGTGTATCGAGACGGGGCATCGATATACCAGTGTAGACTAGCGTATACCTTCTCGACCCATACAGATGGGCGATGGATGATCCCATATCCAATGGTGTTTGTCATCAGAGATGATATACGGGTGCTCAGTGGAGACTGGGTACACTGGACGGACTCGCCGAGAACTCCCAGATGGTATTATACCTTACGTCAGATGGCAGTTCTCTGGTGACACTGGTACAGAGTAGTCTGTTGACCCGAGATCGTCATAGAGTCTTGTGTGATTCCCACTGTGCTTTGATTTCCACCTTACCACGTCCAAGAGGGCGTGCAAAACGGTGGTTTTTGGGTACAGTCCCGAATCACATGGAGGCAATGAGCGATAGGAGGGGATTCGTCTCTCCCGGTATAGGGAGTTGATGTTGCACTGTGTTCGATTGGCTATAACCGGAAATCCCTGGCCAGGGTTGCTGTGATTTACTGGTAAGTGTTACCAGTAGTTTCTCGAACTGTTATAGACCTCATATCGACACGACTTATCGAGCTACTGGGGTCTGACGTTTTCCACCCCTAGGCGAGATATGCGACATTTCAGACGACGAGACCGGACTGTACGGTAAGTGTTACTGGTTGGATTCACAGGAGTGTGAGCGGGCTTGCTCGTCGATCTTCTGATCGCTCAATACCCGGGTGGCCGTTACGTTTAGCAGACCGCTTGCGGCTTGTGGGTGCTTGATATGATCATCATCTGCTACCGGCGTATTGATGAGTCTTTAGAGTCCTACACAGAGGTTTCTTGGCTCAAGCGAAACGAAATAGGAGCGCATATGAGATATGTGCGGGACCGAGAATAATGCGTGTATGTGATACCGTATTCTATTCTCGCGATGAATGTATCGAATGGTTGTATGTGATATAACCTCGTTATCGAATCAAGGATTGATTCGATAAGCCGATACATTGGATATTAGTCGGTTATATGCGATATGACCGGATCGTTAAATCAAGTGTTGATTTAATGATTTAATGTATAATTATATATTTGATATATTACTTTGCATTAACTAGTATTGGTTCACTTAAGATGGATTTTCTCACTTGATGTGCACATTGTATATGTGATATATTTTTGTGCACTTGATTGTATCATGTTTGATGATACATGCATGTTTGTGTGTATGTTTAGTTTAAACCTTGGTTAAGTAAATGGTTTGGGTTTTGTTTAATTTATTTATTCATTTATTTATTTATTTCCTTTTAATGCAAGAAAAGAAATGGTTGCTTTTTGGATTTACTTGAAGTTTCATGAAGCTTTGAAAAAGTTCAACCATTTTTGTTTCTTTGCCTAACCTAACAATTCACCTAACCTTGGTTTACTCTCTACACTTAATCATGGTTGCCAATATGATAAGTATCATATTATTTTCTATTTTGAGAAAGGCTTATCATATTCTTTCTTCTTCTTCTTCTTCTTCTTGAACAAAGAAGAAAGCTTGCTACCATTAATGGCAACTTGAGAAAAAGAGTGAGAAATCCAATTCTAAAGTGAACCCACTTCCTATTTCTTCATCCTCTACCACTTGCCAAGTAGTATAGGGTGTTTTCTTCACAAGTTTCATGACTTGGTGAAGTTGGAGCTTGATCTTGTGTTGCCTCGACGTAGATCATCTTCGGCATCGAAGTCGACGACCTAGCCCGCCCATTTCTCCGATGAAGCCGACGCTAGAGCCCGAGATCCGATGATCGCAGCAAGGGGACTTCATCACAGAGCTATAGAGATGGAGGACCGGATCTACAAAGGTTGTGTTTTCGGTTTACTCTAAGTTAAGTTGTTAACTAGTTATCGTTTTCGCCTATTCTCTAGTTAACGATCCGTATTAGGGTTTCTCGGCACCGGAAATTTTTGAAATTGCCATGGTTGATGCCTTGTGAGTTCTCATTAGTGTGCCTAGGAACCCTACAGTGGTATCAGAGCCTAGCTAGAGCCTTAGGCGATGTGTTAACGATGTTAAAACCCTGATCGAACCCGTAATCGACAAATTAAAACCCTCTCTGTACATTTTTTAAAATCTTGGATTTTTCCAAATTAAAAATGCTTAAAAAATTCATCAGGGTACTCTAAGAATTACTATGAAAAACGAGCCCCTAACTCCTCTACATGGCCGCGGAACCGCGGCAATTACCCCCCATTGGCGGCGGTTCCACGGCAATGTAATGGAATTAGCGACGGATCTTTTCACAGTAATTCATACCTCTGTTTTTTCTATTTTCTGGGCATTTTTAACACTGACTCAAGAGTTGAGTATTTTGGTGTTTATTTTGTAGTCGTTGTTTCGATCGGAATTTTTAATTTCGTTGGGTTTTTCGGATATTTAGAATATGTTAAAAAGTTCGACCGGATATAAATACCCAATTTTTCCCCTGTTGGGAAATTTCCAAGTGTTGGATTTTTCCGTGGTTTAAAGACGTTCTAAGTAGTGCATGTAACTCGATGGACCCTCTAGAAGACAACAAACCTTAACTCGATTATGTGACCGTCTTGAACTGCCCTTTGAACCTTAGGGTTTGGGGCAGTACGGCGTGCCACATGTGAGGCGTTGGCTTGACTCTTCTACGGCTGGACCGTTGGTACTGAGGCATGAAGTGAATGTTTTTAAACTTGTTTGATGTGTTGAGCTGTTTCGGGAAAACTTGGGTGTTTGACTGTTCGATCGGAAAGTTTAACATTTTCTGTTTATCTGGAATGTGATACAATATTTGGAATCCACAAGGAGTTATGAGATAACTGATTTGAATGTTATAAACATAGAACTTTAGTCTCACTTGATCGGTTGCCACGGAATTTTGATGCGATCAAAAGTCCGTCGCAATCACGTAGCGTACGCGGATACTCGCCGGATAAACTTAATAGACAACAACACCCTTTAGCCCCGACCAGGTGACTGTAGGAGATCCCCGTCGCCGAAAGCATCCGTTCGGGTGTTTGACTTGGGTGTTTGACTGTTCGATCGGAAAGTTTAACATTTTCTGTTTATCTGTAATGTGATACAATATTTGGAATCCACAAGGAGTTATGAGATAACTGATTTGAATGTTATAAACATAGCACTTTAGTCTCACTTGATCGGTTGCCACGAAATTTTGATGCGATCAAAAGTCCGTCGCAATCACGTAGCGTACGTGGATACTCGCCGGATAAACTTAATAGACAGCTACACCCCTTAGCCCCGACCAAGTGACTGTAGGAGACCCCGTCGCCGAAAGCATCCGTTCGGGTGCTCGCGGCAGCGGTGTTTTGCCTTGGTGCACTTCGTCGACGGCATCGGGGGTGCGGTCGTCTACTGAAGTTTGCGACGAGCATTCAATCAGGATGTCGGAAATCTTGTTGAATTGCCCGACTTGATATTGAAAAGAGTTTTCGATAATGAGACTAAAATGCGGGGTTTATAATTGTTAGGCATGCGATGTCTAAGAAATTCATTTGTTTAGGCATGCGATGTCTAAAGAGGTTGCGGATTCCAACTGTTGTAGTTTTACACTTTCTTTTCTGTGACCGTAAGTGTAATATGTGGTATCGCCGGTTTCGTTGCTATATGTCAACGACAATTGGGATACGCATGTTTACTTACGTTGATGACATGTGATGTTATGTGTTGCTGGATATGTTATATTGGATCGTCGTGTTTGAATAGCCAGGGTTTTTTTTATGTGAGATGAGTGTTTTTCATTTTCATTCATGTAAAAACTTGTATGTAATATTCTTTTATTGGGGCACTTTCAGGTTGCGGAAGATGTCACCTTTTGTATATTATTTTCTTTTCCGCACTAGGATAGACCCAGGGAGGAGGGCACAAGTAACCGGGTTCTGGAGTCCAGTGGGAGACCAACTCGAGGAGTCGAGTCCGGGTCTCCTAACTCTAGAATTGGTAGGGTTCCTTGCCGCTCTCGTAGGGGTCTAGGGGTGTGGGTTTTGGCTATTCATCGCGACTGTGGAATCCGTGTTTTATACTGGCTCGTATTGAAAACACGGACGTCCTAGTATATCCAATATTTCATATGATTCTTCTGCTGCGATATCTGTGATGTGATCATGTGATATGTTCTGTGATAGATACTGTATATAGTATATATGATATATTATATAGGCGTTACTTATGTTTTACACCCGCGCTAGCCCTGCCCCGCTCTGCCGTTAGTTACCTAACCTAACGGTGCACGAGGGGACATCGAGGCGAATGCGGATGGCATAAGTGTACGTCGTATTTATCTGTGATGTTTAGGTAACTTAAATGATGGGACTTCATTAATGAGATTAACGAAATAAAAGAAACCTAAGATGTTGTAGAATCGAATTTCAAAAATAAAACAGGTAGATACAGTTCTTGCTTTGCACAGCGGTATATATGATATATCCTGCCTCTTATTCGATGAGGAAAGGGCCGACGATCCCTTCACCGGGAGTGACCCCTTTAGCAATAACTGGCAGATGCTACACACTCGGTTTGTCTTTTGATTGCTTTTAAGAGTTTTTTCTTTGCACAGTGATATATATGATATATCCCGCACCTCATTCGACGAGGAAAGGGCCGACGATCCCTTCACCGGGAGTGACCCCTTTAGCAAAACTAGAAAAGCCTCAAAAACACTCCATTTCAAAATTCATTCGATCCTACAACGATATCAAGTTCATTACGTAATAGGTTTTCAGAGAAACCTGTCGTAGCCCTCCGTCATTTCAGATAAGTCCTGTCTAGTATTCGTGCTGCGTTTGTTGACCTTGTCAAGGCGCAGTGTGCGGTAGCTAACCAGTATTTATCTGCTTAGGCATATGATGCAGATTGGGTTAGGGTAGTCATACGGCCTTGTTGACCTTGTCAAGGGTCGTGCGGGTGGGTTTGATTCAATCAAGAAATGACGGGTCGAACTTGACTTACGTTCTATGGTTTGTTGACCTTATCAAGGTCATAGATCGTCTGGGGCAAAATATTATCGGGAATTTCAAGTGTTGAAATTTGCAATGAGATTGCATACCTTCTATGAGATAGTTAGATCCCGATACCCGCTGCGAGTAAGAGTTACTCCTGGGAGAGTTTTACACATTACAATTAGCCGATCAAGTAGGTGTCTAGAAGGTGTCAACGGGGTTACGTCTCTGGGAAAACGAGGTTTACATTAATTAGGTTCGTGCGAAAGCACGGGGGACCTCCCTCAAAGTACCGACACTGGCCTGGATGAAAGATTGGCGAACTTATAGTGTGTAATTAATCCCGGCTAGTCTTTCCTTTTAGGGTTTGAAGGAAGATTTGATAAAAAACAGTGGGAGCCATCCTGATTAGATAAAATAATAACCAATCTATTCTTGCAAGAGCGCACACTGAGTGTTTTCTTCTCTCTCTCTCCAGGTAGCGACCATGTCACGCCTTAATCAAGATAATAATACGGATATTGACCGAACCCGCTTGTTATACTGAGCTGGGGAACGTTGGTCCCGCTCCAACTTATAATTGTTATAAGACAGAGCAGGAAATTAGGGATTACCAGAATTCCCGTTCCGCCCAAACGAAAAAAGTGCATATGATGCATCTCCTTCGGGTGTGTTCGTTACACAGAACTGTTTCTCAGTATCCTCTGCGTCCTCGGTATCTGATACCGGAACAGGATCCCAGATATGTAATCTGTTTCATAGGGCTACAGAAAGGCAGAGAACTGAGAACGGGTGATAAGTTTCATGAGACAGAAAACGGGGCAAGTGTTGCAGCCAAGTCTGTTGGTCACTGTCACCCTGTATTACCAATACATTGATTCTGAACGAATGTTATTAGATACTGAGCCTGATATACAAAATCATATCAGTCTCTTTATTAGTAAAGAAAGGATATAGTTTTGTATTGTTGGATAATGTTTTGAACATTTCCTATATCGAATGTTGATCGGTTCAGGCACGTTATCTAAAAGCATTGATGTTCTAAATCAAACTACAGTTCTTAGTATATGGAACACACACAAGAGGAAGAGTTCAGAAATGAACGGATTCCTTCTTGAGATATTGTAGACTAGGTCAGATCAATGTGACCCGAATAGCTAGAGTTACATAAAGATGCATATTTAAATTAGTTTGAATTTACATCTTGTGAAACTCACCAGTCATGTCACAAAGATAAGATGACCATAGCTCCGTTTACTGGAAACAGAGAAAGAGTTAATGAACTCTTGGGATGATACATGTTGATGTATGTAGGTCCCCTGTCTACACATGCCAAGACCGGTTCTTTGTACTTCATTACATTCTCTGATGATCTCTTTAGATTCAGACATATGTTCTTGTTGAAACACAAGTCCGAACCTTTTGAGATATTCACAGAATATAAGTTAGAAGTAGAGAACCAATACGGGTATAAGTATTATGTCCTTTGATGAGATCAAGGAGGAGAATACTTGAGCACGGAATTCTTGGACTATTCTAAAGGAGAATGAGATTCTCTCTCAGCATTACTCCTCCGTATACACCATAGCACGATGGTATATCGGGGCGGAGTAATAGCACCCTATGTGATATGGTGTGCTCTATGATGAGTACTACTGAGTTTCCTATTTTCCTTTATGGGAGTTATGCACTTGAGAAGCTGCATACCTATTGAATAGGGTTCAAATCAAATCAGTTGCCTACCACTTCATATGTGATATGGAAAGGGAAGAGCCCATATCTTAAGTTTCTTAAGATTTGGGGTTGTCCAGCCTATGTCTAAAAGCAAAATCCGGACAAGCTCGAGGCAAGGTCAGTTATGTAGAACTGGAAGTGTTTCAGCTATACAAACTACAGCAGATGATTTGGTAGAACCGAAGGATTCAATAGTAACCAACGAACCTCAGCCTCTCCGCCGATCTAGTAGGGTTCCTCACCCACCTGAGAGATACTTTGGTTTCCCTATGACAGTGGGAGCGAGGATTGCATCATGAGATGATGACCCAACTAGTTTCGAGCTGGCCATCAGGAGTAAGACTCTATAAGAATGGCTGGATGCTTAGTGATCTGAGATGGAATCCATGTACACCAACAAAGTATGGACTTTAGTTGCTATATCTGAAGGGTTAAATCCCCATCAGGAGCAAGTATATCTTGAGAAGATTACTTGGTGTAGATGGAAAAGTTGAGACTTTCAAAGCTAGACTTGTTAAAGGTTTTAGTCATCAACCAGGCATGGATAATGATGAAACTTTTTTCCAGTGGCTATGCTTAAGTCCATCCGGATCCTACTTGCCACGGCTACATACCATGACTACGATATCTGGCGGTTGGGTGTCATGACAGCTTTTCTAAATGATGTTTTAGAAGAGGGCGTCTATAAGTACACAGCCAGAGGGCTTCGTAAACAGTGGGAGCAGCGGAAACGTGTACAAGATGATTTATAGGATAAAGCAGGCATCGCGGAGTTGGAACATCTGTTTTGATATAGTAGTCAAATAGTTTGACTTCATCAAAATAGTAGATGAACCTTGTATATACAAAAAGGTAGTAGGGAGTATGGTAGCGATCCTCGTAGAGTACGTGGATGACATACTCTTGATAGGGAAGGAGTTTCCTATGCTACGCTCGATCAATCTCCGCTTATCACAATGATTCTCCATATAGGATCAAAGTGATACCTACTAAATCCTGGACTTTGGATCTATGAGATAGATCTAATTGGATGTTAGGATACACACTAGTTATAGTGAGATGGTATCAGATGATCCTGGGGAGAATCACTGGAAAGGTTCCAGAGTGATAAGGACGACTGAAAGTCAGTCACTGGCATTATCTTTACCCTTAGTAAAGGGACGGTATGTTGGAAGAGTTCCAAGCTAGATACCGTGGCACACTAGACGATAAAGGCTGGATACATCGCTACTTAAGATGCTACCAAAGAGGCAATCTGGATGTATATTGGTTCATGAGATGAACTACGTTCTTACCATTGTGAGACAATGGAGTTGTGGCTTATGCCAAGGAACGCCGGTCCCATCAGTGATCTATACATATTCTAAGGCAGTGTCACCTGATCATGGAGATGGTTGATCTCCAAGGGATCGAGGTTAGGAGAGTAGACTCAGAGGACAACACGGCGGATCCACTCACAAAGGCCTTTTCCGAGAGAGATACTTTTAAGGGATGGTTGAGTATGAGATACTACAACCACTGCTTTCAGATGGCCCTAGAGCAAGTGGGAGATTGTTAGTTATATGTATGCCCTAGAGGCCATTACTATACATAGGATGTAAATTGTAGTGGATGCTTGGACATATATAGGGAGGACTTTCTTGCTCGACATGATAGTATGCTATCTGGTTGCTCTTTACCTTAACGTGTACACTGATTGTCTCTCTGTTACATGTTGGTAAAGCCCTTAGGATGTGTACTTGACTACCTGGACTATGATGCAGATCATACTAGTGGGGACATGGTAGTCCATAAGTACATCCTTCAAAGTCCCTAGTCGTGGGTGTATCGAGACGGGGCATCGATACACCAGTGTAGACTAGCGTATACCTTCTCGACCCATACAGATGGGCGATGGATGATCCCATATCCATTGGTGTTTGACATCAGAGATGATATACGGGAGCTCAGTGGAGACTCGGTACACTGGACGGACTCGCCGAGAACTCCCAGATGGTATTATACCTTACGTCAGATGGCAGTTCTCTGGTGACACTGGTACAGAGTAGTCTGTTGACCCGAGATCGTCATAGAGTCTTGTGTGATTCCCACTGTGCTTTGATTTCCACCTTACCACGTCCAAGAGGGCGTGCAAAACGGTGGTTTTTGGGTACAGTCCCGAATCACATGGAGGCAATGAGCGATAGGAGGGGATTCGTCTCTCCCGGTATAGGGAGTTGATGTTGCACTGTGTTCGATTGGCTATAACCGGAAATCGCTGGCCAGGGTTGCTGAGATTTACTGGTAAGTGTTACCAGTAGTTTCTCGAACTGTTATAGACCTCATATCGACACGACTTATCGAGCTACTGGGGTCTGACGTTTACCACCCCTAGGCGAGATATGCGACATATCAGACGACGAGACTGGACTGTACGGTAAGTGTTACTGGTTGGATTCACAGGAGTGTGAGCGGGCTTGCTCGTCGATCTTCTGATCGCTCAATACCCGGGTGGCCGTTACATTTAGCAGACCGCTTGCGGCTTATGGGTGCTTGATATGATCATCATCTGCTACCGGCGTATTGACGAGTCTTTAGAGTCCTACACAGAGGTTTCCTGGCTCAAGCGAAACGAAATATCAGCGCATATGAGATATGTGAGGGACCGAGAATAATGCGTGTATGTGATACCGTATTCTATTCTCGCGATGAATGTATCGAATGGTTGTATGTGATATAACCTCGTTATCGAATCAAGGATTGATTCGATAAGCCGATACATTGGATATTAGTCGGTTATATGTGATATGACCGGATCGTTAAATCAAGTGTTGATTTAATGATTTAATGTATAATTATATATTTGATATATTACTTTAAATTAACTAGTATTGGTTCACTTAAGATGGATTTTCTCACTTGATGTGCACATTGTATATGTGATATATTTTTGTGCACTTGATTGTATCATGTTTGATGATACATGCATGTTTTTGTGTATGTTTAGTTTAAACCTTGGTTAAGTAAATGGTTAGGGTTTTGTTTAATTTATTTATTCATTTATTTATTTATTTCCTTTTAAGGCAAGAAAAGAAATGGTTGCTTTTTGGATTTACTTGAAGCTTCATGAAGCTTTGAAAAAGTTCAACCATTTTTGTTTCTTTGCCTAACCTAACCATTCACCTAACCTTGGTTTACTCTCTACACTTAATCATGGTTGCCAATATGATAAGTATCATATTATTTTCTATTTTGAGAAAGAATTATCATATTCTTTCTTCTTCTTCTTCTTCTTGAACAAAGAAGAAAGCTTCTTACCATTTATGGCAACTTGAGAAAAAGAGTGAGAAATCCAATTCTAAAGTGAACCCACTTCCTATTTCTTCATCCTCTACCACTTGCCAAGTAGTATAGGGTGTTTTCTTCATAAGTTTCATGACTTGGTGAAGTTGGAGCTTGATCTTGTGTTGCCTCGACGTAGATTATCTTCGGCATCGAAGTCGACGACCTAGCCCGCCCATTTCTCCGATGAAGCCGACGCTAGAGCCCGAGATCCGATGATCGCAGCGAGGGGACTTCATCACGGAGCTATGGAAGTGGAGTACCGGATCTACAAAGGTTGTATTTTCCGTTTACTCTAAGTTAAGTTGTTAACTAGTTATCGTTTTCGCCTATTCTCTAGTTAACGATCCGTATTAGGGTTTCTCGGCACCGGAAATTTTTGAAATTGCCATGGTTGATGCCTTGTGAGATCTCATTAGTATGCCTAGGAACCCTACACACCCTACGTCCTGGGTATTAGATACCGGATCGGGATACCACATATGTAAAATATTACATGGGCTACGTAAAGGTAGAGAACTGGGAAAAAGGTGATCATTCCGTTCAAGTAGGGAATAGTGCAAGTATTGCAGCCAAAGAAGTTGGCGAATATCACTTAGTATTACCAAGTCGTAATACACTGATTCTGAATGAGTGCTATTATATACCGAACATGATGTGCAACATTATATCAGTTTCTTTATTAAGTAAAGAAGGATATAATTTTGCAGTAAAGGATAATGTTATGAACGTATTCCTAGATCAAAAGTTGATTGGATCAGTCTCGTTACATAATGGCATATTCATTCTCAATCAAAATACAGTCCTTAATATACAAAACACACACAAGAGGAAAAGTTCAGAAATGAACGAATCCTTCTTATGGCATTGTAGACTTGGTCATATCAATGCGACACGACTGGCTAAGTTACATAAGGATGGATATTTGAATCCGTTCGAATTATCATCTTATGATACTTTCCATTCATGTCTCAAAAGAAAAATGACCAAAACTCTGTTTAGTGGACACGGAGAAAGAGTTATGGAACTCTTAGGACTGGTACATAGTGATGTATGCGGCCCTATGTCTACGCATGCCAGGAACGGTTCTTCCTACTTCATTACATTCACTGACGATCTCTCTAGATACGGACATGTGTTCCTGATGAAACACAAGTCTGAAGCTTTTGAGAAATTCAGAGAATATAAGCACGAAGTAGAGAACCAAACGGGCAAAAGTATTAAGATCCTTCGATCTGATCGAGGAGGAGAATACTTAAGCAATGAGTTCCTAGATTATCTAAAAGAGAATAGGATTCTCTCTCAGCTTACTCCTCCTTATACACCACATCACAACGGTGTATCGGAACGAAGGAATCGCACCCTACTAGATATAGTACGCTCTATGATGAGTAAAGCTGAGTTACCTATTTCCTTCTGGGGGTATGCGCTGGAGACAACCATATACCTATTGAATAGAGTTCCAACTAAATCTGTACCTACCACTCCATATGAGATATGGAATGGGAAGAGACCATCTCTTAAAAGAGTCAAGATATGGGGTTGTCCGGCCTATGTTAAAAAGAAAAATCCGGACAAGCTCGAGGCACGATCAGTTCTTTGTAAGTTTGTAGGATATCCAAGCAATCCGTATGGATATCTATTCTACCACAGTGAACAACAAAAGGTGTTTGTTTCTCAACATGCCGCCTTTTTAGAAAATGAATTTCTTGCAAAAGAAATTAGTGGCGAAGAGGTAGATCTGGAAAAGGTTCCAGCACCACAAACTACAACTGATGATTTGTTTGAGCCAGAGGATTCAGTAGTACCCGACGAACCCCAGCCTCTCCGCCGATCTAGTAGGGTTTCTCATCAACCTGAGAGATACTACGGTTTTCTCATTGATGGTGGAAGCGAGGATTGCATCATGGAAGTTGATGACCCGACTAGTTTCGAGCAGGCCATAACGAGTAGTGACTCTGTGAAATGGCTGGATGCAATGCGATCTGAGATGGAATCCATGTACACCAACAAAGTATGGAATTTGGAAAATGCTCCTGAAGGGGTAGAACCCATTGGGAGCAAGTGGATCTTTAAAAAGAAAATTGGTGTAGATGGAAAAGTTGAGACTTGTAAGTCCACGGTAGCGCCCCGTCCGTCTAACAGACGCCAAATGCAGAACAAAAACTTTTTACAAACTGGCGCTATCGCGTACTATAACCCGGATCTGCCATTAAAGCTAAACTAACAAACTACAAAGTGGGTAGAAATGTTATACCGAATGATCCAAGTCCTTCGGTCTTCAACCATCATCCCACGCTTGTTGCGGCTGCTCCGATCTCCTGAATCTCCAATCTTCTCGTCCAGGTGGCACCACGTCGACGGATCATTAAATGGGCTCCCGCCTCTGAACCGAGGCAACTCGATCATCAAGTTTGATAAAAGAGATGACCAAGATTGATGTGGAGAAAGAGTAGAACACTTTGTCTCGTTACGTCCAAAGCTATTGACGAACGGTTAATGAAGTTGCCTTTTGGATCGGGTGAAATGAGAAATGGGGCTATCTAATTTCCATGAATTCAAACCATAATCTTTTCCAAAACCATAACCCTCAGTCTTTTTCCAAAATGAACAACCATAACCACCACCAAGAGGTGGCTGGCCACTTATAGAGGCAACGGGGGTGAGTGTAGGAGGAGGGAGAGTGACCATTAGCATTAATGAGAAGAATGTGTCATCTAACACCTTGCACATTCATTTAATGAAAACAATGAATCATTTTAAGCTAGTCATCATATCATTAAATGAACCATTAAAGCACTAATGACTCACAAGCCTTATCACCACTTCTAGAACCTTCTATAAGCATGACACACCCTCATGACTCACCCAAGAAGAAAAGATAAATCCGCATTTAACCGAATGTTAAATACGGCTGATAGAAAACTAGAAACTGGCAACTTCCAAAAGTGATCCTGAAACGAAATTCAGGATAACCCCGTAACAGTATAAACATACCCGCATTTGTATTACGACCGAATACAAATGCAATTGAGACAAAGATATTATATCTACACAGTATAATACTGGGATCCGGCTTAAACCAAAGCCTACCAGTATTATCTGCCCGAAAAATAACACGTGCGAAAACACACGTGCATTTTCTGAACCCTGCTATAAAACCATACGGCCTCTACAACGTTTCGCCCGAACTTGGAAAACAGTCTGTGGGGGACTCTAATGACCCATCAACACACTGGCACTGGGTATAACCTCTAGCACGTCAGAGGTACAAGCTGTACGTAACGGTTGCCTATGTATTGATTGGAAGGGAAGCTGACGAGTGAACTCATCCATAAACCCTACTGAGCCTGACAGTGACAATATCCGTACAGTCCGGTCCGTTCATCTAAAGAGTATCGCATATCGAGTCTAGGGGGTGGATAAAGTCAGACCCCTAATAACGCGATAAATCGTGTCGGCATGAAGCCCATCCCTACCTGAGAAACTACTTATCCAAATCAGTAATTCTCCACTACCTCGGCCGAGGATTTCTAGTGATGGCCACCCGTGCACTGTGCGGCATCAACCCCCAATACCGGGAGAGACGAATCCCCGACGATCCGCTCACTGCCTCCATGTGGCTCGGGACTGTACCTGTTTCCTGATTTAAAATCAGGAAAGCCTACGGAAGAGGCTATAGAAAAGGGTCATGTGCTCACAGGTGACCAGCAGTCACGTGTTGACACGTGACATCTAAAAGCATCGGCAAGGCAGATTCAGTTTCCCGACTACATCAAAGAAAAGGGCTTCAGAAAGGGTCACGTGCTCCCACGTGACCAGGGTCACGTGTTGGCATGTGACATTTAAAAAACGGCTTCAAAGGCACATCAGTTCCCTTATCAAATCAAGGAAAAAGCTTCAGAAGAGGTCACGTGCTCACACGTGACCGGGGGTCACGTGTTGGCACGTGACATTTAAAAGCAGCAGACTCATTCTCCGGTTAAATCAAGAAAAATGCTCCAGATGAGGGTCACGTGGTGGCACGTGACGGCTAAGCAGCGGCCAGAAGGCAGAGCGCAAAAAGAAGAAGAGGGCTCGTTCCAACGGGGTCACGTGTCCACACGTGACCAGGGGTCACGTGCCCACACGTGACCAGAGGTCACGTGGCCACACGTGACCGGCTTTCAAAGCCCATCTGTTAACAGAATTAAATTCTGAGAAAAGACGTCTCAAAAATTTCCAAAGGAACCGATTGAATTAAAGATTTAAAGGTGATTAAATATCACCTATCTATGGAAAAATCTTCAATTTGGAAAGATTTCCCCTTAAAATCTAACCGAAATAACAAAGGAAAATCTCTGGATTTAAAATCCAATGGTGAATAAAATTCACCAAATAATCCAAAGGTTCAAATGAATGATGAATACAAATCAAATCTCTCAATGAAAGATTCATCCAAAAACTAATTGATTCTGCTGCTTCTCCTTTAAATAGGAGCCAAGAGACACATAGAGAGATATATGCAGAGGGATCGATACATAGAAAAAAAAGAGAGCCTTGATACTTTGGAGGAATTTGGATCTTCTGCAAAAGAAAACCCTAGGTAAGAAAGGGATGGCTTTTTGAAAGAAAAAGAGAATCTAATTCTCAACAGAGTTTAACTCTGATATTAAACAGAAGAACATAGTTCTCTCTTTAGTGGAGGATCTGTAAAGTGCACATCTCTCCTTGAATTGAGAATTTAATTCTCATCGGGTTGAGATCCTGCCATGCAGATCCAAAGCGTAGAGAGGGAAATGGAAGCTTGTGAATTTAATCCTCACAGAACTATAGGAATTTAATTCCTTTAAAATAAAATTAGGGCTTAACCTTCTGTTATTGGAATTTAATTCCTTCAGAATGAACAGAATCAGGGTTCAACCCTAGTTAAGAACTTAGTTCTGTTAAAATAACAGAAATTTAATTCCTTTAAGAAAGAAGAAATTAGGGTTTCACCCTATGACAGAATCTCATGCCTCTCTAAAATAGAGTGGGAATTTAATTCCTTTAAAGCTTTTTTTAGGGTTTAACCCTATGATAGAATTCAGTTCTTCACATATATGTGGAATTTAATTCCTACAGAAAATTCAGAGTTCAACTCTATCCCAGAATATAAATCTTCAGAAGGAAATAGGAATTTAATTCCTCTTAAATTTATCGTTAGGGTTCAACCCTACGAAGAATTTAATTCTTAAAAAAGGGATTAACAGATCTTCTAAAAAACATACAAAGAGGCAGGGTGACGTGCCACCACGTGACCCCCGAAAAGATCCACAGAGAAGGGCCTTTGAGGCGGTGCCTCACGTGACCCACGTGACCTTTGGCAGAAGCGTTAACATACAAGCATTTAAATGCCCGTCACGTGATGGCACGTGATTCTCTAAAAGATGCAATATTCTCAGCAGAACAAATGAAGGGAGGGCGCCCTCATGTGCTACCACGTGACCCCTCTTGCCTCAGTGTTTAACACTAAATTGGAACCTCTGAATCCAGTGTTAAAACACTGTTTGGCCTTAGTGTTCAACACTAATCAAAGAACTTTTTTTGCAGTGTTTAACACTAAATTTCTTAGTGTTTAATACTAAATTAAACCCCTGTTAACAGAGCTTAAGACTAACTCCCTTAGTGTTCAACACTAAATTAAAATCTCTGTCACCAGTGTTTAACACTGATTATTCTTAGTGTTTAACACTAATTTGAAACCTCTGCTGCTAGCGTTTGACACTGATTTGCTCTAGTGTTTAACACTAATTTGAACCCCCTGTTCCTGGTGTTTAACACCAACTGTCTTTTAGTGTTAAAACACTAACTTGATCCCAGTGTTCAACACTGCAGAATTAACGTTAGCCCAATTGGCTAAATGGCCAGAGGCAAAGCCTCTCCTTCAATGGACCAACAGGAAGCCAATATTCCAAACATGATTGGACTCAGCCCAAGATGGCCATAAGTCCTCAATTCAGACTTAACTGGGCTAATGGGCTCATAACATAATTAATTGGTCTAGATCCCAAATTGGGCCAGAGACTATTTAATTCACCTCGGTTCAAGGGTAGATCTCTTCACTCCTTTGACACTTGGCGTTGTAATTCCTCAACGTCTTCAAAGAGGTGACAGGTCCCGATGACCACACATTGATACGGACTGTGGGGTCCCTAAACCCACGGACTATGAGGTCCGTAACCTTGATCGAGATGTCTTAAAACTAACATCGGACTGTGGAGCCCCTAAATCCACGGACTATGAGGTCCTTAACCTTGACCGAGATGTCTTAAAACTAACATCGGACTGTGGAGTCCCTAAATCCACGGACTATGAGGTCCTTAACCTTGACCGAGATGTCTTAAAACTAACATCGGACTGCGGAGTCCCTAAATCCACGGACTATGAGGTCCTTAACCTTGACAGAGATGTCTTAAAACTAGTATCGGACTGTGGAGTCCCTAAATCCACGGACTATGAGGTCCTTAACCTTGACCAAGATGTCTTAAAACTAACTACGGACTGTGGAGTCCTTAAATCCACGGACTATGAGGTCCTTAACCTTGACCGCAATGTCTTAAAACTAACATTGGACCGCAATGTCCTTGAACTACCCATGGACCGCAATGTCCTTAAACTACCTACCGACCGTAATGTTACTAAACTAAATAACAGAGCCCCCCTTTTATTGCTCTCTTGTTGGATCTAAACGATCCCGTTAACTTGATCTTAGTCTAAAAACTAGACTAACGTATCCTTAACAAACGTTTAAGTCGATCTTAGGCTCAAATGAAGCTAACGTATCCTTAAACCCAAACCCCCAAACCCAAATCTAAGATAATACGGATTTGGACTAGTCTACGCCCTACGGGCGACGACATAACTCAGTCTCCGTATACAATCCACGGGCAACGAAACATAAAATAAACACACACGACACGAAGTGACCATCTGGAGAAGGAGAAAGTGGTTACCGCGATGCTGTAGCGTAATTAACTGCAGGGGCTTCCGCCAGCAGGGAAGAGCGTCCCCACAATCAAAAACCCCTCAAGCGGGGGGAATCTGACGATGTCTGCTACATCGGACGCATCCGTTTAAACCTTCGATATACGGTGCCATAAATCAACTTGGCATCTTCGGAGAGGTGGACGGATAGCACCAATTAGCATCTGCCCCGAATTTTAGGCGAGACAGTCCATGTCTCGGCTGCCGTTCAGAGGGGAACAGATTCTGGCACGCCCGGTGGGACCTTTTCCACTTTCCACTCCACACTTCGTGTGTCATGATTCGCGAACCAAAGGCGGTTCGCTAATGGTTGCCCTTGGGTTTCAAGGTACTAAGACTTGGCGTCTTGCTTATTGCAGAAAGCAAAGAATCGATGGCTTCTACTTGTGCGAAATGCTCCAACTGCTCGGACTGCAATTGCAACCAACGCTCTGCCTCGCCAGGAGGTATAGCCTACGGACCCCAAGCTGCTTCGCTATTCGCAATGCCCGTGGAACAAGTCAATCGAGCCACCACAGGATTGTTTTTTGGGACCATGCTCCCGCCGACAAGTTTCACCGCTCCGGTTCGGACAAAGGAGGCTCCCAAGAAGTCGGTCTTTGATCGTCTTACCCCTGCTGCGGCCCCTCTCAACGGGTCGCCCAATGCCAGCGCCTCGGTCTTCTCTAGACTGGGCCAGAACCCCTGTGGACCCTCAATGGGGCTTGCAATCCAAGAGAAGGCTGCTTCTAAGAAAGTGACCGGTCCTGCTCTTGAAGTCGTCAAGGCGGCTTCCCCTGCCAAAAAGTCGGTCTTTACAAGATTGACGGCTCCAGCTCCCGCTCCTGCTACCCAAAGGACATCGGTCTTTGACAGGCTAACACCAGTAGCGACCCCCCACCTACGCAGGGGGCAAGACGAGGCTATCGCCCTCACCAGGACGGTTCCATCAGCACGACGCGCTCGACGTTGTTACTGGCGCCGAATGAGGAAGGCTGGGGGCAACTCTCCCTCTGGGGTAACTCCACCAGCCCCGACGGCAGAAGTTAATGCTGCTTTTCCGACGGAGAACAACTTTGAGATGCTAAATAAGGTGCGTAGGAATTCTCCTACCGCGGTGCTAAAGAGGTCTCCCCCTCCGCTGAAAAAGGCTGTATGAGTAAAAACAGAATAGCCCCAATCTCCTCAACGGCTATCCTCCCGAATCTATAAAGTCTGGCGGCAGGCCCGAGACTCGATGATCGATCCAAACTTCTCCCGCCAGCACAAGAAGCTGAAAATCCAACAGGAAGCCAGTCACCAGGCTAAGCCACGAAAAGCTGTCTGGGTGCCCACCTCAACGGCCTCCTCAACTTCCACTGCTCATAAAAAGAGGAGGCCGAAGAAGATCCCCGGGCCTGCAACGAGAGCTAAAAGCGCTGAACCCAGAAGCCCTAAGGCTGGGGGCAGGTTGTTCCACACTGTATTCATGGCGTTGGGGAAGGAAGACAGCCGTGCATCTACAGGCCATAGACCGCTTACACGGTCAGTAACCAAAGCTCAGGAGCAACAGCAAAAGCTCCAGGAAATGATGATTGCAATGGCCGCGTTTACTGGGCTGAAAGAAAGCCCCGAGGCTTCCTCGGATCAGCAACAACAGGAAACCGACGCCGAGTTCCTCCGGAGGATGTTGGAAAAGAAAGATAAAGAGGCTGCGGAACAAGCGGCCAATATAAAGCAGATAGCCCACTTATTCCAGGATATGGTGGGAATGATGATCCAACAAGACCCACCCGCTGAGGATCCCCCGATCGTCCTTGAAGACGACAGGGGAGAAACGTCGAATCCTCTGCCGGCCCTCTCAACGGCCAAGGAGGAGACAATCTCTAAGGCTGATTTGGACGACTATATAGCCCAGCAAATTCGGGTTCATCATGCGACTGAGGCAGCTGGTCAAGTCGTAAAAACGGGGCGGCCGTATCCAAGCTGGTACGACCAAATCAAATATCCGCCGGGTTATACAATACCAAAATTCCACGTATATAAGGGAACCGGCAATCCCCATCAACATGTTGCCCAGTTCAGGGCCTTTTGCGGTAACACCGGCGGTGATGATAAACTGTTGCTTCGCCAGTTCGTAGGCAGCTTATCAGAAACAGCATTCGAATGGTATTCGGAACTCCCGAACGATTCTATCAAGACGTTCGTTGAAATGGAGTTGCTATTCACTCAGCGGTTCACGAGCGCCAGCGAACGCACTCCAATAACGGCGTTGATTAATGCCAGGGTGAAACCAGGCGAAACATGGTTCCAGTATGCTATACGTTGGCGAAATTTGTGGTCGAAATGCGAGCAACGCATTGAGGAAGCGCCCGCGGTGGGCATGTTCGTGGGAACCCTAGACCCTCATTCAACTATCTCCCAGTTTATGATGTTCTTTAAGCCAACCACATTCCAGGCTCTAATCGATAAGTTGGCCCAGATGGACCAAATGGGTCATAGACCGTCTCCCCTGAAGCCCGAGCCTCGGAGTGACAAGGGTAAAGGAAAGGCAACCTTCGTCTCAAATGCCTAGCAGCAACCCAATGCCCCAAAGCTGACGGATCAACTGGAAGAAAGACGCCGGTATTATAATGAGAAAATGAAGCGTCCCTACTCGTTCCCACGGGACAAGACGAAACGGTTATTCGAGCTGGCAGTACGCAACAGACTTATAAACCTGCCAAATCCAAGGCGACCGCCACAACCCACTGAGGTGAATAACCCTAACTATTGCCCTTACCATCAAACTGTAAGTCATCCGATTGAGGATTGCTTCGTCTTCAAAGGATGGATTGAAGATCAATACCTCCAGGGGAAGTTTGCACTGTCCGAAAAGTGGAAGGTGAACCCACCACAGCCGCATACTCCTAAGAAAGCAGATACACCGGGGGCAACCTGTTCCTTTATTGAGGAAGCTCCATGGGAGGTCGTGCTGTCAACTAAAACCAAAAGAATGCTGAAGGACCTTCATGCGTGCCCGGCAGTCGAATGGAAGGACCCGCTGGGACCCCAGATCATTGAAGGAATGCTGAGGCCGCGCCCAACTACAAAGAGCAGTAGTGATGGCCCAAGTACTCATGCCCTACCGTCAAAATCTTTGAAGAAAAAGAAGAAGAAATCTAAGAAGCCCGTAACGCCTGGAGACAAGCGCACGAACTTGCAGAAGCAGATTGACGCGCTGGAGGAGTACAATCAAAAGGCGTGGACTCCCATCACGCTGCAAGAGTTCCTCAACCACATCTTTCAAGAGGAAGATGAGGGGGAGAGTTCGTCGGATGAATCCGAGGGATACGTGGCGAGTTGTAACGTAATCTCCCACTCGTTTACCGACGATGAAAAAACTCCTGGGACTAAGAAACTGGGGACAGAGCCTGAACCAGAGCTTGTGTGGCCAACAGATGAAATGATCGACGCCTTTCTAGACGAGATTCGTCTGAAGAGTAAAGCGGATCAGGAGCGTGAGATGGCCGCATCGGAAGGGGCCAAACGCAGGCGACTAAACGAAAGAGTTGAAGTACTCCCGCCAGATCGAAAGGCATCCGAGGCAGACAAGAAGATATTCAAGACGAGGAAAAGGTTTGCCAAAGCCATGTCAATGGGAATGAAGCTACCACCCTCGGAAGAAAACACGCTTGATGGGGCGGAGAGACACCCTAATTATTGCGCATATCATCGGAAGATTTCACACCCCATAGAGGAGTGCGACGCCTTTAGGATATGGTGGCAGGGATATGTTGCTCATCGGCAACATTTTAAGCGCATGAAACGCAAGACTCGTCGGGAACGAAGAAGTACTGCCGACGGGCACAGCAGAACTACTGGCAACTGTTAAATGGTTAACGCCGGAGGGTCACAAGTTCTCACCTTTGGGAGCGACTCTGATGAAGAAATGGCTCTGGGCCCTCTCTTTAAAGAACCCGCTTTGAGGAAAAAGGAAGAACCATAGGCCTGCGAAAACATTCAGCTGCGCAATCGTACGCTCCCTGAAAGGAATCTCGGGCCTGCAAATAGAAAAGATAAGGGAAAGGAAAAGGTCACTGAGGATATCACTTTAGATGACCAAGTCACGAAAGAGCTGACTATCAAGGACCCTCCCAGGAAGGGTAAGGTGGACTATAACATCCTAGCGCACCTAAGGAAGTTACCTTCTCAACTCAGCATTCTCGATGCCCTCCTTGTTAGTTATATGTATGCCCTAGAGGCCATTACTGTACATACGATGTATATTGTAGTGGATGCTAGGACATATATAGGGAGGACTTTCTTGCTCGACATGATAGTATGCTATCTGGTTGTACTTTATCTTAACATGTACTCTGATTGTCTCTATGTTACATGTTGATAAAGCCCTAAGGATATGTACTCGACTACTGGGACTATGATGAGATCATACTAGTGGGGCCACGGTAGTCGACGAGTACATCCTATAAAAGTTCCTAGTCGAGGGTGTATCGAGACAGGGCATCGATGCACCAGAGTAGACTAGCGTATACGCATCTTGACCTATATGATGGGCGATGGATGATCCCATATCCATCGGTGTTTGACATCAAGGATGGTGTACGGGTGCTCAGTGGAGACTGGGTACACTGGACGGACTCGCCGAGAACTCCCAGATGGTATTATACCATACGTCAAATGGCAGTTCTCCGGTGACACTGGTACAGAGTAGTCTGTCGACCCGAGATCGTCATAGAGTCTTGTGTGATTCCCACTGTGCTTTGATTTCCATCATACCACGTCCAAGAGGGCGTGCAAAAGGGTGGCTTTTGGGTACAGTCCCGAATCACATGGAGGCAATGAGCGATAGGAGGGGATTCGTCTCTCCCGGTATAGGGAGTTGATGTTGTGCTGTGTTCGATTGGCTATAACCGGAAATCCCTGGCCAGGTTTGCTGAGATTTACTGGTAAGTGTTATCAGTAGTTTCTCGAACTGTTATAGACCTCAAATCGACACGTCTTATCAAGCTACTGGGGTCTGACGTTTACCACCCCTAGGCGAGATATGCGACATATCAGACGACGAGACCGGACTGTACGGGAGTGTTACTGTCTGGATTCACAGGAGAATGTACAGGCTTGCTTGTTGATCTTCTGAGCGCTCAATACCTGGGTAGCTGTTACGTTTAGCTGACCGCTTGCAGCTTGTGGGTGTTTGATATGATCATCACCTACTGCCGGCGTATTGACGATTCTTTAGAGTCCTACACAGAGGTTTCTTGGCTCAGGCAAAACGGAGTAGGAGCACATATGTGATATGTGCGGGACCGAGGATAATGCGATATGTGATACCGTATTATATTCTCGCGATATTTGATATCAGCCGGGTCATCGGATCAAGTGTTGATTCGATGAATCGGTACAGATAAATATTAGTCGGTTATATCCGATATAGCCGGATTGTCGGACCAAGTGTTGATTCGATAATTTAATGTATAATAATATATATGATATATTAAATTACATTAACTAATATTTGCTCACTAAAAGATTCTTTTTCTCACTCGGGTAATACATTGGTATATATGCGATATATGTTAATTGTATTATTTTATTTTGTTACGATAAATATTATATATGTGATATATAATATTGTAACATGATATGATAACTAATGCAACTTGTTTAGTGGAGTTTAAACATGATTAGGGTTTGGATTAGGGTTAATCTTTCTAGATGTTTCTAGAAGCTTTTCTTTTTGTCATGATAAAGATATTTTCAAGTGAGTCATGCTTTAACCCAACCCAAACCCTAACCCTAGTTAATTCTCTACAAAGGTTCACTTGACCATGGTTGCATAATTCCATCATATCATTTCTTTTCCTATTCATCACAAAAGGATTCTAATATTGTTCATCATCTTCTTCTTTGCTTGAAATGGTTTCTTGCTTTGATTTTTGTGATGGATAAATATGAGAAAAAGATAAATAAAGAGAGCAAAAATCCTACTTCATCATCCTCATCTTCCCTTGCCATTTAGATGAGGGTGTTCACATCATTTCATGAGTGTTAGCTTGTGTTAAAGAAACTTCAAGGTAGATCATCTTAGTATCGAAGATCGGAAGCAAAGGTTGCGTCTTTCTCTTCGTGGAACCTCTCGAGAGTCCGGATCCCGATGATCGCAGCGAAGGGACCACAACACGGAGCATACGAAGTGAAGGACCGGATCTACAAAGGTTGTAATCCCTCTCACTTAGTGTTAAAGTGTTTAGCATGCTTGTTTTCGCCTAATCTCTAGTTTAAAGTTCCGTATTCGGGTTGTTCGGCACGGCTAAATTTTTAATCGGGCATGGTTGATGCCTCGTAGACCCTTATGCGCGTGCCTAGCAACCCTACAGTGGTATCAGAGCCAAGCTAGAGATTTAGACGAAGTCTAGACGAAGTTTGAAGTCCGATCGAACCCGGAAAACCCGAACAAACCCCTTCTCTGGAAATTTTCTGAAAGTTTGGATTTTTGCGAATTAAAAATTGCCAAAAAATTCAGTAGGGAATTGTATGAGATACTGTGAAGCACGTGGTTTTAACTCGACAAGTGAGGCGCGGAACCGCGGCCTATCCCTGGTATTCGCGGCGGTTCCGCGGCCATTTGGCTGAGTTACACCACGTGGCTTACACAGTAATTCTTGTCTTGAAGTGCTGAGTCTTCTGGAAATTTTTATTTTTACTCAACAGTTGAGTTTTTCTGGGGTTGTTTTGGGGATTCAATTATTCGATCGGATTGTCTAATTTTGTCTATGTGTTTTGTCCGGATAATTTTTAGAAACTGTTAAAAAGTTCGAACGGATATCAATAACTCACTTTTTCCCTGTCGGAAAATTTTTCAAAAGTTGGATTTTTTCTTGTGTTTAAGAATGTTCTAAGTCGTGCAAGTAACTCGGTGGACCCTCTAGAAGACAACAAACCTTAACTCGATTATGTGACCGTCTTGAACTGCCCTTTGAACCTTAGGGTTTGGGGCAGTACGGCGTGCCACATGTGAGGCGTTGGCTTGACCCTTCTACGGCTGGACCATTGGTACTGTGGCATGTGATGAATGTTTTTAAACTGATTTCAAGTGTTGAGATATATTGGGGAAATCTTGGGTGTTTGATGATTCGATCGGAAAGTTTAACTTTTTCTATTTATCTGGAATGTGATACAATAATTGGAATCCACAGGTAGTTATGAGATAACTGTTTTGAATATTATAGACATAGCAGTTTAGTCTCAGATGGTCGGTTGCCACGGAATTTTGATGCGATCAAAAGTCCGTCGCAATCACGTAGCGTACGCGGATACTCGCCGGGTAAACTTAATAGACAGCCTCACTCCATAGCCCCGACCAAGTGACTGTAGGAGAACCCCGTCGCCGAAAGCATCCGTTCGGGTGCTCCCGGTAGCGGTGTTCCGCCTTGGTGCACTTCGTCGACGGTATCGGGGGTGCGGCCGTCTACTAAAGTTTGCGACGAGCATTCGATCAGGACGTCGGGAATCTTGTTGAATTGCCCGACTTGATATTGAAAAGTGTTTTCGATAATGAGACTAAAATACGGGGTTTATAATTGTTAGGCATGTGATGTCTAAGGAATTCATTTGGTTAGGCATGCGATATCTAAAGAGGTTGCGGATTCCAACTGTTGTAGTTTTACACTTTCTTTTCTGTGACCGTAAGCGTAGTATGTGGTGTATCGCCGGCTTCGTTGCTATACATCAACGACAATCGGGATACGTATACTTGCTTACGTTGATGATATGAGATATTATGTGTTGCTGTGATATGTTATATTGGATCGTCGCGTTTTGAATAGCCGGGGGTTTTATTTGAGATGAGAGTTTTTCTTTTTCATTCATGTAAAATTCATTTGTATGTAATATTCTTTTATTGGGGCACTTCCAGGTAGCGGAAGATGTCACCGTTGTATATTATTTACTTTTCCGCATTAGGTAGACCCAAGGCGGGGAGCACAAGTAACCGGATTCTAGGGTCCAGTGGGAGATCATCTCGAGGAGTCGAGACCGGGTCTCCTAACCCTAGAATTGGCAGTGTTACTTGCCGCTCTCGTAGGGGTCTAGGGATGTGGGTTTGGCTATTCATCGCGACCGTGGAATCCGTGTTTTATACAGGCTCGTATTGAAAACACGGACATCCTAGTATATCCAATATTTCATATATATTCTTCTGCTGCAATGTTCTGTGATGAGATTATATTACTGCCTGAGACGAATGTTTATATTATATATATGAGATATATGTTATATTGCAGATTTCGTTTCAAAAGAGATGCTTGTGAAGCATAATAAAATGGGACTTCATTAATGAGATTAATGAAATAAAAGAAACCTAAGATGCTGTAGAAACTTGTTTATAAAAACTGGTAGCTCTAGTTCTTGCTTTGCATAGCGGTGTTCCTTGTAGAACATCCAGCACCTTATTCGATAAGGAAAGGACCGAGATCCCTTCACCGGGAGTGACTCCTTTAGCAATAACTGGCAGATGCTACAAACTCGGTTTGTCTTTTGATTGCTTCTATAGTTCTTGCTTTGCACAGCGGTATATATGATATATCCTGCATCTTATTCGATGAGGAAAGGGCCGACGATCCCTTCACCGGGAGTGACCCCTTTAGCAAAACTAGAAAAGCCTCAAAAACACTCCATTTAAAATCACTCGATTCTACAACGATATCAAGTTCATTACGCAAAGGGTTTTCTGAAAAACCCGTCGTAGCCCTCCGTCATTTCAGATAAGTACTGGTTAGTATTCGTGCTGCGTTTGTTGACCTTAGCCAAGGCGTAGTGTACGGTAGCTGATTAGTGCTTATCTGTATAAGCATATGATGCGATTGAGTTAGGGTAGTCGTGCGACTTTGTTGACCTTAGCCAAGGGTCGTGCGGGTGGGTTTAATTCAATCGGGAAATGACGGGTTGAACTTGGCTAGCACTTATGATTTGTTGACCTTAGCCAAGGTCATAAGATGCTAGGGGCAAAATATTATTGGGAATTTCAAGTGTTGAAATTTGCAATGAGATTGCATACCTTCTATAAGATAGTTGGATCCCGATACCCGCTGCAAGTAAGAGTTACTCCTGGGAGAGTTTTACACATTACAATTAGCCGATCAAGTAGGTGTCTAGAAAGGTGTCAACGGGGTTACACCTCTGGGAAAACGAGGTTTACATTAATTAGGTTCGTGCGAAAGCACGGGGGACCTCCCTCAAAGTACCGACACTGGCCTGGCTGAAAGATTGGCGAACTTGTAGCGTGTGATTAATCCTGGCTAGTCTTTCCTTTTAGGGTTTGAAGGAAGATTTGATTAAAACAGTGGGAGACATCCTGATTAGATATATTAGATAACCAATCTAATCTTGCAAGAGCATACGCTGAGTGTTTTCTTCTCTCTCTCTCCAGGTAGCCACCATATCACGCCTTAATCAAGATAATAAAACAGATATATTGACCGAACCCGCTTGTTATACTGAGCTGGGAAACGCTGGTCCTGCTCCAGCTTATAATTGTTATAAGACAGAGCAGGAAATTGGGGAATACCAGATTTCCCGTGCCGCCCAAACGAAGAAAGTGCATGTTGATGCATCATCTTCGGGTGTGTTCATTACACAGAACTGTTTCTCAGTATCCTTTACGTCCTGGGTATGTGATACCGAATCAGGATCCCGTATATGTAATCTGTTACATGGGCTACAGATAGGTAGAGAACTGAGAACGGGTAATAAGTTTCATGAGACAGAAAACGGTGCAAGTGTTGCAGCCAAGTCTGTTGGTCACTGTCACCCTGTATTACCTGAATACATTGATTCTGAACAAATGTTATTAGATACCGAACCTGATATACAAAATCATATCATTCTCTTTATTAGTAAAGAAAGAATATAATTTTGTATTGTTGGATAATGTTTTGAACATTTCCTATATCAAGAGTTGATCGGTTCAGGCACGTTATCTAAAAGCATTGATGTTCTAAATCAAACTACAGTTCTTAGTATACAGAACACACACAAGAGGAAGAGTTCAGAAATGAACGAATCCTTCTTGAGGTATTGTAGACTAGGTCATATCAATGCGACCCGACTGGCTGAAGCTACATATAGATGCATATTTAAATTAGTTTGAATTTACATCTTGTGAAACTTGCCGGTCATGTCACAAAGATAAGATGACCACAGCTCTGTTTGTTGGAAACAGAGAAAGAGTTAGTGAACTCTTGGGATTGATACATGCTGATGTATGAAGGTCCCCAGTCTACACATGCCAAGATCGGTTCTTTCTACTTCATTACATTCTCTGATAATCTCTCAAGATTCAGACATATGTTTCTGTTGAAACACAGGTCCGAAGCTTTTGAGATATTCACAGAATATAAGTTAGAAGTAGAGAACCAACAAATACGGGTAAAAGTATTATGTCCTTTGATGTGATCAAGGAGGAGAATACTTGAGCACGGAATTCCTTGACTATTCTAATGGAGAATAAGATTCTCTCTCAGCATTACTCCTCTGTATACACCACAGCACGTCGGTGTATCGGGGCGGAGCAATAGCACCCTATGTGATATGGTGTGCTCTATGATGAGTACTACTGAGTTTCTTATTTCCTTTTGGGTGTTATGCGCTTGAGAATCTGCATACCTATTGAATAGGGTTCAAATCAAATCAGTTGCCTACCACTTCATATGTGATATGGAAAGGGAAGAGCCCATATCTTAAGTTTGTTAAGATTTGGGTTGTCCGGCCTATGTCTGAAAAGCAAAATCCGGACAAACTCGAGGCAAGGTCTGTTATGTAGAACTGGAAATGTTCCAGCTATACAAACTGCAACTGATGATTTGGTAGAACCAAAGGATTCAATAGATTCCAACGAACCTCAGCCCTCCGCCGATCTAGTAGGGTTCCTCACCCCCCTGAGAGATACTTCGGTTTCTCTATGACAGTGGGAGCGAGGATTGCATCATGAGATGATGACCCAACTAGTTTCGAGGTGGCCATCAGGAGTGGGACTCTGTAAGAATGGCTGGATGCTTATCGATCTGAGATGGAATCCTTATACACCAACAAAGTATGGACTTTGGTTGCTTTATCTGAACGGTTAAATCCCCATCAGGAGCGAGTATATCTTCAGAAGATTACTTGGTGTACATGGAAAAGTTGAAACTTTCAAAACTATGCTTAAGTCCATCCAGATCCTACTTGCCACTGCTACATACCATGACTACGATATCTGGTGGTTGGGTGTCATGACTGCTTTTCTAAGTGATGTTTTAGAAGAGAACGTCTATAAGTACACAGCCAGAGGGCTTCGTAGACAGTGGGAGCAGCGGGAACGTGTGCAAGATGTTTTATATGATAAAACAGGTATCGCGGAGTTGGAACATCTGTTTTGATGTGGTAGTCAAAGAGTTTGACTTCATCAAAATGGTATATGAACCTTGTATATACAAAAAAGGTAGTAGAGAGTATGGTGGTGATCCTCGTAGAGTACGTGGATGACATACTCTTGATAAGGAAGGAGTTTCCTATGCTACGCTCGGTCAATCTCCTCTTATCATAAGGATTCTCCATATAGGATCAAGGTGATACCTCCTAAATCCTGGGTTTTTAGATCTATGAGATAGATCTAATTGGATGTTAGGATACTCACTAGTTGTAGTGAGATGGTATCAATCGGTCCTGGGGAGAATCACTGGAAAGGTTCCAGACTGATAAGGACGACTGAATGTCAGTCGAAGGCATTGTCTTCACCCTCTGTGGAGGGACGGTATGTTAGAAGAGTTCCAAGCTAGATACCGTGACATACTAGACGATTAAAGGAAAGATACATCGTTACCAAGGATACTACCAAAGAGGCAGTCTGGATATTTATAAGTTCATAAGTTGAACTTCGTTCCTACCATTGTGTGACAATGGAGTTGTGGCTTATGCCAAGGAACTACCGTCCCATCAGAAATCCAGATATAATTCTTAGGCAGTATCACCTGATCATGGAGATGGTTGATCTCCAGGGAGATCGAGGTTAGGAGAGTAGACACAGAGGACGACAGCGCGGATCCACTCACAAAAGCCTTTTTCCCAGTAGAGACTTTTATGGGATGGTTGAGTATGAGATACTTCAACCGCAGCTAATTGTTGGGTATGTGATACCACAACAGATGGCCCTAGTGCAAGTGGGAGATTGTTAGTTATATGTATGCCCTAGAGGCCATTACTGTACATACGATGTATATTGTAGTGGATGCTAGGACATATATAGGGAGGACTTTCTTGCTCGACATGATAGTATGCTATCTGGTTGTACTTTATCTTAACATGTACTCTGATTGTCTCTATGTTACATGTTGATAAAGCCCTAAGGATATGTACTCGACTACTGGGACTATGATGAGATCATACTAGTGGGGCCACGGTAGTCGACGAGTACATCCTATAAAAGTTCCTAGTCGAGGGTGTATCGAGACAGGGCATCGATGCACCAGAGTAGACTAGCGTATACGCATCTTGACCCATATGATGGGCGATGGATGATCCCATATCCATCGGTGTTTGACATCGAGGATGGTGTACGGATGCTCAGTGGAGACTGGGTACACTGGACGGACTCGCCGAGAACTGCCAGATGGTATTATACCATACGTCAGATGGCAGTTCTCCGGTGTCACTGGTACAGAGTAGTCTGTCGACCCGAGATCGTCATAGAGTCTTGTGTGATTCCCACTGTGCTTTGATTTCCATCATACCACATCCAAGAGGGCGTGCAAAAGGGTGGCTTTTGGATACAGTCCCGAATCACATGGAGGCAATGAGCGATAGGAGGGGATTCGTCTCTCCCGGTATAGGGAGTTGATGTTGTCCTGTGTTCGATTGGCTATAACCGGAAATCCCTGGCCAGGGTTTCTGAGATTTACTGGTAAGTGTTATCAGTAGTTTCTCGAACTGTTATAGACCTCAAATCGACACGTCTTATCAAGCTACTGGGGTCTGACGTTTACCACCCCTAGGCGAGATATGCGACATATCAGACGACGAGACCGGACTGTACGGGAGTGTTACTGTCTGGATTCACAGGAGAATGTACAGGCTTGCTTGTTGATCTTCTGAGCGCTCAATACCTGGGTAGCTGTTACGTTTAGCTGACCGCTTGCAGCTTGTGGGTGTTTGATATGATCATCACCTACTGCCGGCGTATTGACGATTCTTTAGAGTCCTACACAGAGGTTTCTTGGCTCAGGCAAAACGGAGTAGGAGCACATATGTGATATGTGCGGGACCGAGGATAATGCGATATGTGATACCGTATTATATTCTCGCGATATTTGATATCAGCCGGGTCATCGGATCAAGGGTTGATTCGATGAATCGGTACGGATAAATATTAGTCGGTTATATCCGATATAGCCGGATTGTCGGACCAAGTGTTGATTCGATAATTTAATGTATAATAATATATATGATATATTAAATTACATTAACTAATATTTTCTCACTAAAAGATTCTTTTTCTCACTCGGGTAATACATTGGTATATATGCGATATATGTTAATTGTATTATTTTATTTTGTTACGATAAATATTATATATGTGATATATAATATTGTAACATGATATGATAACTAATGCAACTTGTTTAGTGGAGTTTAAACATGATTAGGGTTTGGATTAGGGTTAATCCTTCTAGATGTTTCTAGAAGCTTTTCTTTTTGTCATGATAAAGATATTTTCAAGTGAGTCATGCTTTAACCCAACCCAAACCCTAACCCTAGTTAATTCTCTACAAAGGTTCACTTGACCATTGTTGCATAATTCCATCATATCATTTTTTTTTCCTATTCATCACAAAAGGTTTCTAATATTGTTCATCATCTTCTTCCTTCTTCTTCTTTGCTTGAAATGGTTTCTTGCTTTGATTTTTGTGATGGATAAATATGAGAAAAAGATAAATAAAGAGAGCAAAAATCCTACTTCATCATCCTCATCTTCCCTTGCCATTTAGATGAGGGTGTTCACATCATTTCATGAGTGTTAGCTTGTGTTAAAGAAACTTCAAGGTAGATCATCTTAGTATCGAAGATCGGAAGCAAAGGTTCGTCTTTCTCTTCGTGGAACCTCTCGAGAGTCCGGATCCCGATGATCGCAGCGAAGGGACCACAACACGGAGCATACGAAGTGAAGGACCGGATCTACAAAGGTTGTAATCCCTCTCACTTAGTGTTAAAGTGTTTAGCATGCTTGTTTTCGCCTAATCTCTAGTTTAAAGTTCAGTATTCGGGTTGTTCGGAACGGCTAAATTTTTAATCGGGCATGGTTGATGCCTCGTAGACCCTTGTGCGCGTGCCTAGTAACCCTACACTCCTATTATCAAAAGAAGCGCGAGATTCACTAATTAAGGCGTTACAAGAACCCGAGCAATTCCAAGCCTTCCTTGCTGCGGAAAGGATGAAGGATGAACTGGAAGAAGTGCACACGGCCGACATCACTTTCGGTGAAGAAGACCTTCTCCTCGGAACATGCGACCACAACCGTCCCCTATATGTCTCTGGATACTGCCATGATATCAAGATAGGCAAGATCTTGGTAGATAATGGATCCTCCGTCAATCTCCTTAACGTTCGGGTGTTAAAGGAAATTTGCATGAGCGTGCAGCACCTCGCTCGTGACAAAATTACCATCTCTGGTTTCGACTCCCAATGGTCACGGACTCTCGGATCCGTAATATTGACATTACGCTTCGGACTGCTCGTCACGGACATCAAGTTTCACGTCATTGACGCCAAGACTTGCTACAACGCCTTGCTCGGTCGTCCTTGGTTGCATGAGTACAACATCATCCCTTCTACGCAGCATCAGTGTATGAAGTACTTCAAGGATGGTTTCGAATATACCGTAACAGGTGAGCTGAATCCATTTTCCGTGAACGAAGTCCGCAAGTATGAAGATGCGAAGTACTTTTTGCCAGACTTCGAGGATACAGAAAAGTGTCGCAAGCCAGAGAACAAAGCCGTCGCCACCATCCCTGTTTTCGGGAGCGATACCGAAGAAGGAGAAGAGATAGTTTACGCTGGTCCGTCCCGGCGCAACAACCCGGGACCGTCCGCCCCCATGTTGGTCTTCGGAAGTGACTCGGATGATGAAGTTAATGCCGTGTTCTCCAGTCGGCCGTCAATACAGGCATCCCCTAGTGATGATCAGAGTTTACAAATCACCATGGTGCCGCGGAAACACTATAAGGATCTTGACGCACTTCAAGCTCACAATGTGCAGGACCTGCAGACGTTTTACGTCCCTCCGAGGCGAAAGGGTGAAAAGGTGATCTTATTCTACCAATCAACATAGACGAGAGTGGAGAAAGAGAGATGGCATGGTGCGGACGCTACACTTGACAGGCTCCAACCCATCCGTTTGCCCCGATATTACACAAATGGACTAAAGAGGCTATTGAAGCGCCAAGGAGTACCCTTAAAACAGAATGTTCGACAAGCTCGGTTCTACAACAGGATTTGGGATGTCCCTGGAACTCAGCGCAAACTGCCCAACGGGAGAATGGAAACGCTTGGGCTTGGATATGTGAGATCCGAGAAATGGGAGCGAGCCCACGGCAGCTACGCCGTATATAACTTCGATGAGGAGGAAAATGCCCCGTCCAGCAATGCCAACCCTTCATCAAAACTCGATCCCGCGAGTGAAGTGCCGAGTCCGTCATTTGAAGAACAAGTGGACAAGCTTATCAGGAAAGCAGGTCAAAAGGCTCGGGAAGACCACAACCGCGAGATGGCCATCTACGAGAAGGCCAGGACGCAACGTCTGTTTCAACAGGCTGCAAAAGACAAAGATGCTCCTCCCTGTCAACCCGTTGTACAAAAGGCCCGACGCAGAGGCAGAAATAAATCAAGAAGCGGAAAGAAGAGCCGACAACAACGACGCAGGATTAGAGAGTTACGTGATCGGGTATTGCGCGGCTCGAATTTGTCCCTAATGAGGAAGATGGGTCGAGCGTATTCCTTCCCCCGAGACAAGACGGAGAAGTTACTCGAGCTCTCTATAAAACATCAAATGATCGCGCTTCCAGAGTCTAAGCACCCTGAGCAAGCTAACAAGGCTTCTTATCTGAGCTATTGCTCTTATCACCGAGCCATAGGACACCCTATCGAAGACTGCTTCACCTTCAAGAACTGGGTCGAGGACCAGTACCAACAGGGCAGATTTGCTTTATCCAACGGATGGAGGGTAAAGCCGCCACAAAAGCACGAACCCAAAGCCGCAAGAGCAGAACCGGATCCACCTCAGTCTTGGAAGAGGATTCGCACCTGTTACATGATTACGATATTAAAAGAAAAGCCCGAAGACATAGATGAGCTCCCTTGGTGCTTCGAAAACAATGACAATGAGGTAATCTCAGAATTTCCACCGGCTCCGAAAGAACTGGAAGATGGCATACATACTACTGCAGATAACCTCAAGAAGATTGAGTTGGGATCGGCAGACGATCCGCGACCCACATTCGTCAGTGAGCGGCTATCTGAAGAAAGGGTGGCTGCATTAAAGGACGTGCTTCTACAGCATAAAGATTGCTTCGCGTGGAACTATTCCGAGATGTCGGGATTAGATCCGGAGATTGCTGTGCATAAATTAGCAATATCCCCGGATATCAAGCCAGTCAAGCAGGCACCGAGAAGGATGCGGCTCGAGCTTGAGATGAACATCAACGCCGAAGTCAAGAAGCTGATCGATTCCGGATTTATCCAAGAAGTCCAATATCCTGACTGGATTGCCAACATCGTTCCTGTAATGAAGAAAAATGGGACGGTGCGCATATGCGTGGATTTCAGGGATCTCAATAAAGCCTTCCCGAAGGACGATTTCCTAGTACCGGTAACCGAGCTAATGATAGATAATACGTCCACACATGAGGCTTTCTCCTTCATGGACGGCTCATCAGGGTATAATTAAATAAAAATGCATCCTGAAGACCAGAAACATACGGCTTTCCGGACCCCTTTGGGAATATTCTGCTACAAGGTTATGCCCTTTGGTCTAAAGAACGCCGGTGCTACCTATCAAAGGCCATGACAAAGATCTTCGATGATCTCATACATGACATCGTCGAGTGCTATATTGATGACCTCGTGGTGAAGAGCATGTCATATAAAGAGCATTTAAAGCATCTGAAGACTGTATTTCAACGCCTTCGGCAATATAATTTGAAGATGAATCCCCTCAAATGCGCGTTCGGAGTCTCCTCGGGTAAATTCCTGGGATTCATCATCCGACACCGAGGTATCGAAATAGATCCATCTAAGATCAAGGCGATCATGGAAATGCCTCCGCCGAGAACCCTCAAACAATTGCGGTCTCTCTACGGGAAGCTCGCAAACATCCGGCGTTTTATAGCCAATCTTTCAGGCAAGTGCCGTCCTTACAGCCACCAGATGAAGAAGGGAACTCCATTCGTTTGGGATCACAAATGCCAAGGCGCACTAGACGAGATCAAGCAGTACCTGCAGAACCCTCCGGTGTTGGCTGCGCCGGTCAAGGGAAAGCCTTTCATTCTTTATACAACTGCCCTAGAAGGTTCAATGGGCGCATTATGGGCGCAAGAGAATGACCAGAGAAAAGAAAGGGCACTCTACTACTTAAGTTGAGTTCTGCTGGGGGCAGAAAGCAATTACTCTCCCACTGAAAAACACTGCCTGGCGTTAATCTTTGCGATAACAAAACTCAGGCACTATGCATTGGCACATGAAGTCCGTCTCATATCAAAGGTGGATCCCCCTAAAATATCTAATGTCAAAGGCCATATTGACAGGGAGACTCGCTAAATGGGCCCTGCTCCTGATGGAGTTTTCAATAACATATCAGCCTCTTAAGGCAGTGAAAGGTCTAGCCATCGCCCACTTCCTTGCTGAGCATCCAGTACTTGCCGGTTCTCCTCTGAACTGCGATTTGCCGGACGAACATGCATTTGATGCGATCGGCGGCGGTGATACCCGATGGGAACTCTATTTTGATGGAGCATCTTCCATGAAGAAGCGCAAACAATGTACTCCCATAATCATATCGGGAGTAGGCCTCATCTTCGTAACTCCACAAGGAGGGATTATGCGCTTCGCCTTCTCCTTAACAGAGCCGATGACGAATAACGAAGCCGAATACGAAGATTTGATAGCGGGCCTCGAGATCACCATCGACGTGGGAATTGAAGACCTCCTTATATACGGCGACTCTCAACTGGTCGTTAGTCAAGTAAATGGTGACTACCAAACGTGCAAACCCGAGTTGGTGAAGTACGGAGAAAAGGTGCAACAACTGTTGACCCAAATTCCCTCCTATACTTTGGAAAGCATACCACGCGCGGAAAATAGCAAAGCGGACGCGTTAGCTAAGCTCGCCAAAGAATTGGCTGACGAGAACCTCGATGACGTTAAAATCATGGTACAAAGCCGTCGAGTGCTCGCCCCAGAAGAAATATCTCCGGAATCATACGAAGAAAAAGGAGCGACTGAGTAGACGACCCTACAGATAAAAGACCGTGAGAAGGCCGAGGACTGGAGGGAAGTCTTCATAGACTACTTTAAGTCCCACCGAATACCCGAAGAAGCGTCCTCAAGGCATCAGCTCATGAAACGAGCTCTATCTTTCGCTTTCGTCAATGATACTCCGTATAAGAGGTCGTTTGATTTTCTATGGCTGAGATGTTTAGGTCCTGACGAAGCAGAAAGAGTCATTCAGGAAGTTCATGACGGAATCGGTGGTTCTCATCAAGCAGGCCCGAAGATGAAGTTAAAAATTAAACGGATGGGTTACTACTGGCCCACGATGATCCAGGACTGCCTCGAATATGCGAAGCAATGCCACTCATGCCAAATCCACGGGGATTTCATCCACCAGCATCCGAATCCACTACATCCGACGGTGGCTAGCTGGCCATTCGAAATGTGGGGGACTGACATAGTCGGCCACATCGAACCAGTATCGTCCCGGGGACATCGTTTCATCCTGGCGACAACTGATTACTTCTCCAAATGGGCAGAAGCAATACCGCTGAGGGAAGTGAAGACGGAGAATATCCTCCACTTCTTCAAGACGCACGTCATCTATCGGTTTGGAACTCCACGGCGGATTATCTCCGATAACGGGCCAGCCTACAGAAGCCATAAGATTAGCCGCTTCGCGCAGCAGCACTGTCACGACCCAAGTTTGGATGTGACCGGCACTTAGATTGTATCACATCTAAAGATATGCACAAGTCCAAGTAAGCCGAAAACCAAGATCAAATACCTTATTTCGGAATTATTTATGAAAATTAGTTTTTAAGTAAAAATCTCAATTTATGACGTTAATTTATTAAACAAAGAATGACGGTCAGCTTAGTTGCATTCCTAGTCGGAATCAACAATATTAACAATAAACATGAATATACACATATAGAACATCACTGAATCTCATAAAGAAAGAACTATAATACTGATCAACAGATCTCAACTGTACATATATATATATATATATCCCATCTCTCATTTCTAAGTCAAAATACAGGTTTGATGGAGACTTCTAGATACAAAATACAAACTCAAAAGGAAGGTTACTACACATGTAACCTACCAATCAAAAGATGGAGTACAACTGCAAAAGTATCTCCGCCTCGCAGCTACCCGTCCACTCTATCCCTGCAAGGAACTGTGGCACAACGGGGATGAGTTGCCAACTCAGTGAATACGACTAAGATATAACGGCGAATAAAGTAAATATGACAATCATGTTACTGAATGTGAATCAATATGGTATATGGGTATATGTGAAATTCAACAATAAATCTCATTTTACTTCGAAAATCACAACTCAAGTAAATCATTTCTCGGTGTCCATCAACGACACAAAACTTTCATTTCTTATAGGCATCATTCCCCGAATGATCCTATACCCATAATATCGGTCGTTATCCTCTAGATACATGCCGTATATTTATTACCAACTCCGGTATCGAGTAACCTCGCTAGGCTCCCCCGTCTCAATACGGCTATCCTGCCCCTCGGTCTCGACCGGGTCCACCATGTATCCAACTGTATATCTCCCCCACTCAGTATGGATAACGTAAATCCGCGACCGTATATCTCCCCCACTCGGTCCGGAATAAAACCAAAACAGAAATCATCTCATGGTGGACATGACACATCAATCATGAAAATACTGGATTTATGTAATAGTATTCAAAACTCAAAACCATAAATCCTCAATTCTGTATCTACCTCTTATACAACATAGAAATACGCATAAATCAACATTATGTCAATGATGCAATCTACCATTATATTAGATATGTAAAATACGATATAATCCATGTTAACAAGTATGATATTTAAGTGTATGTGACTTGGCAATATCGACGAGGTGTGTGTAGCATATAAGATGTGCACGTGGCATGACTCGTCGATAATTGTGAAGTGTTCTAACAACTAAGCAATTTATAGTTATTTGTAGTGAATGCAATTTAACATTTAAGCATAACGATATAAACATCAAGTCTAGTAAAACCACGGGCGAAACACGCCATCTTTACAAAATTCCCCGGTAGATGTTTAGTCTACTCACCGGAAAAGTCGAATCTACTCCGGAATCGCTAATCCTTTCCCTTTCCTCGCGGTTTCCGTACTTCTCGTATTAGAGTCTAATCATGCAAAATAACTTATATAAGCAAAACGGCTATTCCGATATAACGGAAATAGAAACACGTTATCCTACTTACTAGTTATCTACTATTTGATTATATCAAGTTATTAAACACCTAATCTTGCTGGATTTCAACTTCAATCTGTACTGTTGCAGAATTTGAAACCGCGATGCGATTTAGTCGTGTCGTATTTAGTGTTTTACGATACCCTTTCCGATATATCATCCCAGATTTTAACTACAGTAAAACTGAGTTAAATAAACAGTACCAAAATAGCCTAAATTGTATACTGTAGACGACCCAAAAGAGAAAACCCCCAAAGTCCCCAACATGGCCGGCGACGCCGGCCAATTCCTTGTTGTCGCCGGCCCAAATCCGGCCCCCTGGTGCCGTTTTCTTGTGGTGTTTTCTAATTGATTCCTACATCATTTTAGCTCTGTTTAATTTATTTAATTATGTTCCAGATTAAAGAAGATTCTAACAGACACTAATTTTACCTAGAATACGATATTATGTGACATGTTCGATCGATTTTAACTAATCTACAGAGCTTAATTTACCTACTGTGATTAAGAATTTACCCTCTTAATTTGCTGTAGGAATAACCCCCCAAAGATTGACAAGCTCCTCCTAGCTTGATGATGGACAACACTCAAGAACAAGCTCCATTCTTCCTCTTCTTCCTCTTGTTTTCTTTTCTCTTTTACTTTTCTTTTCCTTTGGATTTTCTTTTAAGTTTTGATCTGAGTTTAAACTGAAATGAGCTATTTGTATGAGAGGAGGAAGGGATAGGGTTAAGGAGGTGGTGTCAAGGGTTGAAGTGTGTGTGTTTCATGCAAGGAGGAGGTGGAGATTGAAGGTTGCATGAAGCATGAGGTGTTTTTAATTTATCTTCTATTTTCTTTTGATTTATTTTGAATTTGAATTCAGAACTGAAATGATTTCATTTATTCACTTAAACCCTTGACAATACCCTATTTGCATAAAAACTTAACTTTACAATTTAACCCCTCACAACTTAACTTATTATAAAACACATCTTTTGTTAAAATGAAGCTAAATTTTTCATTAAAACCCTTATAACTTATTTAAATTACATTCAAAATTTCTAATTTAATTTGTATTACATATAACTTATGAAGATTGACATATTTGATTTTAACCGTTTTGTGATTTATTACCTTATTCTTAAGTTAATTAATTTTATTTATTTCTAACTTTTCCTAAATGTTACAATATTCCCCCCTTAAGAAAATTCGGTCCCCGAATTTAAAATAATTACTAAACATACCTATGAAAAGATGTGGAAATTTCTTTCGCATTTCGTCCTCCGTCTCCCAAGTAATCTCCTCGCGATCCTTTCCTTGCCAGAGAACCTTTACAAATGGCAGTATCCTCGATCGTAGCTGCTTTGCCTGCCTGTCCAGAATAGCGACTGGTTGCACTGTGTAGGATAGATCTGGCTCAAGCTGTAGAGTCTGACGATGGATCGCATGAGATGGATCGTGAAGATATCTGCGAAGCATCGAAACGTGGAACACCGGATGTACGTCGGGAAAACTAGGTGGAAGTGCTAACCAATAGGCTACAGCGCCCACTCTCTCTAAAATCTCGTAAGGTCCAACATATCTGGGGCTGAGCTTCCCTTTCTTCCCGAAGCGCATCACACCTTTCATTGGAGATACTCGAAGGAACACATGATCTCCCACATCAAACTCGAGTTTGCGTCGTCTTCGATCTGCATATGACTTCTGTCTGCATTGAGCCGCTTTCATTCTATCTCGTATCAAGTGAATCTTCTCTGTAGTTTCCTGTACTATCTGCGGTCCCAATATACCATTCTCACTAAGTTCCGTCCAGCAAACAGGTGATCTACATTTCCTTCCATACAAGGCTTCAAAGGGTGCCATCTGGATCGTCTCTTGAAAACTGTTGTTATACGAGAATTCTACCAAAGGTAGGTGACGATCCCAACTACCACCGAAATCTAGGCTACAAGCCCGAAGCATATCCTCTAGTATCTGAATGGTACGCTCCGACTGACCGTCTGTCTGTGGGTGGAAAGCTGTACTAAAACTCAGTCGTGTACCAAGAGCGTCCTGAAGTTTCTGCCATAGCCTGCTCGTGAACTGGGTACCTCGATCTGATACTATGCATGTCGGCACTCCATGTAGACGTATAATCTCATCGATATAAATCTGTGCATACTGAGCAAATCCATATGTCGTCTTCACTGGAAGAAAATGAGCGGCTTTTGTCAATCTATCAACAACCACCCAAATGGAATCATACCCTCTGCTAGTCCTGGGTAGACCCACCACAAAATCCATGGAAATCTGTTCCCATTTCCACTCTGGAATGGGTAAGGGTTGCAGCTCCCCGGCTGGCCTCTGGTGTTCTGCTTTAACTTGCTGACAAGTCAAGCATCGAGAAACAAAATCCGTAACATCCTTCTTCATTCCTTCCCACCAATAATTATCCTTCAATTCACGATACATTTTGGTGGAACCAGGATGAATACTGTATACTGATCTGTGGGCATCCTCCAAAATCTCACGCCTCAATCCGTCAGAATCTGGCACACAGAGACGAGTCCTAAAACGTAATACTCCATGATCATCAATCACGAACTCCGTCTCCTTGCCCTGCCTAACATGATCCATAATCTCCATCATACGAGTATCTGTAGGCTGCGCATCTCGAATACGATCCAATAGCTGAGGTCTGGTGCGAACATGTGCTAACTGACCTCCTGCCGACGTAAACTCAAACTGTATACGACTATCACATAAGATCTGCCAGTCTGTCGAAGACTGTCTCTGCAAAATGCTCAAATGAGATAAATTACCTCCAGGCCTCCGACTCAAGGCATCTGCTACCACATTTGCTTTGCCTGGGTGATACAAGATCTCACAGTCGTAATCTTTCACCAGTTCCATCCATCTACGTTGCCTGAGGTTTAGATCTTTCTGCTGAAAAATATACTTTAAACTTTTATGATCTGTGAAGATTTGACACGTTTCTCCATACAAGTAATGTCTCCAAATCTTCAATGCAAATACTACAGCAGCCATCTCTAGATCATGAGTGGGATAATTTTGTTCATGCCTCTTTAACTGTCGAGAAGCATACGCTATAACCTTGCTGTGTTGCATCAACACACAGCCTAAGCCCACTCTAGAAGCATCGCAATACACGACGAAACCCCCTGAACCGGAAGGTAAAGATAGTACAGGTGCAGTCGTCAAACGCGTCTTCAACTGTTGGAAACTCTGCTCACACGCATCTGTCCACTGAAATGGAACTTCCTTCCTAGTCAATCCTGTCAAAGGTGCCGCTATCCGTGAGAAATCCTGTACGAAGCGTCTGTAATAACCTGCCAGACTAAGAAACTCCAAACCTCCGTAACTGACATAGGCCTGGGCCAGTGTTGTACCGCTTCAATCTTCTTTGGGTCTACGCATATACCTTCTCTCGTAACTATGTGACCCAAGAACTCCACACTATCGAGCCAAAAAGCACACTTAGAAAATTTTGCATACAGCTGATGCTCCTTCAAGGTCTGCAATGTGATACGTAAATGCTGCTCGTGCTCCGTCTGACTCCGAGAATATACAAGAATATCATCTATGAATACTATAATAAACCGATCGATAAATGGTCTAAAGATACGGTTCATCATATCCATAAAAGCTGCTGGAGCATTGGTGAGTCCGAACGACATCACCAGAAATTCATAATGCCCATATCTCGTACGAAACGCTGTCTTCGGAATATCGTCCTTCCGAACCCTCAACTGATGATATCCTGACCTTAAGTCAATCTTCGAGAAAAACCCAGCTCCTTGCAACTGGTCGAACAAGTCATCTATTCGTGGTAATGGATACCTGTTTCGCACAGTGACGCGATTCAGCTGTCGGTAGTCGATGCACATTCTCATACTACCGTCCTTCTTCTTTACAAATAACACAGGAGCTCCCCACGGTGAAACACTAGGACGAACAAGTCCTCTATCTAACAATTCTTGCAACTGACTCTTGAGTTCTTTCAATTCCGTCGGTGCCATTCGATAGGGTGGTATAGAAATAGGCCCTGCACCCGGAATCAAGTCGATGCAAAATTCAATATCTCGATCAGGTGGCAATCCTGGTAACTCAGCTGGGAATACCTCAGGAAATTCTCGTATGATCGGGATTTGGTCCAATGGAACTTCAGCGACCCCTATGTCCTGAATAAAAGCCAAGAACCCATGACAACCCTTCTTCAAGAGCCGCCTCGCACCAAAAGCAGAAATCATGTTGACAGGGGTTAACTTGCAATCCCCCTGCACAACAACCACCGGTTCACCAGGAAAACAAAACCTAACCGCTTTTCCTCTGCAATCTACATAAGCATGACAAGCGGCTAACCAGTCCATCCCAAGAAGTATGTCAAAATCCAACATATCTAGGAGAATCAGATCAACAAGCGAATCTCTATTACCAATACGCACCGAACACGATCTGAATACGTGCCGAGCTATAAAGGAATCTCCAACTGGAGTAATCACTACCAAGGGTAACTCTAATAATGACGACTCCTTTCCCAACAAAAGTGCGAATCGTGAAGATACATAAGAATGTGTAGAACCGGGATCAAATAAAACATGTGCCTCTAATGAGCATACTGTAAGAGTACCTGTCACGACTGCATTTGATGCCTGGGCATCCTGTGGAGTCAGCGCAAAAACCCGTGCCTGGCCCCTGCCCGCATCCTGTCGTCCTCTACCTCGATCTCCTCTACCTCTCTGAGCACGTCCTGCATAGCCTCGACCTCGTGGTGCAACTGCCTGGCGTGTAGCACCAACTGGGGGAGGAAGTAAAGCCATCGGTGTAGGAGGTGGAAGGGGTAAAACCGCCTGTGGAGCAACAGTCCCGCCCTGAGATCTACAATCTCACGCAAAGTGTCCGGGAAGTCCACAACTATAACAGGTAGATGGTGGTCTCTGATCATCAGGATAAGAACTGAACATCTGGCCCTGTGTCCGACCTCGTCCGACACTGCGGCCTGGAGTATATCTGCCTGGATATGACCCTCTACCTCTGCCAAACTGTCTATTTGTCGGCACTACTGGTCTACTCCTCTTTGGCTCTGGAATGACCCCTGACTCGCTCAAACGCTCCTCCACTCGTATCGCCGCATCCATGGCCTGTGCGTATGTATCAAAATGCTGGGAGCCTATCGCCAGATACAACTGTGTGTCCAAACTCCTTAGGAACCTCTTCACCCGAAGCTCCTCTGTAGGTACTAAATATGGGGCATATCGCGACAGCTGGGTGAATCGTAAGTCATAATCTGATACTGACATACTTGCTGATTTCCTCAACACTTCAAAACTGCTAGCTCTAGCGTCCCTCACACTCTGGGGAAGAAATCTGGCAAGAAAGACTGTAGAAAACTCGGTCCACGTCATCGGAGGAAGATTCGTAGCTCGCCCTCTTTCCATCGACTCACACCACTCCTGTGCAAGTCCCTCCAAACGAAAGCTAGTCAGCTCAACTGACCTCGCATCAGAACATCGCAATGATCTGCCGATCCTCGCCATTCTATCAAGAAAAGACTGAGGATCTTCCGCCACATCGGTCCCTGTAAATACCGGGGGTCTCAATCTCATAAACTCTGCAAGTGATACCTCCATCACTCTCGTATCTTCTGGCGCTACCGTCTGTGTAGGCTGTACCTCGGACTCTGCTACGGTCGGTGCTGGATCTGATCTCAATGCTCGAGTGGTCTCAGCTAACTGTCCTACCACTCGCTGTAACCCCAACATACCCTCCTCAATCCTAGTCATGCGATCTGGAGGAGGAGGATCAACATGCTCATGCACCGCCGGAACGTCCGGTGTACCAGTCGTCATCACAGGTGGACTCGCCCTAGCTGCATCTCTGGCTGCGGCTCGCCTAGCCCGCGTAGCCATAGCAACTGGAACAAGAAACGAGAGTTGATAAGGTGTGGGAACAGAAGTAATCAATAACGGAGAATCAACGGAAGAATAGATCAAGATAAACATCCTAAGGTTAGTTAGGCTGAATACGATAACGTAAATATGCCGCGGAACATACGTACGGTACTGCATTCGTCCTAATTCACCTACTCCATCAAACCAAAGGTCATCCTAACTCTTGGACTTACATCAACCTATTTAAATCCCTTACTGAATTCCGTAAGGTTACTCCTAAGCTCTGATACCAACTTTGTCACGACCCAAGTTTGGATGTGACCGGCACTTAGATTGTATCACATCTAAAGATATGCACAAGTCCAAGTAAGCCGAAAACCAAGATCAAATACCTTATTTCGGAATTATTTATGAAAATTAGTTTTTAAGTAAAAATCTCAATTTATGACGTTAATTTATTAAACAAAGAATGACGGTCAGCTTAGTTGCATTCCTAGTCGGAATCAACAATATTAACAATAAACATGAATATACACATATAGAACATCACTGAATCTCATAAAGAAAGAACTATAATACTGATCAACAGATCTCAACTGTACATATATATATATATATCCCATCTCTCATTTCTAAGTCAAAATACAGGTTTGATGGAGACTTCTAGATACAAAATACAAACTCAAAAGGAAGGTTACTACACATGTAACCTACCAATCAAAAGATGGAGTACAACTGCAAAAGTATCTCCGCCTCGCAGCTACCCGTCCACTCTATCCCTGCAAGGAACTGTGGCACAACGGGGATGAGTTGCCAACTCAGTGAATACGACTAAGATATAACGGCGAATAAAGTAAATATGACAATCATGTTACTGAATATGAATCAATATGGTATATGGGTATATGTGAAATTCAACAATAAATCTCATTTTACTTCGAAAATCACAACTCAAGTAAATCATTTCTCGGTGTCCATCAACGACACAAAACTTTCATTTCTTATAGGCATCATTCCCCGAATGATCCTATACCCATAATATCGGTCGTTATCCTCTAGATACATGCCGTATATTTATTACCAACTCCGGTATCGAGTAACCTCGCTAGGCTCCCCCGTCTCAATACGGCTATCCTGCCCCTCGGTCTCGACCGGGTCCACCATGTATCCAACTGTATATCTCCCCCACTCAGTATGGATAACGTAAATCCGCGACCGTATATCTCCCCCACTCGGTCCGGAATAAAACCAAAACAGAAATCATCTCATGGTGGACATGACACATCAATCATGAAAATACTGGATTTATGTAATAGTATTCAAAACTCAAAACCATAAATCCTCAATTCTGTATCTACCTCTTATACAACATAGAAATACGCATAAATCAACATTATGTCAATGATGCAATCTACCATTATATTAGATATGTAAAATACGATATAATCCATGTTAACAAGTATGATATTTAAGTGTATGTGACTTGGCAATATCGACGAGGTGTGTGTAGCATATAAGATGTGCACGTGGCATGACTCGTCGATAATTGTGAAGTGTTCTAACAACTAAGCAATTTATAGTTATTTGTAGTGAATGCAATTTAACATTTAAGCATAACGATATAAACATCAAGTCTAGTAAAACCACGGGCGAAACACGCCATCTTTACAAAATTCCCCGGTAGATGTTTAGTCTACTCACCGGAAAAGTCGAATCTACTCCGGAATCGCTAATCCTTTCCCTTTCCTCGCGGTTTCCGTACTTCTCGTATTAGAGTCTAATCATGCAAAATAACTTATATAAGCAAAACGGCTATTCCGATATAACGGAAATAGAAACACGTTATCCTACTTACTAGTTATCTACTATTTGATTATATCAAGTTATTAAACACCTAATCTTGCTGGATTTCAACTTCAATCTGTACTGTTGCAGAATTTGAAACCGCGATGCGATTTAGTCGTGTCGTATTTAGTGTTTTACGATACCCTTTCCGATATATCATCCCAGATTTTAACTACAGTAAAACTGAGTTAAATAAACAGTACCAAAATAGCCTAAATTGTATACTGTAGACGACCCAAAAGAGAAAACCCCCAAAGTCCCCAACATGGCCGGCGACGCCGGCCAATTCCTTGTTGTCGCCGGCCCAAATCCGGCCCCCTGGTGCCGTTTTCTTGTGGTGTTTTCTAATTGATTCCTACATCATTTTAGCTCTGTTTAATTTATTTAATTATGTTCCAGATTAAAGAAGATTCTAACAGACACTAATTTTACCTAGAATACGATATTATGTGACATGTTCGATCGATTTTAACTAATCTACAGAGCTTAATTTACCTACTGTGATTAAGAATTTACCCTCTTAATTTGCTGTAGGAATAACCCCCCAAAGATTGACAAGCTCCTCCTAGCTTGATGATGGACAACACTCAAGAACAAGCTCCATTCTTCCTCTTCTTCCTCTTGTTTTCTTTTCTCTTTTACTTTTCTTTTCCTTTGGATTTTCTTTTAAGTTTTGATCTGAGTTTAAACTGAAATGAGCTATTTGTATGAGAGGAGGAAGGGATAGGGTTAAGGAGGTGGTGTCAAGGGTTGAAGTGTGTGTGTTTCATGCAAGGAGGAGGTGGAGATTGAAGGTTGCATGAAGCATGAGGTGTTTTTAATTTATCTTCTATTTTCTTTTGATTTATTTTGAATTTGAATTCAGAACTGAAATGATTTCATTTATTCACTTAAACCCTTGACAATACCCTATTTGCATAAAAACTTAACTTTACAATTTAACCCCTCACAACTTAACTTATTATAAAACACATCTTTTGTTAAAATGAAGCTAAATTTTTCATTAAAACCCTTATAACTTATTTAAATTACATTCAAAATTTCTAATTTAATTTGTATTACATATAACTTATGAAGATTGACATATTTGATTTTAACCGTTTTGTGATTTATTACCTTATTCTTAAGTTAATTAATTTTATTTATTTCTAACTTTTCCTAAATGTTACAAGCACAATATAGACTGGAGATATTCTTCAGTTTACAATCCGCGAGCTAATGGTCTAGCCGAGGCCTTCAATAAGACCTTGACAAAAATCATGAAAGAGACGGTGTCCCGAAATAAGAAAGACTGGCACGAGAGGCTGCAAGTGGCCCTTTGGGCCTATCGAACTACGTTCAAGACGGCCACGAACACAACGCCGTACGCGTTGGTATTGGGGACGGAAGCAGTACTCCCCCTCGAGATAGAGTTACCCTCTCTACGAGTGGCAGTCCACTACGAGCTGACGGACGAAGAAAATGCTCACCTTCGGCTTGAGTAGCTTGATTCCCTCGATAAAACCCGGCTCATAGCGCAACAAAATCTGGAGGCCTACAAAGCAAAGATGACGCGCTCGTACGAAAGATTGACTAGGCCGAGGACATTCCGCCATGGCGAACTCGTACTGGTGGTCAAAAGACCTATGATCCCCAATCGTGCCAAGCGGGGAAAATTTGAGCCAAACTATGAAGGCCCGTACATCATAGACAAGGTCTACCAGGATGGAGCCTATCTACTCATGGACATGCACGGTGAAAGGCCTTTCCGGCCAATAAACGGCCGCTTCCTAAAGAAATACTGCGCTTAATGAGCCTAAGCCTAGTTCAATGATAGATGACGACGACTATGTCCGCTCGCTATCTTCCTAAACTCAGACTTTATAAGCAGTAGCCGGCCTTCCCCTGAATGGACCGAAACGTCCTTAAACTAATGACGGACCGAAACGTCCTTAAACTAATGATTGACCGAAACGTCCTTAAACTAATAACGGACCGAAACGTCCTTAAACTAACGACGGACCGAAACGTCCCTAAACTACTACCGCAGCATCCTTAGGCTGACGAGATAAATAAAAAAAAAGAGAAAAAGAAAAAAATATATAAATAAAAAAAATAAAAAAAATAAAAACGGTATGTCAATAAGCAAAATGGGCACGGATGAAAACCCGAAAGGGCTCCGCGAGTAAAAACAGCAGGGCTACCGGCGAGTGTTCGTGAAAACCCGAAAGGGCGCGACCTCGTAAAAAAAAATAATAATAAGAAAAGAATAAAAAAAAACGGTATGTCCATAAGCAAGAAGGGCACGGATGAAAATCCGAAAGGGCTCCGTGAGTAAAAACAGCAGGGCTACCGGTGAGTGTTTGTGAAAACCCGAAAGGGCGCAACCTCGTTAAAGGACACTTGCGGGATCCACACGACCTTGCTAGGAGAAACCACCCGCATGAGATCCTTACGACTCATAAGGGAGAAACACACTTAGGAGTCCCCATGATTCCTAAGGAGAAAATACACTTGCGAGATCCTCACGACTCGTAAGGAGAATTCTCTTATGGGACCCTCACGGCTCATAAGATTTGAAAGTCTTAAGTCACAGAGACCTAAACCTGTGCTTAAGCAAAATCCCCTATACCCTTCGACACTGCCCTACAAGCGGCTCATATTGACCCTTGTATACAATCCACGGGCACGAACAAATATTTCCCTAACAAAGTCCCATCCGTGACTAGGGATATGTCCATATGGTGAACACAACCCTTGTATGTCCTCTCGACCTATAAGGAAAAAGCCCTCTTGTAGGATCCTTACGACTTGCAGAGGAACATACACTTAGGAATCGTCACGATTCCTAGGGAGAAAATACACCTACGAGATCCTCACGACTTGTAGGGAGAAATACCTTCGTGAGACCCTTACGGCTCATGAAGTCAAAAGCCTTAGTCGACGGGACCCTAACCCTGTTTGCTAAGCCATCTTTGTTCAACATCGACAGAGGAAGATGATGATTCGCTCCTGGCCATATCCCAGTTGTAGCGGTGCTGATGCCGAAATCTGTGTCTAATTTCAGGTTTATGGCGAAAAGCCAGTAGGCCGCACGTGCATACGAGATAGCCGAAATGATGGGGCAACCTGCAATAAAAAGCAGCAAGTAAAAATGTATGCACGCAAAATAGCCTAAATGATGGGGCAACTCGCAATAATAAAAAAAAACAACGAGTGAAAATGAAATAAATAGCCGAAATGATTGGGCACCGCGAAAAATAACCGAAATGATGGGGCAATCGCAACCTTTGCGATATAAAAGCTGAAATGATAGAGCATCGCGGAAATAAAATAAAATAAAATAAAGTTTTAATTTATGCCCTATAGGTGATGTTCCATCACACCCTGTATACAATCCAAGGGCGTAAACAAAAAAGGGATCATACTTCTCCCCCAGGTTTCATCAGAAGAAGAAGCCAAATCTCGACGGGCCAATGGAGACCTGGAGATCGTTTCAACACTCGTCTCGTAACAACGGACACAACACTAAGCTAAGCGGAACAGCGGCAACTCCCAGTTCCATGGCTCGGTGGTATACATATCGCCAACAGTCAAACCACGTGAAATGCGGATACAATCAGCAAAATTCCTGGTTACGTGGAATGCGGATAACGTCACTCTTTGACCCCGTGGAAAATGTACAGAGCGGATCCTGGTCCTCGCGGAGTACGGCAGTGAACCCGTGTGAAGCATCCAGAGCGGAGCCTAGTCCTCGCCGAGCATGGCAGTGAACCCGTGTGAAGCATCTAGTGCAAAATTCCTGGTTACGTGGAACGCGGATAACGTCACTCTTTGACCCCGTGGAAAACGTCCAGAGCGGATCCTGGTCCTCGCGGAGCACGGCAGTGAACCCGTGTGAAGCATCCAGAGCGGAGCCTAGTCCTCGCCGAGCACGGCAGTGAACCCGTGTGAAGCATCTAGTGCAAAATTCCTGGTTACGTGGAACGTGGATAACGTCACTCTTTGACCCCGTGGAAAACGTCCAGAGCGGATCCTGGTCCTCACGGAGCACGGCAGTGAACCTGTGTGAAGCATCCAGAGCGGAGCCTAGTCCTCGCCGAGCATGGCAGTGAACCCGTGTGAAGCATCTAGTGCAAAATTCCTGGTTACGTGGAACGCGGATAATGTCACTCTTTGACCCAGTGGAAAACGTCCAGATAGGATCCTGGTCTTCGCGGAGCACGGCAGTGAACCCGTGTGAAGCATCCAGAGCGGAGCCTAGTCCTCGCCGAGCACGGCAGTGAACCCGTATGAAGCATTTAATGCAAAATTCCTGGTTACGTGGAACGCGGATAACGTCACTCTTTGACCCCGTGGAAAACATCCAGAGCGGAGCCTGGTCCTCGCCAAGCACGGCAGTGAACCCGTATGAAGCATCCAGAGCAAACACCGGACTGTGGAGTCCTTAAAATCCATGGACTATGACGTCCTTAACCTCGACCGTAATGTCTTAAAACTAACAATCAACCACCCCGATTCCCTACGGTTCTGCCTTGGTTTAAGGGTACATCTCTTCACTCCTTTAATACATGGCGTTGTAATTCCTCAACGTCTTCAAAGAGGTGACGGGTCCCTGCAACCAAACATCGGACTGTGGAGTCCTTAAATCCACGGACTATGAGGTCCTTAACCTTGACCGTGATGTCTTAAAACTAACATCGGACTGTGGAGTCCCTAAATCCACGGACTATGAGGTCCTTAACCTTGACCGTGATGTCTTAAAACTAACATCGGACTGTGGAGTCCCTAAATCCACGGACTATGAGGTCCTTAACCTTGACCGTGATGTCTTAAAACTAACATCGGACTGTGGAGTCCCTAAATCCACGGACTATGAGGTCCTTAAACTTGACCGTGATGTCTTAAAACTAACATCGGACTATGGAGTCCCTAAATCCACGGACTATGAGGTCCTTAACCTTGACCGTGATGTCTAAAAACTAACTACGGACTGTGGAGTCCTTAAATCCACGGACTATGAGGTCCTTAACCTTGACCGTGATGTCTTAAAACTAACATCGGACTGTGGAGTCCTTAAATCCACGGACTATGAGGTCCTTAATCTTGACCGTGACGTCTCTAAACTACGATACCTTGAGCGACCCCTGACCCCGTGAAACACGGATAAGGGCGACCACATCAGCACTTGCAGGTCCTCACTACCTTTAAGGAAGAAAAACTCTCTTATGAGATCCTTACGACTCTCAAGGGACAACCCGCTTAAGAATCCTCACGATTCTTAAGAGGAACTTACACCTATAGGGTCCTCTCGACCTATGGGGAGAAAAAACTCTTTATGAGACCCTCGTGACTCGTAAAGTGCAAAAGTCTTAGGAAGCAGATCTTAACCTTGAATCCTGAGCTATCGCTACCCTGCAAGGAGATCAAGATAAATTGTCCGCAAAACACATTCAACAAAAAGGAGACGCATCATTGAGAAGAAAAATGTATCTTTTATTCATAAACCAAAATGGATACAAAGTACGATTCATGAAAAAACAAAAGAAAATACTCTCATCTATGAGTATATACAGGAAGGCGGGGAAAGATACAAATGTTTCAAGCCAGCGGGTGATTTAGTAGCTTGGTCAGCTCATCCTGCTTTTGTCGGGCCACGGCCTCATGATTTAAGATCGCCAGAAGGCGAGCCTCCGCCTGAGCTTGCTGGGCCTGATATGAAGCAAGTCGAGCTTCAAGCTTTTTCTCGGTGGCTTTATGAGCCTCGACCCTTTCACGAGTGAACGTGGCAGCTTTGTCGAGAGCCACCACCTCTTTGATGGACTCCTGAAGCACCCGCCAAAGCTCGTATGCTTTGTTGGCCTTGGCGGTAAGAGTAGCGCGAAGCTCGCTCAGCGCCTTGGAAGCTAGCTCCCTTTTGCGGCCAAGCCTTTTCTCGCATGACGTCATATTGGCCGCGCATCGTGCTATCAAACCCCGCAACTCCGCTTTTGCAGCCACAGCTTCTGAAGAAAGGCGAGAACATTCAAGGGCATGCAAGCGAGCCTCCACCTACCGACAGAACTCCACCCAGACTCGCACCACCTCTTCGCTATGATAGGTGGCAAGAAAAGGAAGAGAACCGTTAGCTTCGGCGGCAAACGCTTCAGCTGTGGTCGCGCTGCCAACACGGAGCTCCTCAATCAAAGATGATAAGGAGACAAGGCTTAATTGGGCCAAGCGTTCTGAAGCCCGCAAGGCATAAGGGCCGGGCGGCATCACGATGCGCGACTCCAACGCCGTGGAGACTGGCAGAGCTGTTCAAATTTGAAAGATGTCAGTAAAATTCTTAAGCAAAGAATGAATGAGAGTATGATGAAATGTCGCTTACCGACAGTCATGCAAGTAGGAGCTGAAGGTTCCCCCGGCCCTTCGAGAACCTCGACCTCAACATCAGCCTCCAAAACTGTAGAAAACATCAATGTCAATACGCAAAATAACAAAGATGCTATGAGAAGTGATGGACGACACCAACCTTGCCCGGATGAGAGGACGATGCGTTGGGGGGATATCACTTGTGGAGCTGCCATCTCCAGGAGACGCTGAAAGGATTGCCGGGGAGACAGATCGGCAAAAGAGGCCGCCAGCTCGCGTAATTCTGGGAAAAACAAAAGAGTTCAGACAACAGAAAGGCTGCTAATTTAAAATTCAGAAGGTTACCTTCAACACTTCTCCCGTTCTGAGTCGGGGGGATAGCAGCTTCGACAGCCTTTGCCGGAACCTCGGGCTCCAACAGAGGGAGGGTAGTCCCCACTACTTCCATCTCAGCCTCCGGGCCGCCTTCGGGAAGAGCCGTTGGGGCAGCAATCTCCAAAGGAGCCTCCCCCAAAGGAGCAAGCGCTTCATGATCAGGAACTGCCACTGGAGGCTCTATTGCAAGAGGAGCAGCCTCATCAGCCCCCTCCACATCGAGAAAAGCTTCATCGGGAATTTCGACAGGCTTTGACTTCAACGAGCCCGTAGGGAGCTCCCCCAGCGTCGAAGATTCTGCACAATTCACACAAGAATAAAGATGCAGGCATGCAGGTGTAAACAATCTGAAATGCTATAAAGAAGTATAAAGGCATACCAATGCGTAACGAAGCCTTCAATATGGCTTCTTCAAGCCGCTGCTCCTTCTCAAGGAGGCGTGCTCGCCGGGGTTCGAGAGTGGACTCATGGCCTCCGGTCCATAAAGAAAGCGCGTCCGCCGCGTCCTCTGAAATAGCCTGCTTCAAGGCCCTTTCCCCCCATTCCTCCAAAGGGCCTATAAACCGCCGACGAATCCACGAGGGGTCTTCGTAAAAGATTACAGCGGGATATGGCTTCTTCGGAACCCTGGCGTTCTGAGACGCGTCTTTGGAACGCCTTATAGCCTCAGCCAACTGTGCAGCTTCCTCGGTGGCTGAACTGGGAAAAAGTAGTTCAGCATTTGATTCCGGTAAGGCCAACGGCTCATCTTCAAGGATGGGCTCAGACTCCGTTAAAGAGTCGAGCAAATTAGTAGCCACCTTACTTCGATGCTTGGACCCAGAACCAGTCGTCGAGGACGACCGTTTCTTTCCCTTCGAAGCCTTAGCGCGGCGTTGGCCCACGTCGTCCTCAACACCCTCTCCCCGGGCCACAACTGGAGATGACACTGCCATCGTCGATGACACGGAGGGTGGTGCTGCCTCAGGTGGAGGTACTGTTACCGGAGCCCGTTTGCCCCGCGACCGAGTACCCAGGGGCATACCAACTATTGGAATAAGATCTACTCCCGACTCTCCAGGAATAATCGCAGTGCCGATATCCCTCAGGGGAAAGCGGACTGGGGCACGTGGTCGCAGCATGGCTCCCGGGGCCGGAACCTGAATAGGGGCGCCATAGCCAAGAAGCACCCTTCTCTCCTCAATAGTAATTGGGTTCACCCGATGGAGATACCAGCCCATGAACGACCCGACGCATCGGGGAATGTAGTCACCATCGGGGATCATGAACTGAGAACCGGTGTTCAGCTTCACAAAGTGGTGGGCGGCATCCCGGACGGCCTCGAGCGGAGTAACCGGCGTGATTATGAAAGCTTCAAACGGGACGCCCTGATCATAGCCGAACTACCGGGCAAAGCGATGCGGATTGTACCGCATAAAGAGAGCTGCACTGTCCTGACGAAACACCAGGTAACCCGGTCTGATTGCATATAAGCGCGCGGCTTCCCGGGGCTTCAAAGTGGGCGCGTCATCTTTCGACCGGTCCCAAAGCGGCTGGGCCGAACCCGTGGAAGAAGATAAGACCCGATCAGTAAATATTAATCCGTCGGCAGTAGCGTAAGGAGAAATCAATGCCCGAATGGCCCCGAATTGAGTTGGGTCAGCGGCAGAAGCATCCACCAATCGCATAAGCCGAGGGAAAGTATAGGTGTCGTAGAATGCGGGCCTCTGATGCATAGCGAAAGCCCCCAACACGTGCATTTCGATCCAAGATGTGAAGTAATGAAGCGAAAAATTTACCACATCTATGCCAGGAGTGGAAGTGTTAGCTGCGGCGCCTAGCCCATGATAGAGATGCGCCAATGCTGGGATGCCAATGGCGAGGCGTGTTCCTTCAGCTATACGATGACCGAAGCTCTCATAAAGCGGCGATGCATAGGGATAACGAACCAGCTGAGCCAAACACTGATGAACCCAACGAAGAATGTCTCCTTATCCATGCCGGGAGCTGCGATGGATTCGAAAGACGTTGGCGACATTATGGGAATGTAGTATTGCGGCAGATCCGATTCATTAGTCGGCGGTTTCTTCGGGCCAAACCCAAAGGGGTCTTTGATGTTTGCAAACTTCGGGGCTGTCTTCGATAAGGCGTCCTCGCGAAGGAAACGAGCAATGAAGCTCTTGAAAGTAACACCCTGCTCTTCGGATTCGGTGAATAATCGGTCGAAAATACCTAGCGCCTTGATTAAACTGGGACGCTTGTGGCGGACGGCATTCTCAACAGACAGGCCATCAACCGGGGCGGGCTCGGGCTCAAAGATGTACTCATCAGAAGGCAGCAACTCCTCATACAGACTACCCCTGATTGGCAACCCCGAGATGTCATAGAATTCTGCCAGAAAGATCGAGACCTCACGATCTCCTAGAATGAAAGTGTTGGTGGGAAGATTCCATTGGTTCAAAAACGCCTTAACCCACCAGACATGCGGGGACTTATAATGGAAAAGTGACGCGTATATTGCCTGATAAAGCTCGACCTTCTGCAGCCGCGCACGATGGGCAGAAAGGATGTAGCGAGCCCAGAGAAGGAGGCCCGTAGGGTGTCGAGGAGTGAGCCCTATCTTATAAATTTGCCCCCACGGGTGGGCCTCACCCTAGCAAATACGCCGCCCCAAGATATCTATGGCCGGGATCGGATGGTTCGGAATACCGGTCGTTGAAGGCTCGAGCCTCCCTGTTGGAGTCCAGTTGGGCATTTCCACAGCAAAAACCGTTCACGGAGGGTCCATCGGTAAGAATGGGAAAGTGGGCTCTGTCGGTACCGCGCAAAGGAAACTCCGGCGACCCTGAATAATATGACTGTACCAAGATCCCCATTGATGTAGGTTGGTGCAGTTTGGGTCATGGGCCCGGATCATCGCCATCGCTTCCTCCTCAGATGGTGACTGAGGAAAAGCAGCCTCCGAGCGAGAAAAAGGAAAGCATGGAACAGAAGCCATCGCACCTGAAATCCAATAAAAGAAGACTGTCAAAAACAAAGCTAGCAATATATATACATGCATGAACATGAGAACTAGCCGAAGAAAGCAACAGCAGACTCTTTTATGGAGCCGTTAGCTACAAAACAACATGGGTCCCACAGAATCAGGATGACAGCTCATTAATAATGAGACCAAGCAGTTATAATAAAACAGAGGGAATATCCTCATTAAATAAAGAATGAGATTCAAGTAACCCTACACATTCCCCCTAGAGGACAAATCTGTCTTGGGCTCTACAACAGATCCAACAGGATCAAAGGAATTGAATTCCCACAGAAGACTTCATTACAAAGCGCCTGTTTCATTAATTGCAGAAGGACAACCTCGGGTCAGGAGACCCCAAAAAGCCTCCATGTGAAGAAATTGAGTTCTTCGTAGGAATTAAATTCCTTATTAAGAAAAAGGGAATTAAATTCCCAGAAACCCTTTTGGATAGAATTAAATTCTATAGATTTTAACCGTCACCATTATCTCCCTAAAGATCATATGAACCCTAAAAGGATCTACCGTTGAAAGTTCTATCCCATACTCCAGTGAAAAAAAACTTAAGGGAAAATGGGTTCATATTAAAATGGGTAGAAACCCCTGTCTTGGATTTAAAATCCAGAGGAATGTGAGAGTTCTTCGTTCATATGAGAGCATTACCTAAAGAGAAAAGTCTCTTCGAACAGAGTTAAACTCTGGAAGATTTTCAAGGCAGAGAACTAAGCTCTGGGAAAAGAGAATTAAATTCTCAAAAGAAGAAAGTTTGCAAGGAAGAAGATGAGCAAAGTGGAGGCGTCTCTGAAATGACCCCAATATTTATAGGAGGTGATGGAAACGTTTCATCTCCCCAAATCCCTACAGGAATCCAACGGTCACAAAAGGTGACAGCGTTGCACTCACGTGCAGACACGTGAGAACAACGCTGTGGGGGCATTTGTTTCCTGATTTAAAATCAGGAAAGCCTACGGAAGAGGCTTCATAAAAGGGTCACGTGCTCACACGTGACCATCAGTCACTGTTGACACGTGACATCTAAAAGCATCGGCAAGGCAGATTCAGTTTCCCGACTACATCAAAGAAAAGGGCTTCAGAAAGGGTCACGTGCTCCCACGTGACCAGGGTCACGTGTTGGCACGTGACATTTAAAAAACGGCTTCAAAGGCACATCAGTTCCCTGATCAAATCAAGGAAAAGGCTTCAGAAGAGGTCACGTGCTCACACGTGACCAGGGGTCACGTGTTGGCATGTGACATTTAAAAGCAGCAGACTCATTCTCCGGTTAAATCAAGAAAAAGGCTCCAAACGAGGGTCACGTGCTCACACGTGACCAGGGGTCACGTGGTGGCACGTGACGGCTAAGCAGCGGCCAGAAGGCAGAGCGCAAAAAGAAGAAGAGGGCTCGTCCAAGGGGGTCACGTGCCCACACGTGACCAGGGGTCACGTGGCCACACGTGACCGGCTTTCAAAGCCCATCTGTTAACAGAAATAAATTCTGAGAAAAGACCTCTCAAATCTTTCCAAAGGAACCGATTGAATTAAAGATTTAAAGGTGATTAAATATCACCTATCTATGGAAAAATCTTGAATTTGGAAAGATTTCCCCTTAAAATCTAACCGAAATAACAAAGGAAAATCTCTGGATTTAAAATCCAATGGTGAATAAAATTCACCTAATAATCCAAAGGTTCAAATGAATGATGAATACAAATCAAATCTCTCAATGAAAGATTCATTAAAAAAACTAATTGATTCTGCTGCTTCTCCTATAAATAGGAGCCAAGAGACACATAGAGAGATATATGCAGAGGGATCGATACATAGAAAAAAAGAGAGCCTTGATAGTTTGGAGGAATTTGGATCTTCTGCAAAAGAAAACCCTAGGTAAGAAAGGGAAGGCTTTTTGAAAGAAAAAGAGAATCTAATTCTCAACAGAGTTTAACTCTGATATTAAACAGAAGAACATAGTTCTCTCTTTAGTGGAGAATCGGTAAAGTGCACATCTCCCCTTGAATTGAGAATTTAATTCTCATTGGGTTGATATCCTGCCATCCAGATCCAAAGCATGGAGAGGGAAATGGAAGCTTGAGAATTTAATCCTCACAGAACTATAGGAATTTAATTCCTTTAAAATAAAATTAGGGTTTAACCCTATGTTATGGGAATTTAATTCCTTCAGAATGAACAGAATCAGGGTTAAACCCTAGTTAAGAACTTAGTTCTGTTAAAATAACAGGAATTTAATTCCTTTAAGAAAGAAGAAATTAGGGTTTCACCCTACGACAGAATCTCATGCCTCTCTAAAAGAGAGTAGGAATTTAATTCCTTTAAAGCTTTTATTAGGGTTTAACCCTATGATAAAATTCATTTCTTCACATATATGAGGAATTTAATTCCTACAGAAAATTCAGAGTTCAACTCTATCCCAGAATATAAATCTTCAGAAGGAAATAGGAATTTAATTCCTCTTAAATTTATCGTTAGGGTTCAACCCTACAAAGAATTTAATTCTTAAAAAAGGGATTAACAGATCTTCTAAAAAACATACAAAGAGGCAGGGTCACGTGCCACCACGTGACACCCGAAAAGATCCACAGAGAAGGGCCTTTGAGGCAGTGCCTCACGTGACCCACGTGACCTTTGGCAGAAGCTTTAACATACAAGCATTTAAATGCCCATCACGTGATGGCATGTGATGCTCTAAAAGATGAAATATTCTCAGCAGAACAAATGAAGGGAGGGCGCCCTCACGTGCTACCAAGTGACCCCTCTTGCCTCAGTGTTTAACACTAAATTGGAACCTCTGAATCCAGTGTTAAAACACTGTTTGGCCTTAGTGTTCAACACTAATCAAAGAACTTTATTTGCAGTGTTTAACACTGAATTTCTTAGTGTTTAATACTAAATTAAACCCCTGTTAACAGAGCTTAAGACTAACTCCCTTAGTGTTCAACACTAAATTAAAATCTCTGTCACCAGTGTTTAACACTGATTATTCTTAGTGTTTAACACTAATTTAAAACCTCTGCTGCTAGTGTTTGACACTGATTTGCTCTAGTGTTTAACACTAATTTGAACCCCCTGTTGTTGGTGTTTAACACCAACTGTCTTTTAGTGTTAAAACACTAACTTGATCCCAGTGTTCAACACTGCTGAATTAACATTAGCCCAATTGGCTAAATGGCCAGAGGCAAAGCCTCTCCTTCAATGGACCAACAGGAAGCCAATATTCCAAACATGATTGGACTTAGCCCAAGATGGCCATATGTCCTCAATTCAGACTTAACTGGGCTAATGGGCTCATAACATAATTAATTGGTCTTGATCCCAAATTGGGCCAGAGACTATTTAATCCACCCCGGTTCAAGGGTACATCTCTTCACTCCTTTGATACTTGGCGTTGTAATTCCTCAACGTCTTCAAAGAGGTGACGGGTCCCGATGACCACACAATGATACGGACTGTGGGGTCCTTAAACCCACGGACTATGAGGTCCTTAACCTTGACCGAGATGTCTTAAAACTAACATCGGACTGTGGAGTCCCTAAATCCACGGACTATGAGGTCCTTAACCTTGACCGAGATGTCTTAAAACTAACATCGGACTGTGGAGTCCCTAAATCCACGGACTATGAGGTCCTTAACCTTGACCGAGATGTCTTAAAACTAACTACGGACTGTGGAGTCCTTAAATCCACGGACTATGAGGTCCTTAACCTTGACCGCAATGTCTTAAAACTAACATTGGACCGCAATGTCCTTAAACTACCCATGGACCGCAATGTCCTTAAACTACCTACCGACCGTAATGTAACTAAACTAAACAACAGAGCCCCCTTTTTATTGCTCTCTTGTTGGATCTAAACGATCCCGTTAAGTTGATCTTAGTCTAAAAACTAGACTAACGTATTCTTAACAAACGTTTAAGTCGATCTTAGGCTCAAATGAGGCTAACGTATCCTTAAACCCAAACCCCCAAACCCAAATCTAAGATAATACGGATTTGGAATAGTCCACGCCCTACGGGCGACGACATAACTCAGTCTCCGTATACAATCCACGGGCAACGAAACATAAAATAAACACACACGACACGAAGTGACCATCTGGAGAAGGAGAAAGTGGTTACCGCGATACGGTAGCGTAATTAACTGCAGGGGCTTGCGCCTGCATGGAAGAGCATCACCACAATCAAAAACCCCTCAAGTAAGGGGGAATCTGACGAAGTCTGCTACATCGGATGCATCCGTTTAAACCTTCGATATACGGTGCCATAAATCAACTTGGCATCTTCGGAGAGGTGGACGGATATCACCAATTAGCATCTGCCCCGAATTTCAGGCGAGACAGTCCATGTCTCGGCCGCCGTTCGGAGGGGAACAGTACCCAATTAAAACCTGTTTCCACGTCTCCTTTGAGCGTGGTATGGTAGTAATCTAAGCACAGTGTGAACTCACACAAGACAAATGACGATCTCAGGTCGACAAACTAACTTGTACACATGTCACCGGGGAACTGCTATCTGACGATATGTATAATACCAACTAGCATGTTCCCGGCAAGTCCTGTCCGGTATACTCATAACCCAATGAGCACCTGTATACATCTTAGGTGAACCAACTGACACCAATGGCTTGTGAGACCGGCCACTGCCCCTCGTCGGGGTCTCGACTGTATACACTAGTCTACTCTGGAGTATCGATGCCCTGTCTCGAAACTCCTACGACTATGGACACTTCAAGGATGTGCTTATAGACCCTAGCTCCCACGTATATGATCACCATCATACTGCTGGCAGTCAAGCAAGAATCCTATGGGCTCTATCAATATGCAACAGTGAACTAAAGCATGTATACGATAATAAAGACAAACCAGATAGCATACTATCATCTCGAGTAAGACAGTCATGTCGGTATAGGTCCTTCCTCAATCATTGCAATCACGTATCTGCGATCCAATAATTGACTTAGAGGGCACTATATCCAACAATCTCCCACTTGCACTTAAGGCTAATTATTGCGATGTCGCATACTCACAGCCCGTGTGATACCGAACATCCAACTCCTCTACTAATCAGTTTCACAAAGCTAGTTTGTAAAACTCTTGTGTTCGAGAAATAGCCTCGGTGAGTGGATCCGCCCTGATGTTTCTTTCTATGTATCTCTTAATCTCAAGTTTGCGGAGAAAGCCATCTCCCGAATCGAGTAATTCTTGTCTTATAATATGTCTGAATATCTGATGGGACCTAGTTCATAAATGAACTCCAAATCCAAACTTCTTAGACTTTATTGATAACTGAACCTAATCAGTATCCAGCACCATGCCTCCCACAGTATCCTCTTGGACCACCTGTCCATAATACTGTCCCTCGTCAGAGGGAAAACTATAACTCTGACAATCACTCTGTCATCCATGTCACTTTTGAAGCTTGGAATGATAACCTTTTTCCCGAAGGAGACTGTTGTCATCAAATCCGTAGAACAAGCACTTATGTTCTAAAACTGCTTCCTTTTATTTCTTCAGGATTGGATTAATATAATCTTATCGCATCAAGTGCGAAAACAACATCTGGTGTGGTACTTGACATCTCATGATTGACTCAATTGCCTAAGCAAGTGATCTGCCAATCATGCACGTCCCTCTCTCCTTTAGTCTCTAAGACACCTTTAGAGAGGGTGACTCCATCACCTGCAGGTATACCACCATGCCAGGAGTCATCTATTCTAAAATACTATTAGAATACTGTCAAAGTACCTTGATTGGAAAACTACCCAAATCTAGCTCTAATACCATAGATCTAGTTACCAGAATGTCAGATATTATATTCATATCCTATCTGGAGAAACAACTGTGTGACGACTAAAGTACAACCGATCGTAGTATACGAATTTTACTTCCTACTCTGTGTATGTCATCCAAATACCAGGACATCACACCCTACTACCTTCTCAACCGATCCATCCCTTATTCTGATGAAGTCAAAGCCATGACTGTCTCATCAAAATTAGATGATCTAATCTCCGCTACATTTACTCAAGCCTATAAATAGACATAAGCTACTTGCCTACTATGCTTCCGTTGCTCCCACTGACTACGACAACCCTCTGGCAGAATAATATATGCGTACACTTCTAAAGCTAGTTTAGAACGACGCTATACTTATCCTCCTGCCGGGTCTCATAGCCTGGAACAACAATAGTGTCAAGTCTGGGTAAACGAGAATCTTCCTGTCACCGTCCTTGAGGCTACCTGAGTACCTCTCGGGTGTCTGAGGTTACCCACCATATCTGCGGAGTAGCTAATGGAATGTCAAACCTGATTGAATACATTGGTCTTATTAAATTTTCCGTGATTGTTTGCGGTTCTGGAATCACTTCCAGTTCTACCATACTCCCACTAGTGTTTTCTGAAAAAGTCCATTTTAATAAAACTGTGGCGAGTCAAGAACAATATCACTATTGATCTTCCAGATGGTAGAAGTGTCAACCCTCGTCAAAGCCAGGGTCAACCCACAAACTGCCATTACAGAAACGTGCCTTGAGTTATCCAGTGTCTAGTTTTAAGCATAAGCTGGACAACTCCCCATATCTTAACATCGTTAAGTATGAACCATTCTATATACAATATAGAAATAGAGGCGCTAATTTCATTGGAACCATATTCAAATGATGCAGCTGTCTCCAGTGCATATCAACTTAGTGGAGAGAGGCTAATCAGCATTACTCAACTTAGGAATCCATCCATTTATGAGTAATCTGAAAGAGAAACAAGTTTCTCAAAACCATTACTATCATCTGAATACCATTCACAAGAATCTACATCTTTGATCTCTTTGAAGAATCCTGATACTTGTGATACCTGGTTCACTACTTTATTCTTATACCCACAACTTCTCAAAACTTAGACATTGTATTTCAACGAAACACTTGTTTAAAAACTAGAGAAGTCATAAGTAAACAGAACATAGTATGAGGACCTACCACTTTGTCCTGACGGACATTGAACAACATACAATACTCTGTATAAGTCAGCTGAGTTTGAATAACTCAAAACCTGTGCATCGTAGGTTGAAAACTGTACTTATGGTTAAGAACTACTCCGTTGTTCAATTCTCGTTACCCAATCGTCAACTGATATAGGTAAATGTCACGGACATAATTCAAAAAGTTATATCTCACTTTATCAAAATAAACGTACATATATCATTTTGAAATTGGTGCACAACAACAAATACTCAAAACCAAATACATGCCGTCCGGCAAAAACCCAGGCGACTTCCTCAAATATCACCAATTACAACGAATTCCGATATAATGAGGATGATCACTTTATTCCCAATAACCTACTCCCACTCATCATCTGTAAAACCATACAGATGTGAGAATCATACTTGGTAAATACATACCCTGGAGTAAGTATTTAATCGGGAAATCAGTTTTCCTTTAACAATGCACAGTGAAACTGAAACATGAAAATGTTTCGTAGGGATATCCTGGTATTCCTAGTAATGCATCTTCCAAAATCCAATTCATGACTATAAACGTATATTTTATTGCCATATCTCCAAATCCCTTTATTTTTCTTTAGTCGTTACCTTCTGTACACCATCGTTAGGCTAAATGGTTTTCTTCCTTCCCTACCGTTCGGCACCAGCCTATGGTTTGGAAGAAGACTCTCCAGTAAGCATAATAGGTGTACCCTCCTAAACCTAGGAGTACTCGCAACTTGAGAGAAGGTGATGATAAAAGACAACTGAATAATACCTTATTCTATTTCTCCCGAACTAGGGAAAAAAGCAAAGGTGAAATAGGAGTGGCGATGAAGTACGTGTTTTGGTCGTGAACGATAACAGTCGCAATTTACTTTGCCCTCTTTCTAATCCCTTTATTTTGTCTTTAGTTATTACCATCTGTACACCCTACTTAGGCTAATTAGTTTTCTTCATTCCCTACCTTTCGGCACCAGCCTATGGTTTGGAATAAGAATATCCAATAAGCGTAATAGGTGTACTCTCCTAAACTAAGGAGCCCTCGCAACCTGAGAGATGGTGATAATAAAAGACAACTGAATAAACTAATTCTATTTCTCCTGAATCTGGATCCATCCTCGAAGAAGTCCCTACGAATTCGTATATAACCATACGATGGATCTATCCAATGGAAGTGGATATCCGTAGTAATACGGGGTGTTCTGAGAAATTTCAAAGGGTAAAAGAAGGAGTGGCAATGACTTATGCAACTTTACACAATCCAAAAGCCAGTATATTAAGAAGGTTCGGTCAACTTGGTCACTGAGTCATAGTCTAAGTTCGGTCAAAGGTCGCTGCCAAAGAGAGAGAGAGAGATAAGAAACACTCTGCGTGCACTCTAACCTAGATCAGAATGGTTATCACTTTATCTAATCAGGAAACCTCCCACTGTAATCTCAAATTCTCCTCCAAACTTGAAAGAAGAATTAGTCGGGATTACCCGAAGAGTAAACTAACTCATCAGTGGGAATCGGGATCCAACTCTCATCGCATGATAACGTGACGGAATCCACTCACGTTATCACACTCCAGAATGTATGCGCATACTTGGCAAGTTTCTTTATGTTTGAAACTCCCGATATGATTTTTGCCCCATGCTCTTATAACCTTGGCTTTGGTCAAAATGTCATAAGTCACATGCCAAGTTCTACCCGTCACTATCCAGGTTAATTTGAACCCACCCGCACATGCCCTTGACTTTGGCCAAAATGGCAGAACGACTGTCCCAAACTAACTCATCTATCTATGCAACAAATGAATACCCAGCAGCTACCAAACACTATGCCTTGGCTTTGGTCAAAATACATAGCTTAAATACTACTGAATTCCTAAAAGAAATGACGGAGGGCTACGGCTGGTTTTTGGCGAAAAACCTTTAACGTAATGAACTTGATCTCGTTGAAGGAACCTGATAGCTTTTTATAAAGATATAGTGGCGAAAACCTTTTTCTTTAGAGGTCACTCCCGGTGAAAGGATCTCGGCTCTTTCCTCGTGGAATGAGGTGCAGGATATTCCAACCGAATATCTCTATGCAAAGCAACTTGTAATCGACTATATTGAAGTTATTACCCCGACGCAAACTTCTGCCCAAGGGGTCTCTCCCGGTGAAGGGATATCAGCCCTTGCCTCGTCGAATGAGGTGCAGGATATTCCAACCGAATATCACTATGCAAAACAAAAGGAAACGTCTTTGTAATAACACTTTTAAAATTGTTCCAACAACATCAAATATAGGTTTTTTTACTTGCATTGATAAGAATCAACGCAGTCCCATCAATCAATCACTCCAGAAAAGAACGAAAAATAAAATGTACGTATATGCCATCCGCATTCCTCACAGGGTCCCGTCATCACCTGTTAGGTTACTTAACTAACAGCAGAGCGGGGACTGGACTAGCGTGGGTTAAAACATATACAACATCTAATAGTATATATACCAATATACAGTAATCACTCCAGGCGTGATAATATGCAACATTACAGAAAAGTAATAAGCATCACAGAACAATACAGATAATCTGGGATCCCGGGGTTTCACAGAGCCGCTACTGAAACCCGACGTTCCCCTGGTCGTATGGATAGCCTGTGCAATGAAACCTAGACCCCTACGGGTGCGGCAAGTTACCCGCCAAAACCTGAAGAGAGGCAGCCCCCTAAAGCATAGTGAATGGACCACCCTGCACTTCACGGAATCCGGTAACTTGAGCTCCCCTCCTTGGGTCATCCTGTACCCCCTACGAGTGCGGCGAATAGTCTGCCAATTCTAGAGTGATGCCCCTCTGCCTCTCAAAGCCATGAGATACGGACCCGTTGCCCTCCAGAACCCGGCTATCCGTGCACTCCTTTGCGGGTTAAACCTAGTACAGAAATAAATATGTACAACGGGTACATCGACCTCAACCCGGTCGTGCCCCAAAAGAATATTATACAAACAGGCAGTAACGGCAGTCCACATGTTGGACGCTCGCCCCGCAATATCAAATGTACAAATGAATTCAAACTGCACTACCATTGCACACTGCTATCCACCACGACATATCTGCAACATTACAGCACAACACAGAACATCAACGCGAATGTCACGTTCGCAAATCCGTCTAAAAGGGCTATAGCAATTAGACGCAATTTACCGCTCAAATGACATTCCCGGTCGGAGATATAATGTAAATACTGCATATTAACAAGTTTAAAATTTTGATCGACAAAACTTCCCAAAGTGGGCCCCACGAACATCTGCTGTACAGTAATAAAATCTGGACCCAAAAGAAATATACCAAAACCCACAATTTACTGTCTATAAGCTACTGTAGAAATTTGGATTAATGATCTCCCAATATGGCGGCGGATCCACGGCCAAACCCTAGTTTGGGCCGCGGATCCGCGGGTGTACAATGAGATCAGCTGTCCAATTTTCTCCAGTGCTCATAAAAAACCCTCCTCGATTTTCTGTGATATGCAAAATAATTTTTAGACCCTTTTAAAAATCGACAGAAACATTGAACAGAAAAATTGTAAATTTCGAAAATCCGTTTGATCGATATTTTAAACGTGTTAGCACAAGTTAGTATAGCTTAATGGTGAGGCTCTGATACCACTGTAAGTCAACGGTAGCGCCCCGGCCGTCTAACAGACGCCAAATGCGGAACAAAAACTTTTTACAAACTGGCGCTATCGCGTACTATAACCCGGATCTGCCATTAAAGCTAAACTAACAATCTACAAAGTGGGTAGAAATGTTATACCGAACGATCCAAGTAATTCGGTCTTCAACCATTATCCCACGCTTGTTCCGGCTGCTCCGATCTCCTGAATCTCCAATCTTATCGTCCAGGTGGCACCATGTCGACGGATCTTTAAGCGGGGCTCCCGCCTCTGAACCGAGGCAACTCGATCATCAAGTTTGCTAAAAGAGATGACCAAGATTGATGTAGAGAATGAGTAGAACACTTTGTCTCGTTACGTACAAAGCTATGGACGAACGGTTAATGAAGTTGCCTTTTGGATCGGGTGAAATGAGAAATGAGGCTATCTAATTTCCATGAATCCAAACCATAATCTTTTCCAAAACCATAACCCTCAGTCTTTTTCCAAAATGAACAACCATAACCATCACCAAGAGGTGGCCGGCCACCTATAGAGGCAAGGGGGGTGAGTGTAGGAGGAGGGAGAGTGACCATTAGCATTAATGAGAAGAATGTGTCATCTAACACTTTGCACATTCATTTAATGAAAACAATGAATCATTTTAACCTAGTCATCATATCATTAAATGAACCATTAAAGCACTAATGACTCACAAGCCTTATCTACACTTCTAGAACATTCTAGAAGCATGACACACCCTCATGACTCACCCAAGAAGAACAGATAAATCCGCATTTAACCGAATGTTAAATACGGCCGATACAAAAACTGGAAACTGACAACTTCCAAAAGTGATCATGAAACGAATTTCAGGATAACCCCGTAACAGTATAAACATACCCGCATTTGTATTATGACCGAATACAAATGCAACCGAGACGAAGATATTATATCTACACAGTATAATACTGGGATCTGACTTAAACCAAAGCCTACCAGTATTATCTGCCAGAAAAATAACACGTGCGAAAACACACGTGCATTTTCCGAACCCTGCTATAAAACCATACGGCCTCTACAACGTTTCGCCCCAACATGGGAAACAGTCTGTGGGGGACTCTAATGACTCATCAACACACTGGCACTGGGTATAACCTCTAGCACGTCAGAGGTGCAAGCTGTACCTAACGGTTGCCTATGTATTGATTGGAAGGGAAGCTGACGAGCGAACTCATCCATAAACCCTACTGAGCCTGACAGTGACAATAGCCGTACAGTCCGGTCCGTTCGTCTAAAGAGTATCGCATATCGAGTCTAGGGGGTGGATAAAGTCAGACCCCTAATAACATGATAAATCGTGTCGGCATGAAGCCCATCACCGCCTGAGAAACTACTGATCCAAATCAGTAATTCTCTACTACCTCGGCCGAGGATTTCTAGTGATGGCCACCCGTGCACTGTACGACATCAACCTCCAATACTGGGAGAGACGAATCCCCGACGATCCGCTCACTGCCTCCATGTGGCTCGGGACTGTACCCAACTAAAACCTGTTTGCACGTCTCCTTTGAGCGTGGTAGGGTAGTAATCTAAGCACAGTGGGAACTCACACGAGACAACTGACAATCTCAGGTTGACAAACTAACCTGTACACATGTCCCCAGGGAACTGCTATCTGACGATATGTATAATACCAACTTGCATGTTCCCGGCGAGTCCTGTCCGGTGTACTCATAACCCAATGTGCACCTGTATACATCTTAGGTGAACCAACTGACACTAATGGCTTGTGAGACCGGCCACCGCCCCTCGTCGGGGTCTCGACTGTATACACTAGTCTACTCTGGAGTATCGATGCCCTGTCTCGAAACTCCTATGACTAGGGACACTTCAAGGATGTGCTTATAGATCCCAGCTCCCACGTATATGATCACCATCATACTGCTGGCAGTCAAGCAAGAATCCTATGGGCTCTATCAACATGCAATAGTGAACTAAAGCATGTATACGATGATAAAGACAAACCAGATAGCATACTATCATCTCGAGTAAGACAGTCATGTCGGTATATGTCCTTCCTCAATCATTGCAATCACGTATCTGCGATCCAATAATTGACTTAGAGGGCACTATATCCAACAAGACTTTCAAAGCTAGACTTGTTGCAAAGGGTTTTCGTCAACGATCAGGTGTGGATTATGACGAAACCTTTTCTCCAGTGGCTATGCTTAAGTCTATCTGGATCTTACTTGCCATTGCTGCATACCATGACTACGAAATCTGGCAAATGGATGTTAAGACCGCCTTTCTAAACGGTGATTTAGAAGATTGCGTGTACATGACTCAGCCAAAGGGCTTCGTAGATAGTGGGAGCAGCGGAAAGGTGTGCAAACTGCTTAAATCCATCTATGGGTTAAAGCAAGCATCACAGAGTTGGAACATCTGCTGTGATGTTGTAGTCAAAGAGTTTGACTTCATCAAAAATGTAGATAAACCTTGTATGTATAAAAATGTTGCAGAGAGTAAGGTTGTCTTCCTCGTAATGTACGTCGATGACATACTCTTGATAAGAAATGATGTTCCTATGCTGCAGTCAGTCAAGCTCATCTTATCACAAAGATTCTCAATGAAAGATCTTGGTGATGCCTCCTGCATATTGGGAATCATGATCTATAGAGATAGATCTAAACGGATACTGGGATTGTCCCAATCCAGGTACATTGACACCATACTAAAGAGGTTTAGTATGGAAGAATCCAAGTGTGGGAACCTACCCACGATCTCTGGACTCACTCTCTCCAAAGAGGTGTCTCCCAAGACTGATTTGGAGAGAGCTCGCATGCAAGGGATACCCTATGCTTCGGAAGTAGGCTCTATCATGTATATGATGCTATGTACCACACCCGATGTAGCATACTCACTAAGTATAATGAGTAGGTATCAAGCAGATCCTGGAGAGAGTCACTGGATATCTGTGAAGAACATTCTCAAGTACTTGAGAAGGACTAAAGAGATGTTCTTGGTGTATGGTAACGGAGAACTCCAGGTGGAGTCCTTTACCGATTCCAGCTTCCAGAGTGATAAGGACGACTCTAAGTCGCACTCGTGATTTGTCTTTACCCTCAATGGAGGGGCGGTATGTTGGAAGAGTTCCAAACAGGATACCGTTGCAGACTCGACGATGGAGGCTGAATACATCGCTGCCAACGATGCTGCCAAAGAGGCTGTCTGGATAAAGAAGTTCATTAGTGAACTTGGTGTGGTTCCATCCATTGAACATCCAATACCTCTGTATTGCGATAACAATGGAGCTGTGGCTTTGGCCAAGGAACCCAGGTCCCATCAAAAGTCCAGACATATTCTGAGGTGGTATCACCTGATCAGGGAGATAGTAGATCGCCGGGAGATCGAGGTCACGGGAGCAGATACGAAGGACAACACTGCAGATCCACTCTTGAAGGCCATTCCCTAGATACAGTTTGAGAGATTGTTCGGGATGCTAGGTATGAGATACTACAGAAGCTGGCCTTAGTGCAAATGGGAGATTGTTAGTTATGTATATACCCTAGAAGCCATTGTTGTACATATGATGTATATTATAATGGATGCTTGGATATATATAGAGAGGACTTTCTTGCTCGTTATGATAGTATGCTATTTGGTTTTTCTTTATCTTAACATGTTGACTTATATTAGTTTATTGTCTTACTCTCACATGTTGATAAAGCCATTAGGATCTGTACTCGACTACTGGGACTATGATGAGATCATACTAGTGGGGCCACGGTAGTCGATGAGTACATCCTATAACTGTTCCTAGTCGAGGGTATGTCGAGACAGGGCATCGATACACCAGAGTAGACTAGCGTATACGCATCTTGACCCATATGATAGGCGATGGATGATCCGATATCCATCGGTGTTTTGACATCGGAGATGGTGTACGGGTGCTTAGTGGAGACTGGGTACACTGGACGCACTCGCCGAGAACTCCCAGATGGTGAAATACCACACGTTAGATGGCAGTTCTCCGGTGACACTGGTACATGGTAGTCTGTAGACCCGAGATCGTCATAGAGTCTTGTGTAATTCCCACTGTGCTTTGATTTCCACCTTACCACGTCCAAGAGGGCGTGGAAAACGGTGGCTTTTGGGTGCAGTCCCGAATCAGATAGAGGCAATGAGCGATAGGAGGGGATTCGTCTCTCCCGGTATAGGGAGTTGATGTTGTGCTGTGTTCGATTGGCTATAACTGGAAGTCCCTGGCCAGGGCTGATATAGAGATTTACTGGTAAGTGTTACAAGTAGTTTCTCGACCCGTTATGAGCCTCACATCGACACGACTTATCGGTTACTAGGGTCTGACGTATACCACCCCTAGACTAGATATACAACATATCAGACGAAGAGACCGGACTGTACGGGAGTGTTACTGATTGGATTCACAGGAAAATGTATAGGCTAGCTTGTTGATCTTCTGATCTCTGAATACCTGGGTGGCTGTTATGTTTAGCTGACCGCTTGCAGCTTGTGGGTGTTTGATATGATCATCACCTGCTACCGGCGTATTGACGATTCTTTAGAGTCCTACACAGAGGTTTCTTGATTCAGGCAAAATGGAGTAGGGGAACATATGTGATATGTGCACGACCGAGGATAATGCGATATGAGATACCGTATTATATTCTCGCGATATTTAGATATGAGCCGGGTCATCGGATCAAGTGTTGATTCGATGAATCGGTACATGATATATTAGTCGGTTATATTCGATATAGCCGAATTGTCGGATCAGGTGTTGATTCGATGATTTAATGTATAATAATATATATGATATATTGCATTACATTATCTAATATTGGCTCGCTTTATTATTTCATTTTCTCACCGGGTAATACATTGATATATATATGCGATATATATTAATTGTATTTTTTTCTTTTGTTACAAATAAATAATATATATATGTGATATATATTATTGTAACATGTTATGATTACTAATGTAACATGTTTAGTGGAGATTAAACAAAGTTAGGGTTTGAATTGGGTTAGTTCTTTCATGAACCTTCTAGAAGGTTTTCTTTTGTCATGAGTTAAGATATTATGTTGATATTTTCTTATGACTCATTCTTTAACTCAACCCAAACCCTAGCCTTAGTTAATTCTCTACATAGGTTAGCCTAGTCATGATTGACCATGGTTACATTATTAATCATATATCATTTCATTATTCATCACAAAAGGATTAATGCATTTCTTTCTTCTTCTTCTTCAACCTTGAGTTTTGAGAAAGCTTACTAGGTTTCCATTTTGTGATGATTAAGAGTGAGAATTTGATATAAAAAGAAAGCAAAAATACTACTTCATCATCCTCATCTAATCTAGCCAATTAGATTAGGTTGTTCACCTCATTAGTGTGAGAGAGCTTGAGTTATAAAAACTTTGAGGTAGATCATCGGAGAAAAGGAAGACTACAAGCTAGTATTGATCGTTCGAGTTGTGGAGCCTCTCATGAGTCCGGGAGATCGTGGATCACGGCGAATGGACTTCTACTTGGAGCTTATGAAGCGAAGGAGCGGACTACAAAGGTTGTAATCCCTCACTCTTAGTTGTAAAGATGTTTACTTGCATGTTAAACCCTAATAATCTAGCAAAGATCCCAGCTTTGGGTTGTTCGGCACGTCTAAATTTTTATTCGGGCATGGTTGATGCCTTATTAACTCTTGTAAGAGTGCCTAGGAACCCTACACTTCGCGCCAAAGACGATCCACGCGAAGTCCCTCCTCCTCAAGCTACCTCTACACTAAACTCTTTAGCGTAGTAAACACGCTATACTCGATCGCTAGTCATGTGTACGATGGTGAAGTAGGGGATGTTAAAATCTTACCAGTTTATGTTCAAGCTTCATGGTTCACATCACATGTGAGGGTTGAAGCTTGAACTATACCAATTAAGGAAGAAGAAGAAGGTAGAGAGCAACCATAGGAGCAACTCAAGAAATTGGCTAAGTGTTGAGAATGAGCAAAGAATGAATGGCAACACTTGACCTCCACTCATTCAAGAATGGAATTTTTCAATATAAAATTGCAACCATGCTTGAATAGTGAGTCAAGATGAATAAACAAGTATAAATCCCATGCTTGCAACCATGCTCTGTTTTTCCACCTCATTTCTATTTCCACAAAATAGAATTTTATGCCATGCTTCATTATGATATATATATATATATATCATATATATTAATATATATATTATGAAGAATAATTAGTGAGCTAATGATATTAGTTAAGATATAATTATATCACATATAATATATATCACATTATTAAATCAACACTTGATTTAATAATCCGGTTATATCATATATGACCGACTAATATCATTTATCTGTATATCATATTATCAAATCAACACTTGATTCGACAATCTGGTTATATCACATATAACCGAACCGATGACAGATAACTGCCAGATTAAAATACGGTATCACATATGTAAGTCCATATTGCGACCCCCGGTTCTTACGGGGAGGCGGAAACGGTATAAAAAACGAATTTTTATCGCAAGAGGCAACATGGACTAAACTATGGTCGGGATCGTTGTCTAAACTAAAACTAGCAAACTATGCTAAAGAGAGTTAGCTACTCGGATGAAGATGGTTATACCTAAACTTGAACTCCTTCTCTTCAAGCTCCGATGGTGGTTCGATGGCTCCTTCTCGTTGTCTCCGTACGCCGAAGATAGATCCACTTGAAAGCTCCAACCTTTAGCTCCTTCTTCGTTCTTTGAAGAAACTAGTTCACTTGGTTTGCTAAACCTAGTGAACTAGAATGAGTAGAGATAATTTAGAATGGGATTTTATCTATGGTTCTTGATTCTCAACTCATGAGACAAGAGAACCATAGATCAAGAGAGGGAGCAAGAGGTTGAGGATGAGAGCAAGAGGAGAGCTCAAGAACAAGAGAGAGAATGAGCAAGAAAGAAAATGAGCAAGTATTTTTTCTCTCACCCTCTCATAATCCAAAGCAATGATAACTCATCATATCAACAAAAGTCTTATGTGATGGTTGAAGTAACCATAACCTTATCATGTCATGCACTCATTTTACTCAAATGAACAAGCAAGAAAAAGTCTTTGGCATGAAATGATAACCATGGTTATCATGATGGTCAACTAGTCAAGCCTAGTCAACCGGTCAACAAGTCAACAAAAGTCAACAAGTCACCAAAGTCAACAAGTCAACAAAAGTCAACAAGTCAACAACCATATCACCATAATACTTAATTAATATAATAGTTAATCACATATCATATTCTCATTAGGGTTGAGCATAAAGTCAAAAAGTCAACGGTCAACTGTCAACAACCCTAATGAGAATCCGCTGCCTCTGCCTCCTTGTCAACTGTGCATACACACCCGCATCCGCGTTCCGAGGAACACGAATGCAAACTGGATAAATCCAATCCCATAAGGTACACTAGGATCTGGCTTAAACCAAAGCCCGCTAGTGTAAACTGTCCGGACACTGTACGTGCACAAGTGCACGGATGTGACCGAACCCTGTCGCAAAACCATGCGACCTGTCGCAATACCATGCGACCTCTACTCTTTTGCCTAAAGGCGAAAAGCTTTCTGTGTGGGACTCTAAAGACTCGACACTACGCTGGCAGTGGGTTTAACCACAGACCGCAAGCGGCACTAGCTGTGCGTAACGGTCCCCAGGTAATGCCGACAAGAAGACCGACGAGGCGAAACCCATCTGAACTCCTACTGAGCCTGAGTGTGACATTCTCCGTACAGTCCGGTCTGTTCGTCTGATACATCGCATGGCGGGCCTAGGGGGCGGTAAACGTCAGTCCCCCAATAGCGGTACAAGTCGTGCCGGAGTGAAGCCCAATACACCCTGAGATAACACTGGAAACCTACCAGTATATCTCGTTTGCCCTGGCCAGGGACTACTCGTGTAATGGCTCTCCTAGACACAGCGCGATGTCAACCCCCAATACCGGGAGAGACGAATCCTGTCTAACCGTCACTGCCTCCAAGTGCTTCGGGACTGCACCCAACTACCACCTGTTTGCACGACTCCTTTGAGCCGTGGTAGGGTAGTGATCAAAGTACAGTGGGAACACACCCGAGGCGAAGTGACAGTGTCAAGTCAGCGGACTAAGCTGTACTCATGTCACCTGGGAACTGATAACTGACGATAGGTATAATACCAACTAGTCAGTTCCCGACGAGTCCTGTCCAGTGTACCCGTAACCTAACGAGCACCCGCATACTATCTCAAGTACGACGTACTGACGGCTGTGGGACAGACCGTCTCCCAGACTGGGATGAGAAGCGCATGCGCTGGTCTACTCCGGAGTATCGATGCCCTGTCTCGATAGTCCTGCGACCAGGGACCTGAATAAGGATGTGCTTATAGATTACCCAGCCCCCACTAGTGTGACTGCCATCACAACGCTGGTAATCAAGCAAAGATCCTAAGGGCTCCACTAATGCGTATAAGTGATATACTGAAATAAACACAAGTACACATTGAAGTAGAAACAAACCAAGTAGCATACTACTATTTTGAGCAAGATTGTATATACAAGGTGAATATCCCAAGCATCCATTAAGTAATATACAAACTAGTATGATACAGTAATGGCCTCTAGGGCATATACACTAACAATCTCCCACTTGCACTAAGGCCATGTACTGGCGTATCGAAGACCTATCATCTCGATCAGCTGCTCGAACTGAGTCTGGGGCAAGGCCTTGGTGAATGGATCTGCAGTGTTGTCTTCTGAAGCGACTCTCCGAACCTCGATCTCCTGGCGATCTACGATCTCCCTGATCAGGTGATACCGCCTTAAGATGTGCCTGGATTTCTGATGGGACCTGGGTTCCTTCGCTAAAGCTATAGCCCCGTTGTTGTCGCAATACAGAGGTATTGGATCAACAATGGACGGAACCACCTGAAGTTCTTTCAAGAACTTCCTCATCCAGACAGCTTCTTTTGCGGCATCAGATGCAGCGATGTATTCCGCTTCCATCGTCGAGTCTGCAACGGTTTCCTGTTTGGAACTCTTCCAACACACCGCCCCTCCATTGAGGGTAAAGACAAAACCCGACATGGACTTGGAATCATCCTTGTCACTCTGGAAGCTGGAGTCAGCAAAGGCCTCGATCTGGAGGTCTTTTCCGCCATACACCAAGAACATCTCCTTAGTCCTTCTCAGGTACTTGAGAATGTTCTTTACCGCTATCCAGTGTTTCTCCCCTGGGTTAGACTGATACCGGCTTACCACACTCAGTGCATAAGCTACATCCGGTCTGGTACACAACATCGCATACATTATAGAGCCTACCGCAGAAGCGTAGGGTATAATAGACATGCGATCCCTCTCCAAATCAGTCTTGGGAGACATCTCTTTAGAGAGGGTGATCCCGTGACAAGCCGGTAGGTTACCGCGCTTGGAATCTTCCATACTGAACCTCTTCAGTATGGTGTCGATGTACCTGGACTGTGAAAGTCCTAATATCCTCTTGGATCTGTCACGGTAGATCCGGATACCCAGAATGTATGAGGCATCACCCAGGTCTTTCATGGAGAAGCTGTGTGACAAGAACCCCTTGACAGATTGTAGCATAGGAATGTCATTTCCTATTAAGAGAATGTCATCCACGTATAAAACGAGGAATACTACAGTTCTCGCTACAAATCTACTATAGATGCATGGTTCATCTGGATTTTTGATAAAGCCAAATTCTTTGACCGTCTCATCAAAGCAGATGTTCCAACTCCGCGATGCCTGCTTTAGTCCATAGATGGACTTAAGCAACTTGCACACCTTTCCGCTGCTCCCACTCTGAATGAAACCCTCTGGCTGGTCCATATAGACACACTCCTCTAAATTTCCATTTAGAAAAGCTGTCTTTACGTCCATTTGCCAGATCTCATAATCGTGGAAGGCAGCAATGGCAAGAAGGATCCGAATGGATTTCAGCATGGCTACTGGAGAAAAGGTTTCGTCATAGTCCAAGCCAGGTCTTTGACGAAAACCCTTTGCTACCAGCCTAGCTTTATAGGTCTCAACCTGTCCATCTACACCAATCTTCCTTTTGAAGATCCACTTGCATCCTACGGGTTTTACCCCGTCTGGAGCAATGTCCAACGTCCATACCTTGTTGGTGTACATGGACTCCATTTCGGTCCGCATTGCATCCAGCCATTTCACTGAGTCAACGCTCTGAATGGCCTGCTGGAAGCTAGTAGGCTCATCATAATCTATGATGCAATCCTCTCTATCCCCGTCTATGAGAAAACCGCAGTATCTCTCGGGCGGATGAGACTGCCTACTACTCCTGCGGAGCGGCGTAGGAATGTCCTGTTCTGTTGAACCCTCTGGTTCCACTAACCTTTCAGTAATAGTCTGTGGTTCTGGAATTTCTTCTAGTTCTACTGCGCTCCCACTAATTTCCTTTTCCAAGAACTGGTGTTCTAGAAAGTGGGCATTACGAGAAACAATGACTTTTTGTTCCTCTGCGTAGTAGAAAAGATACCCCCTGGTGTTCTTTGGGTATCCCACAAACTTGCACAGTACTGAGCGTGCCTCAAGTTTGTCCGCATGCTGCTTTTTGACAAAAGCTGGACATCCCCAGATCTTCAGATATTGAAGATAGGGTTTCTTCCCACTCCACATTTCATATGGGGTGGTAGGCACAGTCTTAGTTGGAACTCGGTTCAAAAGGTATGCAGCTGATTCTAGCGCATACCCCCAGAACGATCGCGGTAACTCAGTGTTACTCATCATGGACCGCACCATATCCAATAGGGTGCGGTTCCGTCTCTCCGATACACCATTATGTTGCGGGGTGTATGGAGGAGTAAGCTGAGAGAGAATTCCGTTCTCTTTTAAATAGTCCAGGAACTCGGCACTTAAGTATTCTCCACCTCGATCCGATCTTAGAATCTTAATACTTTTGCCGGTCTGTTTCTCTACTTCATTCTTATACTCCTGGAATTTTCCAAAGGCCTCGGACTTATGTTTCATTAAGAAGACATAACCGTACCTTGAGAAGTCATCCGTAAAAGTAATGAAGTAAGAATGTCCGCTTCGGGCATGTGTAGACATTGGACCGCACACGTCACTGTGTACGAGTCCCAAGAGCTCGCTCGCTCTTACTCCATGTCCAGTAAACGGAGTCTTTGTCATCTTTCCCTTGAGACAGGATTGACAAGTGGCATACGACTGATATTCGAACGCATTCAAATACACTTCTGTATGTAACTTCGTCAACCGTCTCTCATTGATGTGACCCAATCTACAATGCCATAAGAAAGTCTGATTTATTTCTGGAGACCTTCTTTTGTGTGTATTCTGGACATTAAAAATCTGTGGTTGGTTTAACACGTATATACCATTACTCAGAGTATCTGACCCAATCAATACTTGATTAAGGTGAATGTTTACAACATTACTTACAAACGCAAATTCATAACCTTCTTTAGAAACTAAAGATACAGAAATGATATTACAAGTTGCGTTGGGTACAAAAAAGCAATTACGCAAAACCAAAACATGTCCATCTGACATTCCCAGGTGATAGTCCCCCACGGCTTTAGCATCCATGCTAGCTCCGTTTGCAACTCTGAGGGTCATGTCACCTGCTTTCAAAACACTACGGTTTCTCAACGCCTGCAAAGAATTACAGATATGAGATCCTGATCCGGTATCCAATACCCAGGAAGTAGAGTTTATTGAAAGACAGTTTTCAATAACATACACACCTGAAGCTGAAGCTGCAACCTGCTTCAATTCCTGTGTTCTGGCCTTCCAGGCCCTGCAATCATTCTTCCAGTGTCCTTTCTTATGACAATAGAAGCATTCTTCCTTATCCACAAGCTTTCCCGCTAACTTTGTTGCTTTGCCTTTTCCCTTCGTATCCACTTTACCAACACCGCCCCTTGGTTTGGCGGGGGCCTTCTTCTTCTTTCCCTTGGCTTTCGCCTTGGACCTAGAAGAAGATGATCCTCCTACAAACAAAGTGGATGTTTCCCTACCTTTCTGTAGGGTGCCCTCTGCGCTCCTCAGCATGTTGAGGAGCTCTGATAGTTCAACCTCTTTTTCTTGTAGGTTGAAGTTCAGTATAAACTGGGCGTAAGTGGAAGGAAGGGACTGGAGAACTATATCCGTATATAGCTCACTCTCCAATGTGATCCCTAGGTCAGCGAGTTCCTCAATGAAGCCGATCATCTTTAGCACATGCTCGGCTACTGATGATCCGACGGCCATTCTTATCGAAAATAACTTTTTCGACGCTTCGTATCTTGCGATACGTGATTGCTCTCCATACAGTTCTTTTGTATGGAGCAATATGGACTCCATGTCCATATTCTCATGCCTCCTCTGATGTTCGTTGTCCATCGAGGCAAGCAGGAGGCACTTGGCCTTCGCGCTATCAATCTCCCAAGTCTTGCGGATTTCCTTATCCGCGACGCTGGAAGTTGGACCAGGGACAGGGGGAGCTTTGGTGGTAAGAAGATACCCCAGCTTGTCATAAGTGATTGCGATCTTGACATTCCTGAGCCAATCTTTGTAGTTTGGCCCTGTCAGTTTGTTTTTATCTAGGAGTAACTTAAGTCCAGTCATGTTGATTGGTCGCTGCAATTAGGAGAGAGAAGAAGAAACACTCAGCATGATGCTCTTGCAAGTTTAGAGTGGTTTTTAGTTTGTCTAAACAGGATGACTCCCACTGTTTCTCGAATCCCTCCTCAAACCATAAAGGAAGAATTAGCCGGGATCAATCCCACCGCACAATACTTGCTTAACCGTTCAGCCAGGCCGGTGTCGGTACTTCGAGGGAGGTTTTCCAACGCTTTCGCGAAGTTCCTTAATTAGAGAACCTCTTTTCCCTGGGGGCGTAGCCCCGCTAACACCTTTCTAGGCACCTACTAGGTTTATAGCATTGATCGTTAAGTGAGAAATTTCCCGAGGAGTAGCATATACTCACAGTAGGATCGGGATCCAAATATCATCGCGTGACGAAACTGAAGGAATCCTACCAGAATCATCACACTCCAAATGGTATGCAAATCTAGCAAGTTTCAGTACTTATGAAACTCCCGATGGGGATTTTTGCCCCATGCTCTTATGACCTTGGCGTGAGGTCAAAATGTCATAAGTCACATGTCAAGTTCGTCCCATCATTATCCAGGTTAATTTGAATCCACCCGTACATACCCTTGACGTAGGCCAAAATGGCAGTACGACTGTCTCAAACCAACGCATTCTATCTATGCAACAGATAAATATCCGGCAGCTACCAATCACTATGCCTTGGCGTGAGGTCAAAATACATAGCTTGAATACTACCGAATATTTAACTGAAATGATGGAGGGCTACGGATGGTTTTGGCAAAACCGTGAACGTAGTGAACTTGATTTGGTCGATGGAACGAGATAGCTTTTAAATGGAGTGGCTCAAACTCCGTATTTTAAAAGTTTGTTTTGAAAAGAACCGAGTGGTTTTTCGAAAGTGTTCCAACGACTTTAACTTGGTTTATTATCTTGCATTAGTTCTTTTAATGCGTGATATTCTTGCATTAGTACTTTTAATGCGTCCCATCATTTAACCCTACCATTGCAGAAAACAACCAAAATATGACGTACGCTTATGCCATTCGCATTCGCCACTGGGCCCCGTCATTACCCGTTAGGTTACTTAACTAACGACAGAGCGGGGGCTGGGCTAGCGCGTCTGTAAAACATAAGCAACGCCTAAATAGTAAGCAATGATAGACATTACAGATCACAGATGAATGCATTGGATATACTAGCAATCCGCAATCCTTTCGAGCCTGAAACGAAAAGCGGATAACACGGTCGCGGTGAATAGCCAAATACCCCACCCAAGACCCCTACGGGTGCGGCAAACTACCCGCCAAGTACTCGGTAGTTTGTGCACCCCTCCATGGGTCTATCCTAGGAGCAAAAACAGTAAAAAGAATTATACAATGACGGCTACAACCCCGACCCGGTTGTGCGGCCAAACAAATAATATTATTACATCAATTTACATTTACAATGAATGAAAGAAAAACAAAAGCTCATCTCACATCCACCCCGGCTATTCACCCTCGACAGTCCAACACATTCATATACACATTCCAGCACATTACAGATCATGTATAACCCCGACTAATCGACTTATAGCGATTAGCCGACGTTCAATACATGCAAGCATCACAGATATAACCATCATAGTCAAAGTGCAGTGAAGTTCGGAAAAAATACGGAATTATAGGACCCCAAAAGGAAATTTCTTTTCTGGAAAATCTGGGCACATATAATATATTTTAAAAATCCCAAAACCAACACACAAACACACTGCACGAAAAACGATGCAGAGAAGACACCAAGTCCATATTGCGACCCCCGGTTCTTACGGGGAGGCGGAAACGGTATAAAAAACGAATTTTTATCGCAAGAGGCAACATGGACTAAACTATGGTCGGGATCGTTGTCTAAACTAAAACTAGCAAACTATGCTAAAGAGAGTTAGCTACTCGGATGAAGATGGTTATACCTAAACTTGAACTCCTTCTCTTCAAGCTCTGATGGTGGTTCGATGGCTCCTTCTCGTTGTCTCCGTACGCCGAAGATAGATCCACTTGAAAGCTCCAACCTTTAGCTCCTTCTTCGTTCTTTGAAGAAACTAGTTCACTTGGTTTGCTAAACCTAGTGAACTAGAATGAGTAGAGATAATTTAGAATGGGATTTTATCTATGGTTCTTGATTCTCAACTCATGAGACAAGAGAACCATAGATCAAGAGAGGGAGCAAGAGGTTGAGGATGAGAGCAAGAGGAGAGCTCAAGAACAAGAGAGAGAATGAGCAAGAAAGAAAATGAGCAAGTATTTTGTCTCTCACCCTCTCATAATCCAAAGCAATGATAACTCATCATATCAACAAAAGTCTTATGTGATGGTTGAAGTAACCATAACCTTATCATGTCATGCACACATTTTACTCAAATGAACAAGCAAGAAAAAGTCTTTGGCATGAAATGATAACCATGGTTATCATGATGGTCAACTAGTCAAGCCTAGTCAACCGGTCAACAAGTCAACAAAAGTCAACAAGTCACCAAAGTCAACAAGTCAACAAAAGTCAACAAGTCAACAACCATATCACCATAATACTTAATTAATATAATAGTTAATCACATATCATATTCTCATTAGGGTTGAGCATAAAGTCAAAAAGTCAACGGTCAACTGTCAACAACCCTAATGAGAATCCGCTGCCTCTGCCTCCCTGTCAACTGTGCATACACACCCGCATCCGCGTTCCGAGGAACACGAATGCAAACTGGATAAATCCAATCCCATAAGGTACACTAGGATCTGGCTTAAACCAAAGCCCGCTAGTGTAAACTGTCCGGACACTGTACGTGCACAAGTGCACGGATGTGACCGAACCCTGTCGCAAAACCATGCGACCTGTCGCAATACCATGCGACCTCTACTCTTTTGCCTAAAGGCGAAAAGCTTTCTGTGTGGGACTCTAAAGACTCGACACTACGCTGGCAGTGGGTTTAACCACAGACCACAAGCGGCACTAGCTGTGCGTAACGGTCCCCAGGTAATGCCGACAAGAAGACCGACGAGGCGAAACCCATCTGAACTCCTACTGAGCCTGAGTGTGACATTCTCCGTACAGTCCGGTCTGTTCGTCTGATACATCGCATGGCGGGCCTAGGGGGCGGTAAACGTCAGTCCACCAATAGCGGTACAAGTCGTGCCGGAGTGAAGCCCAATACACCCTGAGATAACACTGGAAACCTACCAGTATATCTCGTTTGCCCTGGCCAGGGACTACTCGTGTAATGGCTCTCCTAGACACAGCGCGATGTCAACCCCCAATACCGGGAGAGACGAATCCTGTCTAACCGTCACTGCCTCCAAGTGCTTCGGGACTGCACCCAACTACCACCTGTTTGCACGACTCCTTTGAGCCGTGGTAGGGTAGTGATCAAAGTACAGTGGGAACACACCCGAGGCGAAGTGACAGTGTCAAGTCAGCGGACTAAGCTGTACTCATGTCACCTGGGAACTGATAACTGACGATAGGTATAATACCAACTAGTCAGTTCCCGACGAGTCCTGTCCAGTGTACCCGTAACCTAACGAGCACCCGCATACTATCTCAAGTACGACGTACTGACGGCTGTGGGACAGACCGTCTCCCAGACTGGGATGAGAAGCGCATGCGCTGGTCTACTCCGGAGTATCGATGCCCTGTCTCGATAGTCCTGCGACCAGGGACCTGAATAAGGATGTGCTTATAGATTACCCAGCCCCCACTAGTGTGACTGCCATCACAACGCTGGTAATCAAGCAAAGATCCTAAGGGCTCCACTAATGCGTATAAGTGATATACTGAAATAAACACAAGTACACATTGAAGTAGAAACAAACCAAGTAGCATACTACTATTTTGAGCAAGATTGTATATACAAGGTGAATATCCCAAGCATCCATTAAGTAATATACAAACTAGTATGATACAGTAATGGCCTCTAGGGCATATACACTAACAACATACACATATTTAATCAGGCCTACACACATATCACATATGTGTCCTACTTCGTTTCGCTAGAACCAGGGAACTTCTGTGTGGGACTCTAAAGACTCGTCAATACGGCAGCAGTAGTTGATGATCACATCAGTCACCCACAAGCCGTCAGAGGTACTAGCTGGACGTAACGGCTACCCGCGATTGAGCGATATGAAGATCAACAAGCAAGCTTGTCCATATTTTCCATGAAGCATATCGGTAACACTACTGTACAGTCTGGTCTCTTCGTCTGATATTGTTAGTTGTATGTATGCCCTAGAAGCCAGTATTGTACAGATGATGTATATTATATTGGATGCTTGGACATATATAGAGATGACTTTCTTGCTCGATATGATAGTATGCTATCTGGTTGCTCTTTATCTTAACATGTACACTTGTCTCTTTATACTGTCTTATAGTTACATGTTGGTAAAGCCCTTAGGATATGTACTTGACTACCTGGACTGTGATGCAGATCATACTAGTGGGGACATGGTAGTCCATAAGTACATCCTTCAAGGTCCCTAGTCGTGGGTGTATCGAGACGGGGCATCGATATACCAGTGTAGACTAGCGTATACGCTTCTCGACCCATGTGATGGGCGATGGATGATCCCATATCCATTGGTGTTTGACATCAGAGATGGTATACGGGTGCTCAGTGGAGACTGGGTACACTGGACGGACTCACCGAGAACTCCCAGATGGTATTATACCTCACGTCAGATGGCAGTTCTCAGGTGACACTTGTACAGGTTAGTCTGTAGACCCAAGATCGTCATAGAGTCTTGTGTGATTCCCACTGTGCTTTGATCTCCACCTTACCACGTCCATGAGGGCGTCCAAAATGGTGGTCTTTGGGTACAGTCCCGAGTCACATGGAGGCAATGAGCAATAGGAGGGGTTTCGTCTCTCCCGGTATTGGGAGTTGATGTTGCGCTGTGCTCGATTGGCCGTAACAGGGAAGTCCCTGGCCAGGGCTGATCAGAGATTTGCTGGTAAGTGTTACCAGTAGTTTCTCGACCCATTATGAGCCTCACATCGGCACGACTTATCGGTTATTGGGGTCTGACGTTTACCATCCCTAGACTTGATATGCGACATATCAGACGAACAGGCCGGACTGTACGGTAAGTGTTACTGGTTGGATTCACAAGAGTGTGAGCGGGCTAGCTCGTCGATCTTCTGATCGCTCAATACCCGGATGGCCGTTACGTTTAGCAGACCGCTTGCGGCTTGTGGGTGCTTGATATGATCATCATCTGCTACCGGCGTATTGACGAGTCTTTAGAGTCCAACACAGAGGTTTCCTGGCTCAAGCGAAACGAAATAGGAGCGCATATGAGATATGTGCAGGGCCGAGAATGATGCGTGTATGTGATACCGCATTTCATTCTCGCGATATATGTTTCGATTGGTTATGTTCGATATGACCTAGTTATCGAATCATTGATTCGATAAGCCGATACATTGGATACTAGTCGGTTATATGCGATATGACCGGATCGTTAAATCAAGTGTTGATTTAATGATTTAATGTATAATTATATATTTGATATACTACATTGCATTAACTAGTATTGGTTCACTTTATATGGATTTTCTCACTTGATGTGCAAGAAGTATATGTGATATACTTTTGTGCACATATTTGTATCATGTTTGATGATACATGATCTTGTTGTTAAGTATAAAGAATTAAACCATGGTTAAGTGTTGATTAGGGTTTTGCATTTTCATTTATTTATTTATTTATTTATTTGAAAAGGATTATGATGAGAATGGTGGCTCTTTTTGTTTTAAGTTGAAGCTTCATGAAGCTTTGACTTTTGTAACCATCCTTATCTTCATGCTTAACCCTAACCCTCTCAAGGGACCATGGTTTATTCTCTACACTTAACCTAGGTTAGAACATGATAAGTATTTGATTTTATTATTCTTTTTCACAATACTTATCATATTCTATTTGCTTCTTCATCTTCATCTTCAAGAGAAAAGCTTGATGCCATCAATGGCAACTTGAGCAAAAGTGAGTGAAATCCAAATCTAAAGTGAACCCACCTCCTATTTCTTCATCCTCTACCTCTTGCCAAGTGGTTTTGGGTGTTTTCTTCACAAGTTTCACAACTTGGTGAAGTCAGAGCTTGAACTTGTGCAACCTCGACGTAGATCGTCTTTGACACGAAGCCGACGACCTTGCTCGCCCGTTTTTTTGATGAAGCCGACGAATGAGTCTAGGATTCGTGATGGACAGCGAGAGCACACCCACGTGGAGCTAAGGAAGTGGGGAACCGGATCTACAAAGGTTGTAGCATCTAACTTTTAGTTAAGTAGTTAACTAGATTCTCATTTCGCCTAAACATCTAGTCAACGATCCGTGTTAGGGTTTCTCGGCACCAATAATTTTTGAAATTGGCATGGTTGATGCCTTGTGAGACTTCATTAGGATGCCTAGAAACCCTACAGTGGTATCAGAGCCTAGCTAGAGCCTTAGGCGAAGTCTAGACGGAATTTGAAGTCCGATCGAACCCGAAACCGCATTTTTCCATGCTCTCTGGACTTTTTATGAAAACGTGGATTTTTCCAGATTAAAAATACCTAAAAAATTCAGCAGGAAGATCTAAGAAATATGGTGAAACACGAGATCATGAGGCCTCCAAACAGCCGCGGAAACGCGGCAGAAGAATGGCTTCTGCCGCGGTTCCGCCGCCGACTGTTCACTTTGCGCAATTTTGTTTGCACAGTAATTCTTCTTTTCTGGTGCTGAGTTTTATAGGAATTTTTAATAATTATTCAAGAGTTGAATTTTCTGGGGATGCTTTGGGGATTCGGTGTTTCGATCGGGGTATCAAATTTCGTCTTTGTGTTTTTCCGGATAACTTTTAGAATATGTTAAAAAGTTCGAACGGATATAAATACCCAATTTTTCCCCTGTCGGGAGATTTCCAAGTGTTGGATTTTTCCGTAGTTTAACGACGTTCTAAGTAGTGCAAGTAACGCGATGGACCCTCTAGAAGACAACAAACCTTAACTCGATTATGTGACCGTCTTGAACTGCCCTTTGAACCTTCGGGTTTGGGGCAATACGGCGTGCCACATGTGAGGCGTTGGCTTGACCCTTCTACGGCTGGACCGTTGGTACTGAGGCACGAACTGAATGTTGTTAGACTTATTTCATGTGTTGAGTTGTATAGGGAAAACTTGGGTATTCGACTGTTCGATCGGAAAGTTTAACATTTTCTGTTTATCTGGAATGTGATACAATAATTGGAATTCACAAACAGTTATGTGATAACTGAATGAATGTTATAAATCTAGCAGTTTAGTCCCACATGATATTGAAAAGAGTTTTCGATAATGAGACTAAAATGCGGGATTTATATCTGTTAGGCATGTGATGTCTAAGTATTTCATTTGATTAGGCATGTGATGTCTAAAGAGGTTGCGGATTCCAACTGTTGTAGTTTTACACTTTCTTTTCTGTGACCGTAAGTGTAATATGTGATATCGCCGGTTTCGTTGCTATATGTCAACGACAATTGGGATGCGCATATTTACTTACGTTGATGACATGTGATGTTATATGTTGCTGGATATGTTATATTGGATCGTCGTGTTTGAATAGCCGGGGGTTTTTATGTGAGATGAGTGTTTTTCATTTTCATTCATGTAAAAACTTGTATGTAATATTCTTTTTATTTGGGGCACTTCCAGGTTGCGGAAGTTGTCACCTTTTGTATATTATTTACTTTTCCGCATTAGGATAGACCCAAGGAGGGGAGCACAAGTAACCGGGTTCTGGGGTCCAGTGGGAGACCAACTCGAGGAGTCGAGTCCGGGTCTCCTAACCCTAGAATTGGTAGGGTTGCTTGCCGCTCTCGTAGGGGTCTAGGGGTGTGGGATTGGCTATTCATCACGACCGTGGAATCCGTGTTTTATACTGGCTCGTATTGAAAACACGGACGTCCTAGTATATCCAATATTTCATATGTTTCTTCTGCTGCGATATCTGTGATGTGATCATGTGATGTTCTGTGATAGATACTTTATATAGTATATATGATATATTATATAGACGTTACTTATGTTTTGCACCCGCACTAGCCCTGCCCTGCTCTGTCGTTAGTTACCTAACCTAACGGTGCACGAGGGGACATCGAGGCGAATGCGGATGGCATAAGTGTACGTCGTATTTATCTGTGATGGTTAGGTACTTAAATGATGGGACTTCATTAATGTGATTAATGAAATAAAAGAAACCAAATGATGTTGTAGAATCAGTTTTTAAAATAAAACAGGTAGCTACAGTTCTTACTTTGCATAGCGGTATATATGATATACCCTGCACCTTATTCGATGAGGAAAGGACCGAGATCCCTTCACCGGGAGTGACTCCTTTAGCAGTAACTGGCACATGCTACACACTCGGTTTGGCTTTGATTGCTTTTAAGAGTTTTTGCTTTGCACAGTGATATATATGATATATCCCGCACCTCATTCGACGAGGAAAGGGCCGACGATCCCTTCACCGGGAGTGACCGCTTTAGCAAAACTGTAAAAGCCTCAAAATCACTCCATTTCAAAACTTCATTTGATTCTACAACGATATCAAGTTCATTACGCAATAGGTTTTCAGAAAAACCTGACGTAGCCCTCCGTCATTTCAGATAAATCCTACTTAGTATTCGTGCTACGTTTGTTGACCTCCGTCAAGGCGTAGTGTGCGGTAGCTAACTAGTATTTGTCTGCTTATGCATATGATACAGATTGGATTAGGGTAGTCGTACGACCTTGTTGACCTCCGTCAAGGGTCGTGCGGGTGGGTTTGATTCAATCAAGAAATGACGGGTTGAACTTGACTTGCACCCTGTGGTTTGTTGACCTCCGTCAAGGTCATAGGATGCTTGGGGCAAAATATTATCGGGAATTTCAAGTGATGAAATTTGCAATGAGATTGCATACCTTCTATGAGATAGTTGGATCCCGATACCCACTGCGAGTAAGAGTCACTCCTGGGAGAGTTTTACACATTACAATTAGCCGATCAAGTAGGTGTCTAGAAAGGTGTTAACGAGGTTACGCCTCTGGGAAAACGAGGTTTACATTAATTAGGTTCGTGCGAAAGCACGGGGGACCTCCCTCAAAGTACCGACACTGGCCTGGCTGAAAGATTGGCGAACTTGTAGTGTGTAATTAATCTCGGCTAGTCTTTCCTTTTAGGGTTTGAAGGAAGATTTGATAAAAAGCAGTGGGAGCCATTCTGATTAGATAAGATAATAACCAATCTGATCTTGCACGAGCTTACGCTAAAGTGTTTTCTTCTCTCTCTCTCCAGGTAGCGACCATTTCATGCCTTAATAAAGATAATAATATGGATGTATTGACCGAACCCGCATGTTATACTGTGCTGGGGAACGTTGGTTCCGTTCTTACCTATAAGCGTTATAAGACTGAACAGGATATAGGGGAATACCAGGATTCCCATGCCACCCGATTGAAGAAAGTAATGTTGATGTATTTTCTTCGGGTGTGTTCGTTACAGAGAACTGTTTCTCCATTTGCCCTACGTCCTGGGTATTAGATACCGGGTCAGGATCCCATATATGTAATCAGTTACATGGGCTCAGGAAAGGTAGAGAACTTGGAGAAGGTGATAAAGACATTAGAGTTGGAAATGGTGCAATTGTTGCAGCTAAGACTGTCGGAGAATATCACCTTGTATTACCATCTGGTAATACATTGGTTCTGAACGAATGCTATTACATGCCGAACCTGATATGCAACATTATATCGGTTTCTTTGCTAAGTAAAGAAGGATATAATTTTGTATTACAGGACAATGTTATAAACATTTTCCATAACCAAAAGTTGGTTGGATCAGGCACGTTGTGCAATGGCATTTATGTTCTAAATCAATCAACAGTTCTGAGCATAACAAACACACACAAGAGGAAGAGTTCTGAACTCAACGAATCCTTCTTGTGGCATTGTAGAATGGGTCACATCAATGCGACACGACTAGCTAAGTTGCATAAAGATGGATATTTAAATCCGTTTGAATTTTCATCTTATGACACTTGCCAGTCATGTCTCAAAGGCAAGATGACCAAAACTCCGTTTACGGGACACGGAGAAAGAGTTACCGAACTCTTGGGACTGATACATAGTGATGTATGCGGTCCCATGTCTACACATGCCAGGGATGGTTCTTCGTACTTCATTACATTCACTGACGATCTCTCTAGATTCGGATATGTGTTCCTGATGAAACACAAATCAGAAGCTTTTGAGAAATTTAGAGAATATAAACAAGAAGTTGAGAACCAAACCGGAAAAAGTATTAAAATCCTACGATCTGATCGAGGAGGAGAATACTTAAGCATTGAATTCCTGAACTTCCTAAAAGAGAATGGGATTCTCTCTCAGCTAACTCCTCCATATACACCACAGCACAACGGTGTATCGGAGCGGAGAAACCGCACCCTATTAGATATGGTGAGCTCTATGATGAGTGTAGCTGAGTTACCTGTTTCCTTCTGGGGATATGCACTGGAAACAGCAGCATACCTACTGAACAGGGTTCCCACCAAATCTGTGCCTACCACACCATATGAGATATGGGAAGGGAAGAGACCATATCTTAATTTTATAAAGATATGGGGTTGCCCGGCCTATGTCAAAAGACAAAAACCGGACAAACTCGAGGCAAGATCTGTTTTGTGTAAGTTTGTTGGATATCCCAAACATTCGCGAGGGTATATCTTCTACCACAGTGAGGAACAAAGAGTATTTGTTGCTCAACATGCCACCTTTTTAGAAAAGGAATTTCTTGCAAAAGAAATTAGTGGCTCTGAGGTAGAACTGGAAGAAGTTCCAGCTGAACAAAACACAGCAGAAGATTTAGTGGAACCAGAGCATTCAGTAGCTTCCGACGAACCTCAGCCTCTCCGCCGATCTAGTAGGGTTCCTCGCCCACCTGAGAGATACTACGGTTTTCTCATGGATGGTGGGAGCGAGGATTGCATCATGGAGGATGATGACCCAACTAGCTTCGAGCAGGCCATCACGAGTAGGGACTCAGTGAAATGGCTGGATGCTATGCGGTCCGAGATGGAATCCATGTACACCAACAAAGTATGGACTTTGGAAGTTGCTCCTGAAGGGGTAAAACCCATTGGGAGCAAGTGGATCTTCAAGAAGAAACTTGGTGTAGATGGGAAAGTGAAGACTTTCAAAGCTAGACTTGTTGCAAAAGGTTTTCGCCAAAGACCAGGTGTGGACTATAACGAAACCTTTTCTCCAGTGGCTATGCTTAAATCCATCCGTATCATGCTTGCCATCGCTGCATATCATGATTACGAAATCTGGCAAATGGATGTTAAGACCGCCTTTCTAAATGGTGATTTAGAAGAGTGCGTGTACATGACTCAGCCAGAGGGCTTCGTAGACAGTGGGAGCAGCGGGAAAGTGTGCAAGCTGCTTAAATCCATTTATGGATTAAAGCAAGCATCGCGGAGTTGGAACATCTGCTTTGACGTCGTTATCAAAGAGTTTGATTTCATCAAAAACCCAGATGAACCTTGTATCTACAAAAAGGTGGCAGAGAGTAAGGTTGTCTTCCTTGTATTGTACGTGGACGACATACTCTTGATAGGAAATGATATTCCTATGCTGCAATCGGTCAAGCTCTTCTTATCACAAAGATTCTCAATGAATGATCTAGGTGATGCCTCCTGCATATTGGGGATTAGGATCTATAGAGATAGATCCAAACGGATTTTGGGATTGTCCCAATCTAGGTACATTGACACCATACTAAAGAGGTTTAGTATGGAAGAGTCCAAGCGTGGGAACTTGCCCACGATCTCTGGAGTCACTCTCTCTAAAGAGATGTCTCCCAAGACTGATTTGGAGAGAGCTCGCATGCAAGGGATACCCTATGCTTCGGCAGTAGGCTCTATCATGTATGCGATGCTATGTACCAGACCCGATGTAGCATACTCACTAAGTGTAGTGAGTCGGTATCAAGCAGATCCTGGAGAGAGTCACTGGACAGCTGTGAAGAGCATTCTCAAGTACTTGCGAAGGACTAGAGATATGTTCTTGGTGTATGGTAACGGAGAACTCCAAGTGGAGTCCTTTACCGATTCGAGCTTCCAGAGTGATAAGGACGACTCTAAGTCGCAGTCGGGCTTTGTCTTTACCCTTTACGGAGGGGCGGTTAGCTGGAAGAGTTCCAAGCAGGAAACCGTGGCAGACTCGACGATGGAGGCTGAATACATCGCTGCCAACGATGCTGCCAAAGAGGCTGTCTGGATCAAGAAGTTCATTACTGAACTTGGAGTGGTTCCATCCATTGAGCATCCAATACCTTTGTATTGCGATAACAATGGAGCGGTGGCTTTGGCCAAGGAACCCAGGTCCCATCAGCGGTCCAGACATATTCTGAAGCGGTATCACCTGATCCGGGAGATAGTTGATCGCCGGGAGATCGAGGTTAGGAGAGTTGACACGAAGGACAACACGGCGGATCCACTCACGAAGGCCATTCCCCAGATACAGTTTGAGAGACTCTTCGGGATGCTCGGTATGCGATACTACAGCAGCTGGCCCTAGTGCAAGTGGGAGATTGTTAGTTGTATGTATGCCCTAGAGGCCAGTATTGTACAGATGATGTATATTATATTGGATGCTTGGACATATATAGAGATGACTTTCTTGCTCGATATGATAGTATGCTATCTGGTTGCTCTTTATCTTAACATGTACACTTGTCTCTTTATACTGTCTTATAGTTACATGTTGGTAAAGCCCTTAGGATATGTACTTGACTACCTGGACTGTGATGCAGATCATACTAGTGGGGACATGGTAGTCCATAAGTACATCCTTCAAGGTCCCTAGTCGTGGGTGTATCGAGACGGGGCATCGATATACCAGTGTAGACTAGCGTATACGCTTCTCGACCCATATGATGGGCGATGGATGATCCCATATCCATTGGTGTTTGACATCAGAGATGGTATACGGGTGCTCAGTGGAGACTGGGTACACTGGACGGACTCACCGAGAACTCCCAGATGGTATTATACCTCACGTCAGATGGCAGTTCTCAGGTGACACTTGTACAGGTTAGTCTGTAGACCCAAGATCGTCATAGTGTCTTGTGTGATTCCCACTGTGCTTTGATCTCCACCTTACCACGTCCATGAGGGCGTCCAAAACGGTGGTCTTTGGGTACAGTCCCGAGTCACATGGAGGCAATGAGCGATAGGAGGGGTTTCGTCTCTCCCGGTATTGGGAGTTGATGTTGCGCTGTGCTCGATTGGCCGTAACAGGGAAGTCCCTGGCCAGGGCTGATCAGAGATTTGCTGGTAAGTGTTACCAGTAGTTTCTCGACCCGTTATGAGCCTCACATCGGCACGACTTATCGGTTATTGGGGTCTGACGTTTACCACCCCTAGACTTGATATGCGACATATCAGACGAACAGACCGGACTGTACGGTAAGTGTTACTGGTTGGATTCACAGGAGTGTGAGCGGGCTAGCTCGTCGATCTTCTGATCGCTCAATACCCGGATGGCCGTTACGTTTAGCAGACCGCTTGCGGCTTGTGGGTGCTTGATATGATCATCATCTGCTACCGGCGTATTGACGAGTCTTTAGAGTCCTACACAGAGGTTTCCTGGCTCAAGCGAAACGAAATAGGAGCGCATATGAGATATGTGTGTTGCGCCACGGGAGCGCCCCGGCCGTCTTACTCGAGGCCAAATTGCGGAATCAAAATTTTTCCTTACTCGGAAACCGGCGCTACCGCGGACAAAGAAAACCCGGATCGTTAACCATTAACCTACGCTAGCAATCAAGAGATAGGGTGAGAAGTATACCAAGAGATCCGAGTCCTCCGGTCTTCTCATCATCGCCCCGATCTCCCGCGGAAAGTGTAGTCTCCATATCGTCGCCTCCTCGCCGGAAAGGGCACCGCATCGCCTTCGTCTTTTACGGGCTCCCGCCTCAATACCGAGGCAACTCGAGCATGAAGCCGGCAACTCGACATGCTCAAGATATGCTGTAGAATGTGTAGTAGATCATGCTAGTCTCATTTGGGATTTGTTGTTGCCTTGATGGAGGAATGGGGTTAGGAAAAATGGTGCTTTCATTTTTCCAAAACAAGAAGAAGAAGGAGATGATGAATTCCTCACATAACCAAGATGAACTCTCTCATTCTTTTCTTTCTCTCAAGTGTTCTTTCTTTCATCAAGTGAGAATGATTATTATGGTGGAGGAATGAGAATACTAACCATAAGAAGGGAGGTGAGTGTAGGATCAATCAAGAGGTGACCACATCAAGAGACAAGAAAACATGAACCATGCTTCACACTATTCAACCCATAACCATTCATATCACTCAATTCAAAAGCATGGAGCAAAGATATGATATCTATCATAATCAAACTTTATGCAAGAAACCCCCCCACAAAGTGTAATTTGCAAAACTGCAAATTACCCCCTCCATCGGAAAAGTCCGGCCGGGAAAGAACAAAGGAAAACCGGCCGGAACGGAATGCAAACTGGCAACTCCAGAAAACTGGTCCCGTAATAAATTACAGGAAAACCCCGACACTGTGCATACACACCCGCATCTGTATTCCGACCGGATACAGATGCAATGAGACAAAATCTACACTGTACTAGACTAGGACCGGCTTAAGCCAAAGCCGGCTAGTAAAATCCGTTCGATCCTGATCCGTGCAATACCGCACGTATCTGATCGAACCTTGCCATATACCTATACGGCTACTAGTACAATACTGTCTGATTCTGATCCGTGCAATACCGCACGTATCTGATCGGACCCTGCCATATCTCCATACGGCCTCTACAGCGTTTCGCCCGAAAGCTGAGTAACTGAAAGTGTGGTGGACTCTAAAGACTCGTCAATACTATGGCTGTGGATTTAACCACTGGCACGTCAGAGGTATAAGCCAATACGTGACGGGCCACCAGCTATTGACCAAAAGGGACGTCGATGAGGAAGCTCACCCCGACACCCAACTGAGCCTGTCAGTGACAATATCCGTACAGTCCGGTCCGTTCGTCTATGAGCATCGCATGGCGGGCCTAGGGGGTTGGTAAAAGTCAGACCCCCAAAAGCGGTACAAGTCGTGTCGGAGCGTAGCCCAGAACGCCCTGAGATACTACTGGAATACCTACCAGTAAATCTCCTGCCTCGGCCGAGGGCTTTGCGTAATGGCTCTCCTAGACACAGCGCGACCTCACCCCCAATACCGGGAGAGACGAACCCCTGCAGATCCGCTCACTGCCTCCATGTGGCTCGGGACTGTACCCAACTAAAACCTGTTTGCACGACTCCTTTGAGCCGTGGTAGGGTAGTAATCAAAGCACAGTGGGAACTCACACGAGACAAATGACGATCTCAGGTCGATGAACTAACCTGTACACATGTCACCTGGGAACTGCTATCTGACATCTGGTACAAGACCAACTAGCAGGTTCCCGGCGAGTCCTGTCCGGTGTACTCATAACCCAATGAGCACCTGTATACATCTTAGGTGAACCAACTGACACCAGTGGCTTGTGAGACCGGCCACCGCCCCTCGTCGGGGTCTCGACTGTATACACTAGTCTACTAATGGAGTATCGATGCCCTGTCTCGAAACTCCTACGACTAGGGACCATTTAAGGATGTGCTTATAGACTACCAGCTCCCACGTATATGATCGCCATCACACTGCTGGTCGTCAAGCAAGAATCCTAGGGGCTCTATCAACGTGTAATAGCGACATGTCAGGTCACCTAAAGCAGTACACGATGATAAAGATAAACCAGATAGCATACTATCATCTCGAGTAAGACTGTCCTACCGAGATAGGTCCTCCCTCAATCATTGCAATCACGTGCCTGTGATCCAATAATTGACTCTGAGGGCACTAACTCCAACAATCTCCCACTTGCACTCAAGGCTAATTATTGCGATGTCGCATACTCACAGCCCGTGTGATACCGAACACCCAACTCCTCTACTAGTCAGTCTCACAAAACCCGTTTGCGAAACTATTGCGTTCGAGGAATGGCCTCAGTGAGTGGATCCGCAGGGATGTTTCTTTCTATGTCTCTCTATATCTCATGTTCGCGGAGAAAACCATCTCCCGAAAATGAGCAATACCTGTCTTAGAACGTCTGGATGTCTGATGGGACCTAGCTCATAAATGAACTCCAAATCCAAACTTCTTAGACTGTATCGTCAACCGAACTTAATCAGTATCCTGCGCCAAGCCTCCCTCAGTATTGCCTTGGACCACCTGTCCAAAATACCGCCCCTCTTCAGAGGGAGAACTATAACTCTGACAACTTCCTTGTCATCCATGTCACCTTGGAAGCCTGGAGTGATAACCGTCTCCTAAAGGAGACAGCCGTTATCATATCCCTAGAACATTCACTTATGTTCTAAAACTGCTTCCGACTGTTTCTCCAGGATTGGATCAATATCAACTTATTGCACCTGTTGCAAGAACAACATCTGGTGTGGTACTTGACATCTCATGATTGACTCAATTGCCTAAGCAAGTGATCTGTCAATCATGCGTATCCCTCTCCCCTTTAGTCTGTAAGACACCTTTAGAGAGGGTGACTCCATTACCTGCAGGTACACTACCGTGCCAGGAGTCGTCCATTCTAAATACTCATAGAATGCTGTCAAGGTACCCTGATTGGGAAACCACCCAAATCTAGATCTAAAACCATAGATCTAGTAACCAGTATGTCTGATATAATATCCAAGTCCCTTGTGGAGAAAACACTGTGTGACGACCAAAGTATAACCGATCGTAGTATAGGAATATCACTTCCTACTACCTTCTCAGCAGATCCATCCCCTATTCTGATGACGTCAAACCCATGACTGTCACATCAGAAACAGATGATCTTACTCCGCTATATCTGCTTTAGTCTATAAATAGACATAAGCACAAAGTCCACCAATGCTTCCGCTGCTCCCACTGACTACGACAACCCTCTGCCAGAGTCATATAGACGTGCACTTCTAAAGCTAGTTTAGAACGACGCTATACTCATCCTCCTGCCGGGTCTCGCAGCCTGGAACAACAACAATGGCAAGTGTGGGTAAACAAGAACTTCCCTGTCACCGTCATTGAGGCTACCGGAGTACCTCTCGGGTGCCTGAAGTTACCCACCTTATCTGCGGAGTGGCCAATGGAATGTCAAATCAGATTGAATCTTTAGGTTCCTTATCAAATCTTCAGTAATCGTTTGCGGTTCTGGAATCACTTCCAGTTCTACCATACTCCCACTGCTGTTTTTGAAAAAATCCATTTTTTAATAAAACTGTGGCGAGTCTAGAACAATATTTCTATTGATCTGCCAGATGGTAGATAGTCAACCCTCGTCATAGCCTGGGTCAACCCACAAACAGCCATTACAGAAACGTGCCTTGAGTTATCCGGAGTCTGGTTTTAAGCATAAGCCGGACAACTCCCCGTACCTTAACATCGTTAAGATATGAACTGTTCTATATCCAATATAGAACCAGAGGCACTGATTTAATTGAACCAGATTCAAATCATGCAGCTGTCTCCAGTGCATGTCAACTAAATGGAAGGAGGCCGATCAGCGTTACTCAACTTAGGAATGCTTCCAATTATGAGTAACCTGAAAGAGAAGCAAGTTCTCATTACTATCAACTGAATACCATGCACAAGTATCTACATCTTCGATCTCTTTGAAGAATCCCGATACTTGCTACAGCTGGTTCTCTATTCTATTCAAATACCTATAACTCCTCAAAACTTAGACCCTGTGTTTCCACGAAACAGCTGTCTAAAATCGAGAGAAGTCATAAGTAAACCGAATATAGTACGAGGACCAACCCCTCTGTCCTGATGGACACTGGACAACATACAATACTCTGTATAAGTCCGCTGAGTCTAACAACTCTTTCACTGTGTGTCGTAGGTTGAAAACTGTACTTATGGTTAAGAAGAATTACACCGCTGTTTAATGCTCCTTACCTAACCATCCACTGATATAGGTAAATGTCATCGACATAATATCAAAAGGTATATCTCACTCTATGAAAATAGACGTACAGATATATCAATTTGAAATTGGTGCATAACAGCGGATATTCAAAACCAAATATCTGCCGACCGGCAAACAACCCAGGTGGCTTCCTCAAATATCACCGATTACAACGAATCCCGATATAATGAGGATGATCACTCTATTCCCAATAACTTACTCCCACTCAGCATCTGTAAAACCATACAGATGTGAGAATCATACCTGGTAAATACATACCCTGGAGCAAGTGTCTAACTGGGAAATCAGTTTTCCATTAACAGTACACGGTGAAACTGAAACATTTAAATGTTTCTGTGGGGTATTCTGGTATTCCTAGTAATGCCTCTACCATTATCCAGATTCACAACTGTAACCGTATAATTCTTTGCCATCTTTCTAAATCCCTTTCTGTGTCTTTAGTCATTACCTTCTGTACACCCCTTTAGGCCAAATGGTTTTCTTCCTTCCCTACCGTTCGGCACCAGCCTATGGTTTGGAAGAAGACTATCCAAAAGGCATAAAGGGTGTACTGTCCTAATCCTAGGAACACTCGCAATGCGAGAGAAGGTGAAGATAAAAGACACCTGAATGTACTTTATTCCTATTTCTCCTGAACCAGAATCCATCCCCGAACTGGAACTAGTTCCTTTCGAGTTCGTATATAACCATACGATGGAGTATCCAATAAAATGGGATCTTCGTAGTGATACGGAGTGTCCTGGAGAAACACAAAGGTGATTTAGGATTGGCGAAGAAATACTTGGTTTAGTCGTGAATATCAGTCGCAATTTACTTTGCCCTCTTACTAATCCCTTGCTTTGTCTGAACTTAATACCTTCTGTACACCGTTTTAGGCTAACTGGTTTTCTTCATTCCCTACCGGTCGGCACCAGCCTATGGTTTGGAAGAAGACTATCCAATTTGCGTAATAGGTGTACTACTCCTAAACCAAGGAGTACTCGCAACCTGAGAGAAGGTGAAAAGAAAAGACAACTGAATAATCCTATCCGTTTTCTCCAGAACCAGAAACCATCCTCGAAGTCCTTCGAGTTCGTATCTAACCATACGATGGTTTTGTCCAATGGAAGTGGACGTTCGTAGTAATACGGGGTGTCCTGGAGAAAAGGGTAAAAGCAGGAGTGGCAATGAGGTCTGCAACTCTGACAATCCAAAAACCAGTGTTAAGAAGGTTCGGTCAACTTGGTCACTGAGTCATAGTCCAGGGTCGGGTCAATGGTCGCTGCCAGAGAGAGAGAAAAGAAACACTCAGCGTGCACTCTAACCTAGATCAGAATGGTTACCAATTTATCTAATCAGGAAACCTCCCACTGTACCTCAAATTCTCCTCCAAACCTGAAAGAAGAATTAGTCGGGATCACCCGAGGAGTAAACTAACTCATCAGTGGGAATCGGGATCCAACTATCACCGCATGATAACGTGACGGAATCCACTCACGTCACCACACTCCAGAAGGTATGCGCATGCCTGGCAAGTTTCAGTTCTTTTGAAACTCCCGATGTGATTTTTACCCCTAGGACCCAAGTGACCTTGACGAATAATCAACAAATCAAAAGGTCCTAGTCAAGTTCAACCCGTCATTATCTTGATTGCGTTAAACCCACCCGCACGACCCTTGACGAATAATCAACAAAGTCGCACGACTGTCCTAACCAATCCACATATCCATGCGACAGAAAGCATTACAGAGCTACCGCACACTACGCCTCGGCGAATAGCAACGACAAACGTAGCGCGAATACTAAGCAATACTAATCCGAAATGACGGAGGGCTACGAATGGTTTCTGGCGAAAACCTTTAACGTAATGAACTTGATATCGTTGAAGGAACTGGATAACTTTTATAAAAATATAGTGACGAAAACCTTTACTAAAGAGGTCACTCCCGGTGAAGGGATCTCGGCTCTTTCCCCGTAGAATGAGGTGCAGGATATTCCAACTGAATACCACGATGCAAAGCAAAAGTAATCGGCTATAGTGAAGTTAATGCCCTGACGCAAACTTCTGTCCAAGGGGTCACTCCCGGTGAAGGGATCTCGGCCCTTGCCTCGTCGACTGAGGAGCAGGATATTCCAAATGAATACCACGATGCAAAACAAAAGTGAACGTCCTTGCAATAACAGCTTTTTTGAAAAGTGTTCCAACAACCTCAGAATAGGTTTGTTTAAACTTGCATTGATCCGAATCAATGCAGTCCCATCAATTGATCACACCACAAAGAACGAAAATATACTGACGTACGTATATGCCATCCGCATTCGCCACTGGGTCCCGTCATCACCCGTTAGGTTAGCTAACTAACGGCAGAGCGGGGACTGGACTAGCGCGGGTGTAAAACATATACAACATCTACTAATATATATATACCAATATATAGTATTTCGCTCAAGGCGTGAATGAAATGCAACATCACAGAAATGTACAGCATCACAGAACAATACAGATATCTGGAAGCCCCGGGTTTCACAGAGCCGCTTCTGAAACCCGACGTTCCCCTGGTCGTGTGGATAGCCTGTGCAATGAAATCCTAGACCCCTACGGGCGCGGCAAGTCACCCGCCAAAACCTGAAGCGAGGCAGCCCCCTTCAGTACCGTGAATGGACCACCCAGCACTTCACGGAATCCGGTAACTTGGGCACCCCTCCTGGGTCAACCTGTACCCCCTACGAGTGCGGCGGATAGCCAGCCAATCCTGGAGTGAAGCCCCCTCCGTCCCAATGCCATGAGATGCGGGCTAGTTGTCTTCTAGAACCCGGCTATCCGTGCACCCCACCGCGGGGCAACCCTAGTACAGAAAGTAAAATATACATACACCGGGTACATCGACCGCAACCAGGTCATGCCCCAAAAGAATAATACAAACAGGCAGTGACGGCAGTCCACATGTCGGACGCTCGCCCCGCAATATCAAATGTACATAATACAACAAAACTGTACTAGCATTGCATCCAGGCTATCCCCCACGACCGATCCGCAACATCACAGCATAAACATAGAACATCAACGTGAAAGTCACGTTCGCAAATCCGTCTAACCGGGCTATAGCAGTCAGACCGGATTTACCGATCGAGTGACATTCACGGTCGCAGATATAATGTAAATACTGTGAAATAATGTGTTTAAAATTTTCCGATCAATCAAACAATTAACAAGTGGGCCCCAAAGAAAACTGTAGCACTCACAGAAACAATTGGCCCAACTTTAATATTCCAAAGCCCATATTTTAAGCCCAGAAGGCCTCTGTAAAAAAAATGGTGAAGTGATGTGAATAGTGCGCGGCGGAAGGGCCGCACAAAGGGGGTTTTCGCGGCGGTTCCGCGCTCCAACTGTGGAGTCACTTCATCGAATTTTTACAGAGCTCTTAGATTTTCCAGTACATCAATATTTTACAACCTGAAAAATTTTTCGAGACCAAAATATTTCAACAGAAACTGATGTGAACAAAAAATACGGTTTTTGGAAATTTTGGTCGATCGGAAATGCAAACACATCAAACGAAGCTAGGTAAGGTTAATGGCGTGGCTCTGATACCATGTTGCGCCACGGGAGCGCCCCGGCCGTCTTACTCGAGGCCAAATTGCGGAATCAAAATTTTTCCTTACTCGGAAACCGGCGCTACCGCGGACAAAGAAAACCCGGATCGTTAACCATTAACCTACGCTAGCAATCAAGAGATAGGGTGAGAAGTATACCAAGAGATCCGAGTCCTCCGGTCTTCTCATCATCGCCCCGATCTCCCGCGGAAAGTGTAGTCTCCATATCGTCGCCTCCTCGCCGGAAAGGGCACCACATCGCCTTCGTCTTTTACGGGCTCCCGCCTCAATACCGAGGCAACTCGAGCATGAAGCCGGCAACTCGACATGCTCAAGATATGCTGTAGAATGTGTAGTAGATCATGCTAGTCTCATTTGGGATTTGTTGTTGCCTTGATGGAGGAATGGGGTTAAGAAAAATGGTGCTTTCATTTTTCCAAAACAAGAAGAAGAAGGAGATGATGAATTCCTCACATAACCAAGATGAACTCTCTCATTCTTTTCTTTCTCTCAAGTGTTCTTTCTTTCATCAAGTGAGAATGATTATTATGGTGGAGGAATGAGAATACTAACCATAAGAAGGGAGGTGAGTGTAGGATCAATCAAGAGGTGACCACATCAAGAGACAAGAAAACATGAACCATGCTTCACACTATTCAACCCATAACCATTCATATCACTCAATTCAAAAGCATGGAGCAAAGATATGATATCTATCATAATCAAACTTTATGCAAGAAACCCCCCCACAAAGTGTAATTTGCAAAACTGCAAATTACCCCCTCCATCGGAAAAGTCCGGCCGGGAAAGAACAAAGGAAAACCGGCCGGAACGGAATGCAAACTGGCAACTCCAGAAAACTGGTCCCGTAATAAATTACAGGAAAACCCCGACACTGTGCATACACACCCGCATCTGTATTCCGACCGGATACAGATGCAATGAGACAAAATCTACACTGTACTAGACTAGGACCGGCTTAAGCCAAAGCCGGCTAGTAAAATCCGTTCGATCCTGATCCGTGCAATACCGCACGTATCTGATCGAACCTTGCCATATACCTATACGGCTACTAGTACAATACTGTCTGATTCTGATCCGTGCAATACCGCACGTATCTGATCGGACCCTGCCATATCTCCATACGGCCTCTACAGCGTTTCGCCCGAAAGCTGAGTAACTGAAAGTGTGGTGGACTCTAAAGACTCGTCAATACTATGGCTGTGGATTTAACCACTGGCACGTCAGAGGTATAAGCCAATACGTGACGGGCCACCAGCTATTGACCAAAAGGGACGTCGATGAGGAAGCTCACCCCGACACCCAACTGAGCCTGTCAGTGACAATATCCGTACAGTCCGGTCCGTTCGTCTATGAGCATCGCATGGCGGGCCTAGGGGGTTGGTAAAAGTCAGACCCCCAAAAGCGGTACAAGTCGTGTCGGAGCGTAGCCCAGAACGCCCTGAGATACTACTGGAATACCTACCAGTAAATCTCCTGCCTCGGCCGAGGGCTTTGCGTAATGGCTCTCCTAGACACAGCGCGACCTCACCCCCAATACCGGGAGAGACGAACCCCTGCAGATCCGCTCACTGTCTCCATGTGGCTCGGGACTGTACCCAACTAAAACCTGTTTGCACGACTCCTTTGAGCCGTGGTAGGGTAGTAATCAAAGCACAGTGGGAACTCACACGAGACAAATGACGATCTCAGGTCGATGAACTAACCTGTACACATGTCACCTGGGAACTGCTATCTGACATCTGGTACAAGACCAACTAGCAGGTTCCCGGCGAGTCCTGTCCGGTGTACTCATAACCCAATGAGCACCTGTATACATCTTAGGTGAACCAACTGACACCAGTGGCTTGTGAGACCGGCCACCGCCCCTCGTCGGGGTCTCGACTGTATACACTAGTCTACTAATGGAGTATCGATGCCCTGTCTCGAAACTCCTACGACTAGGGACCATTTAAGGATGTGCTTATAGACTACCAGCTCCCACGTATATGATCGCCATCACACTGCTGGTCGTCAAGCAAGAATCCTAGGGGCTCTATCAACGTGTAATAGCGACATGTCAGGTCACCTAAAGCAGTACACGATGATAAAGATAAACCAGATAGCATACTATCATCTCGAGTAAGACTGTCCTACCGAGATAGGTCCTCCCTCAATCATTGCAATCACGTGCCTGTGATCCAATAATTGACTCTGAGGGCACTAACTCCAACAATGTGCAGGGCCGAGAATGATGCGTGTATGTGATACCGCATTTCATTCTCGCGATATATGTTTCGATTGGTTATGTTCGATATGACCTAGTTATCGAATCATTGATTCGATAAGCCGATACATTGGATACTAGTCGGTTATATGCGATATGACCGGATCGTTAAATCAAGTGTTGATTTAATGATTTAATGTATAATTATATATTTGATATACTACATTGCATTAACTAGTATTGGTTCACTTTATATGGATTTTCTCACTTGATGTGCAAGAAGTATATGTGATATACTTTTGTGCACATATTTGTATCATGTTTGATGATACATGATCTTGTTGTTAAGTATAAAGAATTAAACCATGGTTAAGTGTTGATTAGGGTTTTGCATTTTCATTTATTTATTTATTTATTTATTTGAAAAGGATTATGATGAGAATGGTGGCTCTTTTTGTTTTAAGTTGAAGCTTCATGAAGCTTTGACTTTTGTAACCATCCTTATCTTCATGCTTAACCCTAACCCTCTCAAGTGACCATGGTTTATTCTCTACACTTAACCTAGGTTAGAACATGATAAGTATTTGATTTTATTATTCTTTTTCACAATACTTATCATATTCTATTTGCTTCTTCATCTTCATCTTCAAGAGAAAAGCTTGATGCCATCAATGGCAACTTGAGCAAAAGTGAGTGAAATCTAAATCTAAAGTGAACCCACCTCCTATTTCTTCATCCTCTACCTCTTGCCAAGTGGTTTTGGGTGTTTTCTTCACAAGTTTCACAACTTGGTGAAGTCGGAGCTTGAACTTGTGCAACCTCGACGTAGATCGTCTTTGACACGAAGCCGACGACCTTGCTCGCCCGTTTTTCCGATGAAGCCGACGAATAAGTCTAGGATTCATGATGGACAGCGAGAGCACACCCACGTGGAGCTAAGGAAGTGGGGAACCGGATCTACAAAGGTTGTAGCATCTAACTTTTAGTTAAGTAGTTAACTAGATTCTCATTTCGCCTAAACATCTAGTCAACGATCCGTGTTAGGGTTTCTCGGCACCAATAATTTTTGAAATTGGCATGGTTGATGCCTTGTGAGACTTCATTAGGATGCCTAGGAACCCTACAGATATGTCTCATATCATGTCTAGGGGTGGTAAACGTCAGACCCCAGTAACGTGATAAGTCATGCCGATGTCTGGTCTATAACGGTTCGAGAAACTACCAATAACACTTATCAGTAAATCTCATAAGCAGCCCTGGCCAGGGACTTCCAGTTATAGCCCATCGAGCATAGCGCAACATCATCCCCCAATACTGTTAGTTATATGTATGCCCTAGAGGCCATTACTGTACATAGGATGTATATTGTAGTGGATGCTGGGACATATATAGGGAGGACTTTCTTGCTCGACATGATAGTATGCTATCTGGTTGCACTTTACCTTAACATGTATGTTGTTTGTCTCTCTGTTACATGTTGGTAAAGCCCTTAGGATCTGTACTTGGCTACCTAGACTATGATGCGGATCATACTAGTGGGGACATGGTAGTCCATAAGTACATCCTTCAAAGTCCCTAGTCGAGGGTGTATCGAGACGGGGCATCGATATACCAGAGTAGACTAGCGTGTACCTTCTCGACCCATACAGATGGGCGATGGAAGATCCCATATCCATTGGTGTTTGACATCAGAGATGATATACGGGTGCTCAGTAGAGACTGGGTACACTGGACGGACTCGCCGAGAACTCCCAGATGGTATTATACCTCACGTCAGATGGCAGTTCTCTGGTGACACTGGTACAGAGTAGTCTGTTGACCCGAGATCGTCATAGAGTCTTGTGTGGTTCCCACTGTGCTTTGATTTCCATCTTACCACGTCCAAGAGGGCGTGCAAAACGGTGGTTTTTGGGTACAGTCCCGAGTCACATGGAGGCAATGAGCGATAGGAGGGGATTCGTCTCTCCCGGTATAGGGAGTTGATGTTGTGCTGTGTTCGATTGGCTATAACAGGAAATCCCTGGCCAGGGTTGCTGAGATTTACTGGTAAGTGTTACCAGTAGTTTCTCGAACAGTTATAGACCTCATATCGACACGACTTATTGAGCTATTGGGGTCTGACGTTTACCACCCCTAGGCGAGATATGCGACATATCAGACGATCAGACCGGACTGTACGGTAGTGTTACTTGTCGGATTCACTGGAGTGTGAGCGGGCTTGCTCGTCGATCTTCAGATCGCTCAATACCCGGGTGGCCGTTACGTTTAGCAGACCGCTTGCGGCTTGTGGATGCTTGATATGATCATCATCTGCTGCCGGCGTATTGACGGGTCTTTAGAGTCCTACACAGAGGTTTCCTGGCTCAAGCGAAACGAAATGGGAGCGCATATGAGATATGTGCGGGACCGAGAATAATGCGTGTATGTGATACCGCATTCTATTCTCACGATAAATATATCGAATGGTTGTATGCGATATAACCTAGTTATCGATTCAAGCGTTGATTCGATAAGCCGATATATTGTACACTAGTCGGTTGTGTGCGACATAACCGGGTCATTGAATCAAGTGTTGATTTAATGATTTAATGCATATTTATATATTTGATATATTACTTTGCATCAACTAGTATCGGTTTACTTTAAATGGATTTTCTCACTCGGGTGTGCGCATTACATATGCGATATGATTTTGTGCATTTGATTGTATCATGTTTGATGATACATGATTACTTGGTTAAGTGCAAAGAATTAAACCATGGTTAAAAGAATGGCTAGGGTTTCATTTCCTTTATTTATTCCTTTATTTATTTATTTATTCATTTTGGAAAAGATGAGAAAAGAATGGTTGCTAGATTTGGAGTTTAGTTGAAGCTTCATGAAGCTTTGATAAAGTCAACCATACTTATCTCATCCTTAACCCTAACCATTCACACTAACCATGATTCATTCTCTACACTTAACCATGGTTAAAATTATGATAAGAATTCATTTTCTTTTCTTATTCTTTTAACTTATCATATCATTTTCCTTCTTCTTCTTCCTTGCTTCAAGTGAAGAAGCTTGAAGTCCATCAATGGTGATTGTTGGAAAAGAGTGAGAAATCCAAAACTAAAGTCTACCCACTTCCTATTTCATCATCCTCTACCTCTTGCCAAGTAGTAGAGTGTGTTTACTTCACAAGTTTCATGACTTGGTGAAGTTGAGAGCTTGATCTTGCGATGCTTCGACGTAGATCATCTTCGGCATGGACATCGACGACCTAGCTTGCCCATTCTCCGACGAAGCCGACTCTAGAGCCCGGATTTGATTTGGACAGCGGAGACGACCTCGTTGCGGAGCCGTGGAGGTGGAGGACCGGATCTACAAAGGTTGTATTTCCGTATTCTCATTAGTTAATTTGTTAACTAGTTCTTTTTCGCCTAGACATCTAGTTATCGATCCGTAGTTTAGGGTTTGTAGGCACCATAATTTTTGAAATTGCCATGATTGATGGCTTGGGAGACCTCACTTGTGTGCCTAGGAACCCTACAGTGGTATCAGAGCCTAGCTAGAGCCTTAGGCGAAGCGTAGACGGAGTTTGAAGTCCGATCGAACCGAAATCCGATTTCCAAATTGCTCTCTGTATTTTTTTGTAATATGTGAATTTTTGAAAATTAAAAATATGCAGAAAAATCAGCAGGTAAATCTAAGAATTACGATGCAAAAATTACCTAATGATCTTTCTAAAGTGCGGCGGAACCGCGGCATTAGCGTGCTAATGCGGCCCTTCCGCCGCACTTTTGTCTTATTAGGCATTCAGTTTTGCACAGTAATTCCTATTTTGCAGTGTTGGTTTTCCTAGAATATTTTTTTATGAAATAAAGAGTTGAGTATTTTGGGTTGTATAGGGGGTTCGTACATTCGATCGGATTGTCAAATTTTGTCTATGTGTTTTTCCGGATAATTTTAGAATATGTTAAAAAGTTCGACCGGATATAAATACCCAACTTTTCCCCTGTCGGGAAATTTCCAAGTGTTGGATTTTTCCGTAAGTTTAACGACGTTCTAAGTAGTGCAAGTAACGCGATGGTCCCTCTAGAAGACACAAACCTTAACTCGATTATGTGACCGTCTTGAACTGCCCTTTGAACCTTCGGGTTTGGGGCAGTACGGCGTGCCACATGTGAGGCGTTGGCTTGACCCTTCTACGGCTGGACCGTTGGTACTGAGGCACGAACGGAATGTTGTTAGACTTATTTCATGTGTTGATCTGTATCGGGAAAACTTGGGTGTTCGATTGTTCGATCGGAAAGTTTAACATTTTCTGTTTATCTGGAATGTGATACAATAATTGGAATTCACAATAAGTTATGTGATAACTAAATGAATGTTATAAACGTAGCAATTTAGTCTCACTTGATCGGTTGCCACGGAATTTTGATGTGATCAAAAGTCCGTCGCAATCACGTAGCGTACGCGGATACTCGCCGGGTAAACTTAATAGACAGCTTCACTCCATAGCCCCGACCAAGTGACTGTAGGAGAACCCCGTTGCCGAAAGCATCCGTTCGGGTGCTCGCGGTAGCGGTGTTCCGCCTTGGTGCACTTCGTCGACGGCGTGAGGGGTGCGGCCGTCTACTGAAGTTTGCGACGAGCATTCGATCAGGATGTCGGGAATCTTGTTGAATTGCCCGACTTGATATTGAAAAGTGTTTTCGATTTTGAGACTAAAATACGGGGTTTATAATTGTTAGGCATGCGATGTCTAAGTAATTCATTTGATTAGGCATGCGATGTCTATGCAGATTGCGGATTCCAACTGTTGTAGTTTTACACTTTCTTTTCTGTAACCGTAAGTGTAATATGTGATATCGCCGGTTTCGTTGCTATATGTCAACGACAATTGGGATGCGCATATTTACTTACGTTGATGACATGTGATGTTATGTGTTGCTGGATATGTTATATTGGATCGTCGTGTTTGAATAGCCGGGGGTTTTTATGTGAGATGAGTGTTTTTCATTTTCATTCATGTAAAAACTTGTATGTAATATTCTTTTATTGGGGCGCTTCCAGGTTGCGGGAGTTGTCACCTGTTGTATATTATTTACTTTTCCGCACTAGGATAGACCCAAGGAGGGGAGCACAAGTAACCGGGTTCTGGAGTCCAGTGGGAGACCAACTCGAGGAGTCGAGTCCGGGTCTCCTAACTCCAGAATTGGTAGGGTTGCTTGCCGCTCTTGTAGGGGTCTAGGGGTGTGGGTTTGGCTATTCATCACGATCGTGGAATCCGTGTTTTATACTGGCTCGTATTGAAAACACGGATGTCCTAGTATATCCAATATTTCATATGTTTCTTCTGCTGCGATATCTGTGATGTGATCATGCGATGTTCTTTGATAGATACTTTATATAGTATATATGATATATTATATAGACGTTACTTATGTTTTACACCCGCGCTAGCCCTGCCCTGCTCTGTCGTTAGTTACCTAACCTAACGGTGCACGAGGGGACATCGAGGCGAATGCGGATGGCATAAGTGTACGTCATATCTATCTGTGATGATTAGGTACTTAAATGATGGGACTTCATTAATGTGATTAATGAAATAAAAGAAACCTAAGATGTTGTAGAATCGAATTTCAACATAAAACAGGTAGCTACAGTTCTTGCTTTGCACAGAGGTATATGTGATATATCCTGCACCTTATTCGATGAGGAAAGGACCGAGATCCCTTCACCGGGAGTGACTCCTTTAGCAATAACTGGCAGATGCTACACATTCGGTTTGTCTTTTGAATGCTTTTAAGAGTTTTTGCTTTGCACAGTGATATATATGATATATCCCGCACCTCATTCGACGAGGAAAGGACCGACGATCCCTTCACCGGGAGTGACTCCTTTAGCAAAACTAGAAAAGCTTCAAAAACACTCCATTTTTAAAATCATTCGATCCTACAACGATATAAAGTTCATTACGCAAAAGGTTTTCTTAAAAACCTGTCGTAGCCCTCCGTCATTTCAGATAGGTAATAGTTAGTATTCGTGCTGCGTTTGTTGACTCAGTCAAGGCGTAGTGTGCGGTAGCTGATTATTGCTTATCTGCAAAGCATATGATGCGATTGGATTAGGGTAGTCGTGCGGCCTTGTTGACTCAGTCAAGGGTCGTGCGGGTGGGTTTAATTCAATCGAGAAATGACGGGTTGAACTTTACTTGCGGTCTATGGTTTGTTGACTCAGTCAAGGTCATAGATCGCATGGGGCAAAATATTATCGGGAATTTCAAGTGTTGAAATTTGCAATTAGATTGCATACCTTCTATGAGATAGTTGGATCCCGATACCCGCTGCGAGTAAGTGTTACTCCTGGGAGAGTTTTATACATTACAATTAGCCGATCAAGTAGGTGTCTAGAAAGGTGTTAACGAGGTTACGCCTCTGGGAAAACGAGGTTTACATTAATTAGGTTCGTGCGAAAGCACGGGGGACCTCCCTCAAAGTACCGACACTGGCCTGGCTGAAAGATTGGCGAACTTGTAGTGTGTAATTAATCCCGGCTAGTCTTTCCTTTTAGGGTTTGAAGGAAGATTTGATAAAAAGCAGTGGGAGCCATCCTGATTAGATAAAATAATAACCAATCTATTCTTGCAGAGCGCACGCTGAGTGTTTTCTTCTCTCTCTCTCCAGGTAGCGACCATATCACGCCTTAATCAAGATAATAATACGGAAAATTGACCGGACCCGCTTGTTATACTGAGCTGGGGAACGTTGGTCCCGCTCAAACTTATAAATGTTATAAGACAGAGCAGGAAATTGGGGAATACCAGATTTCCCGTGCCGCCCAAACGAAGAAAGTGCATGCTGATGCATCATCTTCGGGTGTGTTCATTATACAGAACTGTTTCTCAGTATCCTTTACGTCCTGGGTATATGATACCGGATCAGGATCCCAGATATGTAATCTGTTACATAGGGCTACAGAAAGGTAGAGAACTGAGAACGGGTGATAAGTTTCATAAGGCAGAAAACGGGGCAAGAGTTGCAGCCAAGTCTGTCGGTCACTGTCACCCTGTATTACCGATACATTGATTCTGAACGAATGTTGTTAGATACCGAACCTGATATACAAAATCATATCAGTCTCTTTATTAGTAAAGAAAGGATAAAATTTTGTATTGTTGGATAATGTTTTGAACATTTCCTATATCAAAAGTTGATCGGTTCAGGCACGTTATCTAAAAGCATTGATGTTCTAAATCAAACTACAGATCTAAGTATACGGAACACACACAAGAGGAAGAGTTCAGAAATGAACGAATTCTTCTTGAGGCATTGTAGACTAGGTCAGATCAATGTGACCCGACTAGCTAGAGTTACATATAGATGCATATTTAAATCAGTTTGAATTTACATCTTGTGCAACTCGCCAATCATGTCACAAAGATAAGATGACCATAGCCCTGTTTACTAAGAAACAGAGAAAGAGTTAGTGAACTCTTGGGATGATACATGTTGATGTATGTTAGGTCCCCTGTCTACACATGCCAGGACTGGTTCTTTGAACTTCATTATATTCTCTGATAATCTCTCAAGATTCAGACATATGTTCCTGTTGAAACACAAGTCCGAACCTTTTGAGATATTCACAGAATATAAGCGAGAAGTAGAGAACCAGAATACGGGTATAAGTATTATGTCCTATGATGAGATCAAGGAGGAGAATACTTGAGCACGGAAATACTGGACTATTCTAAAGGAGAATGAGATTCTCTCTCAGCATTACTCCTCTGTATACACCATGGCACGATGGTATATCGGGGTGGAGCAATTACACCCTATGTGATAAGGTGTGCTCTATGATGAGTACTACTGAGTTACCTATTTCCTTTTTGGGAAATATGCGCTTGAGAAGCTGCATACCTATTGAATAGGGTTCGAATCAAATCAGTTGCCTACCACTTCATATGTGATATGGAAAGGGAAGAGCCCATGTCTTAAGCTAGTTAAGATTTGGGGTTGTCTGGCCTATGTCTAAAAACAAAATCTGGACAAGCTCGAGGCAAGGACTGTAATGTAGAACTGGAAAGGTTCTAGCTATACAAACTACAGCTGATGATTTGATAGAACCAAAGTATTCAGTAGATACCAACGAACCTCAGCCTCTCCGCCGATCTAGTAGGGTTCCTCACCCACCTGAGAGTTACTTTGTTTTCTCTATGACAGTGGGAGCGAGGATTGCATCATGAGATGATGACCCAACTAGCTTCGAGCTGGCCATCGAGAGTAAGACTCTGTAAGAATGGCTGGATGCTTAGCGATCTGAGATGGAATCCTTATACGCCAACAAAGTATGGACTTTGGTTGCTATATCTGAAGGGTTAAATCCCCATCAGGAGCAAGTATATCTTGAGAAGATTACTTGGTGTAGATGGAAAAGTTGAGACTTTCAAAGCTAGACTTGTTAAAGCTTTTCGTCATCGACCAGGCGTGGATAATGATGAAACATTTTCAAGTGACTATGCTTAAGTCCATCCAGATCCTACTTGCCACGGCTACATACCATGACTACGATATCTGGTGGTTGGGTGTCATGACAGCTTTGTAAGGTTCCTAGGCACCCTAATGAGGTCACACAAGGCATCGAACATGCCAAATTAAAATTTTTAGTGCCGAGAAACCCTAGACTACGGATCTTAGACTAGATGTCTAGGCGAAATAGAAAGCTAGTTAACACTTAACTATAGTTTAAACGGAAATACAACCTTTGTAGATCCGGATGTCCACCTCCACGGCTCCACAACGACGTCTCCTCGCTGTCCTAGTCGAGCTCCGGGCTCATACGTCGGCTTCGTCGGAGAAACGGGTGAGCTAGATCGCCGGCTTCGTGTCAAAGACGATCTACGTCGAGGCATCGCAAGTTCAAGCTCCGACTTCACAAAGTGATGAAATTTGTGAAGAAAACACACTCTACAACTTGGCTAGAGGTAGAGGGTGAAGAAATAGGAGATGGGTTCACTTTAGATTTGGATTTTGCTCACTAGATCAAAACTTGCCATTAAAGTAGCAAGCTTTCTCACTTTTAGAAGAAGAAGAAGATGATAGAAAAACTTATGATAAGTTATTCCTAAAATGAATAATAATGGAATTCTTATCATCTTCTAACCATGGTCAAGTGTAGAGAATTGACCATGGTTAGTGGGAGTGGTTAGGTTTAAGCAAGGAGACAAAATGGCATCATTACAAAAAGCTTCATGAAGCTTCACCACACTTCATGATAAAATGAAACCCTTTTGTTTCCATAAATCTATTTAATAAATAATAAAAGGATTTAATAATAAGAGAATAAATCTTAAACCCTAACCACTCTCATAACCATGGTTGCATTCTTTACACAAAGCCAAAACAACATGCATCATCAAACATGATACATGTAATTGCACAGAAGTATATCACATATACAATGTGCACATCAAGTGAGAAAAATCCGTTTAAAATGAACCAATACTAGTTAATGCAAAGTAATATATCAAATATATAATTATACATTAAATCATTAAATCAACACTTGATTCAATGATCCGGTCATGTCGCACATAACCGACTAGTATTCAATGTATCGACTTATCGACTCGATCTTCGATTCGATAACAAGGTTATATCACATACAACCAATCGAAACATTAATCGCGAGAATCAAATACGGTATCACATACACGCATTATTCTCGGTCCCGCACATATCTCATATGCACTCCTATTTCGTTTCGCTTGAACCAGGAAACCTCTGTGTAGGACTCTAAAGACTCGTCAATACGCCGGTAGCAGATGATGATCATATCAAGCACCCACAAGCCGCAAGCGGTCTGCTAAACGTAACGGCCACCCGGGTATTGAGCGATCAGAAGATCGACGAGCTAGCCCGCTCACACTCCTGCGAATCCGACCAGTAACACTTACCATACAGTCAAGTCTCTTCGTCTGATACGTCGCATATCAAGTCTAGGGGTGGTATACGTCAGACCCCAATAACCCGATAAGTCGTGCCGATGTGAGGCTCGTAACGGGTCGAGAAACTACTGGTAACACTTACCAGTAAATCTCTGATCAGCCCTGGCCAGGGACTTCCCTGCTACGGCCAATCGAGCACAGCACAACATCAACTCCCAATACCGGGAGAGACGAAACCCCTCCTATCGCTCATTGCCTCCATGTGACTCGGGACTGTACCCAAAGACCACCGTTTTGCACGCCCTCATGGACGTGGTAAGGTGGAGATCAAAGCACAGTGGGAATCACACAAGACTCTATGACGATCTCGGGTCTACAGACTAACCTGTACAAGTGTCACCTGAGAACTGCCATCTGACGTGAGGTATAATACCATCTGGGAGTTCTCGGCGAGTCCGTCCAGTGTACCCAGTCTCCACTGAGCACCCGTATACCATCTCTGATGTCAAACATCAATGGATATGGGATCATCCATCGCCCATCACATGGGTCGAGAAGCGTATACGCTAGTCTACTCTGGTATATCGATGCCCCGTCTCGATACACCCACGACTAGGGACCTTGAAGGATGTACTTATGGACTACCATGTCCCCACTAGTATGATCTGCATCATAGTCCAGGTAGTCAAGTACAAATCCTAAGGGCTTTACCAACATGTAACTATAAGACAGTATAAAGAGACTAGTGTACATGTTAAGATAAATGGCAACCAGATAGCATACTATCATGTCGAGCAAGAAAGTCATCTCTATATATGTCCAAGCATCCAATATAATATACATAATCTGTACAATACTGGCCTCTAGGGCATACATACAACTAACAATCTCCCACTTGCACTAGGGCCAGCTGCTGTAGTATCTCATACCGAGCATCCCGAAGAGTCTCTCAAACTGTATCTGGGGAATGGCCTTCGTGAGTGGATCCGCCGTGTTGTTCTTCGTGTCAACTCTCCTGACCTCGATCTCCCGGCGATCAACTATCTCCCGGATCAGGTGATACCGCCTCAGAATATGCCTGGACCGCTGATGGGACCTGGGTTCCTTGGCCAAAGCCACTGCTCCATTGTTATCGCAATACAAAGGTATTGGATGCTCAATGGATGGAACCACACCAAGTTCAGTAATGAACTTCTTGATCCAGACAGCTTCTTTAGCAGCATCGTTGGCAGCGATGTATTCAGCCTCCATCGTCGAGTCTGCCACGGTTTCCTGCTTGGAACTCTTCCAGCTAACCGCCCCTCCGTAAAGGGTAAAGACAAAGCCCGACTGCGACTTAGAGTCGTCCTTATCACTCTGGAAGCTCGAATCGGTAAAGGACTCCACTTGGAGCTCTCCGTTACCATACACCAAGAACATATCTCTAGTCCTTCGCAAGTACTTGAGAATGCTCTTCACAGCTGTCCAGTGACTCTCTCCAGGATCAGCTTGATACCTGCTCACTACACTTAGTGAGTATGCTACATCGGGTCTGGTACATAGCATCGCATACATGATAGAGCCTACTGCCGAAGCATAGGGTATCCCTTGCATGCGAGCTCTCTCCAAATCAGTCTTGGGAGACATCTCTTTGGAGAGAGTGACTCCAGAGATCGTGGGTAAGTTCCCACGTTTGGACTCTTCCATACTAAACCTCTTTAGTATGGTGTCAATGTACCTGGATTGGGACAATCCCAAAATCCGTTTGGATCTATCTCTATAGATCCTGATTCCCAATATGCAGGAGGCATCACCAAGATCTTTCATTGAGAATCTTTGTGATAAGAAGAGCTTGACCGATTGCAGCATATGAATATCATTTCCTATCAAGAGTATGTCGTCCACGTACAATACGAGGAAGACAACCTTACTCTCTGCCACCTTCTTGTAAATACAAGGTTCATCTGGATTTTTGACGAAATCAAACTCTTTGATAACGACGTCAAAGCAGATGTTCCAACTCCGCGATGCTTGCTTTAATCCATAAATGGATTTAAGCAGCTTGCACACCTTCCCGCTGCTCCCACTGTCTACGAAGCCCTCTGGCTGAGTCATGTACACGCACTCTTCTAAATCACCATTTAGAAAGGCGGTCTTAACATCCATTTGCCAGATTTCGTAGTCATGAAAGGCAGCAATGGCAAGCATGATTCGGATGGATTTAAGCATAGCCACTGGAGAAAAAGTTTCGTCATAGTCTACACCTGGTCTTTGACGAAAACCCTTTGCTACAAGTCTAGCTTTGAAAGTCTCCACTTTCCCATCTACACCAAGTTTCTTCTTGAAGATCCACTTGCTCCCAATGGGTTTTACCCCTTCAGGAGCAACTTCCAAAGTCCATACTTTGTTGGTGTACATGGAATCCATCTCGGACCGCATAGCATCCAGCCATTTCACTGAGTCCCCACTCGTGATGGCCTGCTCGAAGCTAGTTGGGTCATCATCCTCCATGATGCAATCCTCGCTCCCACCGTCCATGAGAAAACCGTAGTATCTCTCAGGTTGGCGAGGAACCCTACTAGATCGGCGGAGTGGCTGGGGTTCATCGGGAACTATGGAATCCTCTGGTTCCACCAGATCTTCTGTTGTAGCTTATGCAGCTGGAACCTCTTCCAGTTCTACCTCATGACCACTAATCTCTTTTTCAAGAAATTCCTTTTCTAAAAAGGTGGCATGCCGAGAAACAAACACTCTTTGTTCCTCAGGGTGGTAGAAGATATACCCTCGCGAATGTTTGGGATATCCAATAAACTTACACAGAATGGACCTTGCCGCGAGTTTGTCCGGATTTTGCGTTTTTACATAGGCCGGACAACCCCATATCTTAACATAATTAAGATATGGTTTCTTTCCTTTCCATATCTCATATGGAGTGGTCGGCACGGTTTTGGTGGGAACCATATTCAATAGGTCTGCAGCTGTTTCCAGTGCATATCCCCAGAAGGAAATAGGTAACTCAGCTGTGCTCATCATAGAGCGCACCATATCTAATAGGGTGCGGTTCCTTCGTTCTGATACACCGTTGTGCTGTGGTGTATATGGAGGAGTCAGCTGAGAGAGAATCCCATTCTCTTTTAGGAAGTCCAGGAATTCATTGCTTAAGTATTCTCCTCCTCGATCAGATCGTAGGATTTTAATACTTTTTCCGGTTTGGTTCTCGACTTCTTGTTTATATTCCCTAAATTTCTCAAAAGCTTCTGATTTGTGTTTCATCAGGAACACATACCCGAACCTAGAGAGATCGTCAGTGAATGTAATGAAGTATGAAGAACCATCCCTGGCATGTGTAGACATGGGACCGCATACATCACTATGTATCAGTCCTAAGAGTTCGGTAACTCTTTCTCCGTGTCCCGTAAACGGAGTCTTGGTCATCTTGCCTTTGAGACAAGACTGGCAAGTGTCATAAGATGAAAATTCAAACGAATTTAAATATCCATCTTTATGCAACTTAGCTAGTCGTGTCGCATTGATGTGACCCAGTCTACAATGCCACAAGAAGGATTCATTGAGTTCAGAACTCTTCCTCTTGTGTGTGTTTGTTATACTGAGGACTATTGATTGGTTTAGAACATAAATGCCATTGCACAACGTGCCTGATCCAACCAACTTTTGGTTATGGAAAATGTTCATAACATTGTCCTGTAATACAAAATTATATCCCTCTTTACTTAATAAAGAGACTGATATAATGTTGCATATCAGGTTCGGCATGTAATAGCATTCGTTCAGGACCAATGTATTACCAGTTGGTAATACAAGGTGATATTCCCCGACAGTCTTAGCTGCAACAATTGCACCATTTCCGACTCTAATGTCTTTATCACCTTCTCCAAGTTCTCTACCTTTCTTAAGCCCATGTAACTGATTACATATATGGGATCCTGACCCGGTATCCAATACCCAGGACGTAGAGCAAATGGAGAAACAGTTCTCAGTAACGAACACACCCGAAGAAAATGCATCAACATGTACTTTCTTGATTCGGGTGGCATGGGAATCCTGGTATTCCCCTATTTCCTGTTCATTCCTATAACTCTTATAAGAAGGAACGGAACCAACGTTCCCCAGCTCAGTATAACATGCGGGTTCGGTCAATACATCCATATTATTATCTTTATTAAGGCATGAAATGGTCGCTACCTGGAGAGAGAGAGAAGAAAACACTTTAGCGTAAGCTCGTGCAAGATCAGATTGGTTATTATCTTATCTAATCAGGATGGCTCCCACTGCTTTTTATCAAATCTTCCTCCAAACCCTAAAAGGAAAGACTAGCCGGGATTAATTACACACTACAAGTTCGCCAATCTTTCAGCCAGGCCAGTGTCGGTACTTTGAGGGAGGTCCCCCGTGCTTTCGCACGAACCTAATTACTGTAAACCTCGTTTTCCCAGAGGCGTAACCTCGTTAACACCTTTCTAGACACCTACTTGATCGGCCAATTGTAATGTATAAAACTCTCCCAGGAGTAACTCTTACTCGCAGCGGGTATCGGGATCCAACTATCTCATAGAAGGTATGCAATCTCATTGCAAATTTCAACACTTGAAATTCCCGATAATATTTTGCCCCTAGCGTGCTATGACCTTGACGCAGGCCAACAAACCATAGTGCGCTAGTCAAGTTCAACCCGTCATTTCCTGATTGAATTAAACCCACCCGTACGACCCTTGACGCAGGCCAACAAAGTCGCACGACTACCCTAATCCAATCTGCATCATATGCATAAGCAGATAAATACTAGTTAGCTACCGCACACTACGCCTTGACGCAGGCCAACAAACGTAGCACGAATACTAACTACTACTCATCTGAAATGACGGAGGGCTACGCCAGGTTTTTCTGAAAACCATGAGCGTAATAAACTTGATATCGTTGTAGAATCAAATGATGTTTTGAAATGGAGTGATTTTGAGGCTTTTCTAGTTTTGCTAAAGGAGTCACTCCCGGTGAAGGGATCTCGGTCCTTTCCTCGTCGAATGAGGTGCGGGATATATCATATATATCGCTGTGCAAAGCAAAAACGCAAAAGCAGTCAAAAAACAAACCGAGTGTGTAGCATCTGCCAGTTATTGCTAAAGGAGTCACTCCCGGTGAAGGGATCTCGGTCCTTTCCTCATCGAATAAGGTGCGGGGTATATCATATATACCGCTATGCAAAGCACGAACTGTAGCTACCTGTTTTATTTAAAATCTGATTCTACAACATCTTAGGTTTCTTATCTTTCATTAATCACATTAATGAAGTCCCATCATTTAAATACCTAAACATCACAGATAGATATGACGTACACTTATGCCATCCGCATTCGCCTCGATGTCCCCTCGTGCACCGTTAGGTTAGGTAACTAACGACAGAGCAGGGCAGGGCTAGCGCGGGTGTAAAACATAAGTAACGTCTATATAATATATCATATATACTATATATTATATCCATCACAGAATCATCTCATGATCACATCACAGATATCGCAGCAGAATAAACATATGAAATATTGGATAAACTAGGACGTCCGTGTTTTCAATACGAGCCAGTATAAAACACGGATTCCACGGTCGTGATGAATAGCCAATCCCACACCCCTAGACCCCTACGAGAGCGGCAAGCAACCCTGCCAATTCTAGGGTTAGGAGACCCGGATTCGACTCCTCGAGTTGGTCTCCCACTGGACCCCAGAACCCGGTTACTTGTGCTCCCCTCCTTGGGTCTATCCTAATGCGGAAAAGTAAATAATATACAAAGGGTGACGGCTTCCGCTACCTGGAAGTGCCCCAAATAAAAGAATATTACATACAAGTTTTTACATGAATGAAAATGAAAAACACTCATCTCACATAAAAACCCCCGGCTATTCGATTACGACGATCCAATATAACATATCCAGCAACACATAACATCACATGTCATCAACGTAAGTAAGTATGCATACCCCAATTGTCGTTGACGTATAGCAACGAAACCGGCGATATGAACATACTACACTTACGGTCACAGAAAAGAAAGTGTAAAACTACAACAATTGGAATCCGCAACTTCTATAGACATCGCATGCCTAACAGATATAAATCCCGCATTTCAGTCTCATTATCGAAAACTCTTTTCGATATCCAATGAAACTAAAGCGCTAGATTTATAACGTCCATCCAGTTATCTCATAACCTTTTGTGAATTCCAATTATTGTATCCAATTCCGGATAAATAGAATATATCAAACTTTCTGATCGAACATTCGAACACCCAAGTTTTCCCGACACCGATCAACACATGAATTAGGTTCAAAGACATTCACTTCATACCTCAGTACCAACGGTCCAGCCGTAGAAGGGTCAAGCCAACGCCTCACATGTGGCACGCCGTACTGCCCCAAACCCGAAGGTTCAAAGGGCAGTTCAAGACGGTCACATAATCGAGTTAAGGTTTGTTGTCTTCTAGAGGGACCATCGTGTTACTTGCACTACTCAGAACGTCTTTTAACCAGAGAAAAATCCAACACATGGAATTATTCCGGCAGGGGAAAACCTGGGTATTTGTATACGGTCGAACTCTTTAATATATATTCTACAGTTATCTGGAAAAACACTCAGACAAAATTTGATATCCCGATCGAAAGACCGAATTCCCAAATCAACTCAGAAATATTCAACTCTGGAAAAATATTAAAAGTGCACAGAAAATCCAGCATTAATAATTATGAGATACTGTATAAAAACCACTGAACAAACAGGTCATACCGCCGCGCAACCGCCGCACGAGGCTAGCTCGTGCCGCGGAAGCGCGGCAATATAAAGGAATTATGGGCACGAATTTCACAGTATTTCATATATTCACCTGCTTATTTTTCTGAACATTTTTAATGTGGAAAAATACCAGATTTTAAAAATTGGACAGAGAGCAATTTTCCGGGTATGGTTTCGGTTCGATCGGACTTCAAATCGCGTCTGGACTTCGCCTAAGGCTCTAGCTAGGCTCTGATACCACTGTAAGGTTCCTAGGCACCCTAATGAGGTCACACAAGGCATCGAACATGCCAAATTAAAATTTTTAGTGCCGAGAAACCCTAGACTACGGATCTTAGACTAGATGTCTAGGCGAAATAGAAAGCTAGTTAACACTTAACTATAGTTTAAACGGAAATACAACCTTTGTAGATCCGGATGTCCACCTCCACGGCTCCGCAACGACGTCTCCTCGCTGTCCTAGTCGAGCTCCGGGCTCATACGTCGGCTTCGTCGGAGAAACGGGTGAGCTAGATCGCCGGCTTCGTGTCAAAGACGATCTACGTCGAGGCATCGCAAGTTCAAGCTCCGACTTCACAAAGTGATGAAATTTGTGAAGAAAACACACTCTACAACTTGGCTAGAGGTAGAGGGTGAAGAAATAGGAGATGGGTTCACTTTAGATTTGGATTTTGCTCACTAGATCACAACTTGCCATTAAAGTAGCAAGCTTTCTCACTTTTAGAAGAAGAAGAAGATGATAGAAAAACTTATGATAAGTTATTCCTAAAATGAATAATAATGGAATTCTTATCATCTTCTAACCATGGTCAAGTGTAGAGAATTGACCATGGTTAGTGGGAGTGGTTAGGTTTAAGCAAGGAGACAAAATGGCATCATTACAAAAAGCTTCATGAAGCTTCACCACACTTCATGATAAAATGAAACCCTTTTGTTTCCATAAATCTATTTAATAAATAATAAAAGGATTTAATAATAAGAGAATAAATCTTAAACCCTAACCACTCTCATAACCATGGTTGCATTCTTTACACAAAGCCAAAACAACATGCATCATCAAACATGATACATGTAATTGCACAGAAGTATATCACATATACAATGTGCACATCAAGTGAGAAAAATCCGTTTAAAATGAACCAATACTAGTTAATGCAAAGTAATATATCAAATATATAATTATACATTAAATCATTAAATCAACACTTGATTCAATGATCCGGTCATGTCGCACATAACCGACTAGTATTCAATGTATCGACTTATCGAATCGATCTTCGATTCGATAACAAGGTTATATCACATACAACCAATCGAAACATTAATCGCGAGAATCAAATACGGTATCACATACACGCATTATTCTCGGTCCCGCACATATCTCATATGCACTCCTATTTCGTTTCGCTTGAACCAGGAAACCTCTGTGTAGGACTCTAAAGACTCGTCAATACGCCGGTAGCAGATGATGATCATATCAAGCACCCACAAGCCGCAAGCGGTCTGCTAAACGTAACGGCCACCCGGGTATTGAGCGATCAGAAGATCGACGAGCTAGCCCGCTCACACTCCTGCGAATCCGACCAGTAACACTTACCATACAGTCAAGTCTCTTCGTCTGATACGTCGCATATCAAGTCTAGGGGTGGTATACGTCAGACCCCAATAACCCGATAAGTCGTGCCGATGTGAGGCTCGTAACGGGTCGAGAAACTACTGGTAACACTTACCAGTAAATCTCTGATCAGCCCTGGCCAGGGACTTCCCTGCTACGGCCAATCGAGCACAGCACAACATCAACTCCCAATACCGGGAGAGACGAAACCCCTCCTATCGCTCATTGCCTCCATGTGACTCGGGACTGTACCCAAAGACCACCGTTTTGCACGCCCTCATGGACGTGGTAAGGTGGAGATCAAAGCACAGTGGGAATCACACAAGACTCTATGACGATCTCGGGTCTACAGACTAACCTGTACAAGTGTCACCTGAGAACTGCCATCTGACGTGAGGTATAATACCATCTGGGAGTTCTCGGCGAGTCCGTCCAGTGTACCCAGTCTCCACTGAGCACCCGTATACCATCTCTGATGTCAAACATCAATGGATATGGGATCATCCATCGCCCATCACATGGGTCGAGAAGCGTATACGCTAGTCTACTCTGGTATATCGATGCCCCGTCTCGATACACCCACGACTAGGGACCTTGAAGGATGTACTTATGGACTACCATGTCCCCACTAGTATGATCTGCATCATAGTCCAGGTAGTCAAGTACAAATCCTAAGGGCTTTACCAACATGTAACTATAAGACAGTATAAAGAGACTAGTGTACATGTTAAGATAAATGGCAACCAGATAGCATACTATCATGTCGAGCAAGAAAGTCATCTCTATATATGTCCAAGCATCCAATATAATATACATAATCTGTACAATACTGGCCTCTAGGGCATACATACAACTAACAAGCTTTTTCTAAATGATGTTTAGAAGAGAGTGTCTATAAGTACACAGCCAGAGGGCTTCGTAGACAGTGGGAGCAGCGGAAACGTGTGCAAGATGTTTTATAGGATAAAGCAGGCATCGCGAAGATGGAACATCTGTTTTGATGAAGCGGTCAAAGAAGTTGACATCATCAAAATGGTAGATGAACCTTGTATAAACAAGAAGGTAGTAGGGAGTATGGTGACGATCCTCGTAGAGTACGTGGATGGCATACTCATGATAGGGAAGGAGTTTCCTATGCTACGCTCGATCAATCTCCGCTTATCACAATGATTCTCCATAAAGGATCCAAGTGATACCTACTAAATCCGGGGTATGGATCTATGAGATAGATCTAACTGGATGTTAGGATTCTCACTAGTTGTAGTGAGATGGTATCAATCGATCCTGGGGAGAATCACTGGAAGGGTTCCAGGGTGATAAAGACGACTGAATGTCAGTCGCAGGCATTGTCTTTACCCTCAGTAAAGGGACGGTATGTTGGAAGAGTTCCAAGTTAGATACCGTGGCATACTAGACGATAAAGGCACGATACATCGCTACTTAAGATGCTACCAAAGAGGCTGTTTGGGTGTATATTGGTTCATGAGATGAACTACGTTCCAACCATTGTGAGACAATGGAGTTGTGGCTTATGCCAAGGAACGACGGTCCCATCAGTGATCCAGACATATTCTAAGGCAGTATCACTTGATCATGGAGATGGTTGATCTCCAGGGAGATCGAGGTTAGGAGAGTAGACTCAGAGGACAACACAGCGGATCCACTCACAAAGGCCTGTTCCTAGAGAGAGACTTTCATGGGATGGTTGAGTATGAGATACTGCAACCACTGCTACAGATGGCCCTAGTGCAAGTGGGAGATTGTTAGTTATATGTATGCCCTAGAGGCCATTACTGTACATAGGATGTATATTGTAGTGGATGCTGGGACATATATAGGGAGGACTTTCTTGCTCGACATGATAGTATGCTATCTGGTTGCACTTTACCTTAACATGTATGCTGTTTGTCTCTCTGTTACATGTTGGTAAAGCCCTTAGGATCTGTACTTGGCTACCTAGACTATGATGTGGATCATACTAGTGGGGACATGGTAGTCCATAAGTACATCCTTCAAAGTCCCTAGTCGAGGGTGTATCGAGACGGGGCATCGATATACCAGAGTAGACTAGCGTGTACCTTCTCGACCCATACAGATGGGCGATGGAAGATCCCATATCCATTGGTGTTTGACATCAGAGATGATATACGGGTGCTCAGTAGAGACTGGGTACACTGGACGGACTCGCCGAGAACTCCCAGATGGTATTATACCTCACGTCAGATGGCAGTTCTCTGGTGACACTGGTACAGAGTAGTCTGTTGACCCGAGATCGTCATAGAGTCTTGTGTGGTTCCCACTGTGCTTTGATTTCCATCTTACCACGTCCAAGAGGGCGTGCAAAACGGTGGTTTTTGGGTACAGTCCCGAGTCACATGGAGGCAAAGAGCGATAGGAGGGGATTCGTCTCTCCCGGTATAGGGAGTTGATGTTGTGCTGTGTTCGATTGGCTATAACAGGAAATCCCTGGCCAGGGTTGCTGAGATTTACTGGTAAGTGTTACCAGTAGTTTCTCGAACAGTTATAGACCTCATATCGACACGACTTATTGAGCTATTGGGGTCTGACGTTTACCACCCCTAGGCGAGATATGCGACATATCAGACGATCAGACCGGACTGTACGGTAGTGTTACTGGTCGGATTCACTGGAGTGTGAGCGGGCTTGCTCGTCGATCTTCAGATCGCTCAATACCCGGGTGGCCGTTACGTTTAGCAGACCGCTTGCGGCTTGTGGATGCTTGATATGATCATCATCTGCTGCCGGCGTATTGACGGGTCTTTAGAGTCCTACACAGAGGTTTCCTGGCTCAAGCGAAACGAAATGGGAGCGCATATGAGATATGTGCGGGACCGAGAATAATGCGTGTATGTGATACCGCATTCTATTCTCGCGATAAATATATCGAATGGTTGTATGCGATATAACCTAGTTATCGATTCAAGCGTTGATTCGATAAGCCGATATATTGTACACTAGTCGGTTGTGTGCGACATAACCGGGTCATTGAATCAAGTGTTGATTTAATGATTTAATGCATATTTATATATTTGATATATTACTTTGCATCAACTAGTATCGGTTTACTTTAAATGGATTTTCTCACTCGGGTGTGCGCATTACATATGCGATATGATTTTGTGCATTTGATTGTATCATGTTTGATGATACATGATTACTTGGTTAAGTGCAAAGAATTAAACCATGGTTAAAAGAATGGCTAGGGTTTCATTTCCTTTATTTATTCCTTTATTTATTTATTTATTCATTTTGGAAAAGATGAGAAAAGAATGGTTGCTAGATTTGGAGTTTAGTTGAAGCTTCATGAAGCTTTGATAAAGTCAACCATACTTATCTCATCCTTAACCCTAACCATTCACACTAACCATGATTCATTCTCTACACTTAACCATGGTTAAAATTATGATAAGAATTCATTTTCTTTTCTTATTCTTTTAACTTATCATATCATTTTCCTTCTTCTTCTTCCTTGCTTCAAGTGAAGAAGCTTGAAGTCCATCAATGGTGATTGTTGGAAAAGAGTGAGAAATCCAAAACTAAAGTCTACCCACTTCCTATTTCATCATCCTCTACCTCTTGCCAAGTAGTAGAGTGTGTTTACTTCACAAGTTTCATGACTTGGTGAAGTTGAGAGCTTGATCTTGCGATGCTTCGACGTAGATCATCTTCGGCATGGACATCGACGACCTAGCTTGCCCATTCTCCGACGAAGCCGACTCTAGAGCCCGGATTTGATTTGGACAGCGGAGACGACCTCGTTGCGGAGCCGTGGAGGTGGAGGACCGGATCTACAAAGGTTGTATTTCCGTATTCTCATTAGTTAATTTGTTAACTCGTTCTTTTTCGCCTAGACATCTAGTTATCGATCCGTAGTTTAGGGTTTGTAGGCACCATAATTTTTGAAATTGCCATGATTGATGGCTTGGGAGACCTCACTTGTGTGCTTAGGAACCCTACAGTGGTATCAGAGCCTAGCTAGAGCCTTAGGCGAAGCGTAGACGGAGTTTGAAGTCCGATCGAACCGAAATCCGATTTCCAAATTGCTCTCTGTATTTTTTTGTAATATGTGAATTTTTGAAAATTAAAAATATGCAGAAAAATCAGCAGGTAAATCTAAGAATTACGATGCAAAAATTACCTAATGATCTTTCTAAAGTGCGGCGGAACCGCGGCATTAGCGTGCTAATGCGGCCCTTCCGCCGCACTTTTGTCTTATTAGGCATTCAGTTTTGCACAGTAATTCCTATTTTGCAGTGTTGGTTTTCCTAGAATATTTTTTTATGAAATAAAGAGTTGAGTATTTTGGGTTGTATAGGGGGTTCGTACATTCGATCGGATTGTCAAATTTTGTCTATGTGTTTTTCCGGATAATTTTAGAATATGTTAAAAAGTTCGACCGGATATAAATACCCAACTTTTCCCTTGTCGGGAAATTTCCAAGTGTTGGATTTTTCCATAAGTTTAACGACGTTCTAAGTAGTGCAAGTAACGCGATGGTCCCTCTAGAAGACACAAACCTTAACTCGATTATGTGACCGTCTTGAACTGCCCTTTGAACCTTCGGGTTTGGGGCAGTACGGCGTGCCACATGTGAGGCGTTGGCTTGACCCTTCTACGGCTGGACCGTTGGTACTGAGGCACGAACGGAATGTTGTTAGACTTATTTCATGTGTTGATCTGTATCGGGAAAACTTGGGTGTTCGATTGTTCGATCGGAAAGTTTAACATTTTCTGTTTATCTGGAATGTGATACAATAATTGGAATTCACAATAAGTTATGTGATAACTAAATGAATGTTATAAACGTAGCAGTTTAGTCTCACTTGATCGGTTGCCACGGAATTTTGATGTGATCAAAAGTCCGTCGCAATCACGTAGCGTACGCGGATACTCGCCGGGTAAACTTAATAGACAGCTTCACTCCATAGCCCCGACCAAGTGACTGTAGGAGAACCCCATTGCCGAAAGCATCCGTTCGGGTGCTCGCGGTAGCGGTGTTCCGCCTTGGTGCACTTCGTCGACGGCGTGAGGGGTGCGGCCGTCTACTGAAGTTTGCGACGAGCATTCGATCAGGATGTCGGGAATCTTGTTGAATTGCCCGACTTGATATTGAAAAGTGTTTTCGATTTTGAGACTAAAATGCGGGGTTTATAATTGTTAGGCATGCGATGTCTAAGTAATTCATTTGATTAGGCATGCGATGTCTATGCAGATTGCGGATTCCAACTGTTGTAGTTTTACACTTTCTTTTCTGTAACCGTAAGTGTAATATGTGATATCGCCGGTTTCGTTGCTATATGTCAACGACAATTGGGATGCGCATATTTACTTACGTTGATGACATGTGATGTTATGTGTTGCTGGATATGTTATATTGGATCGTCGTGTTTGAATAGCCGGGGGTTTTTATGTGAGATGAGTGTTTTTCATTTTCATTCATGTAAAAACTTGTATGTAATATTCTATTATTGGGGCGCTTCCAGGTTGCGGGAGTTGTCACCTGTTGTATATTATTTACTTTTCCGCACTAGGATAGACCCAAGGAGGGGAGCACAAGTAACCGGGTTCTGGAGTCCAGTGGGAGACCAACTCGAGGAGTCGAGTCCGGGTCTCCTAACTCCAGAATTGGTAGGGTTGCTTGCCGCTCTCGTAGGGGTCTAGGGGTGTGGGTTTGGCTATTCATCACGATCGTGGAATCCGTGTTTTATACTGGCTCGTATTGAAAACACGGATGTCCTAGTATATCCAATATTTCATATGTTTCTTCTGCTGCGATATCTGTGATGTGATCATGCGATGTTCTTTGATAGATACTTTATATAGTATATATGATATATTATATAGACGTTACTTATGTTTTACACCCGCGCTAGCCCTGCCCTGCTCTGTCGTTAGTTACCTAACCTAACGGTGCACGAGGGGACATCGAGGCGAATGCGGATGGCATAAGTGTACGTCATATCTATCTGTGATGATTAGGTACTTAAATGATGGGACTTCATTAATGTGATTAATGAAATAAAAGAAACCTAAGATGTTGTAGAATCGAATTTCAACATAAAACAGGTAGCTACAGTTCTTGCTTTGCACAGAGGTATATGTGATATATCCTGCACCTTATTCGATGAGGAAAGGACCGAGATCCCTTCACCGGGAGTGACTCCTTTAGCAATAACTGGCAGATGCTACACATTCGGTTTGTCTTTTGAATGCTTTTAAGAGGTTTTGCTTTGCACAGTGATATATATGATATATCCCGCACCTCATTCGACGAGGAAAGGACCGACGATCCCTTCACCGGGAGTGACTCCTTTAGCAAAACTAGAAAAGCTTCAAAAACACTCCATTTTTAAAATCATTCGATCCTACAACGATATAAAGTTCATTACGCAAAAGGTTTTCTTAAAAACCTGTCGTAGCCCTCCGTCATTTCAGATAGGTAATAGTTAGTATTCGTGCTGCGTTTGTTGACTCAGTCAAGGCGTAGTGTGCGGTAGCTGATTATTGCTTATCTGCAAAGCATATGATGCGATTGGATTAGGGTAGTCGTGCGGCCTTGTTGACTCAGTCAAGGGTCGTGCGGGTGGGTTTAATTCAATCGAGAAATGACGGGTTGAACTTTACTTGCAGTCTATGGTTTGTTGACTCAGTCAAGGTCATAGATCGCATGGGGCAAAATATTATCGGGAATTTCAAGTGTTGAAATTTGCAATGAGATTGCATACCTTCTATGAGATAGTTGGATCCCGATACCCGCTGCGAGTAAGTGTTACTCCTGGGAGAGTTTTATACATTACAATTAGCTGATCAAGTAGGTGTCTAGAAAGGTGTTAACGAGGTTACGCCTCTGGGAAAACGAGGTTTACATTAATTAGGTTCGTGCGAAAGCACGGGGGACCTCCCTCAAAGTACCGACACTGGCCTGGCTGAAAGATTGGCGAACTTGTAGTGTGTAATTAATCCCGGCTAGTCTTTCCTTTTAGGGTTTGAAGGAAGATTTGATAAAAAGCAGTGGGAGCCATCCTGATTAGATAAAATAATAACCAATCTATTCTTGCAGAGCGCACGCTGAGTGTTTTCTTCTCTCTCTCTCCAGGTAGCGACCATATCACGCCTTAATCAAGATAATAATACGGAAAATTGACCGGACCCGCTTGTTATACTGAGCTGGGGAACGTTGGTCCCGCTCAAACTTATAAATGTTATAAGACAGAGCAGGAAATTGGGGAATACCAGATTTCCCGTGCCGCCCAAACGAAGAAAGTGCATGCTGATGCATCATCTTCGGGTGTGTTCATTATACAGAACTGTTTCTCAGTATCCTTTACGTCCTGGGTATATGATACCGGATCAGGATCCCAGATATGTAATCTGTTACATAGGGCTACAGAAAGGTAGAGAACTGAGAACGGGTGATAAGTTTCATAAGGCAGAAAACGGGGCAAGAGTTGCAGCCAAGTCTGTCGGTCACTGTCACCCTGTATTACCGATACATTGATTCTGAACGAATGTTGTTAGATACCGAACCTGATATACAAAATCATATCAGTCTCTTTATTAGTAAAGAAAGGATAAAATTTTGTATTGTTGGATAATGTTTTGAACATTTCCTATATCAAAAGTTGATCGGTTCAGGCACGTTATCTAAAAGCATTGATGTTCTAAATCAAACTACAGATCTAAGTATACGGAACACACACAAGAGGAAGAGTTCAGAAATGAACGAATTCTTCTTGAGGCATTGTAGACTAGGTCAGATCAATGTGACCCGACTAGCTAGAGTTACATATAGATGCATATTTAAATCAGTTTGAATTTACATCTTGTGCAACTCGCCAATCATGTCACAAAGATAAGATGACCATAGCCCTGTTTACTAAGAAACAGAGAAAGAGTTAGTGAACTCTTGGGATGATACATGTTGATGTATGTTAGGTCCCCTGTCTACACATGCCAGGACTGGTTCTTTGAACTTCATTATATTCTCTGATAATCTCTCAAGATTCAGACATATGTTCCTGTTGAAACACAAGTCCGAACCTTTTGAGATATTCACAGAATATAAGCGAGAAGTAGAGAACCAGAATACGGGTATAAGTATTATGTCCTATGATGAGATCAAGGAGGAGAATACTTGAGCACGGAAATACTGGACTATTCTAAAGGAGAATGAGATTCTCTCTCAGCATTACTCCTCTGTATACACCATGGCACGATGGTATATCGGGGTGGAGCAATTACACCCTATGTGATAAGGTGTGCTCTATGATGAGTACTACTGAGTTACCTATTTCCTTTTTGGGAAATATGCGCTTGAGAAGCTGCATACCTATTGAATAGGGTTCGAATCAAATCAGTTGCCTACTACTTCATATGTGATATGGAAAGGGAAGAGCCCATGTCTTAAGCTAGTTAAGATTTGGGGTTGTCTGGCCTATGTCTAAAAACAAAATCCGGACAAGCTCGAGGCAAGGACTGTAATGTAGAACTGGAAAGGTTCTAGCTATACAAACTACAGCTGATGATTTGATAGAACCAAAGTATTCAGTAAATACCAACGAACCTCAGCCTCTCCGCCGATCTAGTAGGGTTCCTCACCCACCTGAGAGTTACTTTGTTTTCTCTATGACAGTGGGAGCGAGGATTGCATCATGAGATGATGACCCAACTAGCTTCGAGCTGGCCATCGAGAGTAAGACTCTGTAAGAATGGCTGGATGCTTAGCGATCTGAGATGGAATCCTTATACGCCAACAAAGTATGGACTTTGGTTGCTATATCTGAAGGGTTAAATCCCCATCAGGAGCAAGTATATCTTGAGAAGATTACTTGGTGTAGATGGAAAAGTTGAGACTTTCAAAGCTAGACTTGTTAAAGCTTTTCGTCATCGACCAGGCGTGGATAATGATGAAACATTTTCAAGTGACTATGCTTAAGTCCATCCAGATCCTACTTGCCACGGCTACATACCATGACTACGATATCTGGTGGTTGGGTGTCATGACAGCTTTTTCTAAATGATGTTTAGAAGAGAGTGTCTATAAGTACGCAGCCAGAGGGCTTCGTAGACAGTGGGAGCAGCGGAAACGTGTGCAAGATGTTTTATAGGATAAAGCAGGCATCGCGAAGATGGAACATCTGTTTTGATGAAGCGGTCAAAGAAGTTGACATCATCAAAATGGTAGATGAACCTTGTATAAACAAGAAGGTAGTAGGGAGTATGGTGACGATCCTCGTAGAGTACGTGGATGGCATACTCATGATAGGGAAGGAGTTTCCTATGCTACGCTCGATCAATCTCCGCTTATCACAATGATTCTCCATAAAGGATCCAAGTGATACCTACTAAATCCGGGGTATGGATCTATGAGATAGATCTAACTGGATGTTAGGATTCTCACTAGTTGTAGTGAGATGGTATCAATCGATCCTGGGGAGAATCACTGGAAGGGTTCCAGGGTGATAAAGACGACTGAATGTCAGTCGCAGGCATTGTCTTTACCCTCAGTAAAGGGACGGTATGTTGGAAGAGTTCCAAGTTAGATACCGTGGCATACTAGACGATAAAGGCACGATACATCGCTACTTAAGATGCTACCAAAGAGGCTGTTTGGGTGTATATTGGTTCATGAGATGAACTACGTTCCAACCATTGTGAGACAATGGAGTTGTGGCTTATGCCAAGGAACGACGGTCCCATCAGTGATCCAGACATATTCTAAGGCAGTATCACTTGATCATGGAGATGGTTGATCTCCAGGGAGATCGAGGTTAGGAGAGTAGACTCAGAGGACAACACAGCGGATCCACTCACAAAGGCCTGTTCCTAGAGAGAGACTTTCATGGGATGGTTGAGTATGAGATACTGCAACCACTGCTACAGATGGCCCTAGTGCAAGTGGGAGATTGTTAGTTATATGTATGCCCTAGAGGCCATTACTGTACATAGGATGTATATTGTAGTGGATGCTGGGACATATATAGGGAGGACTTTCTTGCTCGACATGATAGTATGCTATCTGGTTGCACTTTACCTTAACATGTATGCTGTTTGTCTCTCTGTTACATGTTGGTAAAGCCCTTAGGATCTGTACTTGGCTACCTAGACTATGATGTGGATCATACTAGTGGGGACATGGTAGTCCATAAGTACATCCTTCAAAGTCCCTAGTCGAGGGTGTATCGAGACGGGGCATCGATATACCAGAGTAGACTAGCGTGTACCTTCTCGACCCATACAGATGGGCGATGGAAGATCCCATATCCATTGGTGTTTGACATCAGAGATGATATACGGGTGCTCAGTAGAGACTGGGTACACTGGACGGACTCGCCGAGAACTCCCAGATGGTATTATACCTCACGTCAGATGGCAGTTCTCTGGTGACACTGGTACAGAGTAGTCTGTTGACCCGAGATCGTCATAGAGTCTTGTGTGGTTCCCACTGTGCTTTGATTTCCATCTTACCACGTCCAAGAGGGCGTGCAAAACGGTGGTTTTTGGGTACAGTCCCGAGTCACATGGAGGCAATGAGCGATAGGAGGGGATTCGTCTCTCCCGGTATAGGGAGTTGATGTTGTGCTGTGTTCGATTGGCTATAACAGGAAATCCCTGGCCAGGGTTGCTGAGATTTACTGGTAAGTGTTACCAGTAGTTTCTCGAACAGTTATAGACCTCATATCGACACGACTTATTGAGCTATTGGGGTCTGACGTTTACCACCCCTAGGCGAGATATGCGACATATCAGACGATCAGACCGGACTGTACGGTAGTATTACTGGTCGGATTCACTGGAGTGTGAGCGGGCTTGCTCGTCGATCTTCAGATCGCTCAATACCCGGGTGGCCGTTACGTTTAGCAGACCGCTTGCGGCTTGTGGATGCTTGATATGATCATCATCTGCTGCCGGCGTATTGACGGGTCTTTAGAGTCCTACACAGAGGTTTCCTGGCTCAAGCGAAACTAAATGGGAGCGCATATGAGATATGTGCGGGACCGAGAATAATGCGTGTATGTGATACCGCATTCTATTCTCGCGATAAATATATCGAATGGTTGTATGCGATATAACCTAGTTATCGATTCAAGCGTTGATTCGATAAGCCGATATATTGTACACTAGTCGGTTGTGTGCGACATAACCGGGTCATTGAATCAAGTGTTGATTTAATGATTTAATGCATATTTATATATTTGATATATTACTTTGCATCAACTAGTATCGGTTTACTTTAAATGGATTTTCTCACTCGGGTGTGCGCATTACATATGCGATATGATTTTGTGCATTTGATTGTATCATGTTTGATGATACATGATTACTTGGTTAAGTGCAAAGAATTAAACCATGGTTAAAAGAATGGCTAGGGTTTCATTTCCTTTATTTATTCCTTTATTTATTTATTTATTCATTTTGGAAAAGATGAGAAAAGAATGGTTGCTAGATTTGGAGTTTAGTTGAAGCTTCATGAAGCTTTGATAAAGTCAACCATACTTATCTCATCCTTAACCCTAACCATTCACACTAACCATGATTCATTCTCTACACTTAACCATGGTTAAAATTATGATAAGAATTCATTTTCTTTTCTTATTCTTTTAACTTATCATATCATTTTCCTTCTTCTTCTTCCTTGCTTCAAGTGAAGAAGCTTGAAGTCCATCAATGGTGATTGTTGGAAAAGAGTGAGAAATCCAAAACTAAAGTCTACCCACTTCCTATTTCATCATCCTCTACCTCTTGCCAAGTAGTAGAGTGTGTTTACTTCACAAGTTTCATGACTTGGTGAAGTTGAGAGCTTGATCTTGCGATGCTTCGACGTAGATCATCTTCGGCATGGACATCGACGACCTAGCTTGCCCATTCTCCGACGAAGCCGACTCTAGAGCCCGGATTTGATTTGGACAGCGGAGACGACCTCGTTGCGGAGCCGTGGAGGTGGAGGACCGGATCTACAAAGGTTGTATTTCCGTATTCTCATTAGTTAATTTGTTAACTAGTTCTTTTTCGCCTAGACATCTAGTTATCGATCCGTAGTTTAGGGTTTGTAGGCACCATAATTTTTGAAATTGCCATGATTGATGGCTTGGGAGACCTCACTTGTGTGCCTAGGAACCCTACAAATACCGGGAGTGACGAAACCCCTCCTATCGCTCATTGCCTCCATGCGACTCGGGACTGTACCCAAAATCCACCTGTTTGCACGTCTCCTTTGGGCGTGGTAGGGAGGAAATAAAAAATAGTGGGAGCCGCACAAGACTCCACGACGATCTCGGGTATACAGACTAACCTGTACCAGTGTCACCAGAGGACTGCTATCTGACGATAGGTATAGTACCATATAGAAGTCCTCGGCGAGTCCGTTCGGTGTACCTATTCTCCAATGAGCACCTGTTTACAATCTTTGATGTCACACACCAATGGTTGTGGGATCAACCATCGCCTTCTAAGGGACAAGAAACGTACACACTAGTTTACTCTGGATTATCAATGCCCTAGTCTCGATATTCCCTCGACTAGGAACTGATTAAAGGATGTACTTTTGGACCACCCTGGCCCTGTCAGTGTATATGCCCTAGAGGCCATTACTGTATCATACTAATGTGTATATTACTTAATGGAAGATTGGGATATTTGTTGGTGATAGTGCCCTCAAAGTCAATTATTGGATCGCAGGTACGTGATTGCAATGATTGTGGCAGGACCTATACCGATATGACAGTCTTGCTCAAGATGATAGTATGCTATCTGGTTTGTCTTTATCATCGTATACATTCTTTAGTTCGCTATTGCATATTGATAGAGCCCATAGGATTCTTGCTTGACTGCCAGCAGTATGATGGCGATCATACACGTGGGAGCTGGAGTCTGTAAGCACATCCTTAAAGTGTCCCTAGTCGTGGGAGTTTCGAGACAGGGCATCGATACTCCAGAGTAGACTAGTGTATACAGTCGAGAACAGGTCCGAGTCAAATAGCAATGATTCGAAGCACTTCTTTTTACACCCAACAAGGGGCGGTGGCCGGTCTCACAATCCACTGGTGTCAGTTGGATCACCTAAGATGTATACAGGTGCTCATTGAGTTATGAGTACACCGGACAGGACTCGCCGGGAATCTGCTAGTTGGTATTATACATATCGTCATATAGCAATTCCCTGGTGACATGTGTACAGGTTAGTTCATCGACCTGAGGTCGTCATTTGTCTCGTGTGAGTTCCCACTGTGCTTTGATTTCTACCCTACCACGGCTCAAAGGAGTCGTGCAAACAGGTCTTTTTTGGGTACAGTCCCGAGCCACATTGGAGGCAAGTGATCGGATCTCGGGGATTCGTCTCTCCCGGTATTGCGGGTTGATGTCGCACAGTGCACGGGTGGCCATCACTGGAAACCCTCTGCCGAGATAGTAGAGAATTACTGATTTGGATCAGTAGTTTCTCAGGTGGTGATGGGCTTCATGGCGACACGATTTATCGCATTGTTAGGGGTCTGACTTTATCTACCCCCCTAGACTCGATATGCGATACTCTTTAGACGAATGGACCGGACTGTATATACATTGTCACTGTCAGGCTCGGTAGGGTTTATAGATGCGTTCGCTCGTCAGCTTCCCTTCCAATCAATACATAGGCAAACCGTTACGTACAGTTTGTAGCTCTGACGTGCTAGGGGTTATACCCAGTGCCTGTGTGTTGATGAGTCATTAGAGTCCCCCACCGACACTTTCCGAAGTTTGGGGAAAACGTTGTAGAGGCCGTATGGGTTTATGGCAAGGTTCGGAAAAAGCACGTGCGTTTTCGCACGTGTCGTTTTTCGGGCAGATAATACAGGTAGGCTTTGGTTTAACCCGGAACCCAGTATTATACTGTGTAGATATAATATCTTTTCCTCTGTTGCATTTGTATTCGGTCGTATTACAAATGCGGGTATGTTTATACTGATACGGGGTTATCCTGAAATTCGTTTCAGGATCACTTTTGGAAGTTGCCAGTTTCCAGTTTTCTATCAGCCGTATTTAACAGTCGGTTAAATGCGGATTTATCTTTTCTTTGGATGAGTGTAGAAGTTTCTAGAAGGTGGTGACTAGGTTCATGCATCTTGGTGAGTCATTAGTGCATTGATTATTGCATTAAATGCTTTTGTGACTAGGTTTAAGTTCATTGGTTATCATTTAATGCATTCATACAAGGTGTCTTATGACTCATTCTTTTGGTTTAGTGCTAATGGTCACTCTCTTGTATCCTACACTCACCTCTCTCTTGCTATAAAGTGGCCGGCCATTCTATGACGAGGGAATCATGGTTGCTAGAAAAAGATTGGTATGGTTTTGGAGTCATGGAAATTAGATTAGTCTCATTTCTCATTTCACCCGATTCCAAAAGGCAACTTCATTAACCGTTCGTCCATAGCCTTGGACGTAATGAGACAAAGTGTTCTACTCATTCTCAACTTCATCTTGGTCATCTCTTTTAGCAAACTTGACGATTGAGTTACCTCGGTTCAGAGGCGGGAGCCCGTTTAAAGATCCATCGACGTGGTGCCACCTGGACGACAAGATTGGAGATTCAGGAGATCGGAGCAGCCGCAACAAGCCTGGGATGATGGTTGAAGACCGAAGGACTCGGATCGTTCGGTATAACTCTTCTACCCACTTTGTAGTTTGTTAGTTTAGTTTTAATGGTAGATCCGGGTTACGGTACACAATAGCGCCAGTATCGTTAAAAGTTTTTGTTCCGCATTTGGCGTCTGTTAGACGGCCGGGGCGCTACCGTGGACTTACAAGATTCACTTTGTATTGACAATCTTGCTCAATATAGTAGTGTGCTACTTGGTTTGTTTCTACTTCAATGTGTACATGTGTTTATTTTAGTATATCACCTATACACATTAGTGGAGCTCTTAGGATCTTTGCTTGATTACCAGCGTTGTGATGGAAGTCACACTAGTGGGGGCTGGGTAATCTATAAGCACATCCTTATGTAGGTCCCTAGTCCCAGGACTATCGAGACAGGGCAACGATACTCCGGAGTAGACTAGCGAATGCGCTTCTCATCCCAGTGTGGGAGATCGTCTGTCCCACAGCCATCAGTACGTCGTACTGGAGATAGTATGCGGGTGCTCGTTGGGTTACGAGTACACTGGACAGGACTCGTCGGAAACTGTTAGTTGGTACTATACCTATCGTTAGTTATCAGTTCCCAGGTGACATGAGTACAGCTTAGTCCGCTGACTTGACACTGTCACTTCGCCTCGAGTGTGTTCCCACTGTACTTAGATTACTACCCTACCACGGCTCAAATGAGTCGTGCAAACAGGTAGTAGTTGGGTGCAGTCCCGAAGCACATGGAGGCAGTGACGGTTAGACAGGATTCGTCTCTCCCGGTATTGGGGGTTTACATCGCGCTGTGTCTCGGAGAGCCATTACACGAGTAGTCCCTGGCCAGGGCAAGCGAGATATACTAGTAGGTTTCCAGTGTTATCTCAGGGTGTTCTGGGCTTCACTCTGACACGACTTGTACCGCTATTGGGGGACTGACGTTTACCGCCCCTAGGCCCACTAAGCGATGTATCAGACGAACAGACCGGACTGTATAGAGATTGTCACATCCAGACTCAGTAGGAGTTCAGATGGTTTCACCTCGTCAGTCTTCTTGTCGGCATCTACCTGGGGACCGTTACGCACAGCTAGTGCCGCTTGCGGTCAGTGGTTAAACCCACTGCCAGCGTAGTGTCGAGTCTTTAGAGTCCCACACAGAAAGCTATTCTCCTTTTGGCAAAAGAGTAGAGGTCGCATGGTTTTGCGACAGGTCGCATGGTTTTGCGACAGGGTTCGGTCACATCCGTGCACTTGTGCACGTACAGTGTCCGGACAGTTAACACTAGCGGACTTTGGTTTAAGCCAGATCCTAGTGTACGTTTTGGGATTGGTTTTATCTTGTTTGTATTCGTGTTCCTCGGAACGCGGATGCGGGTGTGTATGCACAGTTGACAGAGAGACAGAGGCAGAGTATTCTCATTGAGGTCGTTGACTGTTGACTGTTGACTGTTGACAGTTGACTGTTGACCATTGACTTTTGCTTAACCCTAATGAGAATAAGATATATGATTAACATTAATATTAATTAAGTATTATAGTGACATTGTTATTGAGGGGTTGACATTGTTGACTTATTGATTTTGTTGACCGGTTGACTAGGTTGGACTAGTTGACCATCATCATGACAATGGCTATCATTCCATGGCAAAGACTTTTGCTTGCTTGTTTATTTATGCAAAATGAGAGCATGAAATGATATGGCCATTTTGACTTAAACCATTACAAAATACTTGATTACTATTTTTGTTATGATGGCTTTTGGATTATGAGAGGTGAGAATGAGAAGAGTATGGTTCAATTTTTTTCTTTCATTTTACTTTCTCTCTCTTGAGCTCTCTCATTCTCAAGCTCTCCCTCTTCCTCTTTCTCTCTCTACCTCAAGGCAAACCATTCTCATGTGTTGAGAATCATTGACTTAGAGATAAAAAGACACCAAAACATTCCTCTACTCATTCTAGTTCATAAGGCCTAGCAAGCCAAGTGATCTAGTTTCTTCAAAGTTCGAAGAAGAAGCCAAAGGTAGAAGATTTCGGATGGATCCATCTTCGGCGCAAGGAGACGACGAGGCGAGGCCGATCCGTACACCGGGAGGAGTCGAAGACGAAGGAGTTCAAGAAAGGTATAGGCTCCTAACCGAGTTGGTAAACTCTTGTTAGGTTGTTAGTTAGTAGTTTAACAAAGATCCGTATTGGTTGTCCATGTTACCACCCTCTTGAAAATCGTTTTTCACCACTTCCGCAACCCCGTAAGAACCGGGGAAGGGTAGCATAGACTTACAGTGGTTTCAGGGCCAGGTTAAACACTATTTAACATTTTAGCAATGTAAGTAGAAGTTCGATCGGAGAAAAAGTCGCGAAATGAACCCGGAACTCAAACTTTCTGTCAATTTTCAAAGTGCTGTAAAAATTATTTGACATATACCAAAAATCGACTCAGGGTTTTTAGAAGAAACTACAAAAAATTGGCCCACTGAATCGATCAACCCACCGCGGATCCGCGGCCGAGTTGACTCAGCCGTGGGGTTTTATTTTTGCAGTTTGTTCATAGGGGTATTTTGGGATTTTTGGAGCATGTCTTTTCAGCCCAGATTTTCCAGAAAGAAAAATTTGTTTTTGGGGCTTGAAAATCCGTATTTTTATCGAACTTCTAAAGACTAAGGCTAACGGGTTTATATCTGTGATGTGATATATGTATTGAACGTCCGCTAATCGCTATACGTCGATTAGTGGGGGTTATACATATCTGTGATCTGTAATGTTGATGGTATGTGTATATGAATTCGTTGAATTGTCGCGGGTGAATAGCCGGGGGTTGTGAGATGAGAGTTTTCTTTTCTTTCAATTCATGTAATATGTAAATTGATATAATATTATTTTTGGCCGCACAACCGAGTCGGGGTTGTAGCCGTCATTGTATAATTTCTTTTTACTGTTTTTGCTCCTAGGATAGACCCAAGGTGGGGTGCACAAACTACCGGGTATCTCGAAGTGCCGAGTGGCCTACTCACGTCGTTGAGGGAGGTTGCTCCACTTCGGATATTTGACGGGTAGTTTGCCGCACCCGTAGGAGTCTAGGGTAGGGTATTGGCTATTCATCGCGACCGTGTAATCCGCTTTTCGTTACAGGCTCATACGAATTGCGGATTTCTAGTATATCCAATATATTCATCTGTGATCTGAAATGGCTATCATTGCAATATATCTATATATGATATTATTTAGGCGTTGCTTATGTTTTGCAGCCATGCTAGCCCAGCCCCGCTCTGTCGTTAGTTAAGTAACCTAACGGGTAATGACGGGGCCCTGTGGCGAATGCGAATGGCATAAGCGTACGTCATATTTTGGTTGTTTTCTGCAATGGTAGGATTAAATGATGGGACGCATTAAAAGAACTAATGCAAGAAAAACATGCATTAAAAGAATTAATGCAAGAAAAATAAACCAAGTAAAAGTCGTTGGAACACTTTCAAAAACCACTCGGTTTCTTTTCAAAATAACTTTTAAACGCGGAGCTTAAGCCACTCCTTTTAAAAGCTATCTCGTTCCATCGATTATATCAAGTTCACTACGTTCACGGTTTCGCCAAAACCATTCGTAGCCCTCCGTCGTTTCACATGGATGGTCAATAGTATTCAAGCTATATTTGTTGGCCAATGTCAAGGCATAGTGATTGGTAGCTATTGGGTATTCATATGCAGCATAGATAGATGTGTTGGTTTGGGGCAGTCGTTCTACCTTGTTGGCCAAAGTCAAGGGTATGTGCGGATGGGCTCAAATTAACCTGGAGAATGACGGGTAGAACTTGACATGTGACTTATAATTTGTTGGCCAAAGTCAAGGTCATAAGAGGATGGGGCAAAAATCCACATCGGGAGTTTCAAAAGAACTGAAACTTGCTAGTGTTGCATACCATTTGGAGTGTGATGATTCTGGTAGGATTCCTTCAGTTTCGTCACGCAATGATATTTGGATCCCGATCCTACTGTGAGTATATGCTACTCCTCGGGAAATTTCTCACTTAACGATCAATGCTATAAACCAAGTAGGTGTCTAGAAAGGTGTTAGCGTGGCTACGCCCCCAGGGAAAAGAGGTTCTTAAATTAAGGAACTTCGCGAAAGCGTTGGAAAACCTCCCTCGAAGTACCGACACCAGCCTGGCCGAACGGTTAAGCAAGTATTGTACGGTGAGATTGATCCTGACTAATTCTTCCTTTTTGGTTTGAAGAGGGATTCGAGAGACAGTGGGAGCCATCCTGTTTAGACAAATTAAAAACCACTCTAAACTTGCAAGAGCATCATGCTAAAGTGTTTCTTCTCTCTCTCCTAATTGCAGCGACCAATCATCATGACCGGACTTAAGTTATTACTAGATAAAAACATACTGACATGGCCAAACTACAAAGATTGGCTCAGGAATGTCAAAATGACAATCACTTATGACAAGTTGGGGTATCTCCTTACCACCAAAGCTCCCCCTGTCCCAGGTCCCACCCCCAGCGTCGCGGATAAGGAAATCCGTAAGACTTAGGAGATCGATAGCGCGAAGGCCAAGTGCCTCGTTCTTACCTCTATGGACAACGAACATCAGAGGAGACACGAGATATGGACCTCGAATCCATATTTCTCCATACAAAAGAACTGTATGGAAAGCAATCTCGTATCGCAAGATACGAAGTGTCGAAGAAGTTATTTTCGGCAAGGTTGGCCATCGGATCATCGGTAGCGGAACACGTGCTTAAGATGATTGGCTTCATTGAGGAGCTCGCGGTACTTGGGACCACGTTAGAGAATGAGCTCTATACGGACTTGATTCTCCAGTCCCTTCGTTCCACTTACGCCCAGTTTATCCTGAACTTCAACTTACAAGAAAAAGAAGTTGAACTTTCAGAACTCCTCAACATGCTGAGGAGTGCAGAGGGCACCGTACAGAAAGGTAGGGAAACATCCAATTTGTTTGTAGGACGATCTTCATCTTCTAGGTCCAAGGCGAAAGCCAAGGGAAAGAAGAAGAAAGCCTCCGCCAAACCAAGGGGCGGTGTTAGTAAAGTGGATACGAAGGGAAAAGAAAAAGCAACAAAGGTAGCGGGGAAGCTTATAGGGAAGGAAGAGTGCATTTTCTGTCATAAGAGTGGTCACTGGAAGAAAGATTGCAGGGCTTGGAAAGCCAGGACACAGGAACTGAAGCAAGTTGCGGCTTCAGCTTCAGGTGTGTATGTTATTGAAAACTGTCTATCAATAAACTCTACTTCCTGGGTATTGGATACCGGATCAGGATCTTCTATCTGTAATTCTTTGCAGGCGTTGAGAAACCGTAGGGTTTTGAAAGCAGGTGACATGACCCTCAAAGTTGCAAACGGAGCTAGCATGGATGCTAAGACCGTGGGGGACTATCACCTGGGAATTTCATATGGACATGTTTTGGTTTTACGTAATTGCTTTTTTGTACCCAACGCAACTTGTAATATCATTTTTGGATCTTTGATTTCTAAAGAAGCTTATGAATTTGCGTTTGTAAGTAATGTTGTAAACATTCACCTTAATCTAGTTCTGATTGGGTCAGGTACATTAAGCAATGGTATATACGTACTAAACCAACCACAGATTTTCAATGTCCAGAATACACACAAAAGAAAGTCTCCAGAAATAAATCAGACTTTCTTATGGCATTGTAGACTGGGTCACATCAATGAGAGAAGGTTGATGAAGATACATACAGAAGGATATTTGAATCCGTTCGAATATCAATCGTATGCCACTTGTCAATCCTTTCTCAAAGGAAAGATGACAAAGACTCCGTTCACTGGACACGGAGTAAGAGCGAGCGAGCTCTTGGGACTCGTACACAGCGACGTGTGCGGTCCAATGTCTACACATGCGCGAAGCGGTTATTCTTACTTCATTACTTTTACGGATGACTTTTCAAGGTACGGTTATGTCTTCTTAATGAAACATAAGTTCGAAACCTTTGGAAAATTCGAGAAATATAAGAATGAAGTAGAAAAACAAACCGGCAAGAGTATCAAGACACTAAGATCGGATCGAGGTGGTGAATACTTGAGTGCCGAGTTCCTGGACTATTTAAAAGAGAACGGAATTCTCTCTCAGCTTACTCCTCCATACACTCCGCAACATAACGGTGTATCGGAGAGACGGAACCGAACCCTATTGGATATGGTACGGTCCATGATGAGTAACGCTGAGTTACCGCGATCATTCTGGGGATATGCACTAGAATCAGCTGCATACCTTTTGAACTGAGTTCCAACTAAGACTGTGCCTACTACACCATATGAGATGTGGTGTGGGGAGAGACCCTATCTTAATCACATTAAGACATGGGGATGTCCAGCTTTTGTCAAAAAGCAGCATGCGGACAAGCTCGAGGTACGCTCAGTACAGTGTAAGTTTGTGGGATATCCAAAGAACTCCAATGGATATTTCTTCTATTGCGAAGAGAAACAAAAGATTTATGTTTCTCGTCATGCCCACTTCTTGGAAACTGAATTTTTGGAAAATCAGATAAGTGGGAATGCAATAGAACTGGAAGAAATTCCAGAACCACGAGCTATTACTGAAAGCTTAGTAGAACCAGAGGGTTCGAAAGATCATGACATTCCTACGCCGCTCCGCAGAAGTAGTAGGCAGTCTCATCCGCCCAAGAGATACTACGGTTTTCTCATAGATGGGGATAGAGAGGATTACATCATAGATTATGATGAGCCGACTAGCTTCCAGCAGGCCATTCAGAGCGTTGACTCGGTAAAATGGCTGGAAGCAATGCGGACCGAAATGGAGTCCATGTACACCAACAATGTATGGACGTTGGACGTTGCTCCGGATGGGGTAAAACCCGTAGGATGCAAGTGGATCTTCAAAAGGAAGATTGGTGTAGATGGACATGTTGAGACCTATAAAGCTAGACTGGTTGCAAAGAGTTTTCGTCAAAGACCTGGTTTGGACTATGACGAGACCTTTTCTCCAGTAGCTATGCTGAAATCCATTCGGATCCTTCTTTCCATTGCTGCCTTCCACGATTATGAGATTTGGAAGATGGACGTAAAGGCCGCTTTTCTAAATGGAAATTTAGAGGAGTGTGTTTATATGGACTAGCCAGAGGGTTTCATTCAGAGTGGGAGCAGCGGAAAGATGTGCAAGTTGCTTAAGTCCATCTATGGACTAAAGCAGGCATCGCGGAGTTGGAACATCTGTTTTGATGATACGGTCAAAGAATTTGGCTTTATCAAAAATCCAGACGAACCACGCATCTATAGTAGATTTGTAGTGAGAACTGTAGTATTCCTCGTTTTATACGTGGATGACATTCTCTTAATAGGAAATGACATTCCTATGCTACAATATGTCAAAGGGTTCTTGTCACACATGTTCTCCATGAAAGATCTGGGTGATGCCTCATACATTCTGGGGATCCGAATCTATCGTGACAGATCCAAGAGGATACTGGGACTCTCACAGTCCAGGTACATCGACACCATACTGAAAAGATTCAGTATGGAAGATTCCAAGCGCGGTAATCTACCGGCTTGTCACGGGATCACCCTCTCCAAAGAGATGTCTCCCAAGACTGATTTGGAAAGGGATCGCATGTCTATTATACCCTACGCTTCTGCGGTAGGCTCTATAATGTATGCGATGTTGTGTACCAGACCAGATGTAGCTTATGCACTGAGTGTGGTAAGCCGGTATCAGTCAAACCCTGGGAAGAAACACTGGATAGCAGTAAAGAACATTCTCAAGTACCTGATAAGGACTAAGGAGATGTTCTTGGTGTATGGCGGAAAAGTCCTCCAGATCGAGGCCTGTGCTGACTCCAGCTTCCAGAGTGACAAGGATGATTCCAAGTCCATGTCGGGTTATGTCTTTACCCTCAATGGAGGGGCGGTGTGTTGGAAGAGTTCCAAACAGGAAACCGTTGCTGACTCGACTATTGAAGCGGAATATATCGCTGCTGCAGATGCCGCAAAAGAAGTTGTCTGGGTAAGGAAGTTCTTAACTGAACTTCAGTTGGTTCCGTCCATTGTTGATCCAATACCTCTGTATTGCGACAACAAGGGGGCTATAACTTTAGCGAAGGAACCAAGGTCCCTTCAAAAGTCCAGACACATCTTGAGGCGGTATCACCTGATCAGGGAGATCGTGGGTTGCTAGGAGATCGAGGTTCGGAGAGTTTCTACGGAAGATAACACTGCTGATCCACTCACAAAGGCCTTACCCCAGACTCAGTTCGAACGGCTGATCGAGATGATAGGTCTTCGATACGCCAGTACATGGCCATAGTGCAAGTAGGAGATTGTTAGTGTATATGCCCTAGAGGCCATTACTGTATCATACTAGTGTGTATATTACTTAATGGAAGCTTGGGATATTCACATTGTATTGACAATCATGCTCAATATAGTAGTATGCTACTTGGTTTGTTTCTACTCCAATGTGTACATGTGTTTATTTTAGTATATCACATATACACATTAGTGGAGCCCTTAGGATCTTTGCTTGATTACCAGCGTTGTGATGGCAGTCACACTAGTGGGGGCTGGGTAATCTATAAGCACACCCTTATGCAGGTCCCTAGTCGCAGGACTATCGAGACAGGGCATCGATACTCCGGAGTAGACTAGCGTATGCGCTTCTCATCCCAGTATGGGAGATGGTCTGTCCCACAGCCATCAGTACGTCGTACTGGAGATAGTATGCGGGTGCTCATTGGGTTACGAGTACACGGGACAGGACTCGTCGGGAACTGTTGGTTGGTACTATACCTATCGTCAGTTATCAGTTCCCAGGTGACATGAGTACAGCTTAGTCCGCTGACTTGACACTGTCACTTCGCCTCGAGTGTGTTCCCACTGTACTTAGATTACTACCCTACCACGGCTCAAAGGAGTCATGCAAACAGGTAGTAGTTGGGTGCAGTCCCGAAGCACTTGAAGGCAGTGACAGTTAGACAGGATTCGTCTCTCCCGGTATTGGGGGTTGACATCGTGCTGTGTATTGGGGGACTGACGTTTACCGCCCCCTAAGCCCGCCATGCGATCTATCAGACGAATAGACCGGACTGTATAGAGATTGTCACATTCAGACTCAGTAGGAGTTCAGATGGGTTTCACCTCGTCAGTCTTCTTGTCGGCATCTACCTGGGGACCGTTACGCACAGCTAGTGCCGCTTGCGGTCTGTGGTTAAACCCACTGCCAGCGTAGTGTCGAGTCTTTAGAGTCCCACACAGAAAGCTATTCGCCTTTAGGCAAAAGAGTAGAGGTTGCATGGTTTTGCGACAGGTCGCATGGTTCTGCGACAGGGCTCAGTCACATCCGTGCACTTATGCACGTACAGTGTCCGGACAGTTAACACTAGCGGGCTTTGGTTTAAGCCAGATCCTAGTGTACGTTTTGGGATTGGTTTTATCTCGTTTGTATTCGTGTTCCTCGTAACGCGGATGCGGGTGTGTATGCACAGTTGACAGAGAGACAGAGGCAGAGTATTCTCATTGGGGTTGTTGACTGTTGACTTTTGACCATTGACTTTTGCTTAATCCTAATGAGAATAAGATATATGATTAAAATTAATATTAATTAAGTATTATAGTGACATGGTTGTTGAGGGGTTGACATTGTTGACTTGTTGACTTTGTTGACCGATTGACTAGGTTGGACTAGTTGACCATCATCATGACAATGGCTATCATTCCATGGCAAAGACTTTTGCTTGCTTGTTTATTTATGCAAATTGAGTGCATGAAATGATATAGCCATTTTGACTTAAACCATTACACAATACTTGATTACTATTTTTGTTATGATGGCTTTTGGATTATGAGAGGTGAGAATGAGAAGAGTATGGTTCATTTTTTTTCTTTCATTTTGCTTTCTCTCTCTTGAGCTCTCTTATTCTCAAGCTCTCCCTCTTCCTCTTGCTCTCTCTACCTCAAGGCAAACCATTCTCATGTGTTAAGACTCATTGCCTTAGAGATAAAAAGACACCAAAACATTCCTCTACTCATTCTAGTTTACAAGGCCTAGCAAGCCAAGTGATCTATTTTTTTCAAAGTTCGAAGAAGAAGCCAAAGGTAGAAGCTCTCGGGTGGATCCATCTTCGGCGCAAGGAGACGACGAGGTGAGGCCGATCCGTACACCGAGAGGAGTCGAAGACGAAGGAGTTCAAGAAAGGTATAGGCCCCTAACAGAGTAGGTAAACTCTTGTTAGGTTGTTAGTTAGTAGTTTAACAAAGATCCGTATTGGTAGTCCATGTTACCACCCTCTTGAAAATCGTTTTTCACCACTTCTGCAACCCCGTAAGAACCGGGGAAGGGTAGCATGGACTTACAGGCCCAACTAGTATGATCTCATCATAATCCTAGTAGTCAAGTACATATCCTAAGGGCTTTATCAACATGTATGAGACAGACAGTATAAATACCAGTCTACATGTTAAGATAAAGGTAACCTGATAGCATACTATCATGTCGAGCAAGAAAGTCCTCTATATATATATATATCCAAGCATCCACTACAATATACATCACATGTACAATAATGACCACTAGGCATACATATTCCTAACACAAACATCTGATATCTAGGCCTACCTTATATGCAGAATGTCCTAATTACACCCTATGTAAAATCTGGGATTGTTTTACTAAGTTGCTGATTTTGTTTTGCTACTTTTGAAAACTATGTTTTTGATATTTGAGTTTTGACTCGGTCGTTTGACGTTTGTACATCAACGTCGGTAGTTGTTTGGTTATTCTTGCATGCGTGGACTATAAGTTCTAACCTATGTGCGCTTCCCGTGCCGTATCGGTTTTCGGATTCGATTTTGATTTCATTATGATATGCATTGAATTGTAGGTACCTTCGCGTGACGACGAAGAAGAGCAAGGCGTTCATCGACTTCGGCTAGAGCAAGGATAGTAGGTGATTAGATATATATCTACGGAGGATGTCGGGTGGATGGCGTATAGCACCCCCGCAACCATAGTACTAAAAGATCAAAGATACAGTATAAATATAGCTATTTAGATGTGTATACCCAGCTAATAGGGTTCTGGGATACTATAACCATAGTAGTGTACGTATAGGAAAGTATGTTCCTGGTTCCAGTTTTCTTAGTCTATGAGACTTAGGTACTTACACTTATATATACATATATAACCATGATGATAATTACAAGATGATATGATGAGATAAGAACATGATGAAACAAGATGACATGAGTCGATATGTTTGATATGAGAATGCGAGGCGATATATATATATGCTAAGATACGATATGAGGTGATATATGATGATACGAGATAATATAATGTACGTAACCATAGATCCGTACTTTGGTTTGTTGATACTGTATGATGTATTATACTATAAGTGATATGATGAGGATGAATCACCAACACACACACACACACACACACACACACACACACACATATATATCGACTCGAGGAATATGATTTTAGACCACTTAAGTAGATAATAGGATACATTTTGAACCATACCTATTTTCAAACTAACGAATTGTTAGGCACTTTAAACGACAACCTCAAGGGATGCTATGGATTTTCAATAGCATCTCTTTTTCAAAAGCACCGTAGCCCCATTTTCAAAAACTACGATCCTTATTATTTAAAATATAACCGTATGGTTCATAGTTACGTATTTTATACCGTTCATGTTTATGCTGTATTAATTTCTTTGCGACAAACGTACTACGTTCCCGGTACTTATCTAGTATGACTTCGTCTGCTAGGACACACACACCATTACCGATGATGCGCATGTTGCACGTATACAGGCTTGCTGGCTCACACACACATCATCGGTAATTTCCATGCCGCGTACACATTAGAAACTGCTATATCGCTGTATTGTTCCCTAAATTGTAGAATTATAGTTATTGTATAGTACTCATCACCTCGCATGCTAGTTTAGATATTGCACGTCCTTATCTGGTTACACGACATGCTTACATGAAAACCCTTGCAATACTTTACAGTACTGTTCTGTGCTTGCATATGAGATTCTGTTTTCATGAGATCTCTGGATTTGAGAACCGCATATACATTTTTTAAAGTCTTATGATTGTTTTAAAAACGCGGTTTCTCTTGATATGATATTTCGACGTCCACCATGAGTTTTCTCGGTTCTGAATTATGTGTATACTACCCAATTCGAGGAGTGAGGAGGCACCGTCTGCGGGTACATGGTGGACCCAGTACGGTATCCCGGGGCAAGAAAATCGTATAGAGAGACGTTGAGCCCGGTAGGGGAATACTACTACCAGTGATAGTTTTAGACTCGGAGGATATCCGGAGGATACCGACTAGAGCGATTGAGACAGATGGATATAAGGGCCGATCCGATGAGACGGCGCCTGAGATATGAGGATTTACGTGTTGATGCTGGACACGGATTTTATTATATTTTTCTAGTGTCGATACTGGACACTCAGATTTTATGATGATTCGATTTGTCGTTGATGGACACACGTTGGATGAAACACATATATACATATATATGACCCGGATGACATGGTACCATATTATGACACGGGCATGATAATCTTCGATTATAATACTTATGTATACACGTTTACCCTTTGTAAGTGCACGGCGGCGCCCCGGCCGTCGATCCGACGCCAGAAATGCGGAAACGAAAAACTTTGCGAAACTTGCAAACTGGCACCACTGCGCACTTTTAACCTTGATCGGGCAATTAACCTAACTACTAGCAAACTAGAAGATGGATAGAGAAATATACCGAGTGATCCGTGTCCTTCGGTCTTCGTCTCCACTCCGAGCTCCTCACGGAATCACCGGTCGTCGCCTCCTCGTCGAAACGGGCACCACAATGCCGGGTTCTTTTACGGGCTTCCACCTTTGGACCGAGGCAACTCGGGTGCGAAGTTGGCTAGCCGACGCATCCAAGATTTGCTGTAGAGTAGTGTAGAATCCATTGTCTCATTTGGGTTATAGAAGTTACCTTTGATGGAGGAATGGAATGAACAATGAGAGAGCTTGTGAACTTTGATACAAAATGAGAAATGAGAATAATTTTCCATACACCAAATGAAAAACCTCATACTCTCTCCCCTCTCTAGTGGCCGACCTCTCATGATAAAGAATGGTGGAGGGAATTAATCATGCCGCAAGAGAATAAGGTGTGATAAAAGAAAAAGGAAAATGGTCACACCCATTACTAATCCAAGCCCAAATCAAATCCCATCACCATCAATGCAAGACAAGTGACAATAAAAGAATTTCATGATGATGAAGCCACAAAAGCAAGAAACCCCTCCACAATATGCTAATTTGTGAGCTTGCAAATTAGCCCCTCGATCAGAAATTCCGGCCGGGAAGGAACATAGGAAAACTGGCCGGAACGGAATGCAAACTGGCAACCTCAGAAAACTGATCCCGTAATAAATTACAGAAAAACCCCGCAACCGCATATATATGCCCGCATTTGTATTCCTACTGAACACAAATGCAAAGAGACAAAATCTACACTGTCTAATTGTAGGGTTCCTAGGCACCCTAATGAGGTCTCACAAGGCATCAACCATGCCAATTTCAAAATTTACGGTGCCGAGAAACCCTAAACTATGGATCGTTGGTTAGATGTCTAAGCGAAAAACAAACTAGTTAACACTTAACTACAAGAATTCGGAAATACAACCTTTGTAAATCCGGTGCTCCACCTCCATAGCTCCGCAATGAAGTCTTCTCGCTGTCCAAGTCGAACCACGGGCTCTAGTGTCGGCTTCATCGGAGAATGGACGGGCTAGGTCATCGACGACGTGCCGAAGATGATCTACGTCGAAGCATCGCTAGATCAAGCTCCACCTTCACCAAGCCATGAAAACTTATGAAGGAAACACACTCTACTACTTGGCAAGAGGTAGAGCATGAAGAAATAGGAAGTGGGTTCACTTTAGAATTGGATTTCTCACTCATTTTCACATTCCACCATTGTTGGCAGAAAGCTTTCTTCAAGGTTGAAGATGAAGAAGAAGAAGCTAATATTATGATAAGTTAATTTAAAATGAAAAGAAAATGAAAACTTATCATAATGTAAACCATGGTCAAGTGTAGAGATTAAACCAAGGTTAGTTGGAATGGTTAGGGTTAAGGATGAGATAAGAATGGTTGACTTGATCAAAGCTTCAAGAAGCTTCAACATAAAACAAAACAAGCCACCATCCTTAAATAAATTCCAAAATGAATAAATAAATAAATAAATAAGATAATCAAAACCCTAATCATTTAAATAACCATGGTTTAATCTTATCATACACTTAAACAATCATGTATCATCAAACATGATACAATCAAATGTACAAATGTATATCACATATACAATGTGCACAATACAAGTGAGAAAATCCATATAAAGTGAACTAATACTAGTTAATGTAAAGTAATATATAAAATATATAATTATACATTAAATCATTAAATCAACACTTGATTTAACGATCCGGTCATATCGCATATAACCGACTAGTATCCAATGTATCGGCTTATCGAATCAATCCTTGATTCGATAACTAGGGTATATCGTATATAACCTAATCGATACATTCATCGCGAGAATGGAATACGGTATCACATACACGTATTATTCTCGGTCCCGCACATATCTTATATGCACTCCTATTTCGTTTCGCTTGAACCAGGAAACCTCTATGTAGGACTCTAAAGACTCGTCAATACGCCGGCAGCAGATGATGATCATATCAAACACCCACAAGCCGCAAGCGGTCTGCTAAACGTAACGGCCACCCGGGTATTGAGCGATCAGAAGATCGACGAGCAAGCCCGCTCACACTCCAGTGAATCCAACCAGTAACACTACCGTATAGTCCGGTCTGATCGTCTGATATGTCGCATATCTCGCGTAGGGGTGGTAAACGTCAGACCCCAATAGCTCGATAAGTCGTGTCGATATGAGGTCTATAACAGTTCGAGAAACTACAGGTAACACTTACCAGTAAATCTCAGCAACCCTGGCCAGGGATTTCCTGTTATAGCCAATCGAACACAGCGCAACATCAACTCCCTATACCGGGAGAGACGAATCCCCTCCTATCGCTCATTGCTTACATGTGATTCGGGACTGTACCCAAAAACCACCGTTTTGCACGTCCACTTGGACGTGGTAAGATGGAAATCAAAGCACAGTGGGAACCACACAAGACTCTATGACGATCTCGGGTCAACAGACTACTCTGTACCAGTGTCACCAGAGAACTGCCATCTGACGTGAGGTATAATACTATCTGGGAGTTCTCGGCGAGTCCGTCCAGTGTACCCAGTCTCCACTGAGCACCCGTATATCATCTCTGATGTCAAACACTAATGGATATGGGATCATCCATCGCCCATCTGTATGGGTCGAGAAGGTATACGCTAGTCTACTCTGGTATATCGATGCCCCGTCTCGATACACCCACGACTAGGGACTTTGAAGGATGTACTTATGGACTACCATGTCCCCACTAGTATGATCCGCATCATAGTCCAGGTAGTCAAGTACAGATCCTAAGGGCTTTACCAACATGTAACAGGGAGACAATCAGTGTACACGTTAAGGTAAAGTTCAACCAGATAGCATACTATCATGTCGAGCAAGAAAGTCCTCCCTATATATGTCCCAGCATCCACTACAATATACATCCTATGTATAGTAATGGCCTCTAGGGCATACATATAACTAACAATCTTCCACTTGCACTAGGGCCATCTGATTGCAGTGGTTGCAGTATCTCATACTCAACCATCCCATAAAAGTCTCTCTCTGGGAACAGGCCTTTGTGAGTGGATCCGCTGTGTTGTCCTCTGAGTCTTCTCTCCTAACCTCGATCTCCTTGGAGATCAACCATCTCCATGATCAGGTGACACTGCCTTAGAATATGTCTGGATCATTGATGGGACCGGCGTTCCTTGACATAAGCCACAACTCCATTGTCTCACAATGGTAGGAACGTAGTTCATCTCATGAACCAATATACACCCAGACTGCCTCTTTGGTAGCATCTTAAGTAGCGATGTATCCAGCCTTAATCGTCTAGTATGCCACGGTATCTAGCTTGGAACTCTTCCAACATACCGTCCCTTTACTGAGGGTATAGACAATGCCTGTGACTGACATTCAGTCGTCTTTATCACCCTGGAACACTTCCAGTGATTTTCCCCAGGATCAACCGATACCATCTCACTACAACTAGTGAGTATCCTAACATCTATTTAGATCTATCTCATATATCCAAAACCCAGGATTTAGTAGGTATCACTTTGATCCTATGTGGAGAATCCTTGTGATAACCGGAGATTGATCGAGCGTAGCATAGGAAACTCCTTCCCTATCAAGAGTATGTCATCCACGTACTCTACGAGGATCACCACCATACTCCCTACTACCATTTTGTTTATACAAGGTTCATCTACCATTTTGATGATGTCAAACTCTTTGACTAATCCATCAAAACAGATGTTCCAACTCCGCGATGCCTGCTTTATCCTATAAAGCATCTTGCACACGTTTCCGCTGCTCCCACTGTCTACGAGGCCCTCTGGCTGTGTACTTATAGACGCACTCTTCTAAAACATCATTTAGAAAAGCAGTCATGACACCCAACCGCCAGATTTCGTAGTCATGGTATGTAGCCGTGGTAAGTAGGATCTGGATGGACTTAAGCATAGATACTTGAAAAGGTTTCATCATTATCCACACCTGGTCAATGATGCAAACTTTTAACAAGTCTAGCTTTGAAAGTCTCAACTTTTCCATCTACACCAAATAATCTTCTCAAGATATATTTGCTCCTGATGGGGATTTAACCCTTCAGATATAGCAACCAAAGTCCATACTTTGCTGGTGTACATGGATTCCATCTCAGATCGCTAAGCATCCAGCCATTCTTACAAAGTCTCACTCCTGATGGCCAGCTCGAAACTAGTTGGGTCATCATCACATGATGCAATCCTCGCTCCCACTGTCATAGAGAAACCGAAGTATCTCTCAGGTGGGTGAGGAACCCTACTAGATCGGCGGAGAGGCTGAGGTTCGTTGGAATCTACTGAATCCTTTGGTTCTATCAAATCATCAGCTGCAGTTTGTATGGCTGGAACATTTCCAGTTCTACATAACAGACCTTGCCTCGAGCTTGTCCGGATTTTTCTTTTAGACATAGGCCGGACAACCCCAAATCTTAACTAGCTTAAGACATGGGCTCTTCCCATACCATATCTCATATGGAGCGGTAGGCAACTGATTTGATTTGAACCCTATTCAATAGATATGCAGCTTCTCAAGTGCATAACTCCCAAAAAGGAAATAGGTAACTCAGTAGTACTCATCATAGAGCACACCTTATCATATAGGATGAGATAGCTCCACCCCGATATACCATCGTGCTATGGTGTATACGGAGGAGTAATGCTGAGAGAGAATCTCATTCTCCTTTGGAATAATCCAGGATTTTCGTGCTCAAGTATTCTCCTCCTCGATCACTTCAAAGGACATAATACTTATACCCGTGTTTTGGTTCTCTACTTCTAAATCATATTCTGTGAATATCTCAAAAGGTTCGGACTTGTGTTTCAACAGGAACATATGTCTGAATCTTGAGAGATTATCAGATAATGTAATGAAGTACAAAGAACCGGTCTTGGCATGTGTAGACAGGGGACCTTTATACATCAACATGTATCATCCCAAGAGTTCACTAACTCTTTCTCCGTTTCCAATAAACGGAGCTATGGTCATCTTATCTCTGTGACATGACTGGCAAGTTTCACAAGATATAAATTCAAACTGATTTAAATATGCATCTAAATGTAACTTAGCTAGTCGGGTCGCATTGATATGACCTAGTCTACAATACCTCAAGAAGAATTCGTTCATTTCTGAACTCTTCCTCTTTTGTGTGTTCAGTATACTAAGAACTGTAGTTTGATTTAGAACATCAATGCTTTTAGATAACGTGCCTGAACCAATCAACTTTTGATATAGGAAATGTTCAAAACATTATCCAACAATACAAAATTTTATCATTTCTTTACTGATAAAGAGACTGATATGATTTTGTATATCAGGTTCGGTATCTAATAACATTCGTTCAGAATCAATGTATTGGTAATACAGGGTGACAGTGACCAACAGACTTGGTTGCAACTCTTGCCCCGTTTTCTGTCTCATGAAACTTATCACCCGTTCTCAGTTCTCTACCTATCGTAGCCCTATGTAACAGATTACATATCTGGGATCCTGATCTGGTATCACATACCCAGGACGTAGAGGATACAGAGAAACAGTTCTTTGTAACGAACACACCCGAAGATGATGCATCATCATGCACTCTCTTCGTTTGGGCGGCACGGGAATTCTGGTAATCCCCAATTTCCTGCTCTGTCTTATAACAATTATAAGTTGGAGCGGGACCAACGTTCCCCAGCTCAGTATAACAAGCGGGTTCGGTCAATAATCCGTATTATTATCTTGATTAAGGCGTGATATGGTCGCTACCTGGAAAGAGAGAGAAGAAAACACTCAGCGTGCGCTCTTGCAAGAATAGATTGGTTATTATTTTATCTAATCAGGATGGCTCCCACTGCTTTTTATCAAATCTTTCTTCAAATCCTAAAAGGAAAGACTAGCCGGGATTAATTACACACTACAAGTTCACCAATCTTTCAGCCAGGCCAGTGTCGGTATTTTGAGGGAGGTCCCCCGTGCTTTCGCACGAACCTAATTAATGTAAACCTCGTTTTCCCAGAGGCGTAACCCCGTTGACACCTTTCTAGACACCTACTTGATCGGCTAATTGTAATGTATAAAACTCTCCCAGGAGTAACTCTTACTCGCAGCGGGTATCGGGATCCAACTATCTCATAGAAGGTATGCAATCTCATTGCAAATTTCAACACTTGAAATTCCCGATAATATTTTGCCCCTAGCAACTATATGACCTTAACATAGTCAACAAATCATAAGTGCTAGTCAAGTTCAACCCGTCATTTCCCGATTGAATTAAACCCACCCGCACGACCCTTAACATAGTCAACAAGGTCGCACGACTACCCTAATCCAATCCCATCATATGCTTATGCAGATAAGCACTAATTAGCTACCGCACACTACGCCTTAACATAGTCAACAAACGTAGCACGAATACTAACTAGTACTTATCTGAAATGACGGAGGGCTACGACAGGTTTTTCTGAAAACCTATTGCGTAGTGAACTTGATATCGTTGTAGAATCAAATGATTTTAAAAATGGAATGTTTTTGAAGCTTTTCTAGTTTTGCTAAAGGAGTCACTCCCGGTGAAGGGATCGTCGGTCCTTTCCTCGTCGAATGAGGTGCGGGATATATCATATATATCACTGTGCAAAGCAAAAACTCTTAAAAGCAATCAAAAAACAAACCGAGTGTGTAGCATCTGCCAGTTATTGCTAAAGGAGTCACTCCCGGTAAAGGGATCTCGGTCCTTTCCTCATCGAATAAGGTGCAGGATATATCACATATACCGCTGTGCAAAGCAAGAACTGTAGCTACCTGTTTTATTTTGAAATTCGATTCTACAACATCTTTAGGTTTCTTTTATTTCATTAATCACATTAATGAAGTCCCATCATTTAAGTACCTAAACATCACAGATAAATACGACGTACACTTATGCCATCCGCATTCGCCTCGATGTCCCCTCGTGCACCGTTAGGTTAGGTAACTAACGGCAGAGCGGGGCAGGGCTAGCGCGGGTGTAAAACATAAGTAACGTCTATATAATATATCATATATACTATATACTGTATCTATCACAGAACATCACATGATCACATCACAGATATCGCAGCAGAAGAAACATATGAAATATTGGATATACTAGGACGTCCGTGTTTTCAATACGAGCCAGTATAAAACACGGATTCCACGGTCGTGATGAATAGCCAATCCCACACCCCTAGACCCCTACGAGAGCGGCAAGTAACCCTACCAATTCTAGGGTTAGGAGACCCGGACTCGACTCCTCGAGTTGGTCTCCCACTGGACTCCAGAACCCGGTTACTTGTGCTCCCCTCCTTGGGTCTATCCTAGTGCAGAAAAGTAAATAATATACAAACGGTGACAACTTCCGCAACCTGGAAGCGCCCCAATAAAAGAATATTACATACAAGTTTTTACATGAATGAAAATGAAAAACACTCATCTCACATAAAAACCCCCGGCTATTCAAACACGACGATCCAATATAACATATCCAGCAACACATAACATCACATGTCATCAACGTAAGTAAATATGCGCATCCCAATTGTCGTTGACATATAGCAACGAAACCGGCGATATCACATATTACACTTACGGTCACAGAAAAGAAAGTGTAAAACTACAACAGTTGGAATCCGCAACCTGCATAGACATCGCATGCCTAATCAAATGAATACCTTAGACATCACATGCCTAACAATTATAAACCCCGCATTTTAGTCTCATCATTGAAAACACTTTTCAATATTAAGTCGGGCAATTCAACAAGATTCCCGACATCCTGATCGAATGCTCGTCGCAAACTTCAGTAGACGGCTGCACTCCTGATACCGTCGACGAAGTGCACCAAGGCGGAACACCGCTACCGCGAGCACCCGAACGGATGCTTTCGGCGACGGGGTTCTCCTACAGTCACTTGGTCGGGGCTATGGAGTGAGGCTGTCTATTAAGTTTACTCAGCGAGTATCCGCGTACGCTACGTGATTGCGACGGACTTTTGATCGCATCAAAATTCCGTGGCAACCGATCAAGTGAGACTAAAGTGCTATGTTTATAACATTCATTCAGTTATCACATAACTTTTGTGAATTCCAATTATTGTATCACATTCCAGATAAACAGAAAATGTTAAACTTTTCGATCGAACAGTCAAACACCCAAGTTTTCCCGATACAACTCAACGCATGAAATAAGTCTAACAACATTCAGTTCGTGCCTCGGTACCAACGGTCCAGCTGTAGAAGGGTCAAGCCAACGCCTCACATGTGGCACGCCGTACTGCCCCAAACCCGAAGGTTCAAAGGGCAGTTCAAGACGGTCACATAATCGAGTTAAGGTTTGTTGTCTTCTAGAGGGTCCATCGAGTTACTTGCACTACTTAGAACGTCATTAAACTACGGAAAAATCCAACACTTGGAAATTTCCCGACAGGGGAAAAATTGGGTATTTATATCCGGTTGAACTTTTTAACATATTCTAAAATTTATCCGGAAATCCAAATAGAAAAAATTTGATACCCCGATCGAAACACCGAAACCCCAAAACAACTCCAGAAAATTCAACTCTGTGGTCAGATTTAAAATATCCCAGGAAAACCAACACAGAAAAATACGAATTACTGTGCAAAATTCAAGTGCTGATGTGACAAGGATACCGCGGAACCGCCGCACAAGCCATGCTTGTGCCGCGGTTCCGCCGCGTATTGGTGGAATCACGTTCTCGAATTTCACAGTAATTCATAGAAAAGCCTGCTGATTTTTCTGCATATTTTTATTTTCGAAAAATCCCAGATTTTAGAAAAAGGACAGAGAGCATTTTCCGGGTTGGGTTTTCGGTTCGTTCGGACTTCAAATTCCGTCTAGACTTCGCCTAAGGCTCTAGCTAGGCTCTGATACTACTGTAGGGTTCCTAGGCACCCTAATGAGGTCTCACAAGGCATCAACCATGCCAATTTCAAAATTTACGGTGCCGAGAAACCCTAAACTACGGATCGTTGGCTAGATGTCTAAGCGAAAAACAAACTAGTTAACACTTAACTACAAGAATTCGGAAATACAACCTTTGTAGATCCGGTGCTCCACCTCCATAGCTCCGCAATGAAGTCTCCTCGCTGTCCAAGTCGAACCCCGGGCTCTAGTGTCGGCTTCATCGGAGAATGGACGGGCTAGGTCATCGACGACGTGCCGAAGATGATCTACGTCGAAGCATCGCTAGATCAAGCTCCACCTTCACCAAGCAATGAAAACTTATGAAGGAAACACACTCTACTACTTGGTAAGAGGTAGAGGATGAAGAAATAGGAAGTGGGTTCACTTTAGAATTGGATTTCTCACTCATTTTCACATTCCACCATTGTTGGTAGAAAGCTTTCTTCAAGGTTGAAGATGAAGAAGAAGAAGCTAATATTATGATAAGTTAATTTAAAATGAAAAGAAAATGAAAACTTATCATAATGTAAACCATGGTCAAGTGTAGAGATTAAACCAAGGTTAGTTGGAATGGTTAGGGTTAAGGATGAGATAAGAATGGTTGACTTGATCAAAGCTTCAAGAAGCTTCAACATAAAACAAAACAAGCCACCATCCTTAAATAAATTCCAAAATGAATAAATAAATAAATAAATAAGATAATCAAAACCCTAATTATTTAAATAACCATGGTTTAATCTTATCATACACTTAAACAATCATGTATCATCAAACATGATACAATCAAATGTACAAATGTATATCACATATACAATGTGCACAATACAAGTGAGAAAATCCATATAAAGTGAACCAATACTAGTTAATGCAAAGTAATATATCAAATATATAATTATACATTAAATCATTAAATCAACACTTGATTTAACGATCCGGTCATATCGCATATAACCGACTAGTATCCAATGTATCGGCTTATCGAATCAATCCTTGATTCGATAACTAGGGTATATCGCATATAACCTAATCGATACATTCATCGCGAGAATGGAATACGGTATCACATACACGTATTATTCTCGGTCCCGCACATATCTCATATGCGCTCCAATTTCGTTTCGCTTGAACCAGGAAACCTCTGTGTAGGATTCTAAAGACTCGTCAATACGCCGGCAGCAGATGATGATCATATCAAACACCCACAAGCCGCAAGCGTTCTGCTAAACGTAACGGCCACCCGGGTATTGAGCGATCAGAAGATCGACGAGCAAGCCCGCTCACACTCCAGTGAATCCAACCAGCAACACTACCGTATAGTCCGGTCTGATCGTCTGATATGTCGCATATCTCGCCTAGGGGTGGTAAACGTCAGACCCCAATAGCTCGATAAGTCGTGTCGATATGAGGTCTATAACAGTTCGAGAAACTACAGGTAACACTTACCAGTAAATCTCAGCAACCCTGGCCAGGGATTTCCTGTAATAGTTAATCGAACACAGCGCAACATCAACTCCCTATACCGGGAGAGACGAATCCCCTCCTATCGCTCATTGCTTCCATTTGATTCGGGACTGTGCCCAAAAACCACCGTTTTGCACGCCCTCTTGGACGTGGTAAGATGGAAATCAAAGCACAGTGGGAACCACACAAGACTCTATGACGATCTCGGGTCAACAGACTACTCTGTACCAGTGTCACCAGAGAACTGTCTGACGTGAGGTATAATACCATCTGGGAGTTCTCGGCGAGTCCGTCCAGTGTACCCAGTCTCCACTGAGCACCCGTATATCATCTCTGATGTCAAACACCAATGGATATGGTATCATCCATCGCCCATCTGTATGGGTCGAGAAGGTATACGCTAGTCTACTCTGGTATATCGATGCCCCGTCTCGATACACCCACGACTAGGGACTTTGAAGGATGTACTTATGGACTACCATGTCCCCACTAGTATGATCCGCATCATAGTCCAGGTAGTCAAGTACAGATCCTAAGGGCTTTACCAACATGTAACAGGGAGACAATCAGTGTACACGTTAAGGTAAAGTTCAACCAGATAGCATACTATCATGTCGAGCAAGAAAGTCCTCCCTATATATGTCCTAGCATCCACTACAATATACATCCTATGTATAGTAATGGCCTCTAGGGCATACATATAACTAACACTAATACTAGGATCCGGCTTAAACCAAAGCCGGCTTGTAAAATCCGTCCGATCACGATCCGTGCAATACCGCACGTATCTGATCGAACTCTGCCATATCTCCATACGGCCTCTACAGCGTTTCGCCCGAAACCTGAGTAACTGTGTGTGGTGGACTCTAAAGACTCGTCAATACTATGGCTGTGGATTTAACCACTAGCACGTCAGAGGTATTAGCCATACGTGACGGGCTACCAGCTATTGACCAAAAGGGACGTCGATGAGCGAACTCATCCTGACACCCTACTGAGCCTGTCAGTGACAATATCCATACAGTCTGTTCCGTTCGTCTATGAGCATCGCATGGCGGGCCTAGGGGGTTGGTAAAAGTCAGACCCCCAAAAGCGGTACAAGTCGTGTCGGAGTGCAGCCCAGAACACCCTGAGAGACTACTGGAATACCTACCAGTAAATCTCCTGCCTTGGCCAAGGACTTTTCATGTTCTGGCGCTCTTAGACACAGCGCGACCTCACCCCCCAATACCGGGAGAGACGAACCCCTGCAGATCCGCTCACTGCCTCCATGTGGCTCGGGACTGTACCCAACTAAAACCTGTTTGCACGTCTCCTTTGAGCGTGGTAGGGTAGTAATCAAAGCACAGTGGGAACTCACACGAGACAAATGACGATCTCAGGTCGATGAACTAACCTGTACACATGTTACCCGGGAACTGCTATCTGACGTCAGGTATAATACCAACTAGCAGGTTCCCGGCGAGTCTTGTCCGGTGTACTCATAACCCAATGAGCACTTGTATACATCTTAGGTGAACCAACTGACACCAGTGGGTTGTGAGACTGCCCACCGCCCCTCGTCGGTGTCTCGACTGTATACACTAGTCTACTCTGGAGTATCGATGCCCTGTCTCGAAACTCCCACGACTAGGGACCTTTTAAGGATGTGCTTATAGACCCCAGCTCCCACATATACGATCGCCCTCATAGTGCTGGTAGACAAACAAGAATCCTAGGGGCTCTATCAACGTGTAATAGCGACTCGTATAGTCACCTAAAGCAGTACACGATGATAAAGATAAACAAGATAGCATACCATCATCTTGAGTAAGACTGTCCTACCGGGATAGGTCCTCCCTCAATCATTGCAATCACGTACCTGTGATCCAATAATTGACTCTGAGGGCACTATCTCCAACAATCTCCCACTTGCACTCAAGGCTAATTATTGCGATGTGGCATACTCACAGCCTGTGTGATACCGAACACCCAACTCCTCTACTAGTCAGTCTCACATAGCTCGTTTGCGAAACTATTGCGTTCGAGGAATAGCCTCAGTGAGTGGATCCGCTCTGATGTTTCTTTCTATGTCTCTCTTTATCTCAAGTTCGCGGAGAAAGCCATCTCCCTAAATGAGCAATACCTTTCTTAGAATGTGTCTGGATATCTGATGGGACCTAGCTTATAAGTGAACTCCAAATCTAAACTTCTTAGACTGTATCGTCAACTGAACTTAATCAGTATCCTGCGCCATGCCTTCCTTCAGTATCCACTTGGACCATCTGTCCAAAATACTGCCCCTCATCAGAGGGAAAACTATAACTCTGACAACCTCTCTGTCATCCAGGTCACCCTGGAAGCCTGGAATGATAACTGTCTCCCGAAGGAGAATGCTGTTATCATATCCCTAGAACATCCACTTATGTTCTAAAACTGCTTCCGATCGTTTCTCCAGAATTGGATTAATATCAACTTATTGCACCTACTGCAAAAACAACATCTGGTGTGGTACATGACATCTCATGATTGACTCAATTGCCTAAGCAAATGATCTGCCAATCATGCACATCCCTCTCCCCTTTAGTCTACAAGACACCTTTAGAGATGGTGACCCCATCACCTGCAGGTATACTACCGTGCCAGGAGTCGTCCATTCTAAATACTCATAGAATGCTGTCTAAGTACCCTGATTGGGAAACCACCCAAATGAAGATCTAAAACCATAGATCTAGTAACCAGAATGTACGATATAAGATCCAATTCTTATGTGGAGAAACTACTGTGTGACAACCAAAGTATAACCGATCGTAGTATAGGAATATCACTTCCTACTCCATGTATGTCATCAAATACCAGGACATCACACCCTACTACCTTCTTAACAGATCCATCCCCTATTCTGATGAAGTCAAACCTATGATTGTCACATCAGAAATAGATGATCTATCTCCGCTATATCTGCTTTAGTCTATAAATAGACATAAGCCACTTGTCCACCATGCTTCCGCTGCTCCCACTGACCACGACAACCCTCTGGCAGAGTCATATAGACGTACACTTCTAAAGCCAGTTTAGAACGACGCTATACTCATCCTCCTACCGGGTCTCAAAGTCTGGAACAACAGCAATGGAAAGTCTGGGTAAACAAGAACCTCCCTGCCACCGTCCTTGAGCATACCGAAGTACCTCTCGGGTGCCTGAGGTTACCCACCATATCTGCGGAGTGGCCAATGGAATGTCAAACCAGATTGAATCTTTAGGTTCTTATTAAATCTTCAGTAATCGTTTGCGGTTCTGGAATCACTTCCAGTTCTAACATACTCCCACTACTGTTTTCTGAAAAAATCCATTTTTGTTAAAACTTTGGCGAGTCTAGAACAATATCACTATTGATCTTCCAGATGGTAGAAAGTCAACCCTCATCATAGCCTGGGTCAACCCACAAACAGCCATTACAGAAATGTGCCTTGAGTTATCCAGAGTCTGGTTTTAAGCATAAGCCGGACAACTCCCCGTACCTTAACAATGTCAAGATATGAACTGTTCTATATCCAATACAGAAACAGAGGCACTGATTTAATTGAACCATATTCAAATCATGCAGCTGTCTTCAGTGCATGTCAACTAAATGGAAGGAGGCCGATCAGCGTTACTCAACATAGGAATGCTTCCAATTATGAGTAACCCGAAAGAGAAGCAAGTTCTCTTAATCATTACTATCAACTGAATACCATACACAAGTATCTACATCTTCGATCACCTTGAAGAATCCTGATACTTGCAACATCTGGTTCTCTACTTTATTCTTATACCTATAACTCCTCAAAACATAGACCTTGCATTTCTACGAAACATATGTCTAAGAACTAGAGAAGTCAAAAGTAAACAGAATATAGTACGAGGACCAACCCCTCTGTCCTAATGGACACTGGACAATATACAATACTCTGTACAAGTCCCCTGAGTCTAATAACTCATTCATTGTGTGTCGTAGGTTGAAAACTGTACTTATGGTTAAGAAGAATTACACCGCTGTTCAATGCTCCTTACCTAACCATCCACTGGTATAGGTAAATGTCTTAGACATAATTTCAAAAAGGTATATCTCACTCTATAAAATATAGACGTACAGATGTATCAATTTGAAATTGGTGCATAACAGCGGATATTCAAAACCAAATATTTGCCGTCCGGCAAACAACCCAGGTGACTTCCTCAAATATCACCAATTACAACGAATTCCGATATAATTAGGATGATCACCTAATTCCCAATAACTTACTCCCACTCATCATCTGTAAAACCATACAGATGTGAGAATCATACCTGGTAAATACATACCCTGGAGCAAGTGTGTAATTGGGAAATCAGTTTTCTTTTAACAGTACACAGTGAAACTGAAACATTGAAATGTTTTAATAGGGTATCCGGGTATTCCTAGTAATGCCTCTTCCATTATCCAGATTCACAACTGTAACCGTATATCTCTTTGCCATCTCTCCAAATCCCTTTATATGTCTTTAGTCATTACCTTCTGTACACCCCTTTAGGCCAAATGGTTTTCTTCCTTCCCTACCGTTCGGCACCAGCCTATGGTTTGGAAGAAGACTATCCAATAAGCATAATGGTTGTACTGTCCTGATCCTAGGAGCACTCGCAATGCGAGAGAAGGTGAAGATAAAAGACAACCGAATATACCTTATTCCTATTTCTCCTGAACCAGAATCCATCCCCGAACTGGAACAAGTTCCTTTCGAGTTCGTATATAACCATACGATGGAGTATCCAAATAAACTGTGGATCTTCGTAGTGATACGGAGTGTCCTGGCGAAATACAATGTGATTTAGGATTGGCGAAGAAATATTTGGTTTGGTCGTGAATAGCAGTCGCAATTTACTTTGCCCTCTTACTAATCCCTTTCTTTGCCTTTACATAATACCTTCTGTACACCACCGTTAGGATAATTGGTTTTCTTCATTCCCCACCGTTCGGCACCAGCCTAAGGTTTGGAAGAAGACTATCCAATTTGCGTAATAGGTGTACTATCTCCTAAACCAAGGAGTACTCGCAACCTGAGAGAAGGTAAAAGGAAAAAACAACTGAATAGTCCTATTCGTTTTCTCCAGAACCGGAAACCATCCTCGAATAAATTCCTTCGAGTTCGTATATAACCATACGATGCTTTTGTCCAATGGAAGTGGACGTTCGTAGTAATACGGGGTGTCCTGGAGAAAAGGGTAAAAGTAGGAGTGGCAATGAGGTTTGCAACTCTGACAATCCAAAAGCCAATGTTTAAGAAGGTTCGGTCAACTTGGTCACTGAGTCATAGTCTAGGGTCGGGTTAATGGTCGCTGCCAAAGAGAGAGAGAAAAGAAACACTCAGCGTGCACTCTAACCTAGATCAGAATGGTTATCACTTTATCTAATCAGGAAACCTCCCACTGTAACGTCAAATTCTTCCCCAAACCTAAAAGAAGAATTAGTCGGGATCACCCGAGGAGTAAACCAACTCATCAGTGGGAATCGGGATCCAACTATCATCGCATGATAATGTGACGGAATCCGCTCACGTTATCACACTCCAGAAGGTATGCACATATCTGGCAAGTTTCAGTTTCTTTTGAAACACCCGATGTGGATTTTTGCCCCATGCTCTTATGACCTTGACGAAGGCCAATAAATCATAAGTCACATGTCAAGTTCTACCCGTCATTGTCCAGGTTAATTTGAACCCACCCGTACAAGCTCTTGACGAAGGCCAACAAGGCTATACGACTGTCCCAAACCAACGCATCTATCTATGCAGTAGAAAGGTAATAAGCAGCTACCATACACTATGCATTGACGAAGGCCAACAAACATAGCATGAATACTGCGTGCTACCCGTCTGAAACGACAGAGGGCTACGAATGGCTTCTGGCGAAAACCTTTAACGTAACTAACTTGATATCGATGAAGGAACCGGATAGCTTTGTAAAAATATCGTGACGAAAATCTTTGCTAAAGAGGTCACTCCCGGTGAAGGGATCTCGGCTCTTTCCCCGTGGAATGAGGTGCAGGATATTCCAACTGAATACCACGATGCAAAGCAAAAGTAATCGGCTATAGTGAAGTTATTTCCCTGACGCAAACTTTTGTCCAAGGGGTCACTCCCGGTGAAGGGATCTCGGCCCTTGCCTCGTCGACTGAAGAGCTGGATATTCATAACCGAATACCTCTGTGCAAAACAAAAGAGAACGCCCTTGCAATAACAGCCTTTTGAAAAATGTTCCAACAACATCAGAATAGGTTTGTTTAGCTTACACTGATCCGAATCAACGCAGTCCCATCAATTGATCACACCACAAAATAACGACAATAATGATGTACGTATATGCCATCCGCATTCGCCACTGGGTCCCGTCATCACCCGTTAGGTTACTTAACTAACGACAGAGCGGGGACTGGACTAGCGTGGATGCAAAACATATACAACATCTACTAGTATATATATTAATATATAATATTTCGCTCAAGGCGTGATAAAATGCAACATCACAGAAATGTACAGCATCACAGAACAGTATAGATATCTGGGATCCCCGGGTTTCATAGAGCCGCTACTGAAACCCGACCTTTCCCTGTTCGTGTGGATAGCCCGTGCAATGAAATCCTAGACCCCTACGTGTAGGGTTCCTGGACACCCTAATGAGGTCTCACAAGGCATCAACCATGCCAATTTCAAATTTGAACGGTGCCGAGAAACCCTAGAACGGATCGTTGGCTAGATTTCTAGGCGAACAAAGTAACTAGTTAACACTTAACTATAAGGAAACGGAAATACAACCTTTGTAGATCCGGTGCTCCACCTCCATAGCTCCGCAACGAAGTCCCCTCGCTGTCCTAGTGAATTCCCGGGCTCTAGCGTCGGCTTCGTCGGAGGATAGGCGAGCTAGGTCGTCGATGTCCATGCCGAAGATGATCTACGTCGAAGCATCGCAAGATCAAGCTCTCACTTCACCAAGTCATGAAACTTGTGAAGAAAACACACTCTACTACTTGGAAAGAGGTAGAGGATGAAGAAATAGGAAGTGGGTAGACTTTAGAATTGGATTTCTCACTCATTTCATCAATCCACCATTGATGAAGCAAGCTTTTCTTCCTTGAAGAAGATGAAGAAGAAGAAGCTAATTGTTATGATAAGTTAATTAAAAAGAATAGAAAAACAATCCTTATCATAATTCTAACTATGGTTATGTGTAGAGAATTAACCAAGGTTTAAAGGAATGGTTAGGGTTAAGGATGAAATAAGAATGGTGGACAAAGTCAAAGCTTCATGAAGCTTCAACTAAACAACAAATAAAGCCACCATTCTTTTCTCTTTTCCATTTATTTTCCAAAATGAAATGGATAAATAAATAAGTGAATAAAACAAAACCCTAACCATAATCATGTAACCATGGTTTGATCTTTACACAAAAACCCTAGCATAACATGTATCATCAAACATGATACAATCAAGTGCACAAAAGTATATCACATATACAATGTGTACAATCCGAGTGAGAAAATCCATTTAAAGTGAACCAATACTAGTTAACGCAAAGTAATATATCAAATATATAATTATGCATTAAATCATTAAATCAACACTTGATTTAACGATCCGGTCATGTCGCACATAACCGACTAGTATCCAATGTATCGGCTTATCGAATCAATCCTTGATTCGATATCTAGGTTATATCGAATATAACCAATCGATACATTCATCGCGAGAATGGAATACGGTATCACATACACGCATTATTCTCGGTCCCGCACATATCTCATATGCGCTCCTATTTCGTTTCGCTTGAGCCAGGAAACCTCTGTGTAGGACTCTAAAGACTCGTCAATACGCCGGCAGCAGATGATGATCATATCAAACACCCACAAGCCGCAAGCGGTCTGCTAAACGTAACGGCCACCCGGGTATTGAGCGATCTGAAGATCGACGAGCAAGCCCGCTCACGCTCCAGTGAATCCAACCAGTAACACTACCGTACAGTCCGGTCTGATCGTCTGATATGTCGCATATCTCGCCTAGGGGTGGTAAACGTCAGACCCCAATAGCTCGATAGGTCGTGTCGATATGAGGTCTATAACAATTCGAGAAACTACTGGTAACACTTACCAGTAAATCTCAGCAACCCTGGCCAGGGATTTCCTGTTATAGCCAATCGAACACAGCGCAACATCAACCCCCTATACCGGGAGAGACGAATCCCCTCCTATCGCTCATTGCCTCCTTGTGACTCGGGACTGTACCCAAAAACCACCGTTTTGCACGCCCTCTTGGACGTGGTAAGGTGGAAATCAAAGCACAGTGGTAACCACACAAGACTCTATGACGATCTCGGGTCTACAGACTAACCTGTACCAGTGTCACCAGAGAACTGCCATCTGACGTCAGGTATAATACCATCTGGGAGTTCTCGGCGAGTCCGTCCAGTGTACCCAGTCTCTACTGAGCACCCGTATATCATCTCTGATGTCAAACACCAATGGATATGGGATCATCCATCGCCCATCTGTATGGGTCGAGAAGGTACACGCTAGTCTACTCTGGTATATCGATGCCCTGTCTCGATATACCCACGACTAGGGACTTTCAAGGATGTACTTATGGACTACCATGTCCCCACTAGTATGATCCGCATCATAGTCCAGGTAGTCAAGTTCACATCCTAAGGGCTTTACCAACATGTAACAGAGAGACAATCAGTATACACGTTAAGGTAAAGTTCAACCAGATAGCATACTATCATGTCGAGCAAGAAAGTCCTCCCTATATATGTCCCAGCATCCACTACAATATACATCCTATGTATAGTAATGGCCTCTAGGGCATACATATAACTAACAATCTCCCACTTGCACTAGGGCCATCTGATAGCAGTGGTTGCAGTATCTCATACTCAACCATCCCATAAAAGTCTCTCTCTGGGAAAAGAACTTTCGTGAGTGGATCCGCAGTGTTTGTCCTCTGAGTCTACTCTCCTAACCTCGATCCCTTGGAGATCAACCATCTCCATGATCAGGTGATACTGCCTTAGAATATGTCTGGATCACTGATGGGACGGACGTTCCTTGGCATAAGCCACAACTCCATTGTCACACAATGGGAGGAACATGGTTCATCTTATGAACCAATATATACCCAAACAGCCTCTTTGGTAGCATCTTAAATAGCGATGTATCAAGCCTTTATCGTCTAGTATGCCAGGGTATCTAGCTTGGAACTCTTCCAACATACCGTCCCTTTACTGAGGGTAAAGACAATGCCTGCGACTGATATTCAGTCGTCTTTATCACCCTGGAACACTTCCAGTGATTCTCCCCAGGATCGATTGATACCATCTCACTACATCTAGTGAGAATCCTAACATCCAATTAGATCTATCTCATAGATCCAAAACCCAGGATTTAGGAGGTATCACTCTGATCCTATATGGAGAATCATTGTGATAAGCGGAGATTGACCGAGCGTAGCATAGGAAACTCTTTCCTTATCAAGAGTATGTCATCCTCGTATTCTACGAGGATCGTCACTATACTCCCTACCACCTTTTTGTTTATACAAGGTTCATCTATCATTTCGATGATGTCAACTTCTTTGACTAACACATCAAAACAGATGTTCCAACTCCGCGATGCCTGCTTTATCCTATAAAGCATCTTGTACACGTTTCTGCTGCTCCCACTGTTTACGAAGCCCTCTGGCTGTGTACTTACAGACGCTCTCTTCTAAAACATCATTTAGAAAAGCTGTCATGACACCCAACCACCAGATATCGTAGTCATGGTATGTAGCCGTGGCAAGTAGGATCTGGATGGACTTGAGCATAGATCCTTAGAAAAAGTTTCATCATGATCCACACCTGGTCAATGATGCAAACCTTTAACAAGTCTAGCTTTGAAAGTCTCAACTTTTCCATGTACACCAAGTAATCTTCTCAAGATATACTTGCTTCTGATGGGGATTTAACCCTTCAGATATAGCAACCAAAGTCCATACTTTGTTGGTGTATAAGGATTCCATCTCAGATCACTAAGCATCCAGCCATTCTTATAGAGTCTTACTCCTGATGGCCAGCTCGAAACTAGTTGGGTCATCATTTCATGATGCAATCCTCGCTCCCACTGTCATAGAGAAACCGAAGTATCTCTCAGGTAGGTGAGGAACCCTACTAGATCGGCGGAGAGGCTGAGGTTCGTTGGTAACTATTGAATCCTTTGGTTCTTTCAAATCATCAGCTGTAGTTTGTATAGCTGAAACACTTCCAGTTCTACATAACTGACCTTGCCTCGAGCTTGTCCGGATTTTGCTTTTTAGACATAGGCCGGACAACCCCAAATCTTAACTAGCTTAAGACATAGGCTCTTCCCTTTCCATATCACATATGAAGCGGTAGGCAATTGATTTGATTGGAACCCTATTCAATAGGTATGCAGCTTCTCAAGTGCATAACACCCAATAGGAAAAAGGTAACTCAGTAGTACTCATCATAAAGCACACCATATCATATAGGGTGTGATTGCTCCGCCCCGACATACCATCATGCAATGGTGTATACGGAGGAGTAATGCTGAGAGAGAATCTCATTCTCCTTTAGAATAGTCCAGGATTTCCGTGCTCAAGTATTCTCCTCCTTGATCACATCAATGGACATAATACTTATACCCGTATATTGGTTCTCTACTTCTAACTTATATTCTGTGAATATCTCAAAAGGTTCGGACTTGTGTTTCAACGGGAACATAGGTCTGAATCTCGAAAGATCATCAGAGAATATAATGAAGTATAAAGAACCAGTCCTGGCATTTGTAGACAGGGGACCTAACATACATCAACATGTATCATCCCAAGAGTTCACTAACTCTTTCTCTGTTTCCAGTAAATGGAGCTATGGTCATCTTATCTTTGTGACATGACTGGCGAGTTTCACAAGATGTAAGTTCAAACTAATTTAAATATGCATCTTTATGTAACTCTAGCCAGTCGGGTAGCATTGATCTGACCTAGTCTACAATACCTCAAGAAGGCTTCGTTCATTTCTGAACTCTTCCTCTTCTGTGTGTTCCGTATACTAAGAACTGTAGTTTGATTTAGAACATTAATGCTTTTAGATAACGTGCCTGAACCGATCAACTTTTGATATAGGAAATGTTCAAAACATTATCCAACAATACAAAATTTTATCGTTTCTTTACTAATAAAGAGACAGATATGATTTTGTATATCAGGTTCGGTATCTAATAACATTCGTTCAGAATCAATGTATTGGTAATACAGGGTGACAGTGACCAACAGACCTGGCTGCAACTCTTGCCCCGTTTTCTGCCTCATGAAACTTATCACCCGTTCTCAGTTTTTTTTTACCTTTCTGTAGCCCTATGTAACTGATTACATATCTGGGATCCTGATCTGGTATCACATACCCAGGACGTAAAGGATACTGAGAAACAGTTCTCTGTAATGAACATACCCGAAGATGATGCATCAGCATGCACTCTCTTCGTTTGGGCGGCACGGGAATTCTGGTAATCCCCAATTTCCTGCTCTGTCTTATAACATTTATAAGTTGGAGCGGGACCAACGTTCCCCAGCTCAGTATAACAAGCAGGTTCGGTCAATAATCCGTTTTATTATCTTGATTAAGGCGTGATATGGTCGCTACCTGGAGAGAGAGAGAAGAAAACACTCAGCGTGCGCTCTTGCAAGAATAGATTGGTTATTATTTTATCTAATCAGGATGGCTCCCACTGCTTTTTATCAAATCTTCCTTCAAACCCTAAAAGGAAAGACTAGCCGGGATTAATTACACACTACAAATTCGCCAATCTTTCAGCCAGGCCAGTGTCGGTACTTTGAGGGAGGTCCCCCGTGCTTTCGCACGAACCTAATTAATGTAAACCTCGTTTTCCCAGAGGCGTAACCCCGTTGACACCTTTCTAGACACCTACTTGATCGGCTAATTGTAATATATAAAACTCTCCCAGGAGTAACTCTTACTCGCAGCGGGTATCGGGATCCAACTATCTCATAGAAGGTATGCAATCTCATTGCAAATTTCAACACTTGAAATTCCTGATAATCTTTTGCCCCTAGCACCCTATGACCTTGACGGAGGTCAACAAACCATAGGCTACTAGTCAAGTTCAACCCGTCATTTCTTGATCGAATTAAACCCACCCGCACGACCCTTGACGGAGGTCAACAAGGCCGCACGACTACCCTAACTCAATCTGCATCATATGCATAAACAGATAAATACTAGTTAGCTACCGCACACTACGCCTTGACGGAGGTCAACAAACGTAGCACGAATACTAAATAGGACTTATCTGAAATGACGGAGGGCTACGACAGGTTTTTCTGAAAACCTATTGCGTAATAAACTTGATATCGTTGTAGAATCAAATGATTTTAAAAATGGAGTGCTTTTGAGGCTTTTCTAGTTTTGCTAAAGGAGTCACTCCCGGTGAAGGGATCATCGGTCCTTTCCTCGTCGAATGAGGTGCGGGATATATCATATATATCACTGTGCAAAGCAAAAACTCTTAAAAGCAATCAAAAGACAAACCGAGTGTGTAGCATCTCCCAGTTATTGCTAAAGGAGTCACTCCCGGTGAAGGGATCTCGGTCCTTTCCTCATCGAATAAGGTGCAGGATATATCATATATACCGCTGTGCAAAGCAAGAACTGTAGCTACCTGTTTTATTTTGAAATTCAATTCTACAACATCTTAGGTTTCTTTTATTTCATTAATCACATTAATGAAGTCCCATCATTTAAGTACCTAATCATCACAGATAAATACGACGTACACTTATGCCATCCGCATTCGCCTCGATGTCCCCTCGTGCACCGTTAGGTTAGGTAACTAACGGTAGAGCAGGGCAGGGCTAGCACGGGTGTAAAACATAAGTAACGTCTATATAATATATCATATATACTATATGCTGTATCTATCACAGAACATCACATGATCACATCACAGATATCGCAGCAGAAGAATCATATGAAATATTGGATATACTAGGACGTCCGTGTTTTCAATACGAGCCAGTATTAAACACGGATTCCACGGTCGTGATGAATAGCCAAACCCACACCCCAAGACCCCTACGAGAGCGGCAAGCAACCCTACCAATTCTGGAGTTAGGAGACCCGGACTCGACTCCTCGAGTTGGTCTCCCACTGGACTCCAGAACCCGGTTACTTGTGCCCTCCTCCTTGGGTCTATCCTAGTGCGGAAAAGTAAATAATATACAAACGGTGACAGCTTCCGCAACCTGGAAGTGCCCCAATAAAAGAATATTACATACAAGTTTTTACATGAATGAAAATGAAAAACACTCATCTCACATAAAAAACCCCGGCTATTCAAACACGACGATCCAATATAACATATCCAGCAACACATAACATCACATGTCATCAACGTAAGTAAATATGTCCATCCCAATTGTCGTTGACATATAGCAACGAAACCGGCGATATCACATATTACACTTACGGTCACAGAAAAGAAAGTGTAAAACTACAACAGTTGGAATTCGCAACCATCTCAGACATCGCATGCCTGACCAAATGAATTCCTTAGACATCGCATGCCTAATAATTATAAACCCCGTATTTTAGTCTCATTATCGAAAACACTTTTCAATATCAAGTCGGGCAATTCAACAAGATTCCCGACATCCTGATCGAATGCTCGTCGCAAACTTCAGTAGGCGGCCGCACCCCAGATACCGTCGATGAAGTGCACCAAGGCGGAACACCGCTACCGCGAGCACCCGGACGGATGCTTTCGGCGACGGGGTTCTCCTACAGTCACTTGGTCGGGGCTATGGGATGTAGCTGTCTATTAAGTTTGTCCGGCGAATATCCGCGTACGCTACGTGATTGCGACGGACTTTTGATCGCATCTAAATTCCGTGGCAACCGATCAAGTAAGACTAAAGTGCTATGTTTATAACATTCATTCAGTTATCTCATAACTTTTTGTGAATTCCAATTATTGTATCCCATTCCAGATAAATAGAAAATGTTAAACTTTCCGATCGAACAGTCAAACACCCAAGTTTTCCCGATACAGCTCAACACATGAAACAAGTCTAACGACATTCAGTTCGTGCCTCAGTACCAACGGTCCAGCCGTAGAAGGGTCAAGCCAACGCCTCACATGTGGCACGCCGTACTGCCCCAAACCCGAAGGTTCAAAGGGCAGTTCAAGACGGTCACATAATCGAGTTAAGGTTTGTTGTCTTCTAGAGGGTCCATCGCGTTACTTGCACTACTTAGAACGTCGTTAAACTACGGAAAAATCCAACACTTGGAAATTTCCCGACAGGGGAAAAGTGGGGTATTTATATCCGGTCGAACTTTTTAACATATTCTAAAATTATCCGGAAAGCCAAATAGATAAAATTTGATGCCCCGATCGAAACACCGAAACCCCAAAACAACTCCAGAAAATTCAACTCTTGAATAAATTTTAAAAATTCCCAGAAAACTCAGCATCTGACAAAATGAATTACTGTGCAAAAAGGGGAGGATGACGTCACCTTGTTGCCGCGGAACCGCCGCAGAAGCCAGGCTTCTGCCGCGGTTCCGCCGCCGTTTACACTGTTCATGAATAAATTTTTGCGCCGTAATTCTTATATTTCCCTGCTGAATTTTTTAGCAATTTTTAATTTGGAAAAATCCCAGTTTTTGAAAAAAGGACAGAGAGCAATTTTGAAATGGGTTTTCGGGTTCGTTCGGACTTCAAATTCCGTCTAGACTTCGCCTAAGGCTCTAGCTAGGCTCTGATACCACTGTAGGGTTCCTAGACACCCTAATGAGGTCTCACAAGGCATCAACCATGCCAATTTCAAATTTGAACGGTGCCGAGAAACCCTAGAACGGATCGTTGGCTAGATTTCTAGGCGAACAAAGTAACTAGTTAACACTTAACTATAAGGAAACGGAAATACAACCTTTGTAGATCCGGTGCTCCACCTCCATAGCTCCGCAACGAAGTCCCCTCGCTGTCCTAGTGAATTCCCGGGCTCTAGCGTCGGCTTCGTCGGAGGATAGGCGAGCTAGGTCGTCGATGTCCATGCCGAAGATGATCTACGTCGAAGCATCGCAAGATCAAGCTCTCACTTCACCAAGTCATGAAACATGTGAAGAAAACACACTCTACTACTTGGCAAGAGGTAGAGGATGAAGAAATAGGAAGTGGGTAGACTTTAGAATTGGATTTCTCACTCATTTCATCAATCCACCATTGATGAAGCAAGCTTTTCTTCCTTGAAGAAGATGAAGAAGAAGAAGCTAATTGTTATGATAAGTTAATTAAAAAGAATAGAAAAACAATCCTTATCATAATTCTAACTATGGTTATGTGTAGAGAATTAACCAAGGTTTAAAGGAATGGTTAGGGTTAAGGATGAGATAAGAATGGTGGACAAAGTCAAAGCTTCATGAAGCTTCAACTAAACAACAAATAAAGCCACCATTCTTTTCTCTTTTCCATTTATTTTCCAAAATGAAATGGATAAATAAATAAGTGAATAAAACAAAACCCTAACCATAATCATGTAACCATGGTTTGATCTTTACACAAAAACCCTAGCATAACATGTATCATCAAACATGATACAATCAAGTGCACAAAAGTATATCACATATACAATGTGTACAATCCGAGTGAGAAAATCCATTTAAAGTGAACCAATACTAGTTAACGCAAAGTAATGTATCAAATATATAATTATGCATTAAATCATTAAATCAACACTTGATTTAACGATCCGGTCATGTCGCACATAACCGACTAGTATCCAATGTATCGGCTTATCGAATCAATCCTTGATTCGATATCTAGGTTATATCGAATATAACCAATCGATACATTCATCGCGAGAATGGAATACGGTATCACATACACGCATTATTCTCGGTCCCGCACATATCTCATATGCGCTCCTATTTCGTTTCGCTTGAGCCAGGAAACCTCTGTGTAGGACTCTAAAGACTCGTCAATACGCCGGCAGCAGATGATGATCATATCAAACACCCACAAGCTGCAAGCGGTCTGCTAAACGTAACGGCCATCCGGGTATTGAGCGATCTGAAGATCGACGAGCAAGCCCGCTCACGCTCCAGTGAATCCAACCAGTAACACTACCGTACAGTCCGGTCTGATCGTCTGATATGTCGCATATCTCGCCTAGGGGTGGTAAACGTCAGACCCCAATAGCTCGATATGTCGAGTCGATATGAGGTCTATAACAATTCGAGAAACTACTGGTAACACTTACCAGTAAATCTCAGCAACCCTGGCCAGGGATTTCCTGTTATAGCCAATCGAACACAGCGCAACATCAACCCCCTATACCGGGAGAGACGAATCCCCTCCTATCGCTCATTGCCTCCATCTGACTCGGGACTGTACCCAAAAACCACCGTTTTGCACGCATGGACGTGGTAAGGTGGAAATCAAAGCACAGTGGGAACCACACAAGACTCTATGACGATCTCGGGTCTACAGACTAACCTGTACCAGTGTCACCAGAGAACTGCCATCTGACGTCAGGTATAATACCATCTGGGAGTTCTCGGCGAGTCCGTCCAGTGTACCCAGTCTCTACTGAGCACCCGTATATCATCTCTGATGTCAAACACCAATGGATATGGGATCATCCATCGCCCATCTGTATGGGTCGAGAAGGTACACGCTAGTCTACTCTGGTATATCGATGCCCTGTCTCGATATACCCACGATTAGGGACTTTCAAGGATGTACTTATAGACTACCATGTCACCACTAGTATGATCCGCATCATAGTCCAGGTAGTCAAGTACACATCCTAAGGGCTTTACCAACATGTAACAGAGAGACAATCAGTATACACGTTAAGGTAAAGTTCAACAAGATAGCATACTATCATGTCGAGCAAGAAAGTCCTCCCTATATATGTCCCAGCATCCACTACAATATACATCCTATGTATAGTAATGGCCTCTAGGGCATACATATAACTAACACTACGGACACGGCAAGTTACCCGCCAAAACCTGGAGCGAGGCAGCCCTCTTCAGCAACGTGAATAGACCACCCAGCACTTCACGGAATCCGGTAACTTGGGTACCCCTCCTTGGGTCAACCTGTACCCCCTACGAGTGCGGCGAATAGCCCGCCAATTCTAGAGTAAAGCCCCCTCCGTCTCAAAGCCATGAGATGCGGGCCCGTTGCCCTTTAGAACCCGGCTATCCGTGCACCCCTCCACGGGGTAATCCTAGTACAAAAAGTAAAATATACATACAACGGGTACATCGACCTCGACCCGGTCGTGCCCCAAAAGAATAATACAAACAGGCAGTGACGGCAGTCCACATGTCCGACGCTCACCCTGCAATATCAAATGTACATATAAAACAAAACTGTACTACCATTGCATCCAGGCTATCCCCCACGACCAATCCGCAACATCACAGCACAACACAGAACATCAACGTGAATGTCACGTTCGCAAATCAGTCTAAAAGGGCTATAGCAGATAGACTGGATTTACCGATCAAATGACATTCACGGTCGCAGATATAATGTAAATACTGTGAACTAACATGTTTAAAATATCCGATCGAACAAGTTTACCGAAGTGGGCCCCAAGCACTACTGTAGCACTCTAAGAAAATATGGGCCCAAAAAGAATATCCCAAAACCCCTATTTCGAACCCAGAAGCATACTGTGAAAATGTTGTACTGCGTTGACTTCTTCCAACCGCGGAACCGCGGCCTAACCAGGGGTTTGGCCGCATTTCTGCGGTCGTAATGAAGCAACACGCTACCCAATTTTTACAGTATACTTAAAATGCCCTGCACATGTCTCTGCAACATACTGAAAAATTTTTGGAATTAAAACAATTTCGACAGAGAACAGATGCACTATAAAATACGGTTTTTGGGATTTTGTTCGATCGAGTACTAAACATACTAGAGCAAGCCAGAACAGGTTAATGGCGTGTCTTTGATAACAATGTAAGTGCACGGTGGCGCCCCGGCCGTCGATCCGACGCCGGAAATGCGGAAACGAAAAACTTTGTGAAACTTGCAAACCGGCACCACCGCACACTTTTAACCCGGATCGGGCCATTAACCTAACTACTAGCAAAATAAAAGAAGGATAGAGAAATATACCGAGTGATCCGTGTCCTTCGGTTTTCGTCTCCACTCCGATCTCCTCGCAGAATCTCCGGTCGTCGCCTCCTTGTCGAAACGGGCACCACAACGCCGGGTTCTTTTACGGGCTCCCACCTCTGGACCGAGGCAACTCGGGAGCGAAGTTGGCTAGCCGACGCGTCCAAGATTTGCTATAGAATAGTGTACAATCCATTGTCTCATTTGGGTTATAGAAGTTGCCTTTGATGGAAGAATGGAATGAACAATGAGAGAGCTTGTGAACTTTGATACAAAATGAGAAATGGGAATAATTTTCCATACACCAAATGAAAAACCTCATACTCTCTCCCCTCTCTAGTGTCCGGCCTCTCATGATAAAGAATGGTGGAGGGAATCAATCATGCCACAAGAGAATAATGTGTTATAAAAGAAAAAGGAAAATGGTCACACCCATTACTAATCCAAGCCCAAATCAAATCCCATCACCATCAATGCAAGACAAGTGACAATAAAAGAATCTCATGGTGATGAAGCCACAAAAGCAAGAAACCCCTCCACAATATGCTAATTTGCGAACTTGCAAATTAGCCCCTCCTTCAGAAATTCCGGCCGGGAAGGAACAAAGCAAAACTGGCCGGAACGGAATGCAAACTGGCAACCTCAGAAAACTGATCCCGTAATAAATTACAGGAAAACCCCGCAACTGCATATACATGCCCGCATTTGTATTCCCACTTAACACAAATGCAAAGAGACAAAATTTACACTGTCAAATACTAGGATCCGGCTTAAACCAAAGCCGGCTTGTAAAATCTGTCCGATCACGATCCGTGCAATACCGTACGTATCTGATCGAACTCTGCCATATCTCCATACGGCCTCTACAGCGTTTCGCCCGAAACCTGAGTAACTGTGTGTGGTGGACTCTAAGACTCGTCAATACTATGGCTGTGGATTTAACCACTAGCACGTCAGAGGTATTAGCCATACGTGACGGGCTACCAGCTATTGACCAAAAGGGACATCGATGAGCGAACTCATCCTGACACCCTACTGAGCCTGTCAGTGACAATATCCGTACAGTCTGGTCCGTTCATCTATAAGCATCGCATGGCGGGTCTAGGGGGTTGGTAAAAGTCAGACCCCCAAAAGCGGTACAAGTCGTGTCGGAGTGCAGCCCAGAACACCCTGAGATACTACTGGAATACCTACTAGTAAATCTCCTGCCTTGGCCAAGGACTTTTCATGTTCTGGCTCTCCTAGACACAGCGCGACCTCACCCCCAATACCGGTAGAGACGAACCCCTGTAGATCCGCTCACTGCCTCCATGTGGCTCGGGACTGTACCCAACTAAAACCTGTTTGCACGTCTCCTTTGAGCGTGGTAGTGTAGTAATCAAAGCACAGTGGGAACTCACACGAGACAAATGACGATCTCAGGTCGATGAACTAACATGTACACATGTCACCAGGGAACTGCTATCTGACGTCAGGTATAATACCAACTAGCAGGTTCCCGGCGAGTCCTGTCCGGTGTACTCATAACCCAATAAGCACCTGTATACATCTTAGGTGAACCAACTAACACCAGTGGCTTGTGAGACCGGCCACCGCCCCTCGTCGGGGTCTCGACTGTATACACTAGTCTACTCTGGAGTATCGATGCCCTGTCTCGAAACTCCCATGACTAAGGACCTTTTAAGGTTGTGCTTATAGACCCTAGCTCCTACGTATATGATCGCCCTCATACTGCTGGTAGTCAAGCAAGAATCCTAGGGGCTCTATCAACGTGTAATAGCGACTCGTATGGTCACCTAAAGCAGTACACGATGATAAAGATAAACCAGATAGCATACTATCATCTTGAGTGAGACTGTCCTACCGGGCTAGGTCCTCCCTCAATTATTGCAATCATGTGCCTGTGATCCAATAATTGACTCTGAGGGCACTATCTCCAACAACCTTGTTATCACCCAGTATTATATGATTATTTTACTGTATGACCTAGAAGATCGTCATACATTCAATTTCTACCTGCTGATATCTTCTACTCATGAGTTGGCAACTCACCCCTGTTGTGCTATACTTGTCTTGCAGGATCAACCGCTCGGATCAGTAGCGGCTTGCTGGCACCTCTTTTCTTCAGGGTGATTTGTATTGGTAGGTGGGTTACTTCTCGGATCGTAACCGCCACTGTATACGTTATTATTCAGTTGTATCTAGATAAAAGCTCCATCAACCAGACTATGTATATTTGGTAGACCTAGACACCAGACTTGTATATTCTCTGAGAGTTAGAGCGAGATGGGTGTATTGTTCTTTATTTTGAACTTGATGATGTCTTGGTATTCTTTATTTTCTTTCTGTGATTGATCTTCACCTTGAGCGTCGTATATTTTTATATTGCGTGGTTATGATTCCGCCAATTGGCGAAGAGCTAGCTCCTGCTTTGGGATGCCTATATTATTGCTGTGGTGTTTTGGTTTTGGATCAAAATTTACAAGGGAGGTACTGCCCAAATTTCAAATGACGAAAATGTTTCCAGTTATAGTATACAACTCACTTGTATTTCTATATGTCATTACTTATACTTGTTAGTTATGTATATGCCCTAGAGGCCATTGTTGTACATATGATGCATATTATAATGGATGCTTGGATATATATAATGAGGACTTTCTTGCTCATCATGATAGTATGCTATTTGGTTTCACTTTATCTTAACATGTTGACTTGTATTAGTTTACTGTCTGGTTCTCACATGTTGATAAAGCCTTTAGGATATTTACTCGACTACTGGGACTACGATGAGATCATACTAGTGGGGCAATGGTAGTCGACGACTACATCCTATAACTGTTCCTAGTCGAGGTTGTGTCGAGACAGGGCATCGATACACCAGAGTAGACTAGCGTATACGCATCTTGACCCATATGATGGGCGATGGATGATCCCATATCCATCGGTGTTTGACAACAAGGATGGTGTACGGGTGCTCAGTGGAGACTGGGTACACTGGACAGACTTGCTGAGAACTCCCAGATGGTATTATACCTCACGTCAATTGGCAGATCTCTGGTGACACTGGTACAGGTTAGTCTGTAGACCCGAGATCGTCGTAGAGTCTTGTGTGATTCCCACTGTGCTTTGATTTCCATCATACCACGTCCAAGAGGGCGTGCAAAACGGTGGCTTTTGGGTACAGTCCCGAATCACATGGAGGCAATGAGCGATAGGAGGGGTTTCGTCTCTCCTGGTATAGGGAGTTGATGTTGTGCTGTGTTCGATTGGCTATAACTGGAAGTCCTTGGCCAGGGCGGATATTGAGTACTACCGGTAAGTGTTATCAGTAGGTTCTCGACATGTTATGAGCCTCATATCCACATGACTTATCGGTTACTAGGGTCTGACGTATACCACCCCTAGACTAGATATGCAACATATCAGACGAAGAGATCGGACTGTACGGGAGTGTTACTGATTGGATTCACAGGAGAATGTACAGGCTTGTGTGTTGATCTTCTGATCGCTCAATACCTGGGTGGCTGTTACGTTTAGATGACCGCTTGCATCTTGTGGGTGTTTGATATGATCATCACCTGCTACCGGCGTATTGACGATTCTATAGAGTCATACACAGAGGTTTCTTGACTCAGGAAAAACGGAGTAGGAGCACATATGTGATATGTGCAGGACCGAGGATAATACGATATGAGATACCGTATTATATTCTCGCGATATTTTGATATGAGCCGGTTCATCGGATCAAGTGTTGATTCGATGAATCGCTACATGATATATTAATCGGTTATATGCGATATAGCAGGATTGTCGGATCAAGTGTTGATTCGATAATTTAATGTATAATTATATTTGTGATATATTGCATTACATTATCTAATATTGGCTCGCTTTATTATTTCATTTTCTCACCGGATAATACATTGATATATATGCGATATATGTTAATTGTATTATTTTCTTTTGTTACAAAAATATATAATATATGTGATATATAATATTGTAACACGTTATGATTACTAATGCAACATGATTAGTGGAGATTAAACATGGTTAGGGTTTGATTTGGATTAGTTCTTTCATGAAGCTTCTAGAAGCTTTTCTTTTGTTTCTTGCAAAGATATTATGTGTTGATATTTTGTGAGATATTTCCTAACCCAACCCACACCCTTAACCCTAATTAAGTCTCTACAATGGTTAGCCTTCTCATTATCAACCATGGTTGCATTTGTAATCATTATGATATTTTTCATTATTCATCACAAAAGGATATTCATTCTTCTTCTTTTTCATTGAGCTCACAAAAGATTTCTAGGTTTTTATTTTGTGATGGATTAGTGTGAGAATTTGATAATAAAAGAGAGCATAAATCCTACTTCATCATCCTAATCTAATATAGCCAATTAGATTAGGGTGTTCACTTCATTAGTGAGTGAGAGCTTGAGTTAAAGAAACTTTAAGGTAAATCATCTTTGAAAAGGAAGACTACAAGCAAGCATGGATCATTCGGGTTGTGGAGCTTCTCTTGAGTCCGGGAGATCATAGATCGCGGCAAAGGGGCTACTACTCGGAGCTTATGAAGCGAAGGAGCGGACTACAAAGGTTGTAATCCCTCACTCTTAGTTGTAAAGATGTTTAGTTGCATGTTTAACCCTAATAATCGAGCAAAGATCCTCACTTTGGGTTGTTCGGCACGTCTAAATTTTGAATCGGGCATGGTTGGTGCCTTATAGACCCTTGTGACAGTGTCTAGTAACACTACAGTGGTATCAGAGCCTAGATAGAGCATTAGACGACGTGTATACGAAGTTAAAACTCCGATCGAACCGCGAAACATCGAACTAGACCCCCTCTGTGGAAATTTTCTAAAAAGTTGGTTTTTTCTGCATTAAAAATACTAAAAAAATTCAACAGGGAATTCTAAGGATAACCATGAAATACGAGCCCCCAAGTCTTTCAATGAGCCGCGGAACCGCGGCAGGAACATGCTTGTCGCGGCGGTTCCGCGGCCATAAGTAGGAATTGGGGACACGTATTTGAAGGGTATATCCGTAGGTATTTGTACATGCTTCTGGGTATTTTTAATCTTACTCAAGTGTTGAGTTTTCTGGAGATCTTTTGGTACTCGTTGATTCGATCGGAAATTTTAACTTCGTTCTATTTTCAGGATAATTTAGAAAGTATTAAAATGTTCGAACGGATATTATTAACTCACTTTTTCCCGACACGAGAAACTTTCAAGTGTTGAATTTTTCTTGAGTTTAAATCTTTCGGAAAAACGTGCAAGTAACGCGGTGGACCCTCTAGAAGAACACAAACCTTAACTTGATTATGTGACCATCTGAACCGCCTCTAAACCTTAGGGTTTGGGGCAGTACGGCGTTGCTATATGTGAGGCGTTGGTTTGACCCTTCTACGGCTGGACCATTGGTACTGTGACATATTCTGGGATTTTTTGAACTCCGCTCAAGTGTTGAGATATTTATGAAATCTTGGGTATTTGATTATTCGATCGGAAAGTTTAATATTGTCTATTTATCTGGAATGTGATACAATATGTGGAATCCATATAGTTAGGCATGAAATTGGAAGTATGTGATATTTCGGATTTAAGATGTCTAAAGTGATTGTGGATTCCAAATGTTGTAGTTTTTCACTTTCTTTTCTGTGACCGTAAGCGTAGTATGCGGTGTATCGCTGGCTTCGTTGCTATACATCAACGACAATCGGGATACGCATACTTGCTTACGTTGATGATATGAGATATTATGTGTTGCTGTGATATGTTATATTGGATCGTCGTGTTCTGAATAGCCGGGGGTTTTATGTGAGATGAGGGTTTTTATTTTTATTCATGTAAAATTCATTTGTATGTAATATTCTTTTATTGGGGCACTTCCGGGATGAGGTTGATGTCACCATTGTATATTGTTTACTTTTCCATATTAGGTAGACCCAAGGAGGGGAGCACAAGTAACCGGGTTCTGGGGTACAATGGGAGGCCATCTCGAGGAGTCGAGACCGGGTCTCCTAACCCTAGAATTGGCAGCGTTACTTGCCGCTCTCGTAGGGGTCTAGGGATGTGGGTTTGGCTATTCATCGCGACCGTGGAATCCGTGTTTTATACAGGCTCGAAATAAAACACGGACGTCCTAGTATATCCAATATTTCACATGTTATCTTCTGCTGCAATGTTCTGTGATGAGATCATATTACTGCCTGAGACGAATGTTTATACTATATATATATATATATATATTGATATATAAATATTACTGCTTTCGTTTCTTCTGTGATGCTTAGGAAGCATTAATTGATGGGGGTTTATTAATGAGATTAATAAAAGAAAAGAAACCTAAAAGATGTTGTAGAATCAAAACTTTATAAAAAAAAGGGTAGCTATAGTTTTTCTTTGCATAGCGGTATCTATGATATAACCTGCACCTTATTCGATGAGGAAAGAGCCGAAATCCCATCACCGGGAGTGACCTCTTTAGCAAAACTTGCAGATGCTACAAACTCACGGTTTAGTTTTTGACAGCTTAAATAGTTCTTGCTTTGCACCGCGGTATATATGATATACCCTGCACCTTATTCGATGGGGAAAGAGCCGAGATCCCTTCACCGGGAGTGACCTCTTTAGCGAAACTGCAAAAGCCTAAAAAACACTCCTTTTCAAAATCACTTGTTTCTACAACGATATCAAGTTCATTACGCTCATAGTTTTCTGAAAAACCTGCGTAGCCCTGCGTCATTTCAGATAAAGACTATTTAGTATTCGTGCTGCGTTTGTTGGCCTTTGTCAAGGCGTAGTGTGCGGTAGCTGACTAGTACTTATCTGTTTAAGCATGTGATGTGATTGGATTAGGGTAGTCGTACGACCTTGTTGGCCTTTGTCAAGGGTCGTGCGGGTGGGTTTATTTCAATGAAGAAATAACAGGTTGAACTTGATTAGCTTCCTATGGTTTGTTGGCTTTTGTCAAGGTCATAGGGGGTTAGGGGTAAAAGCATTATTGGGAATTTCATGTATTGAAAATTGCAATGAGATTGCAGAACTTCTATGAGATAGATGGATCCTGATACCCACTACGAGTAAAAGTTACTACTGGGAGAATTTTACACAGGACAATTAGCCGATCAAGTAGGTGTCTAGAAAGGTGTTAACGGGGTTAAGCCTCTGGGAAAACGAGGTTTATTTTAATTAGGTCCGTGCGAAAGCACGGGAAACCTCCCTCAATGTACCAACACTGATCTGGATGAAAGATTGACAAAATTGTAGGGTGTAATTAATCCCGGCTAATCTTACCTTTTAGGGTTTGAAGGAAAATTTGATAAAAACAGTGGGGGACATCCTGATTAGATAAGATAATAACCAATCTAATCTTGCAAGAGCATACGCTAAAGTGTTTCCTTCTCTCTCTCTCCAGGTAGCGACCATGTCCGGACATAATCAAGATAATAATATGGATGTATTGACTGAACCCGCTTATTATACTGAGCAGGGGATCGTTGGTCCCGTTCTTTCTTATAAGAGTTATAAGACTGAGCAGGAAACAGGAGAATATCTGGATTCTTACGCCCAAACGAAGAACAAGCATGATGATTCATCTTCTTCGGGTGTGTTAGTTATTGAGAACTGTTTCTCAGTTCACCTTACGTCCTGGGTTTTAGATACCGGATCGGCATCCCACATATGTAAATTGTTACGTGGGCTACGTAAAGGTAGAGAACAGGAAAAAGGTGATCATTCCGTACAAGTAGGGAATGGTGCAAGTATTGCAGCCAAAGCAGTTGGCGAATATCACCTTGTATTACCAGGTAGTAATACAATGATTCTGAACGAGTGCTATTATATACCGAACATGATGTGCAACATTATATCAGTTTCTTTATTAAGTAAAGAAGGATATAATTTTGTAGTACAGGATAATGTTATGAATATATTCCTGAATCAAAAGTTGATTGGATCAGGCTCGTTACATAGTGGCATATACGTTCTCAATCAAAATACAGTCCTTAATATACAAAACACACACAAGAGGAAGAATTCAGAAATGAACGAATCCTTCTTGTGGCATTATAGACTTGGTCATATCAATGCGACACGGCTAGCTAAGTTACATAAGGATGGATATTTGAATCCGTTCAAATTATCATCTTATGATACTTGCCATTCATGTCTCAAAGGTAAAATGACCAAAACTCTGTTTAGTGGACACGGAGAAAGAGTTACAGAACTTTTAGGACTGGTACATAGTGATGTATGCGGTCCTATGTCTACACATGCCAGGAACGGTTCTTCCAACTTCATTACATTCACTGACGATCTCTCAAGATACGTACATGTGTTCCTGATGAAACACAAGTCTGAAGCTTTTGAGAAATTCGGAGAATATAAGCACGAAGTAGAGAACCAAATGGGCAAAAGTATTAAGATCTTTCGATCTGATCGAGGAGGTGAATACTTAATCAATGAGTTCCTATATTATCTAAAAGAGAATGGGTTTCTCTCTCAGCTTACACCTCCCTATACACCACAGCACAATGGTGTATCGGAGTGTAGGAATCGCACCCTATTAAATATGGTGCGCTCTATGATGAGTACAACTGAGTTACATATTTCCTTCTGGGGACATGCACTAGAGACAGCTGCATACCTATTGAATCAAGTTCCATCTAAATCTGTACCTACCACACCATATGAGATATGGAGTGGGAAAGGACCATGTCTTAAACGAGTTAAGATATGGGGTTGTCCAGCCTATGTTAGAAAGCAAAATCCGGACAAACTGAAGGGACGGTCAGTTCTTTATAAGTTTGTAGGATATCCTAAACATTCACATGGATATCTATTCTACCACAGCGAGGAACAAAAGGTGTTTGTTTCTCGACATGCCACCTTTTTAGAAAAGGAATTTCTTGCAAAAGAAATTGAATTTCTTGCAAAAGAAATTGAATTTCTTGCAAAAGAAATTAGTGGCGAACTGGTAGAGCTGGAAGAGGTTCCAGCGACACAAACTGCAACTGAAGATTTAGTGGAACCAGAGGATTCAGTAGTTCTTGACGAACCCCAGCCTCTCCGCCGATCTTGCAGGGTTTCTCATCCACCTGAGAGATACTACGGTTTTCTCCTCGATGGTGGAAGCGAGGATTGCATCATGCAAGATGATTACCCGGCTAGTTTCGAGCAGGCCATCACGAGTGGGGACTCTGTGAAATGGCTGGATGCAATGCGATCTGAGATGGAATCCATGTACACCAACAAATGTGGACTTTTTAAGTTGCTCCTGAAGGGGTAAAACCCATTCGGAGCAAATAGATCTTTAAGAAAAAACTTGGTGTAGATGGAAAAGTTTAGACTTACAAAGCTAGACTTGTTGCAAATGGTTTTCGTCAACGACCAGGTGTGGATTATGACGAAACATTTTCTCCAGTGGCTATGATTAAGTACATCCAGATCTTACTTGCCATTGCTGCATACCATGACTACGAAATCTGGCAAATGGATGTTAAGACCGCCTTTCAAAACGGTGATTTAGAAGAGTGCGTGTACATGACTCAGCCAGAGGGCTTCGTACATAGTGGGGGCAGCGGAAAGGTGTGCAAGCTTTTTAAATCCATCTATGAGTTAAAGCATGCAACGCGGGGTTGGAACATCTTCTTTGATGTTGTAGTCAAAGAGTTTGACTTCATCAAAAACGTAGATGAACCTTATATCTATAAGAAGGTGGTAGAGAGTAAGGTTGTCTTCCTCGTATGGTATGTCGATGACATACTCTTGATAGGAAATGGTGTTCCTATGCTGCAATCGGTCAAGCTCTTCTTATCATAAAGATTCTCAATGAAAGATCTAGGTGATGCTTCCTGCATACTGGGAAATATGATCTATAGATATAGATCTAAACGGATATTGGGATTGTCCCGATCCAGGTACATTGACACCATACTAAAGAGGTTTAGTATGGAAGAATCCAAGCGTGGGAACCTACCCACGATCTCTGGACTCACTCTCTCCAAAGAGATGTCTCCCAAGACTGATTTGGAGAGAGCTCGCATGCAAGGGATACCCTATGCTTCGGCAGTAGGCTCTATCATGTAGGCGATGCAATATACCAGGCCCGATGTAGCATACTCACTAAGTGTAGTGAGTAGGTATCAAGCAGATCCTGGAGAGAGTCACCGGATAGCTGTGAAGAACATTCTCAAGTACTTAAGAAGAACTAAGGAGATGTTCTTGGTGTATGGTAACGGAGAACTCCAGGTGGAGTCCTTTACTGATTCAAGCTTCCAAAGTGATAAGGATGACTCTAAGTCGCACTCGGGATTTGTCTTTACCCTCAATGGAGGGGCGGTGTATTGGAAGAGTTCCAAACAGGATATCGTTGCAGACTCGACGATGGAGACTGAACACATCGCTGCCAACAATGCTGCCAAAGAGGTTGTCTGGATAAAGAAGTTCATTACTGAACTTGGTGTATGGTAATGGAGCTGTGGATTTGGCTAAGGAACCCAGGTCTGATCAGAAGTCCAGACATATTCTGAGGTGTTACCACCAGATACGGGAGATAGTTGATCGCCAGGAGATCGAGGTCAGGAGAGTTGATACGAAGGACAACACTGCGGATCCACTCACAAAGGCCATTCCCCAGACACAGTTTGAGAGACTCTTCGGGATGCTGGGTATAAGATACGACAACAGCTGGCCTTAGTGCAAGTGGGAGATTGTTAGTTATGTATATGCCCTAGAGGCCATTGTTGTGCATATGCTGTATATTATAATGGATGCTTGGATATATATAGTGAGGACTTTCTTGCTCGTCATGATAGTATGCTATTTGGTTTCAATTTATCTTAACATGTTGACTTTTATTAGTTTACTGTCTTATTCTCACATGTTGATAATGCTATTAGGATATGTACTCGACTACTGGGACTATGATGAGATCATACTAGTGGGGCCACGGTAGTCGACGAGTACATCCTATTACTGTTCCTAGTCGAGGGTGTGTCGAGACAGGGTATCGATACACCATAGTAGACTAGTGTATACGCATCTTGACCCATATGATGGGCGATGGATGATCCCATATCCATCGGTGTTTGACATCAAGGATGGTGTACGGGTGCTCAGTGGAGACTGGGTACACTGGACGGACTCACCGAGAACTCCCAGATGGTATTATACCTCACGTCAGATGGCAGTTCTCTGGTGACACTGGTACAGGTTAGTCTGTAGACCCGAGATCATCATAGAGTCTTGTGTGATTCCCACTGTGCTTTGATTTCCATCATACCACATCCAAGAGGGCGTGCAAAACGGTGGCTTTTGGGTACAGTCCTAAATCACATGGAGGCAATGAGCGATAGGAGGGGTTTCGTCTCTCCCGGTATAGGGAGTTGATGTTGTGCTGTGTTCGATTGGCTATAACTGGAAGTCCCTGGCCAGGGCAGATATTTACTACTATTGGTAAGTGTTATCAGTAGGTTCTCGACCTGTTATGAACCTCATATCGACATGACTTATCGGTTACTGGGGTCTGACGTATACCACCCCTAGACTAGATTTGCAACATATCATACGAAGAGACCGGACTGTACGGGAGTGTTATGATTGGATTCACAGGAGAATGTACAGGCTTGCTTGTTGATCTTCTGATCGCTCAATACCTGGGTGGCTGTTAAGTTTAGCTGACCGCTTGCAGCTTGTGGGTGTTTGATATGATCATCACCTGCTACCGGCGTATTGACGATTCTTTAGAGTCCTACACAGAGGTTTCTTGACTCAGGCAAAACGGAGTAGGAGCACATATGTGATATGTGCAGGACCGAGGATAATACGATATGAGATACCGTATTATATTCTCGCGATATTTTGATATGAGCCGGGTCATCGGATCAATTGTTGATTCGATGAATCGGTACATGATATATTAGTCGGTTATATGCGATATAGAAGGATAGTCGGATCATGTGTTGATTCGATAATTTAATATATAATTAGTTATGTGATATATTGCATTACATTATCGAATATTGGCTCGCTTTATTATTTCATTTTCTCACCGGATAATACATTGATATATATGCGATATATGTTAATTGTATTATTTTTCTTTTGTTACAAAAATATATTATATGTGTGATATATAATATTGTAACATATTATGATAACTAATGCAACATGATTAGTGGAGATTAAACATGGTTAGGGTTTGATTTGGGTTAGTTCTTTCATGAAGCTTCTAGAAGCTTTTCTTTTGTTTCTTGCAAAGATATTATGTGTTGATATTTTGTGAGATATTTCCTAACCCAACCCACACCCTTAACCCTAGTTAAGTCTCTACAATGGTTAGCCTTCTCATTATCAACCATGGTTGCATTTGTAATCATTATGATATTTTTCATTATTCATCACAAAAAGATATTCATTCTTCTTCTTCTTCCTTGAGCTCACAAAAGCTTTCTAGGTTTTTATTTTGTGATGGATTAGTGTGAGAATTTGATAAAAAAAGAGAGCATAAATCCTACTTCATCATCCTCATCTAATCTAGCCAATTAGATTAGGGCGTTCACCTCATTAGTGAGTGAGAGCTTGAGTTAAAGAAACTTCAAGGTAGATCATCTTTGAAAAGGAAGACTAGAAGCAAGCATGGATCATTCGGGTTGTGGAGCTTCTCTTGAGTCCGGGAGATCGTGGATCGCGGCGAAGAGACTACTACTCGGAGCTTACTAAACGAAGGAGCGGACTACAAAGATTGTAATCCCTCACTCTTAGTTGTAAAGATGTTTACTTGCATGTTTAACCCTAATAATCTAGCAAAGATCCCCGCTTTGGGTTGTTCGGCACGTCTAAATTTTGAATCGGCCATGGTTTATGCCTTATAGACCCTTGTGACAGTGCCTAGTAACCCTACAATACTTCTAAAGAAAGAACATGATTTCATTATACCTTTATTTCAAAACTTCACCTCCCTTATTTTCCTCATAAGGTTTAGATTTTTGGGATTTCGGCTTACTTGGGTTACGGTGGGATCCTATAGGCTTCACGTGATCCAAGTGCCAGCCACGTACCAATTCCGGGTCATGACAGGTGAAGTTTTGAAATAGGGGTATAATGGAAATCAAGTTCTTCTTTTTAAAGCATAAATAATGTTCGTTTGAAATACAAGCTGATTATATACTATAATTTGAAAATATTTTCGTCGTTTGAAATTTGGGCAGCACCTCCTTTGTAAATTTTGATCAAAACCAATACATAACAGTAATAATATAGGCATCCGCAAGTGGGAGCTAGCTCTTCGCCAATTGGCGGAATCAGAACCACGCAATATGAAATATACGACGCCCAAGGTGATGATCAATGACAGAAAGAAAGTAAAGAAACCCAAATATCATCAAATCTAATATTATTACTGGTCTCTAAGTCTACCAAATATACATAGTCTGGTTGATGGAGTTTTTAACTAGATACAATGAATATAAAGTATACAACGGTGGTTACGCTCTGTACTATAATCCACCTAGCAATACAAATCACCTGAAAGAAGGAATGTGCCTGCAAGCCGCTACTGATCCGAGCGGTCGATACTGCAAGAAAACAATGGCACAACGGGGTTGAGTTGCCAACTCGTGAATAGAATGTTAGGAATATGTATGCCCTAGAGGCCATTATTGTATGATATAGTGGATGCTTGGACATATATATAGAGGACTTTCTTGCTCGATATGATAGTATGTTATCTGGTTGCTCGTTATCTTAACATGTACACTTGTATTATTATACTGTCTCTCTGATACATGTTGATAAAGCCCTTAAAATGTTTGCTTGACTACCAGGACGATGATGTGGATCATACTATTTAGACTTGTGTAGTCCACAAGCACATCCTTTAACTGTTCCTAGTCGAGGGAGTAACGAGACAGGGCATCGATATTACAGAATAAACTAGTGTGTACGTTTCTAGACCAAGTAGGGGGCGATGGTTGATCCCATAACCATTAGTGTTTGCCATCAAAGATTGTACACAGATGCTCATTAGAGAATGGGTACACCGAACATGACTCGCCGAGAACTCCTAGATGGTACCATACCTATTGTCAGATAGCTGTTCTCTGGTGACACTGGTACAAGTTAGTCTGTAGACCCGAGATCCTCATAGTGTCTTATGTGGTTCCCACTGTGCTTTGATTTCCTCCCTACCACGGCTCAAAGGAGACGTGCAAACAGGTGGATTTTAGGTACAGTCCTAAGTCACATGGAGGAAGTGATAGATAGGAGGGGTTTCGTCTCTCCCGGTATAGGTTGTTGATGTTTCTTTATGCTTGATTGGCTATAACAGCAAGTCCCTGGCCAGTGCTGATGAGATTTACTGGTAAGTGTTATCAGTAGTTTCTCGAACCGTTATGAGCAACACATCAGCATGACTTATCAAGTTACTGGGGTCTGATGATTCCACCCATAGACTCGATACGCGACATATCAGACGATGAGACCGGACTGTACGGTAAGTGTTACTTATAGGCTTCATGGGAGTTTGGACAAGCTTTCTTGTTGATCTTTTATTCGCTCAATTCCTGGGTAGCCGTTACGTCTAGCTAGTACCACTGATGGCTTGTGGGTATCTGATGTGATCATTACCTACTGCTGGCGTATTGACGAGTCCTTAGAGTCCCACACAGAGGTTTCCTAGTTGAAGCGAAATGAAGTAGGGCACATTTGCTGATATGTGCGGGAGCCTGATTAAATACGAGTATGTGATACCGTATTCTAATCTGGCGACATTTGATATCGGTTAGGTTATATGTGATATAACCGAATTATTGAATCATGTGTTGATTTGATAATGTGATATACAGATAAATGATATAGTCGGTTATATATGATATAACCGGATTATTAAATCAAGTGTTTATTTAATAATTTGATATATATTTATATTTGATATAATTATATATTAACTAATATTATTGCTCACTAATTATTTTCTTCTCTTAATATATATTTATATATATGTGTGTCATATATATATATATATATATATATATATATATATATATTGGATTTGAGAAATAGAAAAATAAGGTGGAAATTGGAGAGATATTTGTGGAATGGAAGAGGCATGGCTTTTTCTATTTGTTTATTCATTTGCTTTCACTATAGAAGCATGGTTGCGATATATTATTTGAGATATTTGATGGTTCAATAAGTGAGTAGCAATAGAGAGCCATTCTTCACTTGATCTTTTTTTGCTTACACTCTCTTGCTCTCTCCATTATCTTCTTCTTCTTCCTCCAAGCCCTAACCCTCACATGAGTTATGAACCCTAGGGCTTTAGAGATTTCTAAGTGAACTAAAACACCTACTTCATCATCCTAATCTAGACTAGCCATTTAGATTTGGTTGGTTCCTTCACTAATTGTTGATTAGTGTAGAGGTAGCTTGAACTAGAGAAGCTTCAAGGCGGACCATCTTCGGCTTCGAAGATCGCGAAGCAAGCTCGATCCTTTCTTCAAGTGGAGCCAAGAGGAGTCGTAGGGATTACTGCTCGGAGTTTTAGAAGAGAAATACTTGGTCTACAAAGGTTGTAGTGTCTTTCACTTAGTGTAGAACTTCTTATATCATGCATTAAACCCTAATCCTCTAGTTAGATCCTTGGATAGTGTAGCTTAGCACCCAAGAATTTTTAACATTGCATGCTTGATGCCGGTAAAAAACTAGTGGTGGTGCTAAGACACACTTTCATGGTATCAGAGCCAAGCTAGAGCATTAGATGAATTACGAAACAGAAACAACTCCGAAAACCGTAAACCCAAAACCTAGTTTCTGTCAATTTAAAAATGTCCTCTGAAATTTTTTTAAACAAGTGCAGAATGTTACATGTGATGTAACTAGAACACTGAAGAAAAACGAGACTATGAATCAAATTTTTGGCCGGTGAAAACCATAAAATGCCCGGCCTGGCCGGCCCTATTTCAAATTTTGGTCTCGTATTTTTTTGGTGTTCTGGTAGCTTAGGTTTAGGGTTCAGATTATGTTTGTATTTGCCAAGATTGCATATGATGTTATCTTTCTGTTAGGGCAATTCGGAGTGTTTCGTATTTGCAATTTTAACATCGTTTCGGGTTTAAGTTTGATATGTGATACAATATTTGGAATCCACATTAAATTAGTTTTGTGAAAACTAGTTTGTTATTGGTAAATCTTTCATTTTAGTCTTGGTTCGTCGATTGCCATGGACTTTCGATTCAGATCAAAACTCTGTCGCAATCGCGTATATTACGTGAACACTCGTCGGATAATACTACTAGATAGCCATGCCCCATTGCCCCGACCAAGTGACTATAGGAGAATCTCGTTGCCAAAAGCATCCACTTGGATGCTTGCGGCCACGGTGTTTCGCCTAAGTGCACTTCGTCGTCGACATCGGGGGTGAGGCCATCTTCTAAAGTTCCCGACGAGTATTCGATCATTTTATCGGGAATCCTATTGAATTACCCGACTAGTTATTGAATAGTGTTTTCAATTCGAGACTAAAATGCAGGTTTTATAGGGTTAGGCATGAAATTCGGAATATGAGATATTCCGGGTTTATGATGTCTAAGGTTAATGCGGATTCTAATTATTGTAGTTTTCATTTTTATCTACGACCGTAAGTGTAATATGTAGGGTATCCACGATCTCGTTGCTATACGTCAACAACATTCGGAATACGCATATTTACTTACGTTGATGACATGTGATGTTATGTGTTGCTGTGATGTGTTATATTGGATCGTCGTGATTGAATAGCCGGGGTTTTTTTTGCGTGAGATAAGAGTTTTTCAATTTTCATTCATGTAAAATTGTATGTAATATTCTTTTATTGGGACACTTCCGGGTTGAGGATGATGTCACCATTGATGTATATTATTTACTTTTCCGCATTAGGATAGACCCAAGGCGGGGAGCATAAGTAACCGGGTTCTAGAGTCCAGTTGGAGGCCATCTCGTGGAGTCGAGACCGGGTGTCCTAACTCTAGAATTGGCAGGGTTGCTTGCCGCTCTCGTGGGGGTCTAAGGATGTGGGTTTGGATATTCATCATGACCGTGGAATCCGTGTTTTTTATTGCTTGCTTAATTTAAAATACGGACCTCATAGTATATCCAATATTTCATATGTTTTTGATGCTTGATTTCTTTGATGTGATCATATAACTGCATGAGACGAATGCTATATATATATGATATACATAATAAACGTTGCTTATGTTTTACACCTGCGCTAGTCCAGCTCCCGCTCTGCCGTTAGTTAAGTAACCTAATGGTGCATGATGGGGCCCCGTGGCGAATGCGGATGGCATAAGCGTACGTTCTATTTTCGTTTTTTCTGTAATGTTTAGGAAACATAAATGATGGGACGTCATTAATGAGATTAATGAAATAAAAAGAAACCTAAAGATGTTGTAGAATCAAATTTTTCAAAAATGTGGCTCTAGTTCTTGCTTTGCATAGTGGTATTCCTCGATGAATATCCAGCACCTCATTCGATGAAGAAAGAACCTAGATCCCTTCGAGTGAGCTCTTTTGCAAAGACTAGCAAATGCTACAACCCACTCGGTTTGTTCCGAAAACTACTTGATTTTAAAAGCGGATCTTAAACCACTCCTTTTCAAATCACTAGATTCTACAACGATATCAAGTTCATTACGATAAAGGTTTTCTTCAAAACTAGTCGTAGCCCTCCGTCATTTCAGATAAGTGCTACTTAGTAATCATGCTGCCTTTGTTGACCATAGCCAAGGCGTAGTGTACGGTAGCTTATTAGTGCTTATCTGCCGCATGTGATGCGATTGGATTAGGGTAGTCGTACGACTTTGTTGACCTTAGTCAAGGGTCGTACGGGTGGGTTTAATTTAATCACGAAATGACGGGTTGAACTTGGCTAGCACTTATGATTTGTTGACCATAGCCAAGGTCATAAGTCGCTAGGGTTAAAAACTGATATCGGAAATTTCAAGTGTTGAAATTTGCAATGAGATTGCATACCTTCTATGAGATAGTTAGATCCCGATACCCACTGCGAGTAAGTGTTACTCCTGGGAGAGTTTTCTACTTTACAATTAGCTGATCCAGTAGGTGTCTAAGAAAGGTGTTAACGGGGTTATGCCCTTCCGCAAACGAGGTTATTTAATTAGTTCCATGCGAAAGCATGGGGAGACTTCCTCGGAGTACCAATACCTGCCAGGTTAACCAATTGGCGAACTTCTAGGGTGTAATTAATCCCGGCTAATATTACCTTTTTGGGTTTGTAGGAAGATTTGATAAAAACAGTGGGAGCCATCTTGATTAGATAAGATAATAACCAATCTAATCTTGCAAAGAGAGCATGCTAAAGTGTTTACTTCTCTCTCTCTCCTGGTAGCGACCATGACACGCCTTAATCAAGAAAATAATATGGATATATTGACCGAACCCGCATTTTATACTGAGCCGGAAAACGTTGGTTCCGCTCTATCTTATGACTGTCTGTCATGACCCAATTTAGTAATGTGACCGGCACTTAAACCACGCGACGTCAACAGGCGTAATGCAATTTAAGTAAGCCGAAAACCCAGAAATCTAAACCATAAAAAGAAGTAAGTGATAAAACATTGTTAAAACATTTGGAAATCTCAAGTAAAAATCTTAAAGCTTATGTTTATTTTCTTAAAAATTTTGGCAGCACTTCCTTTGTAAAACTAACCCCGAAACGGGTACAAAAACAGGATATAAATAAAGCATTCCCAAACGGGAGCAAATCACGCCCAAAAGCGGAAAACAATCACCACAAGTATATATACGACGCCGTAGCGAAGAAATAGACAATAAATATGAAAACAACATAAAAGAGATAAAGCTACATAAGAAAAGCCGGCTCACACGAGCACGACACCCAGAGTCACATAATATACAATATCGATCCTCACAACTCGTCTCTAAGTCAATACATGAAAGTGGTAGATGGAGAGTACTAGATACAACGAGATATACAATAGAAGTGTTCGGATAACCTCAAACCTACCTACACCAAAAAGGCCTCACAACCAACCGTAGCGGTATCCGCAGAAATATATACAATAAGGAGCCCTGCCGCGACTACTCTAAGGGTCAAGCCTGCAAAACACTGTGGCACAATGGGGTGAGTTGCCAACTCGTGAATAGTAAATAACATCATACAGATAATCGCAAGTATGCAAGAACAACGATAATCTATCACATGCAATCTGATAGCATAAGTATGGCAATATGGATATGCAACAATCATGATCAAGGTACACCATCAGGGTACTACAACTATATGAAACAATGCATATCAAATAACTCCTGAGTGTGGGATAAAACATATCATCATCAATGAATCATCATCGTGGAAAACCGGTGTCCATCAACGACACCCCAAATCCCAATACCTCAGGCGCCGTCACTCTGGTCGGCCCTCATATCCGTAAATCTCATGGAACCTGAGTGCCCAACATCGACACTCGAAACATCATGAAAACCAGTGTCCAACATCGACACGTAAATCCATATAAATCGGGCTCCGTCAGTCCGAATCGACCCACGGGCTCCATCAGTCCGGATCGGCCCATATCCATCTCACGACTCTGGTCGATATCCTCCGGATAACCGCCGGGTCCAAACTATCACTGGTAGGTAGTGGTCCCTCTGCCAGGCTCATCGTTGTTAGTTATGTATATGCCCTAGAGGCCATTGTTGTACATATGATGTATATTATGATGGATGCTTGGATATATATATAGAGAGAGGACTTTCTTGCTCGTCATGATAGTATGCTATTTGGTTTCACTTTATCTTAACATGTTGACTTGTACTAGTTTACTGTCTTACTCTCACATGTTGATAAAGCCCTTAGGATCTGTACTCGACTACTGGGACTATGATAAGATCATACTAGTGGGGCCATGGTATTCGATGAGTACATCCTATAACTGTTCCTAGTCGAGGGTTTATCGAGACAGGGCATCGATACACCAGAGTAGATTAGCGTATACGCATCTTGACCTATATGATGGGCGATGGATGATCCCATATCCATTGGTCTTTGACATCAGAGATGGTGTACGGGTGCTCAGTGGAGACTGGGTACACTGGACGGACTCGGCGAGAACTACCAGATGGTGATATACCACACGTCAGATGGCAGTTCCCCGGTGACACGGGTACAGGGTAGTCTGTAGACCCGATATCGTCATGGAGTCTTGTGTGATTCCCACTGTTCTTTGATTTCCACCTTACCACATCCAAGAGGGCATGCAAAAAGGTGGCTTTTGGGTGCAGTCCCGAATCACATGGAGGCAATGAGCGATAGGAGGGGATTCGTCTCTCCCGGTATAGGGAGTTGATGTTGTGCTATGTTCGATTGGCTATAACTGGAAGTCCCTGGCCATGGGTGATAGAGAGATTTACTGGTAAGTGTTACTAGTAGTTTCTCGGCCCGTTATGAGCCACACATCGACACGACTTATCGGTTACTGGGGTCTGACGTATACCACCCCTAGACTTGATATGCGACATATAAGACGAACGGACCGGACTGTACGGGAGTGTTACCGATTGGATTAACAGGAGAATGTACAGGCTAGCTTATTGATCTTCTGATCGCTCAATACCTGGGTGGCTGTTACGTTTAGCTGACCTCTTGCAGCTTGTGGGTGTTTGATATGATCATCACCTGCTACCGGCGTATTGACGATTCTTTAGAGTCCTACACAAAGATTTCTTGGCTCAGGCAAAACGGAGTAGAGGCACCTATGTGATATGCGCAGGACCGAGGATAATGCGATATGAGATACCGTATTATATTCTCACGATATTTAGATATGAACAAGGTCATCAGATCAAGTGTTGATTCGATGAATCGGTACATGATATATTAGTTGGTTATAATCGATATAGCCGGATTGTCGAATCAAGTGTTGATTCGATGATTTAATGTATAATAATATATATGATATATTGTATTACATTATCTAATATTGGCTCACTTTATTATTTCATTTTCTCACCGGATAATACATTGATATATATGCGATATATGTTAATTGTATTATTTTCTTTTGTTACAAATATATAATATATATGTGATATATATTATAGTAACATAATATGATTAACAATGGAACATGTTTAGTAGAGATAAAGCAAGGTTAGGGTTTGATTAGGGTTAGCTCTTTCTTGCACATTCTAGAAAGAATTCCTTTTGTCATGAGAAAGATATTATGTTGATATTTATCCATGACTCACTCTTTAACCTAACCAAACCCTAGCCCTAGTTTATTCTCTACAAAGGTTATCCTAGTCATTCTTGACCATGGTTCCATGATTAATCATATACTCTTTTCTATTATTCATCACAAAAGGATTATCTCATTATTCATCTTCTTCTTCTCTCTTGAGCTTTGAGAAAGCCTGCTAGTATTTCATTTTGTGATGAATTCATGTGAGAAATTGATATAAAAAGATAGCATAAATACTACTCCATCATCCTCATCTAATCTAGCCCATTAGATTAGGGTGTTCACCTCTTTAGAGTGAGAGAGCTTGAGTTATAGCAACTTCGACGTAGATGATCGGAGAAACGGAACACTACAAGCTAGCATGGATCGTTCGAGTCGTGGAGCCTCTCTTGAGTCCGGGTGATCATGGATCGCGGCGAAGGGACTTCTACTTGGAGATTATGAAGCGAAGGAGCGGACTACAAAGGTTGTAATCCCTCACACTTAGTGGTAAAGGTGTTTACTTGCATGTTAAACCCTAATAACCGAGCAAAGATCCCGGCATTGGGTTGTTCGGCACATCTAAAATTTTATTCGGGCATGGTTGATGCCTTATGAACCCTCACAAGAGTGCCTAGGAACCCTACAGTGGATCGGCCGCGGAACCGCCACGGGAACTCTACAGTGGTATCAGAGACTAGCTAGAGCATTAGGCGACGTGTATACGAAGTTAAAACTCCGATCGAACCCGATACGACGAAATAGAACCCCTCTCTGGAAATTTCGTAAAAATGTGATTTTTTCTGCATTAAAAATACTCAAAAAAAAAGCAGGGAATTCTAAGAATTACCACGAAATACGAGACAACAATTCCATGAAATCGCCGCGGAACTGCGGCGGTTCCACGGCCGATCTTTGGGATTGCAACACGTGTCTTCAGGGTAATATCCGTAGGTGCTTGTTGCTGCTTCTGGGTATTTTTAATCTGTCTCAAGTGTTGAGTGTTCTGGGGTTTATTTTATAATCTTTGATTCGATCGGAAAATTTAAATTCGTTTTGATTTCCGGATATTTAGAATCTGTTAAAATGTTCGAGCGGATATCATTAACTCACTTTTTCCCTGCACGAAAAACATTCAAGTGTTGAATTTTTATCGGGTTTAAATCTTTCGGGAAATTGTGCAAGTAACGCGGTGGACCCTCTAGAAGACAACAAACCTTAACTCGATTATGTGACCGTCTTGAACTGCCTCTAAACCTTAGGGTTTGGGGCAGTACGGCATGCCATATGTGAGGCGTTGGCTTGACCCTTCTACGGCTGGATCACCGGTACTGTGACATATTCTGGGATTATTTGAACTCCGCTCAAGTGTTGAGCTATTTAGGAAATTTTGGGTATTTAATTATCTGTTCGGAAGGTTTAATATTGTCTATTTATCTGGAATGCGATACAATATGTGGAATTCATATAGTTAGGCATGAAATGCGAAGTATGTGATATTTCGGATTTACGATATCTAAAGTGATTGTGGATTCCAAATATTGTAGTTTTACAATTTCTTTTCTGTGACTGTAAGTGTAGTATGTAGTTGTATTGCTGGTTTTCGTTGGTATACGTCAACGATGATCGGTGTATGCATACTTACTTACGTTGATGATATGTGATATTATGTGTTGCTGTGATATGTTATATTGGATCGTCGTGTTCTGAATAGCCGGGGGTTTTATGTGAGATGAGGGTTTTTATTTTCATTCATGTAAAATTCATTTGTATGTAATATTCTTTTATTGGGGCACTTCTGGGATGAGGTTGATGTCACCAGTGTATATTATTTACTTTTCCGCATTAGGTAGACCCAAGGAGGGGAGCACAAGTAACCGGGTTCTAGGGTCCAGTGGGAGGCCATCTCGAGGAGTCGAGACCGGGTCTCCTAACCCTAGAATTGGCAGTGTTACTTGCCGCTCTCATAGGGGTCTAGGGATGTGGGTTTGGCTATTCATCGCGACCGTGGAATCCGTGTTTTATACTGGCTCGTATTAAAAACTCGGACATCCTAGTATATCCAATATTCCATATATGTTCTTCTGCTGCAATGTTCTGTGATGAGATCATATTACTGCCTGAGACGAATGCTTATACTATATATATATGCTGATATATAAATATTGCTACTTTCGTTTCTTCTGTGATGCTTAGGAAGCATAAGCTGATGGGATTTATTAATGAGATTAATAAAAAGAAAAGAAACCTAAAAGATGTTGTAGAATCAAAACTTTATAAAAAAGGGTAGCTACAGTTTTGCTTTGCATAGCGGTATATATGATATATCCTGCACCTTATTCGATAAGGAAAAAGCCGAGATCCTTTCACCGGGAGTGACCTCTTTAGCGAAACAGGCAGATGCTACAAACTCGCGGTTTAGTTTTTGACAGCTTATATAGTTTTTACTTTGCACAGTGGTATATATGATATACCCTGCACCTTATTCGATGGGGAAAGAGCCGAGATCCCTTCACCGGGAGTGACCTCTTTAGCGAAACTAGAAAAGCCTCAAAAACACTCCTTTTTCAAAAACTACTAGATTCTACGAAGATATCAAGTTCATTACGCTCAGGGTTTTCTGAAAAACCTGCGTAGCCCTCCGTCATTTCAGATAGAGACTAGTTAGTATTCATGCTGCATTTGTTGACCTTAGCCAAGGCGTGGTGTATGGTAGCTAACTAGCATTTATCTGTTAAAACATGAGATGTGATTGAGTTAGGGTAGTCGTACGACTTTGTTGACCTTAGCCAAGGGTCGTACGGGTGGGTTTAATTCAATCAGGAAATGACAGGTTGAACTTGACTAGAACTTATGATTTGTTGACCTTAGCCAAGGTCATAAGTTGCTAGGGGTAAAAGCATTATCGGGAATTTCAAGTGTTGAAATTTGCAATGAGATTGCATACCTCTTATGAGATAGTTGGATCCCGATACTCACTGCGAGTAAGTGTTACTCCTGGGAGAGTTTTACACAGGACAATTAGCCGATGAAGTTGGTGTCTAGAAAAGTGTTAACGGGGTTACGCCTTTGGGAAAACGATGTTTACTTTAATTAGGTCCGTGCGAAAGAACGGGGAACCTCCCTCAAGTACCGACACTGATCTGGCTGAAAGATTGACGAAACTGTAGGGTGTAATTAATCCCGGCTAATCTTACCTTTTAGGGTTTGGAGAAAGATTTGATAAAAACAGTGGGAGACATCCTGATTAGATAAGATAATAACCAATCTAATCTTGCAAGAGCATACGCTAAAGTGTTTTCTTGTCTCTCTCTCTCCAGGTAGCGACCATGTCAGGCCATAATCAAGATAATAATATGGATGTATTGACTGAACCCGCTTATTATAATGAGCAGGGGAACGTTGGACCCGTTCTTTCTTATAAGAGCTATAAAACTGAATAGGGAATAGTAGAATATCTGGATTCTCACGCCGCCCAAAAGAACATGCATGTTGATGCATCTTCTTCAGGTGTGTTAGTTATTGAGAACTGTTTCTCAGTTCACCCTACGTCCTGGGTATTAGATACCGGATCAGGATCCCACATATGTAAATTGTTACATGGGCTACGTAAAGGTAGAGAACTGGGAAAAGGTGATCATTCCGTTCAAGCAGGGAATGGTGCAAATATTGCAGCCAAAGCAGTTGGCAAATATCACCTAGTATTACCAAGTCGTAATACACTGATTCTAAATGAGTGCTATTATATACCGAACATGATGTGCAACATTATATCAGTTTCTTTATTAAGTAAAGAAGGATATAATTTTGTAGTAAAGGATAATGTTATGAACATATTCCAAGATCAAAAGTTGATTGCTTCAGGCTCGTTACATAATGGCATATTCATTCTCAATCAAAATACTGTCCTCAATATACAAAACACACACAAAAGGAAAAGTTCAGAAATGAACAAATCCTTCTTGTGGCATTGTAGACTTGGTCATATCAATGCGACACGCTGGCTAAGTTTGTCACGACCCGAAAGTACGGAACGTGACCGGCACTTAGATTACGAAGCGTCTAGAGGCGCCACGTAACCTAAGTAAGCCGAAGCCCAGAAATCTAAACCATAAAAGAAGAAGAAGAAGAAAAAGAAAACAAGTCTAAAAACATCAGCAAATTTTACCAAAAATTTCGGCAGAGTCTCCTTTGTAAAAACTGGCCCCCAAACGGGTACAACAAGTATAATATACATAAACAATAAAAAGCATCCCCAAACGGGAGCTAGCTCAACGCCAATAGGCGGAAACAACCACAACAAGCACAATAATATACAACGCCAAGGGGCGAGGCTCAAAACTCAAAAAGAAAACAAAGCCACCAGATCAGAATAATACATGCGCGACTCTAAGGTCGAAATAAAAGACCGGTCCAATAAACTTATCAATTAATACAAGTATGGTTGATGGAGCTTACTAGATACAAATGAATGAATAAAATACAATGGTGGTTCAGATACAAGTGAACCAACCTACCGTGCAAATCACCCTGAAATAAAAGATGTGCCAGCAAACTGCCCGGGAAACCTGTACATCGAACCTGTAATAAAATTTGGCACAACTGGGGTGAGTTGCCAACTCGTGAGTAGAAGACATCTACAAAAAGAAATCGAATGCACGACGCTATCCTAGGTCATAATAATACACTACTAAATCTCAATCCTCTAGTAATAGCAGGGTAATACTACGTGTAAGTGCAGATACTCCGTGCTCGTGTCAGTGCCTCATATAGTACTATGATATATGAATGGATATGCATGCACCACGAATGTAAAATAAGCAATCCTGAAATCCAGGTATATCTGTATAAGAAATCTTTGGCTGTTATCATAGTAAAATGTGTATAAGAATCTGAAATCTCAACAATGAAATCCATGAAAATCCGTGTCAAGCATCGACACAAACATGTAAATCTCAAGTCTCATAGTCTCAATACCTCGGGCTCCGTCAGTCCGGATCGGCCCATAATCAAATCTCACGACAACGGTCGGTATCCTCCGGATATCCGCCGCGCCAGACATCACCGGTAGGTAGCCTTCCCCTGCCAGGCTCATCGTCTACAACTCGATCTTCTTGCCCCGGGGTACCATACCGGGCCCACCATGTACCCGAGACGGTTCATCCACTCCTCGAATCGGGTCTCGAAATCCAACAGAAAACGTAAAATCTCATGGTGGACGACACATACATCACGAGAAAACCGCAACTTTGTTTAAAAAGAGAGGAGGAGAGAGAGAGAAGTTTTTATATATTTTTGCGGTTTTCCCCAAAAATCCAGAAATCTCACAGAAATCCAAATCTCAAAATCATGAGTAAATATATGATAAGTGTCGGCATATGCCCATAATACTGCGTGATAACATGAAAATATGAATGCATGAATGTCTACGTAATAAATATCATGTCTATGTTAACATCAGCGAGTAATCACAATATTATATCGGTTTAGTTGTTAACTGATTCTATCAATAAAAGATAATCTGATCTAAAGTGTACGTGACATAGCAATTACCGATGATGATGTGTGTGAGCCGGCAAATAAGTGTGCGTGGAATATGCGCATCATCGGTAATGGTGCTGGTGTCCTAACAGGTAAGGTTTATACTGATTATAGCAACATATGTAAGAACATGCACCATGATGATTACAGTATGAATGTAAATACAGATGTGCATTATCCACTCCTCTGCGAAATACGAGTACAACTACCACTATGTGAGTCGAACCTAAACTAGTGTCCATCTAACATCCTAAGGAACTAAACCTAAGAAACTAGTCAGTAAGAAACTAGAGGCTACCTAAGGTCTGAATCAATATCTCTAATAGTCGGCGATCCCGCCTCAATAGCGTCACGTACGTAGTACGGCTTCCTCGAATCAAGAGTGCGGATCAATCATCATATCTAAGCCTCGTACGGTAAAATCCATCGTACGGCATCCCAATATCGGGGTACGGGTCAAGTATCTCCTAAGTGCCTCATCATTCATATAATGTCATCATCAAAACATCTCATGATCAAGGTGCTAAACTGTAATCCCATACATCAAACATATATCATTGCCATCGTAAAATGCTTAATTAGTTTATCCTCAGAAATGTCATGTCATATGTATGAAATTGTGATTAAGTCATACTGATATCATATCATCATCAAGTTACATCTATATGATATCGACATCAGGTCACACATATATGATGTCGTAATCAAGTCATACATATCCCAAATCGTGATCAATCACAAGTTACAATCCGGGTACTATTTTAGAGTCCTATGTATCACAATATCATCACTACCCATTATAATTTATATATACCTGTTCATTATCTCATTCTCTAATGATCCGCTAACACTTAATACGACTGTATAGCCAAGGATTCACGGCATCAAGCCCAGTTACACTGTTTCATCATATCTCAGATGTCATATCACATCAATGAATCCCATGTACGTGTTGTATATATATATATATATATATATATATATATATATATATATATATATATATACCTATACCTAGTTCTATATATATATACACTTATACGTACACACCATGTCGAGTTTCAGTGTGTGCGTGTGTGTTTCTATCTGAAACCTACGAACCTCCTCCAAGGCATTCATCCTCTGGTATGCTTTTCCTAAATCAGTCTAGTCCAGCCTAGGGTCATTGCTAGGGTCCTACTCATTAAGAATCTAGGGTCACATCTGGTTTCCAAATGTCCATAAGTACTATTCCTATTCTATGTTGCGGGGGTGCTAAACGCCATCCACCCGACTTCCCCCCGTAGATATACATCTACTCACCTGGTCCATGTCTGCCCAAGACGGTGTCGCCATCCTCCTCTTCATCGCCCGCAGTCCACTTGAAGGGTACCTAAACGCAAACATATAAATAGTATCGTAAACCGAATCACATACAAAAGTCAAACGAGACAAGGAACAAGCATAGGTTAAAACCTATGTCCCGTCCACGCAAAAGAACCAAATACCGCTCGATATCGGCGTACAAACTCCGATGGATCGAGATAACATCATCAAACAACTTGTAGTTTTAAAACACATTACTTATACTATAAAACATGATTAAATCCATCGAAACCCGAAAATCTATTAAACCGTCCAATTTCGCAAAACCCGGAAATGCCAGTTTACCGTTTTTCATCAAAACTTAACGTTTAAATGAAACCAATGGTCATAAAACTCATTAAATAGCATTACTAGACTATACAAACCACTACTATATTTTTATTACACAATTTTGTATTGATTTGAAATTTCTAGTTTGCATCCTTTAACAATTTTCAACATTTTAAAGCAAAATACCACAATTCCACCACAAAACATGATTTCGCATGAATTAATGTCTTAAACTACAATTCATGATGATAGTGATATAATAAAACCATAATTATATTTTTAATCTCATTTATATAGAAATTTCTAAAATCTAGTTTACAAAATTAGCAATTTTTATCACAATTATCAATTATCCATAGAAACTAGCAATCAAACTAGGTTTTTCTTTCCACCAACAAGTTAATACTCTTATTAAGACCAAAATCTAGTATTACCAATATTAATTGAGATTTATTTCACCAATAATTAGGTTTTATAGAAACCTAATTAGCAAAATTTCCTAATTTAAACCATTTTCAATGAAAAATTTACAATTCAACAATCATGCAAGATTTTCCAAATCCAAAATTGCTAAACTAACTATTATAACCCTAAATAATTAAAAAAAATCATAACTTGAATTTAGAAACCCTAACTTGAATTTTTAAAATTGAACATAGAACTAATTCATTAAATCTAATTAAGCTTAAATGAACATCTAAAACAATAAATCAAAAGAAAGAAATTATACCTCCCAAAATATGAAATCCAAACTAGAAATGAGCCTCCAAAATGCATGCTTTCCATCTCCAAAATCCATGTAAAAATGAGTAAGGAATAAAGGGTATGAAATAAATAGGATTTTGTGGAATTTTAATGGAATTTTTGATGTATTTTTGATCATTTTTGAATAAAAAAGAGGTGGAAAATGGGGGGGGAAGCCATGGTGGGGTTGTGGCCGGCCTAAGTGAGGAGAGTGAGAGAAAGAAGAGAGTGTGAAAAGTGTGTGGAAGTTTCAAGAAGAGAAACATCATTAAAAGTCTTTTCATGTATTTATTTATTTATTTATTTACTATAGCAACTCAAGAAAGCTCTAGAAATTAGGAAAAATTTGCAAATAAATTTTGCATGATACACACTAATTTATAATATGCCATGGTTCATTTTTACAAATTAAAACCATTTAAATTTGTAATTTACACTAATTTAGTGTAAAAATAAAGCTTATGTTAATATTTAAAATAATTAATTTAGAAAAAATATTTTATTAAACTAAAAATTTATAAGTGGCTAAATAAACACCATTTACTAGTAATTTCATAATTAAAATAGATATTTTTAAAATTATAATGAAAAACAATCACGGTTGGGTTTTACGAAAAATACATTTTACTTTACCGAAAATCCTAAAATTCACTTAAACACTTTTATTCATTTAATTATTTATTTAATCATTTTTAAAACGTTACAATCTTCCCCCCTTTTAGAAATTCGGTCCCCGAATTTAAATTAAAACTCCCCCTCCAAATACTAAAACGTTTAGCAAAACATTCAAATCGTCGGGGCTCCGAAATCATCAATACATTACTAAAATCAACTCTGTCAAGCATAATGCAATCATCGGAGTTATGGAGAGAATAAAATATCAAAACCCAATATGAAAACCATCTTAATATACATCAATCTATAACTTATATATAGTGTGGATCACAGTAAAACCGTTCAAATATCTGGATAAGGAAATATGCAAAAAAAAAAAAAACCCTTTTGAAAATCGCCGTGTGATGCACATGTCACGGCATAAGTAGCGGACGTTTTAAAAAAAAAAACTAGATATATATATATATCTTTTATTTAACATACACGTCCCGCCTGGTTACTAAATCAGATAGTAATAATTATGAAAACATACTGCTCAAACTGAAATCAATCCCAATCACATCAATAAAATGTCATGTGCGTCCGGTGCGCACTGAAATCGAAACCAAATACAGATACCATGAATACCCACAAAACAAAACTAAGTGCAACAGGTGTGCACCAAAAACATCTGTCAAGTGCAACGGGCATGCACGACTCACTATCAGGTGCATCTAATCTGCACAAAACCCCGATTTAGTGCATCTGATGTGCACCAAATCGCATCAAGTGCGCCAAGTATGCGCAAGAATCCTAATCAGGTGCACATGGTGCACGAAAACATATATCGAATATCAAAATCAAAATCACAGTACAAAAATGCATGAAAACTAGGTCGAAACATATGTCAAAATCATGTGTAACCCCTATGCACGAAATCAAATCAAAAATCTCAAATCATATAAAACCAAATCAAGTGTACGGGTGTGTACTAAACAACATCAATACAACTGATATATGAAACACAAATAGAATGAAGGTACATACATGAAATACCAATCGTAGAACAAAAATCCTCAAAATACAAAAATCCAATCAATGAAAATATGAAATTCAAATCACTAGATCACAATCGTAAACACTATCGTCAATGCGCGCATCTTTCCTCTGATGTCGGCTGCTTCAAACTCGTCCCTTCGTAGCTATGCAGACTGCGCTACCAACGACAACACTCATATCTAGAGTCTCCCACGTAGTCGATCCCTTCACCTGATATCCGGACTACATTAAACTTTTCGATCGATCCATCAAAATCCCATAATTCCCCGAGAGCTCAACACTCAAGTACAGTTTAAAAATATCCGGTACATACCCCAGCATCGATGATCCAGCCGTAGAAAGGCAAACCCAAGCCTCACTAATGGCACCGCGTAACTGCCGTAAACCCTAAGGTTCAAGGGCGTTCTCGGGGTCATTATGTCGAGTTAGGGTTTCATTCTTCTAAAGGGTCCATCGAAATACCTGCATGTTCTTCCGAATACCTTAAACTTGGGAAAATGGTTTTCTGATAATCGTTCGAACCGTTTAACTTCATCCGGACGGCATGTGAATACCCTTCGTCCGCACGCTAAGCAATGCTTCAATCCTCAAGAATAACCAATACTCTAATGGTTATCGCATTCGAGCCGCAGCTCCCTCTGCCAGTGCACCCCGTGGTAACAGGAACCACCCTCCGACATCGACGAAGATAGATCAAAGGAACGAATGAAATACGGTGCAAACAAATGTACATCCTAAGGCTCCTTAAGCAGAGTAGCGTATCGTAAGTATGCCGCGGACCATACCCACGGTACGTTACTCTACCTAAATCGCCTACTCCATCAACCAAGGGTCACCTAGACTTATACAGGGTTAAACCTAGCGCTCTGATACCAACTTTGTCACGACCCGAAAGTACGGAACGTGACCGGCACTTAGATTACGAAGCGTCTAGAGGCGCCACGTAACCTAAGTAAGCCGAAGCCCAGAAATCTAAACCATAAAAGAAGAAGAAGAAGAAAAAGAAAACAAGTCTAAAAACATCAGCAAATTTTACCAAAAATTTCGGCAGAGTCTCCTTTGTAAAAACTGGCCCCCAAACGGGTACAACAAGTATAATATACATAAACAATAAAAAGCATCCCCAAACGGGAGCTAGCTCAACGCCAATAGGCGGAAACAACCACAACAAGCACAATAATATACAACGCCAAGGGGCGAGGCTCAAAACTCAAAAAGAAAACAAAGCCACCAGATCAGAATAATACATGCGCGACTCTAAGGTCGAAATAAAAGACCGGTCCAATAAACTTATCAATTAATACAAGTATGGTTGATGGAGCTTACTAGATACAAATGAATGAATAAAATACAATGGTGGTTCAGATACAAGTGAACCAACCTACCGTGCAAATCACCCTGAAATAAAAGATGTGCCAGCAAACTGCCCGGGAAACCTGTACATCGAACCTGTAATAAAATTTGGCACAACGGGGGTGAGTTGCCAACTCGTGAGTAGAAGACATCTACAAAAAGAAATCGAATGCACGACGCTATCCTAGGTCATAATAATACACTACTAAATCTCAATCCTCTAGTAATAGCAGGGTAATACTACGTGTAAGTGCAGATACTCCGTGCTCGTGTCAGTGCCTCATATAGTACTATGTTATATGAATGGATATGCATGCACCACGAATGTAAAATAAGCAATCCTGAAATCCAGGTATATCTGTATAAGAAATCTTTGGCTGTTATCATAGTAAAATGTGTATAAGAATCTGAAATCTCAACAATGAAATCCATGAAAATCCGTGTCAAGCATCGACACAAACATGTAAATCTCAAGTCTCATAGTCTCAATACCTCGGGCTCCGTCAGTCCGGATCGGCCCATAATCAAATCTCACGACAACGGTCGGTATCCTCCGGATATCCTCCGCGCCAGACATCACCGGTAGGTAGCCTTCCCCTGCCAGGCTCATCGTCTACAACTCGATCTTCTTGCCCCGGGGTACCATACCGGGCCCACCATGTACCCGAGACGGTTCATCCACTCCTCGAATCGGGTCTCGAAATCCAACAGAAAACGTAAAATCTCATGGTGGACGACACATACATCACGAGAAAACCGCAACTTTGTTTAAAAAGAGAGGAGGAGAGAGAGAGAAGTTTTTATATATTTTTACGGTTTTCCCCAAAAATCCAGAAATCTCACAGAAATCCAAATCTCAAAATCATGAGTAAATATATGATAAGTGTCGGCATATGCCCATAATACTGCGTGATAACATGAAAATATGAATGCATGAATGTCTACGTAATAAATATCATGTCTATGTTAACATCAGCGAGTAATCACAATATTATATCGGTTTAGTTGTTAACTGATTCTATCAATAAAAGATAATCTGATCTAAAGTGTACGTGACATAGCAATTACCGATGATGATGTGTGTGAGCCGGCAAATAAGTGTGCGTGGAATATGCGCATCATCGGTAATGGTGCTGGTGTCCTAACAGGTAAGGTTTATACTGATTATAGCAACATATGTAAGAACATGCACCATGATGATTACAGTATGAATGTAAATACAGATGTGCATTATCCACTCCTCTGCGAAATACGAGTACAACTACCACTATGTGAGTCGAACCTAAACTAGTGTCCATCTAACATCCTAAGGAACTAAACCTAAGAAACTAGTCAGTAAGAAACTAGAGGCTACCTAAGGTCTGAATCAATATCTCTAATAGTCGGCGATCCCGCCTCAATAGCGTCACGTACGTAGTACGGCTTCCTCGAATCAAGAGTGCGGATCAATCATCATATCTAAGCCTCGTACGGTAAAATCCATCGTACGGCATCCCAATATCGGGGTACGGGTCAAGTATCTCCTAAGTGCCTCATCATTCGTATAATGTCATCATCAAAACATCTCATGATCAAGGTGCTAAACTGTAATCCCATACATCAAACATATATCATTGCCATCGTAAAATGCTTAATTAGTTTATCCTCAGAAATGTCATGTCATATGTATGAAATTGTGATTAAGTCATACTGATATCATATCGTCATCAAGTTACATCTATATGATATCGACATCAGGTCACACATATATGATGTCGTAATCAAGTCATACATATCCCAAATCGTGATCAATCACAAGTTACAATCCGGGTACTATTTTAGAGTCCTATGTATCACAATATCATCACTACCCATTATAATTTATATATACTTGTTCATTATCTCATTCTCTAATGATCCGCTAACACTTAATACGACTGTATAGCCAAGGATTCACGGCATCAAGCCCAGTTACACTGTTTCATCATATCTCAGATGTCATATCACATCAATGAATCCCATGTACGTGTTGTATATATATATATATATATATATATATATATATATATATATATATATATATATACCTATACCTAGTTCTATATATATATACACTTATACGTACACACCATGTCGAGTTTCAGTGTGTGCGTGTGTGTTTCTATCTGAAACCTACGAACCTCCTCCAAGGCATTCATCCTCTGGTATGCTTTTCCTAAATCAGTCTAGTCCAGCCTAGGGTCATTGCTAGGGTCCTACTCATTAAGAATCTAGGGTCACATCTGGTTTCCTAATGTCAATAAGTACTATTCCTATTCTATGTTGCGGGGGTGCTAAACGCCATCCACCCGACTTCCCCCCGTAGATATACATCTACTCACCTGGTCCATGTCTGCCCAAGACGGTGTCGCCATCCTCCTCTTCATCGCCCGCAGTCCACTTGAAGGGTACCTAAACGCAAACATATAAATAGTATCGTAAACCGAATCACATACAAAAGTCAAACGAGACAAGGAACAAGCATAGGTTAAAACCTATGTCCCGTCCATGCAAAAGAACCAAATACCGCTCGATATCGGCGTACAAACTCCGATGGATCGAGATAACATCATCAAACAACTTGTAGTTTTAAAACACATTACTTATACTATAAAACATGATTAAATCCATCGAAACCCGAAAATCTATCAAACCGTCCAATTTCGCAAAACCCGAAAATGCCAGTTTACCGTTTTTCATCAAAACTTAACATTTAAATGAAACCAATGGTCATAAAACTCATTAAATAGCATTACTAGACTATACAAACCACTACTATATTTTTATTACACAATTTTGTATTGATTTGAAATTTCTAGTTTGCATCCTTTAACAATTTTCAACATTTTAAAGCAAAATACCATAATTCCACCACAAAACATGATTTCGCATGAATTAATGTCTTAAACTACAATTCATGATGATAGTGATATAATAAAACCATAATTATATTTTTAATCTCATTTATATAGAAATTTCTAAAATCTAGTTTACAAAATTAGCAATTTTTATCACAATTATCAATTATCCATAGAAACTAGCAATCAAACTAGGTTTTTCTTTCCACCAACAAGTTAATACTCTTATTAAGACCAAAATCTAGTATTACCAATATTAATTGAGATTTATTTCACCAATAATTAGGTTTTATAGAAACCTAATTAGCAAAATTTCCTAATTTAAACCATTTTCAATGAAAAATTTACAATTCAACAATCATGCAAGATTTTCCAAATCCAAAAGTGCTAACTAACTATTATAACCCTAAATAATTAACAAAAATCATAACTTGAATTTAGAAACCCTAACTTGAATTTTTAAAATTGAACATAGAACTAATTCATTAAATCTAATTAAGCTTAAATGAACATCTAAAACAATAAATCAAAAGAAAGAAATTATACCTCCCAAAATATGAAATCCAAACTAGAAATGAGCCTCCAAAATGCATGCTTTCCATCTCCAAAATCCATGTAAAAATGAGTAAGGAATAAAGGGTATGAAATAAATAGGATTTTGTGGAATTTTAATGGATTTTTTGATGTATTTTTGATCATTTTTGAATAAAAAAGAGGTGGAAAATGGGGGGGGGGAAGCCATGGTGGGGTTGTGGCCGGCCTAAGTGAGGAGAGTGAGAGAAAGAAGAGAGTGTGCAAAGTGTGTGGAAGTTTCAAGAAGAGAAACATCATTAAAAGTCTTTTCATGTATTTATTTATTTATTTATTTACTATAGCAACTCAAGAAAGCTCTAGAAATTAGGAAAAATTTGCAAATAAATTTTCCATGATACACACTAATTTATAATATGCCATGGTTCATTTTTACAAATTAAAACCATTTAAATTTGTAATTTACACTAATTTAGTGTAAAAATAAAGCTTATGTTAATATTTAAAATAATTAATTTAGGAAAAATATTTTATTAAACTAAAAATTTATAAGTGGCTAAATAAACACCATTTACTAGTAATTTCATAATTAAAATAGATATTTTTAAAATTATAATGAAAAACAATCACGGTTGGGTTTTACGAAAAATACATTTTACTTTACCGAAAATCCTAAAATTCACTTAAACACTTTTATTCATTTAATTATTTATTTAATCATTTTTAAAACGTTACAAAGTTACATACGTATGGATATTTGAACCCGTTCGAATTATCATCTTATGATACTTTCCATTCATGTCTCAAAGGTAAAATGACCAAAGCTTCGTTTAGTGGACACGGAGAAAGAGTTACCGAACTCTTAGGACTGGTACATAGTGATGTATGTGGTCCCATGTCTACGCATGCCAGGAACGGTTCTTCCTACTTCATTACATTCACTGACGATGTCTCAAGATTCGGATATGTGTTCCTGATGAAACACAAGTCTGAAGTTTTTGAGAAATTCAGAGAATATAAGCACGAAGTAGAGAACCAAACGGGAAAAAGTATTAAGATTCTTCGATTTGATCGAGGAGGTGAATACTTAAGCAATGAGTTCCTAGATTATCTAAAAGAGAATGGGATTCTCTCTCTGCTTACTCCTCCTTATACACCACAGCACAACGGTGTATCGGAGCGGAGGAATCGCACCCTATTAGATATGGTGCGCTCTATGATGAGTACAGCTGAGTTACCTATTTCCTTCTGAGGGTATGCGCTGGAGACAGCCATATACCTATTGAATAGAGTTCCAACTAAATCTGTGCCTACCACTCCATATGAGATATGGAATGGGAAGAGACCATCTTTTAAAAGAGTTAAGATATAGGGTTGTCCGGCCTATGTTAAAAAGCAAAATCCGGACAAACTCGAGGCACGATCAGTTCTTTGTAAGTTTGTAGGATATCCAAGCAATTCGTATGGATATCTATTCTACCACAGTGAACAACAAAAGGTGTTTGTTGCTCAACAAGCCACCTTTTTAGAAACGGAATTTCTTGAAAAAGAAATTAGTGGCGATGAGATAAAGCTGGAAGAGGTTCCAGCAACACAAACTAGAACTGAAGATTTAGTGGAACCAGAGGATTCAGTAGTACCCGACGAACCCCAGCCTCTCCGCTGATCTAGCAGGGTTTCTCATCCACCTGAGAGATACTATGTTTTTCTCATTGATGGTGGAAGCGAGGATTGCATCATGGAAGATGATGACCCGACTAGTTTCGAGCAGGCCATCACAAGTGGTGACTCTGTGAAATGGCTGGATGCAATGCGATCTGAGATGGAATCCATGTACACCAACAAAGTATGGACTTTGGAAAATGCTCCTGAAGGGGTAAAACCTATTGGGAGCAAGTGGATCTTTAAAAAGAAATTTGGTGTACATGGAAAAGTTGAGACTTTCAAAGCTAGACTTGTTGCAAAGGGTTTTCGTCAACGACCAGGTGTAGATTATGACGAAACCTTTTCTCCAGTAGCTATGCTTAAGTCCATTCGGATCTTACTTGCCATTGCTGCATACCATGACTACGAAATCTGGCAAATGGATGTTAAAACCGCCTTTCTAAACGGCGATTTAGAAGAGTGCGTGTACGACTCAGCCAGAGGGCTTCGTAGATAGTGGGAGCAGCGGAAAGGTGTGCAAGCTGCTTAAATCCATTTATGGGTTAAAGAAAGCATCGTGAAGTTGGAACATCTGTTTTGATGTTGTAGTCAAAGAGTTTGACTTCATCAAAAATATAGATGAACCTTGTATCTATAAGAAGGTAGCAGAGAGTAAGGTAGTCTTCCTCGTATTGTACGTGGATGACATACTCTTGATAGGAAATGATATTCCTATGCTGCAATCAGTCAAGCTCTTCTTATCACAAAGATTCTCAATGAAAGATCTAGGTGATGCCTCCTGCATATTGGGAATTATGATCTATAGAGATAGATCTAAACGGATACTGGGATTGTCCCAATCCAGGTACATTGACACCATACTAAAGAGGTTTAGTATGGAAGAAACCAAGCGTGGGAACCAACCCACGATCTCTGGACTCGCTCTCTCCAAAAAGATGTCTCCCAAGACTGATTTAGAGAGAGCTCTCATGCAAGGGATACCCTATGCTTCGGCAGTAGGCTCTATCATGTATGCGATGCTATGTACCAGACTTGATGTAGCATACTCACTAAGTGTAGTGAGTCGGTATCAAGCAGATCCTGGAGAGAGTCACTGGACAGCTGTGAAGAACATTCTCAAGTACTTACAAAGGACTAGAGACATGTTCTTGGTGTATGGTAACGGAGAACTCCGGGTGGAGTCCTTTTCCGATTCCAGCTTCCAATGTGATAAGAACGACTCTAAGTCGCACTCAGGATTTGTCTTTACCCTCAATGGAGGGGCGGTATGTTGGAAGAGTTCCAAACAGCATACCGTTGCAGACTCGACGATGGAGGCTGAATACATCGCTGCTAACGATGCTTCCAAAGAGGCTGTCTGGATAAAGAAGTTCATTAGTGAACTTGGTGTGGTTCCATCCATTGAGCATCCAATACCACTGTATTGCGATAACAATGGAGCTGTGGCTTTGGCCAAGGAACCCAGGTCCCATCAGAAGTCCAGACATATTCCGAGGCGGTATCACCTGATCAGGGAGATAGTTGATCGCCGGGAGATCGAGGTCAGGAGAGTAGATACGAAGGACAACACTGCGGATCCACTCACGAAGGCCATTCCCCAGATATAGTTTAAGAGATTATTCGGGATGCTAGGTATGAGATATTATAGCAGCTGGCCTTATTGCAAGTGGGAGATTGTTAGTTATGAATATGCCCTAGAGGCCATTGTTGTACATATGATGTATATTATGATGGATGCTTGGATATATATATAGAGAGAGAGAGAGAGGACTTTCTTGCTCGTCATGATAGTATGCTATTTGGTTTCACTTTATCTTAACATGTTGACTTGTACTGGTTTACTGCCTTACTCTCACTTGTTGATAAAGCCCTTAGGATCTGTACTCGACTACAGGGACTATGATGAGATCATACTAGTGGGGCCATGGTAGTCGATGAGTACATCCTATAACGGTTCCTAGTTGAGGGTTTATCGAGACAGGGCATCGATACACCAGAGTAGACTAGCGTATACGCATCATGACCCATATGATGGGCGATGGATGATCCCATATCCATCGGTGTTTGACATTAGAGATGGTGTGCGGGTGCTCAGTGGAGACTGGGTACACTGGACGGACTCGCCGTGAACTCCCAGATGGTGATATACCACACGTCAGATGGCAGTTCTTCGGTGACACTGGTACAGGGTAGTCTGTAGACCCGAGATCATCATGGAGTCTTGTGTGATTCCCATTTTGCTTTGATTTCCACCTTACCACGTCCAAGAGGGCGTGCAAAAAGGTGGCTTTTGGGTGCAGTCCCGAATCACATGGAGGCAATGAGCGATAGGAGGGGATTCGTCTCTCCCGGTATAGGGAGTTGATGTTGTGCTATGTTCGATTGGCTATAACTGGAAGTCCCTGGCCAGGGCTGATATAGAGATTTACTGGTAAGTGTTACCAGTAGTTTCTCGACCTGTTATGAGCCACACATCGACACGACTAATCAGTTACTGGGGTCTGACGTATACCACCCCTAGACTTGATATGCGACATATCAGACAAACAGACCGGACTGTACGGGAGTGTTACTGATTGGATTCACAGGAGAACGCACAGGCTAGCTTGTTGATCTTCTGATCGCTCAATACCTCGGTGGCTGTTACGTTTAGCTGACCGCTTGCAGCTTGTGGGTGTTTGATATGATCATCACCTGCTACCGGCGTATTGACGATTCTTTAGAGTCATACACAGAGCTTTCTTGGCTCAGGCAAAACGGTGTAGAGGCACATATGTGATATGCGCAGGACCGAGGATAATGCGATATGAGATACCGTATTATATTCTCGCGATATTTAGGTATGAACTGGGTCATCGGATCAAGTGTTGATTCGATGAATCGATACATGATATATTAGTCGGTTATATTCGATATAGACGGATTGTCGGATCAAGTGTTGATTCGATGATTTAATGTATAATAATATATATGATATATTGTATTACATTATCCAATATTGGCTCACTTTATTATTTCATTTTCTCACCGGATAATACATTGATATATATGCGATATATGTTAATTGTATTATTTTCTTTTGTTACAAATATATAATATATATGTGATATCTATTATAGTAACATGATATGATTAATAATGGAACATGTTTAGTAGAGATAAAGCAAGGTTAGGGTTTGATTAGGGTTAGCTATTTCTTGCACATTCTAGAAAGAATTCCTTTTGTCATGAGAAAGATATTATGTTGATATTTATCCATGACTCACTCTTTAACCTAACCAAACCCTAGCCCTATTTTATTCTCTACAAAGGTTATCCTAGTCATTCTTGATCATGGTTCCATGATTAATCATATACTCTTTTCTATTATTCATCACAAAAGGAGTATCTCATTATTCATCTTCTTCTTCTCTCTTGAGCTTTGATAAAGCTTGCTAGTATTTCATTTTATGATGAATTCATGTGAGAAATTGATATAAAAAGATAGCATAAATACTACTCCATCATCCTCATCTAATCTAGCCCATTAGATTAGGGTGTTCACCTCTTTAGAGTGAGAGAGCTTGAGTTATAGCAAATTCGACATAGATCATCGGAGAAACAGAACACTACAGGCTAGCATGGATCGTTCGAGGCGTGGAGCCTCTCATGAGTCCGGGAGATCGTGGATCGCGGCGAAGAGACTTCTACTCGGAGCTTATGAAGCGAAGGAGCGGACTACAAAGGTTGTAATCCCTCACACTTAGTGGTAAAGGTGTTTACTTGCATGTTAAACCCTAATAATCTAGCAAAGATCCCGGTTTTGGGTTGTTCGGCACATCTATAATTTTATTCGGGCATGGTTGATGCCTTATGAACCCTCACAAGAGTGCCTAGGAACCCTACAGTGGATCGGCCGCGGAACCGCCGTGGGAACTCTATAGTGGTATCAGACCCTAGCTTGAGCTTTAGGCGACGTGTATACGAAATTAAAACTCCGATTGAACCCGATAGGACGAAATAGAACCCCTCTCTGGAAATTTCGTAAAAATGTGATTTTTTCTGCATTAAAAATACTCAAAAAAAACAGCAGGGAATTCTAAGAATTACCACGAAATACGAGACCATAATTCCATGAAATCGCCGCGGAACCGCAGCGGGAACCTCCTTCCCGCGGCGGTTCCACGGCCGATCTTTGGGATTGCGACACATGTCTTCAGGGTAATATCCGTAGGTGCTTGTTGCTGCTTCTGGGTATTTTTAATTTGTCTCAAGTGTAAAGTGTTCTGGGGTTTATTTAGGAACGTGACTGGCACGACCCAATTTAGGAACGTGACTGGCAATTAAACCAGCAAGGTATGTTTGTATGAATGTAGGTGTCATGACCCAATTTAGGAACGTGACTGGCACTTAAACCACACGACGTCAACATGCGCGACGCAATTTAAGTAAGCCGAAAACCCAAAAATCTAAAACATAAAAAGAAGTAAGTAATAAAACATTGTTAAAACATTTGGAAATCACAAGTAAAAATCTTAAAGCATAAGTTTATTTTCTTAAAAATTTTGGCAGCACCTCCTTTGTAAAACTAGCCCCGAAACGGGTACAAACACATGATATAAATAATGCATTCCCAAACGGGAGAAAATCACTCCCCATGGCGGAAAACAATCACCACAAGTATATATACGACGCTGTAGCGAAGAAAAAGTCAATACAAATGAAAACACCATAAAAGAGATAAAGCGACATAAGAAAAGCCGACTCACACAAAGCACGACACCCAGAGTCACATAATATACAATATCGATCCTCACAAACTCGTCTCTAAGTCAATACATGAAAGTGGTAGATGGAGAGTACTAGATATAAGGAGATATACAATAGATATGTTCGGATAACCGCAAACCCACCTACACAAAAAATGCCTCACAGCCAACCGTAGCGGTATCCGAAGAAATAGATATAATAAGGAGCCCTGCCGCGACTACTCTAAGGGTCAAGCCTGCAAAACACTGTGGCACAACGGGGGTGAGTTTCCAACTCATGAATAGTAAGTAACATCATACAGATAATCGCAGGTATGCACGAACAACGATAATCTAAAACATGCAATCTGATAGCATAAGTATGGCAATATGGATATGCAACAATCATGATCAAGGTACACCATCAGGGTACTACAACTACATGAAACAATGCATATCTAATAAATCCTGAGTGTGGGATAAAACATAACATCATCAATAAATCATCATCGTGGAAAAACCCGGTGTCCATCAACGACACCCCAAATCCCAATACCTCAGACGCCGTCACTCTGATCGGCCCTCATATCCGTAAATATCACGGAACCTGAGTACCCAACATCGACACATAAATCCACATAACTCGGGCTCTGTCCGTCCGGATCGGCCCACGGGCTCTGTCATTCCGGATCGGCCCATCTCCATCTCACGACTCCGGTCGGTATCCTCCGGAAAACTGACGGGTCCAAACTATCGCCGGTAGGTAGTAGTCCCTCTGTCAGGCTCATCGTCTATTGCACAACCTACCTTTTTGCCCTGGGGTACCATACCGGGTCCACCATGAACCCATAATCGGATAATCCATCTCCTCGAATCGGGTTTCTAAAACAAATATCAGAACCGAGAAAACTCATGGTGGACGCATCGAAATATCATATCAAGAGAAACCGGGCTTTCAAAACAATGCATACTTTCTTGAAATAGAACCACGGTTCTCAATTCCATAAATCACATGAAATCAGTATCTCAATGCGTAAATCTAAGAAATACGATGTATGCAACATAGAACAGTAATATGAGCATATCAAGGGAAAACCGCTCTTTTAAATGAATCATGTTTTTAAGAATATCATGTGGTTCCCACATTCCCCAAAGTCAAATGCAACATCATATAATGGTGTATATGTAGCTATAGCAAGGTATGTATGTATGCATATAGGTATGTATGCATGATGCATTACATATGCGCAATAGAACAAGAATCAACGTCTAGCTATTGATAATAATGAAGGCGGTACAATACATATTCCCTTACTAAGGTGATACAAGAACAACTACCTCAATGTCAATAACGAATGCAGTACCATATATATGTATATGTTGTGCATGTCATGGCAATTACCAACGGTGTGTGTGTGGCATACAATTCAGTGCTCGTGCTACATAAACCGTCAGTAATGGTACATTGTCTAATATGTACTAAGTCAATGTACAACAAGTAATGGTATGCAAATGATGCTCATGCATAATTAACGCATATGCATATAAACATGTGGCTATAACATCATATCTAGCCCTCAACGCTTAACGCCATACGGGAGATTCCCCCGTAGATGTTAAATCTACTCACCGATGATCTCAAGCTAGGTAAATCCAACCACCTGCTTTCCCTTCTTCGCAGCGTCCGAAGTCCCCGCAATCGATCCTAATATCACACAAAACATAACAAGTGCGACTTAGAAACCGTCCAATAATACATACAAACTACGTTTAGATCAACGCATCGACTCCTACGACTCTCAAGTGTTAGCTTAGTGTCTAACGTGTGTAGCGACATCCCAAATCAAACCTAAGTGCAGCAAGCTATACAAAGTATATGAACCGTGTCGGATACCATAACGCGCGTTGCCGAAATACTAGAAACTAGCAAAGTGGTCCTAGATTTTGCCTATAGTCAAAATAGGAAAATCAAGCAATATCAAACACCCAGGATAACATACAAACAGCTACCCTCAAAACCACAACTCCCCAAGCCCCCAAAAATCCGGCGACGCCGGAATTTCTCCTTATCTTGCCAGGTCAACTAGGTCGGGTCGGGTCCGGGTTTCAGGTGAACACTCAGGGCTTCTAACACAACACTACTACATTGCTAGATTTTACATTAATCTATCGTAGTGATAGCAGATCACAGAGACTCCAATTTATCACTAAAAATACGATATTGCACAAAAACTATAACTCTAGTGTTCTAAACAGCAACTAACATGCAACACAACATCTTAAAGGCCTAATTAATAGTTAGAGATCACTACCATACTAAACTTTCTCAAAAACCCTAGCTTTCCATGCTCCAAGTCATCTCTAGTGGCTTAACTTGACTTTGAAAGGGTTTAAATGAAGTTTAGTAAGGATTTGGATTGGTTTAGTGATGGAATGGTTAAAGGTTCGGTTTGGGGAAGAGAATGAGAAGGAGAACAAGAAATGAGAGAGTGTGAGTGTTGAGGGAAAGTGGGAGTGTGAGAGTGGTGAAGGAAAATGAGGGTGTGAGGTTAGGAGTGAGCCATGCCCATTCTCTCTCCTCATTAAATGCTCTCATACTTGCCCCATGCCTCATCATTCTCCATTGTCAACTCTCTCTCTCCCTCTCTCTCTCTCAAGTCAACCCTTATTCAAATAATAAGTGAGGTGGGTTAAGGTGGCTAAAAATTGGTTTAGGGTTCCATGGCTACTTAAGCATGGTTAACACCTCCATAATCCCCTAGTAAACATGCATAAGTGTGTTCAAGCTAAAACAAATAATAATAAAATATTAATTAATTTTTATAAAATATATGAAAACTATTTTTGTTAACTTTTTATTAAAAACCCGCATTATCGCTTAATTAACACTAATCACATTCTATGGTGTTACAATCTTCCCCCTTAAAGAAATTCGGTCCCCGAATTTAAAATCTTACTTTGCGTACCTTCAAAGAGATGAGGGAATTTCTTCCGCATCTCGCTCTCGGTTTCCTAAGTGACATCTTCACTATTCTGGCCATGCTAAAGAACCTTCACAGACGGCAAGACCTTTGATCGAAGTTTCTTCACATGCCTATCCAATATAACTACCGACTGCTCGGTGAACGAAAAATCGCGCTCTACCTGAACGTTCTGGTGCTGAGTCATGTGAGAAGGGTCATGAAGGTACTTGCGAAGCATCGATACATGGAATATGGGGTGAACATCCGGAAAACTGGACGGAAGTGCCAAACTATAGGCAATGGTACCAACTCGCTCAAGGATCTCAAAAGGACCCACAAATCTGGGACTAAGCTTCCCTTTCTTCCCAAATCTCATCACGCCCTTCATCGGAGAAATCCGTAGGAATAAATGATCCCCACTGCGAACTCGAGCCTGCGATGACGACGGTCGGCATAAGACTTCTATTTGCACTGGGCTGCTCTCATCCTATCCTGAATCAACTGGATCTTCTCCGTAGTCTCTTGAACTAACTCGGGTTCCAATATCCTGCTCTCGTTGAGTTCGGTCCAACAGACTGGCGATCGACACTTTCTACCATACAAAGCCTCAAAAGGTGCCATCTGAATCGTCTCCTGATTACTATTATTGTAGGAGAACTCTATCAACGGCAAGTGACTATCCCAACTGCCACCAAAATCAAGCACGCACGCATGAAGCCTATCCTCCAGAGTCTGTATAGTCCGCTCTGACTGACCAACGGTCTGCGGATGGAAAGCGGGGCTAAAACTCAATCGGGTACCCAAAGCTTCCTGAAGCTTCTGCCAAAGACGGCTGATAAACTGGGTGCCCATGATGGATACGATGCATGTAGGAACGCCGTGCAAACACATAATATCAACAATGTACAACTGAGCATACTGAGCATAACCGAAAGTGGTCTTCACTAGAAGGAAGTGAGCCGCATTCGTCAACTGGTCAACAATCACCCAAATGGAGTCATACCCTCGACTGGACCTGGGTAGACCTACAACGAAATACATGGAGATATGTTCCGATTTCCACTCCGGAACCGGTAAAGGCTGCAACTCTCCTGCCGGTCTCTGATGCTCAGCCTTGACTTGCTGACAAGTCAGGTACCTCAAAACGAAATCCGAAACATCACCCTTCATCCTTGCCCACCAGTAGATATCTCTCAAGTCACGATACATCTTGGTAGAACCTGGGTGAACACTGCAAGCTGACTGATGCGCCTGCTTAGGATCTCGCGTCTCAACCCACCGGTATCAGGTACACACAAACGAGTCCTAAAATGTAGCACATCCTGGTCATCAATCATGAACTCCGAATCTCTACCCTGCCGAACATGCTCAGGAATCTCAGACAAACGGGCATCGTCGGGCTGTGCCTCACGAATATCATCAAGTAGAAGTGGACGGGCGCGGACGTGAGCAAGCTGTCCTCCAGTGGAAGTAAACTCAAACTGTACTTTGTTGTCGCAGAAGATCTGCCAATCTGCAGAAGACTGTCTCTGAACTGCGCTCAACTGGGACAAGCTACCCCCAGGCCTATAACTCAAAGCATCAGCTACCTCATTCGCCTTGCCCAAGTGATAATGGATCTCACAATCATAATCCTTCACGAGCTCCATCCAACGGCGTTGTCTCAAATTCAGATCCCTCTGTTGGAAGATTACTTTAAGCTCTGGTGGTCCGTGAAAATCTAACACGACTCCCCGTATAAGTAGTGTCTCCAAATCTTAAGCGCAAAGACCACCGCGGCCATCTCAAGATCATGAGTGGGATAATTTTGCTGTGCTTCTTCAACTGCCGGGAAGCATAAGCGATAAATCTATCATGCTGCATCAATACACAAACGAGCCCCACTCGAGAAGCATCACAGTAAACGACAAAGCCGCCCGATCCAGAAGGCAAAGATAAAACTGGTGCAGTCGTCAACCGAGTCTTCAACTGCTGGAAACTCAGCTTGCATGCCTCAGTCCAAAGAAAAGAAACCCCCTTCCTGGTCAGTCCGGTCAGCGGTGTAGCGATACTCGAGGAGTCCTGCACGAAACGGCGGTAATAACCGGTTAAGCCCAAAAAGCTGCGGACATTTGTCACTGATACAGGTTTGGGCCAAAGCTGTATGGCCTCAATCTTCCTCGGGGCCACACGAATACCGTCTCCCATAACCACATGACCCGGGAAGTCAACACTATCAAGCCAGAAGGCACACTTCGAGAATTTAGCAAACAGCTGGTGCTCTCTTAATGTCTGCAAAGCAATCCTCAAGTGCTGCTCATGCTCCTCTCGACTCCTGGAATAAACCAGAATGTCATCAATAAACACAATAATGAACTGTTAGTGATATGTATGCCATAGAGGCCATTACTGTACATGCGATGTATATTGTAGTGGATGCTTGAACATATATATGGAGGACTTTCTTGCTCGACATGATAGTATGTTATCTGGTTGCACTTTATCTTAACATGTACTCTGATAGTCTCTATGTTACATGTTGATAAAGCCCTTAGGATGAGTACTTGACTACCAGGACTATGATGCAGATCATAGTAGTGGGGACAGTGTAGTCGCTAAGTACATCCTACAAATGTTCCTAGTCGCAGGTGCATTGAGACAGGGCATCGATATACCAGAGTAGACTAGCGTATGCTTCTTGACCCATGTAGATGGGCGATGGATGATCCCATATACATTGGTGTTTGACATCAGAAACAGTATACGGGTGCTCAGTGGAGACTGGGTACACTGGACGGACTCGTCGAGAACTCCCAGATGGTATTATACCTCACGTCAGATGGCAGTTCTCTGGTGACACTGGTACAGGTTAGTCTGTAGACCCGAGATCGTCATAGAGTCTTGTGTGATTCCTACTGTGATTTGATTTCCATCATACCACGTCCAAGAGGGCGTGCAAAACGGTGGCTTTTGGGTACAGTACCGAATCACATGCAGGCAATGAGCAATAGGAGGGGTTTCGTCTCTCCTGGTATAGGGAGTTGATGTTGCGCTGTGTTCGATTGGCTATAACTGGAAATCCCTGGCTAGGGTTGCTGAGATTTAATGGTAAGTGTTATCAGTAGTTTCTCGAACTATTATGGACCTTATATCGACACGACTTATCGGTTACTGGGGTCTGATGTTTTACCACCCCTAGACTGGATATGCGATATATCAGAAGAAGAGACCGGACTGTACGGGGGTGTTACTGATTGGATTCACAGGAGAATGTACAGGTTGCTTTTTGATCTTCTAATTGCTCAATTCCTGGGTGGCTGTTACGTTTAGCTGACCGCTTGCAGCTTATGGGTGTTTGATATGATCATCACCTACTGCCGGCGTATTGACGATTCTTTAGAGTCCAACACAGAGGTTTCCTGGCTCAGGCAAAACGGAGTAGGAGCACATATATGATATGTTCGGGACCGAGAATAATACGATATGAGATACCGTATTCTATTCTCGCGATATATGATATCGGCCGGGTATATGTGATATATCCGGGTCATCGGATCAAGTGTTGATTCGATGAATCGGTACATGTTATATTAGTCAGTTATATGCAATATAGCCGGATTGTCGGATCAAGTGTTGATTCGATAATTTAATGTATAATTATATATGTGATATATTACATTACGTTAACTAATATAAGCTCGCTTTATTGATTCATTTTCTCACCGGATAATACATTGATATATATGCGATATATGTTAATGTATTATTTTCTTTTGTTGCAAAATATATATTATATATGTGATATATAATATTGTAACAAGTTAAGGTTACAAATACAACATGTTTTGTGGAGATTAAAACAAGTTAGGGTTTGATTTTGGTTAGCATTTGGGTTAGCTTTTTCATGAAGCTTCATGAAGCTTTCTTTTGTTTTTTGCTAAGATATTTTGTAAAGATATTTCTTAACCCAACCCAAACCCTTTACCTTAGGTTTATTCTCTACATGGGTTAAGCCCTTCATTCTTAACCCAAGGTTGATTTGTAACCACAACAATGATTTTCATTATTCATCACAAATGATTTTTTTCTTCTTCCTCCTCTTAAAAAAAAAGCTTTCTAGATTTTTGACATGTGATGATAATGAGTGAGAAATTGAAAATAAAAGAGAGCTAAATTCTTACTTCTTCATCCTCATCTATTCTAGCCACTTAGATTAGGGTGTTTGCTTTGCTAATACTTGATTAGTGAAGCAAGAGCTTGGTTTTGAGTTTCTTCAAGGTAGATCATCTTAGTTATTAAAGATTGGAAGCAAGCTTGCATCTTTCTATTCATGGAGCCTCTCTAGAGTCCGGGTACTCGATGATCGCAGCGAAGGGACCTCAACACGGAGCTTATGAAGGGTAGGAACGGACTTCAAAGTTTGTAATCCCTCTCTCTTAGATGTAAAGTTGTTTACATGCATGTTTAACTCTAAGTCACTAGTTAAGATCTTGGTTAGGGTTTGTTTCGCACCTCAAAAATTTCAATATGGCATGTGTGATGCCTTCCTAAACCTTGTTAAGGTGCTATGCTAACCCCACAGTGGTATCAGAGCCAAGCTAGAGCATTAGGCGTTGTGTAAGCAAAGTTTGAAGTCCGATCGAACTCCGAAACACCGATAAATCCTACTTTCTGGAAAAAATTTCATAAGTTGAAAATTTTCATATTAAAAATACTCAGAAAATTATGCAAGAAAATCTAAGGATTACTATGAAGTACGAAACCATAACTCACTCAAGAGACCGCGGAACCGCGGCCAAACCATGCGTTTGGAGGCGGTTCCGCGGTCAACTTTAGGAGTTAGTAGCTAATACTTCAGGGGTTTATTCTTGGGTATTTTTTCATGCTTCTGGGAATTTTTAATTCTACTCAAGTGTTGAGCATTCTAGGAATTATTCGGAACTCTTTGATTCAATCGGAAAGTTTAAACTTCGTTTAAGTTTTTCCGGCTAATTTAGAACGTGTTAAAAAGTTCGAACGGATATTAATAACTTACTTTTTCCCCTGTCGGAAAACTTTCAAGTGTTGGATTTTTTCCTGAGTTTAAAACATTCAGAAAATCATGCAAGCGAATTTGTGGACCATCTAGAAGAACGTAACCTTAACTCGATTATATGACCGCCAAAACCGCCACTGAACCATATGGTTTGTGGTAGTTTAGCGTTGCCACATGTGAGGCGTTGGTTTGACCCTTCTACGGCTGGTTCATAGTGGCTGTGACATGTTCTGGGACTTTTTGAACTCCGCTCAATTGTTGAGTTATTTAGGAAATCTTGGATGTTTGTTTATTCGATCGGAAAGTTTAACAGTGTCTATTTATCTGGAATGTGATACAATATGTGGAATTCATATAATTAGGCATGAAATGCGAAGTATGTGATATTTCGGATTTAAGATGTCTAAAGTGATTGTGGATTCCAAATGTTGTAGTTTTTCACTTTCTTTTCTGTGACCGTAAGCGTAGTATGTGGGGTATTGCCGGCTTCGTTGCTATACATCAACGACAATCAGGATACGCATACTTGCTTACTTTGATGATATGAGATATTATGTGTTGCTGTGATATGTTATATTGGATCATCATGTTCTGAATAGCTGGGGGTTTTATGTGAGATGAGGGTTTTTATTTTCATTCATGTAAAATTCATTGTATGTAATATTCTTTTATTGGGGCACTTCCAGGTTGAGGATGATGTCACCATTGTATATTATTTACTTTTCTGCATTAGGATAGACCCAAGGAGGGGAGCACAAGTAACCGGGTTTTAGGGTGCAGTGGGAGACCATCTCGAGGAGTTGAGACCGGGTCTCCTAACTCTAGAATTGGTAAGGTTGCTTGCTACTCTGGTAGGGGTATGGGGGTGTGGGATTGGCTATTCATCCCGACCGTGGAATCCGTGTTTTATACAAGCTCTTATTAAAAACATTGACCTCCTAGTATATCCAATATTTCATATATGTTCTTCTGCTACAATGTTCTGTGATGAGATCATATTACTGCCTGAGACGAACGTTTATATTATATATATGAGATATATATTATATATTATTGATTTCGTTCATAACTGATGCTTGTGAAGCATAATAAAATGGGATCTCATTAATGAGATTAATGAAACTAAAAGAAACCTAAAAATATTGTAGAAACTTGTCTCGAAAACAGGTAGCTCTAGTTGTCGCTTTGCATAGCGGTATTCCTTGTAGAATATCCAGCACCTTATTCGATAAGGAAAGAGCCGAGATCCCTTCACCGGGAGTGACCTCTTTAGCGAAACTAGCAGATGCTACACACTCGGTTTGGCTTTTGATTGCTTCTATAGTTTTTCTTTGCACAGCGGTATTTGTGAAATATCCTGCACCTTATTCGATAAGGAAAGAGCCGAGATCCCTTCACCGGGAGTGACCTCTTTAGCAAAACTGGCAAAGTCCTAAAAAACACTCCATTTAAATCACTCGATTCTACAACGATATCAAGTTCATTACGCAAAAGGTTTTCTTAAAAACCTGTCGTTGCCCTCCGTCATTTCAGATAAGTAATAGTTAGTATTCGTGCTGCGTTTGTTGACCTCTGTCAATGCGTAGTGTGCGGTAGATGATTAGTGCTTATCTGTATAAGCATATGATGTGATTCATTTAGGGTAGTCATGCAACCTTGTTGACCTCTGTCTAGGGTCGTGCGGGTGGGTTTACTTCAATCAGGAAATGACGGGTTGAACTTGACTAGCAGCCTATGGTTTGTTGACCTCTGTCAAGGTCATAGGACGCTTGGGGTAAAGTATATCGGGAATTTCAAGTGTTGAAATATGCAATGAGATTGCATACCTCCTATGAGATAGTTGGATCCCGATACCCGCTGCAAGTAAGAGTTACTTCTGGGAGAGTTTTACACATTACAATTAGCCAATCAAGTAGGTGTCTAGAAAGGTGTCAACGGGGTTAAGCCTATGGGAAAATGAGGTTTACTTTAATTAGGTCCGTGTGAAAGCACGGGGAACCTCCCTCAAAGTACCGGCACTGGCCTGGCTGAAAGATTGGTGACTTGTAGGGTGTAATTAATCCCGGCTAGTCTTTCTTTTTAAGGTTTGAAGGAAGATTTGACTAAAACAGTGGGAGCCATCCTGATTAGATATATTAATAACCAATCTAATCTTGTAAGAGCATACGCTGAGTATTTTCATCTCTCTCTCTCTCCAGGTAGCGACCATGTCATGCCTTAATCAAGATAATAATAAGGATGTATCGACCGAACCCACTTGTTATACTGCGCTAGGGAACGTTGGTCCCGCTCCAACGTATAATTGTTATATGACCGAGTAGGAAATTGGCGATTACCAGAATTCCCATACCGCCCAAACGAAGAAAGTACATGATGATGCATCTTCTTCGGGTTTGTTCATTACCGAGAACTGTTTGTCAGTATCCTTTATATCCTGGGTATGAGATACCGGATCAAGATCCCACATATGTAATATGTTACATGGGCTACAGATAGGTAGAGAACTGAGAACGGGTGATAAGTTTCAAGAGTTTGAAATGGTGCAAGTGTTGGAGCCATGTTTATTGGCAGTTATCACCCTGTATTACCAAATACATTGATTCTGAACGAATGTTATTAGATACCGAACCTGATATACAACATCATATCAGTCTCTTTATTAGTAAAGAAGGATATAATTTTGTATTTTTGGATAATGTTTTGAACATTTCCTATATCAAGAGTTGATCGGTTCAGGCACGTTATCTAAAAGCATATACATTCTAAATCAAACTACAGTTCTTAATGTACAGAACACACACAAGGGGAAGAGTTCAGAAATGAACGGGTTCTTCTTAAGGTATTTATAGACTAGGTCATATCAACTGCGACCCGACTAGCTAAGTTACATTTAGATGCATATTTAAATTAGTTTAAATTTACATCTTATGAAACTTGCCAGTCATGTCACAAAGATAAGATGACCATAGCTCCGTTTATTGGAAACAGAGAAAGAGTTAGTGAACTCTTGGGATTGATACATGATGATGTATGTAATGTCCCCTGTCTAAACATGCCAGGACCGGTTCTTTATACTTCATTACATTCACTGATTATCTCTCAAGATTCGAACATATGTTCCTATTGAAACACAAGTATGAACCTTTTGAGATATTCACAGAATATAAGTTAGAAGTAGAGAACCAAAAACGGGTATAAGTATTATGTCCTTTGATGAGATTTGGGAGGGGAATACTTGAGCATGGAGATCCTGGACTATTCTAAAGAAGAATGAGATTCTCTCTCAGCATTACTCCTCTGTAAACACCACAGCACGTCGGTATATCGGGGCGGAGCAATCGCACCCTATATGATATGGTGTGCTCTATGGTGAGTACTACTGAATTGCCTTTTTCCTTTTGGGTGTTATGCACTTGAGAAGCTGCATACCTATTGAATAGGGTTCTAATCAAATCAGGTGCCCACCACTCCATATATGATATGGTATGGAAAGAGCCCATCTCTTAAGGATGTTAAGATTTAGGGTTGTCCAAAGCAAAATCCCAACAAACTCGAGGCAAGGTCGGTTCTGTGGAAGTTTGTTGGATATCCCTAGCATTCACAAGGGAATATCTTCTACCAAACTGGGGAGCAAAAGGTGTTTTGTTTCTCAGCATGCCACCTTTTGGATAGGGAATTTCTTGTTAAGAAATTAGTGGTCATGAGGTAGAACTGGAAAAGGTTCCAGCTATACAAACTACAACTGATGATTTGGTAAACCCAAAGGATTCAATAGTTTCTAACGAACCTCAGCCTCTCCGCCGCTCTAGTAGGGTTCCTCATCCACCTGAGAGATACTTCGGTTTCTCTATGACAGTGGGAGCGAGGATTTCATCATGAGATGATGACCCAACTTGTTTCGAGCAGGCCATCAAGAGTGGGGACTCTGTAAGAATGGCTGGATGCTTAGCGATCTGAGATGGAATCCATATACACCAACAAAGTATGGATTTTGGTTGCTTTATCTGAAGGGTTAAATCCCCATCAGAAGCAAGTATATCTTGAGAAGATTACTTGGTGTACATGGAAAAGTTAAGACTTTCAAAGTTATGCTTAAGTCCATCCAGATCCTACTTGTCATTGCTACATACCATGACTACGATATCTGGCGGTTGGGTGTCAGGACTGCTTTTCTAAATATTGATTTGGAAGAGAGCGTCTATAAGTACACAGCGAGAGGGCTTCGTAGCTAGTGGGAGTAGCGAAAACGTGTGCAAGTTGTTTTATAGGATAAATCAGGCATCGTGGAGTTGGAACATCTGTTTTGATGTGGTAGTCAAAGAGTTTGACTTCATTAAAATGGTAGATGAACCTTGTATATACAAAAAGGCAGTAGGGAGTATGGTGGTGATGTCGTATAGTACGTGGATGACATAATCTTGATAGGGAAAGAGTTTTCTATGCTACGCTCGGTCAATCTCCTCTTATCATAAGGATTCTCCATATAGGATCAATGTGATACCTCCTGAATCTTGGATTTTGGGTCTATGAGATAGATCTAAATAGATGTTAGGATTCTCGCTAGGAGTAGTGAGATGGTATCAATCGATCCTGGGGAGAATCACTGGAATGGTTCCAGGGTGGTAAGGAAGACTGAATGTCAGTCACAGGCATTGTCTTTACCCTCAGAAGAGGGACGGTATGTTGGAAGAGTTCCAAGCTAGATACCGTGACATACTAGACGATTAAAGGCTAGATACAACGTTACTAAGGTTGCTACCAAAGAGGCTGTCTGGATATATATAACTTCATGAGATGAATTTTGTTCCTACCATTGTGTGACAATAGAGTTGTGGTTTCTGCCTAGGAACCCCTGTCCCATCAGAAATCCAGACATATTCTTAGGCAGTATCACCTGATCACGGAGATGGTTGATCTCCAGGGAGATCGAGGTTAGGAGAGTATACACAGAGGACAACAGCGCGGATCCACTCACAAAAGCCTATTTCCCAGCAGAGACTTTTATGGAATGGTTGAGTATGAGATACTTCAACCATGGCTGATTGTTGGGTATGAGATACTACAACAGATAGCCCTAGTGCAAGTGGGAGATTGTTAGTGATATGTATGCCCTAGAGGCCATTACCGTGTTGGTGATAGTGCCCTCATAGTCAATTATTGGATCGCAGCTACGTGATTGCAATGATTGTGGAGGACCTATACCAGTAGGACAGTCTTACTCGAGATGATAGTATGCTATCTGGTTTGCCTTTATCAGTCGTGTACATGTTCAGGTGACTGATTACATGTTACACTTTGATAGAGCCCTTAGGCTCTTGCTTTACTACCAACAGTATGATGGGGATCATATACGTGAGAGTTGGGTAGTTTATACGCATATCCTTAATTGTGGTCCCTAGTCGTGGGAGTTTCGAGACAGGGCATCGATACTCCGGAGTAGACTAGTGTATACAGTCGAGACCCCGATGAGGGGTGGTGGCCGGTCTCACAAGCCACTGGTGTCAGTTGGATCACCTAAGATGTATACAGGTGCTCATTAGGTTATGAGTACACCGGACAGGACTCGCCGGGAATCTGCTAGTTAGTACTATACCCATCGTCAGATAGCAGTTCCCAGGTGACATGTGTACAGGTTAGTTCATCGACCTGAGGTCGTCATTTGTCTCGTGTGAGTTCCCACTGTGCTTTGATTTCTACCCTACCACGGCTCAAAGGAGTCGTGCAAACAGGTAGTTTTTGGGTACAGTCCCGAGCCATATGGAGGCACATGAGCGGATCGGCAGGGGATTCGTCTCTCCCGGTATTGAGGGCGAGATCGTGCTTGTCACGAACCGAAAGTACGGAACATGACCGCCACTTAAACTACGAACGTCTCGAGGCGTACGTAATCTAAGTAAACCGAAAACCCAGAAATCCAAACCAAGAAAAGATGTAGAGTGCAGGAAAAACCAACTTAAAGCAAGTAGTTTCAATAGCAAAAGCCGAGTTATGCGGTTTTAAAAACATCAAGTATTTCCTGAAAATTTCGGCAGAGTCTCCTTTGTAAAACTGGCCCCAAACGGGATACAACATGAATAGTATACGAAATCAATAAAAAGGCATCCCCAAGCGGGAGCTAGCTCTTCGTTAATCGACGGTCACAACCACACAAGCAATACAATATACAACGCCAAGGGCGAGGATCAAAACTCAAAAGGAAACTCAAAACAGCAAGAAATCCATAGAAATACAACGCGCGACTCTAAGGTCGAAAGAATAACATCACTGGTCTCTATCTCAAAAATAAATACATGTTTGGTTGATGGAACTTCTAGATACAACTGAATAATAATATACAAGATATATAATGGGGGTACGATACAAGTAAACCCACCTACTAGCAAGTCACCCGGAAATGGGAAGCAGTGCCAGCAAAGCCGTAATGAAACCTGTACGGCAAAACCTGCAAGAAACTGGGGCACAACGGGGGTGAGTTACCAACTCGTGAATAGAAAAACATCTACGGAAAGAAATCGCATAAATAACGCAAGCTAGGTCAATGATCATAATATATCCTCAATTATATATATAACATGCAGCCTATAACAAAGGCTAGGGTAAATATCATACCCGAGTGTAATCTCATGTGCCCGTGTCAGTGCCTCAGGTAGCAATATATCATATGAATGAGGTATGAATGCACGAAAACAGAATACAAGTAAATGAAGAAACTGTTTTCATAATTTAGTGAGATTTCCTTTGTATTTTTAAAATGAGGTATCATAATGAAATCAGCATAAAACAGTGCCTAGCATCGGCACAAAACGTAATCCCAATATCTCGATATCTCTGCATCACAGTCTCTGTACCTCAATATCTCGAAATCTCAATGTCTCAATCACAATATCTAGGGCGCCGTCAGTCCAGACCGGCCCCTACCATCCATCTCAAGACCACGACGGTATCCTCCGGATATCCGACGCGTCGGGTAATATCACCGGTCGGTAGTGCTCCCTTGCCAGGCTCAACGTCAACAACACGATCCTCTTGCCCCGGGGTACCGCACCGGGCCCACCATATACCCGAAACGGTTCCTCCACTCCTCGAATCGGGTCTCGAAATCCATCAGCAAACTCATGGTGGACGACTCATACATAATGGGAAAACCGTACTTTTTACTTTAAAAGAGAGAAAAGGTTTATTTATGTTTTTGCGGTTTTCCTCCAAATCCAAGAAATCTCATGAAATCCGAATCCAAGTCATCAATAGCATGTAAACAGTGAATATAGGCATGAGAATCCATGAATGCGACACAACAGTGAATAATAACATGCATGAAGTAGCAGGCAATAACTACAATGTCTAACTAGCATATAAGGCAAGTACACTAATATCATGTCTAAACTATTAGCTAACAACCTATGTCAAATGAAATAGTATTTTCTAAAGTGTTCGTGACATGGCAATTACCGATGAAGATGTGTGTGAGCCGGCAAGTAAGTGTACGTGGTACATACGCGTCATCGGTAATGGTGCTGATGTCCTAAAAGCATGATATTAATAATAGGATATGAATCATAATATAAGCATGCGATGCGGAGCGAACAACAATAATGAGCGGGAGCTAAATACTAAACAATGGTGCCCTTTGAAATAACACGAATCGTGGGGTTTTGAAAATAAGGGCTACGGTGGTTTTAATAAAGGTTACGTCTTTTGAAATATCCGTAGATCCCTTGACCTGTCTTTTAAAATACCCACGATCCGTTAGTTTTGAAATAGGTAGAAATCTAATCTAGTCTATCAACTACACAAAACTATACGGCTGAACTAACAAGCTGAACTACAGGTAAGGAAACCGCCTATCATCTAAGTCGATACATATACATACATGTATATGTATAGTCGGTGATCACGCCTCAATAATATCATATCCGATACCATATCTATAAGCAGGCATCCCAAGTCAAGAGTGCGGATCAATCATCAATATAGCTCGTACGTAAATCCGTCGTACGACATCCCAAATCTGGGTACGGGTCAATATCGCATTCATCATACTATTCACCTGGTATCCTCTTTATCAAATATCATGATCGGGGTACTGATCTACGTCTAGTACAATACTGATACCGCCTAAGTATGCATGCACGTGTGTGAAACACTACGTCAAAACCCGTTACAACGTCATGTCGTATCTCAAATACGAACCCTGCTATATCACCGATCTCACGGCCTCAAATCAAATCTCATCGACTCATCTTAAATCCCAAGTACTATCTTTATTATCCATGCATGTGTATATGAATGTACATATGCATAGACCCATACCCACGCATATATACATATATACACATCCCAATCGGCGCACAAGAAGGTAATGTATGCAAGTCTGTGTGTGCGTATGTTGGTATAACAACTACTCTAGGGTTTCGCAACTAACCTAAAGCTAATCTATGAACACATAATCATAACATGAATAAATATTCTCGTATTATAAAACACCTATAAAGATATATATATATATATATGAGCTACACTATGGACTGCGGGGGTGCTATACGCCATCCACCCGACTTCTCCCCATAGATATAAATTTACTCACCCGGTCCTCGCTAGCCGGTGCCGACGTCGCCACGCGCTTGCTTGTCGTCTCGAAGTCCACCTGGGGTACCTACATATCATAACGCACCGTGTCGTATTAAAATCCGACTCATGACCCAAAAACGACACGTGAATCCCACATAGGTCAAAACCTATAGTTGCTTTCACAAATCAACCCAAAAACCCTCGACGTCGGCGTACAAACGCCAAACCATCGAGAAAAACTCAAACGTATCAATCGTGGTTTCACAACACCTTAATTATATATATAAAATAGGGTTAAAATCACCAAAACTTCAAATTCGCTTTAAATCTATTTTTCCGAAAACCTAATAAGCAAAATTAACCGCTTTAATACAACCTCTTGATGTTTAAACGAATCTAGCGGCCACAATATTCACTAAATATCATAACAAAGTCATATAAACCATTCCTATAATTTATTCTCATCAATTTCCATAAATTCCTAAATTCTAGTTTACAATATACCCAAATTTAACAATTTTATAGCAAAAATGCACAAACAACAATTTAGCTTGGATTTTCATTAACTAAAGTATTAAACTATATTTTATAATGTTAATGAAGTCATGAAAAACCTAATCACATTTTTAAACCCAATATTTAAACAATTTTTTAAAACCTAGTTAGCAATTTAGCAAAATTATCACCATTTTAATTTAACAAATTAGCAAGTAGCAACCAACTTAGATTTTGCATACAATTACATGTTAATCTCCTCATTACAACCATAAACTAATGATAAAAACCCTAATTAAATTCAAACCCTAGTCTTGAATTTTCTAAAGTTGCAATAAAACCCAATTAAACATCAAATTTGTTAACATAGAAGCAATTAAACAACAATATATGAATAAGGTTAGAATTATACCCAAATAAATTTGAAGATCCCACAAGCACACTTAGCCTCCCAAATTGAAATCTAAATCCCTAGATCCATGCTATGGTAGCCAAGGGAAAATGGGTAGGAGGTGGATTTTGATTTTGTGGAATTTTTGAAGCATTTTGGATGATTTTTTGATGGAATTTTGAAGAGAAAAGAGAAGAAGAAATGGAGGGGGGGCTGCTGTTGCTGGTTTCAGCAGAGGAAGAGGGGGAAAAAGGTGAGGGGATGATGCCAAAAGATCCAAGTCAAAGCCCCTCCCAATTACCATAATACCCCCACCTACTTTACTATATAAAAAAACCTTATTTTAACCCATTTCTCACATGATTTAAGGTCAAAAAGAGGGAAATAAAATTCTTGGGCTGCTACAATAGTGTGAGGCCGGCCAAGGGGAGTGAGGGTGAGTGTGAGAGACTTTACAAAAAAATTCTATGCAAAAAAAACCCCCACAATACCATATTTGCATGTTTTAGTTCAAAATAACTATATTTTTGTTTTCCATAAAATAAATCAATTAAAACTTAAAATAAAATACTAAAAAATTATATTACAACTAGATTTTAATTAACATGATTTTAAAGATTAAAATTAGCCCATTTAAATTTGTATTTATCACTAATTTAATGTATTTCCTTACCGGCTTAAAATAATATTAAAATAATTAATTTCGGAAAAAATTTCAGAAAATTTGAAATTTCAGCAGTGGCTCAATAAGCACCAAATACTAGCAATTACATAGCTAGAATATGTATATTTAATTTTATAATAAAGATATTTGCATTTTGACTTTTTACAGAAAACCCCCTTATTTTACCGTTTTTTCAAAATTTCACCGAAACGATTTTCAAAACGTTACAATCTTTCCCCCTTAAAGAAATTCGGTCCCCGAATTTAAATTAAAACTCCCCCGAAATACTAAAACATCTAAGCAAAACCATCAAGTCGTCGGGGCTCCGAAATCGTAAATACATAAAACAAATCGTAGCGCAGCGCATGCGCTTGAAAAATGAGCATATAACTCAAATCAAAACTCCGTCAAGCATCCCGCATTCATCGGAGTCATGGGGAAGATATCAATGCCAAATCCAAAGCAAAACCAATATGATATAACTCGAAACTATACATTTAAATATCGAATCTATATATGTAAGTATCTGAAGGAAATGCATGCCAAATCTCTTTAAGTCGTTGTTCAACGCGTATAAAACTGCACAGTGGCGAACGTCTATTATAAGAAAATAACTATATACATATATACCTTTGTTTGAAATGTACGTTCCGCCGTTTTGGAAACAATTTAGAAGGGTCTCCTTGTTTTAAACATTTCGTGTCATATCAGACACGTAGGTAAATACTGAGGCTATAGCTCGCTTTTTGGAAATCCCTTCAATAACTATCAATGCATGCAAAATATTTTCAGGTACTGTCCTCTGACTAGTCCTGCTTAGTACGAAAACACATCGCAATTATCATAAAAAAAATGTATTGCTCTATAAGAAATCAATCCCAAAATACGCGTATGAATACTACGTGCGTCTGGTGCGCACGACAATCAAAATCCATATAAGTGCCATATAAGTGCACAGAAACAAGATCTAAGTGTATCGGGTGTGCACAAAGCATCTGTCGTAGGCAACGTGTGTGCCTGACAGCAAAATCAGGTGCATCTGACATGCACGAAGAATCTCGATTTAGTGCATCTGGTGTGCACCAAAATCGCACCTCAAAACATGCGCCCAACATGCGCGAAAATACAAATCGGGTGCATCCATCGTGCACGAAATCATGAAATCCAATATCAAGAGCCGAATATGCGCAAAATCAAATCAGGTGCACAAGGTGCACAAAACAAATATCAAGTATCACAATCGAAATCGAAGTCCAGTGCATCTAAGTGCACAAAAGGCGTATCACTGCACTGCAAGCATATATAAACTATACAGAGTGCAGGAACCAAATCGTGTGCGTGCATACGCACAAAATCAACTCAAATGTCTAAAACCGTAAAATCACAAACATGTGAAACCAAAGCACGAAAACGATATCAAGTGCAACACTGTGCAAAGATCGTAATCCTCAATCATCAAAATCAAATCATGCGAATAAATCACCCAAAACATCGAAATCAATAATGGCGGAATAGTACCGCTCAAGTGCATCCTCTAAGAATCTCGGGCCAACTGTCGCGGTCACTAGTGGGACATCTCGTCGATGATCATGAACTCTGGCCTACTGGTGTGCGTAACAATGACCACTCCTGGGTCAAGGTCTTCACTGTGAATTACCAATCTCTCGGTCCATCGGCTCATCGGCCCTGTCAGATGTGCTAACGGGGATGATTCCGTTCTGGCACTTCTCTGGTCATCTCTCGGTCAATCATCGCGACCACTCGTAAGACAGCATATCACTGGCGTCGGCCTCTGGCTCTCTGAATGTATGTGACACATCTGATCCTGGGTGCAAGTATCACTGCAGCAGTATCCTGGAAGGAATCCTGCTCACGGTCTCTTCCATGTCTCGTCTTTGCCAACTGTCCGGAATTCATCATCCTTTCCTATATCTGCATCTTGCTCTGGAACGACTGCATACTCATCGCGACTCCTTCTGGAAGGTAAATCCAAGTACCATGCCTCGGCATGCGCATCGCATCTCTGATGTCGGCGGAGTGGAATGTAGTCTCATCAAGATCTCGTACGAACCTCTTACTCCACTTTTCTCTAACGTCGACTGCTTCGGACTCATCTCATCATGGCTGCATGGACTGAGCTCCAATGGCTATCATCGTATCTGGAGTCTCCCAAGAATGCATCTCACCACCCAGCATCCGATTGAAGTCGAACCATCCGATTGATTCGTCAGAACCTCATAATCCCCCAAAAGCTCAACATCTTGGTTACAGTTTAACAGTATCGAGTACGTACCACAGCATCGATGGTCCAGCCGTAGAAGGGCAAACCCAAGCCTCACTAATGGCGCCGTGGAACTGCCGCAAACCCGAAGGTTCAAAGGCTTTCACACGGTCATTATGTCGAGTTAGGGTTTCATTCTTCTAGAGGGTCCATAGAATTGCATGCATGTCTTTCCGAATACTTTAAACTTGGAATAATAGGTTTCTGACATTCGATCGTCTCTGTCGACTCTCAACGACTCTGCGTGAAGTTGTCTCTTGCTGGAATCAATCTATCTGATGACCTCTCATCGGGTAGGGGAACGAACCACATGTCCTAGTCATTCATCCTCGGGTGACCAGCGACCTTCTATCATCTCTTAGTACAACCTGTACTGCAATAGCTCCAACATATGGGGCGATATCTTGTCGCTCGCAGCAACAACTGGCTCACTCGTCTGCACGCTGAACAGTGCCTCAATCATCATGAGTAATCAATACACCAACGGTCATCAAAATCTGGCTGGCCTCTATCATTGGCTCAATCCTCTAGTGTCGATCAGCACATCCGAGTAATCTCATAAAGGCGATCCGCCAAACGCTCGTGGCGCGGAAACACAGTAAAAAGACACATCTCTGCAATCGTGTGTCGCCGGAATTTCTCCCTGGTCAGTCCTCGTTCGTGACGAGCTCGTGTTGACCGCAGCTCTAGCTGTAGCTCTCCCTGCCCGTAATCGTGGTAGCAAACCGCAACTGGTACCGATGAGGCTAGATCAGGAATGAATATGATACTGAGCAAAGAAATGTATATCCTAAGGCTCCTTAAGGGGAGTAGCGTATCGTAAGTATGCCGCGGAACATACCTACGGTACGTCACTCTACTTTAGTCACCTATTCCATCAGCCAAGGGTCATCCTACACTCCGAAGGTAAAACCTAACGCTTTGATACCAACTTTGTCACGAACCGAAAGTACGGAACATGACCGGCACTTAAACTAAGAACGTCTTGAGGCGTACGTAATCTAAGTAAACCAAAAACCCAGAAATCCAAACCAAGAAAAGATGTAGAGTGCAGGAAAAACCAACTTAAAGCAATTAGTTTCAGTAGCATAAGCCGAGTTATGCGGTTTTAAAAACATCAAGTATTTCCTGAAAATTTCGGCAGAGTCTCCTTTGTAAAACTGGCCCCCAAACGGGATACAACATGAATAGTATACGAAATCAATAAAAAGGCATCCCCAAGCGGGAGCTAGCTCTTCGTCAATCGACGGTCACAACCACACAAGCAATACAATATACAACGCCAAGGGCGAGGATCAAAACTCAAAAGGAAACTCAAAACAGCAAGAAATCCATAGAAATACAACGCGCGACTCTAAGGTCGAAAGAATAACATCACTGGTCTCTATCTCAAAAATAAATACATGTTTGGTTGATGGAACTTCTAGATACAACTGAATAATAATATACAAGATATATAATGGGGGTACGATACAAGTAAACCCACCTACTAGCAAGTCACCCGGAAATGGGAAGCAGTGCCAGCAAAGCCATAATGAAACCTGTACAGCAAATCCTGCAAGAAACTGGGGCACAACGGGGGTGAGTTGCCAACTCGTGAATAGAAAAACATCTACGGAAATAAATCGCATAAATAACGCAACCTAGGTCAACGATCATAATATATCCTCAATTATATATATAACATGCAGCCTATAACAAAGGCTAGGGTAAATATCTTACCCGAGTGTAATCTCATGTGCCCGTGTCAGTGCCTCAGGTAGCAATATATCATATGAATGAGGTATGAATGCATGAAAACAGAATACAAGTAAATGAAGAAACTGTTTTCATAATTTAGTGAGATTTCCTTTGTATTTTTAAAATGAGGTATCATAATGAAATCAGCATAAAACAGTGCCTAGCATCGGCACAAAACGTAATCCCAATATCTCGATATCTCTGCATCACAGTCTCTGTACCTCAATATCTCGAAATCTCAATGTCTCAATCACAATATCTAGGGCGCCGTCAGTCCAGATCGGCCCCTACCATCCATCTAAAGACCACGACGGTATCCTCCGGATATCCGACGCGTCGGGTAATATCACCGGTCGGTAGTGCTCCCCTGCCAGGCTCAACGTCAACAACACGATCCTCTTGCCCCGGGGTACCGCACCGGACCTACCATGTACCCGAAACGGTTCCTCCACTACTCGAATCGGGTCTCGAAATCCATCAGCAAACTCATGGTGGACGACTCATACATCATGGGAAAACCGCACTTTTTACTTTAAAAGAGAGAAAAGGTTTATTTATGTTTTTGCGGTTTTCCTCCAAATCCAAGAAATCTCATGAAATCCGAGTCCAAGTCATCAATAGCATGTTAACAGTGAATATAGGCATGAGAATCCATGAATGCGACACAATAGTGAATAATAACATGCATGAAGTAGCAGGCAATAACTACAATGTCTAACTAGCATATAAGGCAAGTACACTAATATCATGTCTAAACTATTAGCTAACAACCCATGTCAAATGAAATAGTATTTTCTAAAGTGTTCGTGACATGGCAATTACCGATGAAGATGTGTGTGAGCCGGCAAGTAAGTGTACGTGGTACATACGCATCATCGGTAATGGTGCTGGTGTCCTAACAGCATGATATTAATAATAGGATATGAATCATAATATAAGCATGCGATGCGGAGCGAACAACAATAATGAGCGGGAGCTAAATACTAAACAATGGTGCCCTTTGAAATAACACGAATCGTGGGGTTTTGAAAATAAGGGCTACGGTGGTTTTAATAAAGGATACGTCTTTTGAAATATCCGTAGATCCCTTGACCTGTCTTTTAAAATACCCACGATCCGTTAGTTTTGAAATAGGTAGAAATCTAATCTAGTCTATCAACTACACTAAACTATATGGCTGAACTAACAAGCTGAACCACAGGTAAGGAAACCGCCTATCATCTGAGTCGATACATATACATACCTGTATATGTATAGTCGGTGATCCCGCCTCAATAATATCAAATCCGATACCATATCTATAAGCAGGCATCCCAAGTCAAGAGTGCGGATCAAACATCAATATAGCTCGTACGTAAATCCGTCGTACGGCATCCCAAATCTGGGTACGGGTCAATATCGCATTCATCATACTATTCACCCGGTATCCTCTTTATCAAATATAATGATCGGGATACTGATCTACGTCTAGTACAATACTGATACCGCCTAAGTATGCATGCACGTGTGTGAAACACTACGTCAAGACCCGTTACAACGTCATGTCGTATCTCAAATACGAACCCTGCTATATCACCGATCTCACGGCCTCAAATCAAATCTCATCGACTCATCTTAAATCCCAAGTACTATCCTTATTATCCATGCATGTGTATATGAATGTACATATGCATAGTCCTATACCCACGCATATATACATATATACACATCCCAATCGGCGCACAAGAAAGTAATGTATGCAAGTCTGTGTGTGCGTATGTGGGTATAACAACTACTCTAGGGTTTCGCAACTAACCTAAAGCTAATCCATGAACACATAATCATAACATGAATAAACATTCTCGTATTATAAAACACCTATATAAACATATATATATATATATGAGCTACACTACGGACTGCGGGGGTGCTATACGCCATCCACCCGACTTCTCCCCGTAGATATAAATCTACTCACCCGGTCCTCGCTAGCCGGTGCCGACGTCGCCACGCGCTTGCTTGTCGTCTCGAAGTCCACATGGGGTACCTACATATCATAACGCACCGTGTCGTATTAAAATCCGACTCATGACCCAAAAACGACACGTGAATCCCACATAGGTCAAAACCTATAGTTGCTTTCACAAATTAACCCAAAAACCCTCGACGTCGGCGTACAAACGCCAAACCATCAAGAAAAACTCAAACGTATGAATCATGGTTTCACAACACCTTAATTATATATATAAAATAGGGTTAAAATCACCAAAACTTCAAATTCGCTTTAAATCTATTTTTCCGAAAACCTAATAAGCAAAATTAACCGCTTTAATACAACCTCTTGATGTTTAAACGAATTTAGCGGCCACAATATTCACTAAATTTCATAACAAAGTCATATAAACTATTCCTATAATTTATTCTCATCAATTTCCATAAATTCCTAAATTCTAGTTTACAATATACCCAAATTTAACAATTTTATAGCAAAAATGCACAAACAACAATTTAGCTTGGATTTTCATGAACTAAAGTATTAAACTATATTTTATAATGTTAATGAAGTCATGAAAAACCTAATCACATTTTTAAACCCAATATTTAAACAATTTTTTAAAACCTAGTTAGCAATTTAGCAAAATTATCACCATTTTAATTTAACAAATTAGCAAGTACCAACCAACTTAGATTTTGCATACAATTACATGTTAATCTCCTCATTACAACCATAAACTATTGATAAAAAACCTAATTAATTTCAAACCCTGGTCTTGAATTTCCTAAAGTTGCAATAAAACCCAATTAAACATCAAATTTGTTAATATAGAAGCAATTAAACAACAATATATGAATAAGGTTAGAATTATACCCAAATAAATTTGAAGATCCCACAAGCACACTTAGCCTCCCAAATTAAAATCTAAATCCCTAGATCCATGCTATGGTAGCCAAGGGAAAATGGGTAGAAGGTGGATTTTGATTTTGTGTAATTTTTGAAGCATTTTGGATGATTTTTTGATGGAATTTTGAAGAGAAAAGAGAAGAAGAAATGGAGGGGGGGCTGCTGCTGCTGGTTTCAGCAGAGGAAGAGGGGGAAAAAGGTCAGGGGATGATGCCAAAAGATCCAAGTCAAAGCCCCTCCCAATTACCATAATACCCCCACCTACTTTACTATATAAAAAAACCTTATTTTAACCCATTTCTCACATGATTTAAGATCAAAAAGAGGGAAATAAAATTCTTGGGCTGCTACAATAGTGTGAGGCCGGCTAAGGGGAGTGAGGGTGAGTGTGAGAGACTTTACAAAAAAATTCTAAGCAAAATGACCCCCACAATACCATATTTGCAAGTTTTAGTTCAAAATAACTATATTTTTGTTTTCCATAAAATAAATCAATTAAAACTTGAAATAAAATACTAAAAAATTATATTACAACTAGATTTTAATTAACATGATTTTAAAGATTAAAATTAGCCCATTTAAATTAGTATTTATAGCTAATTTAATGTATTTTCTTACCGGCTTAAAATAATATTAAAATAATTAATTTCGGAAAAAATTTCAGAAAATTTGAAATTTCAGTAGTGGCTCAATCAACACCAAATACTAGCAATTACATAGCTAGAATATGTATATTTAATTTTATAATAAAGATATTTGCATTTTGACTTTTTACAGAAAACCCCCTTATTTTACCGTTTTTTCGAAATTTCACCGAAACGATTTTCAAAACGTTACAGTGCTGTGTCTTGGAGAGCCATTACACAAAGCCCACGGCGTGGCAGGAGATTTACTGGTAGGTACTCCAGTAGTATCTCAGGGTGTTATTGGGCTACACTCCGACACGACTTATACTGCTATTGGGGGTCTGACATTACTAGCCCCAAGGCAGATTTGCGATACTCATTGACGAACGGACCGAACTGTATATACATTGTCACTGTTAGGCTCAGTAGGGTTTCCGGATGAGTTCGCTTATCGGCCTCCCTTGAGGTCAGTCCATGGGCAGCCGTTACACATAGCTGGTGCCGCTGACGGTTTGTGGTTAAACCCACTGCCAGGGTACTGACGAGTCATTAGAGTCCCCCACAGACAGTTTCCCAAGCTCGGATGAAACGTTGTAGAGACCGTATGGTTTTATGGTAGGGTTCGGAAAATGCACGTGCGTTTACGCACGTGTCAGATTTCGGGCAGTTGATACTGGTCGGCTTTGGTTTAGCCGGATCCGAGTATTATATTGAGTAGATATAATATCATTGTCTCAGTTGCATTTGTATTCGGTCGTAATACAAATGCAGGTATATTTATACAGTTACGGGGTTATCCTGAAATTCGTTTCGGGATCACTTTTGGATGTTGCCAGTTTCCAGTTTTCTATCAGCCGTCTTTTAACATTCGGTTAAAGACGGATTTATCTTTTCTTGAGATGAGTGTGGAAGTTTCTAGAAGTATCTAGAAGGTGGTGACTAGGTTAGAATGGAGTTGAGTTTTCATTGGATGCTTTCTTTGTGTTCACACTTTGTGTTCACATATGATATTTGTTCTTATGGTCACCTCCCTCCTTCTACACTCACCCCCACCTCCTTATAAGATGGCCGGCCCCCTCCTCTCTCACTCTCTCACTTGATGTTTCATTTTGTAAAAAAATTATGATAGATTTTGGGTTGTATGGAATTTCACAGCTCATTTCATTCCATCACCCGATTCCCATGGCAACTTCAATAACCGTTCGTCCACGGCTTTGGACGGAACGAGACAAAGTCTTCTACTCATTCTCTACATCAATCTTGGTCGTCTTTTTTAGTAAACTTGACGACCGAGTTGCCTCGAGTCAGAGGCGGGAGCCAGTTTAAAGAATCGTTGACTTGGTGCCACTTGGACGAGCAGATCAGAGATCGAAGAGATCGGAGCAGCCGCAACGGAGCGTGGGATGATGGTTAAAAAACGAAGGACTTGGATCGTTCGGTATAACCTTTCTACTCTCTTTACAGTTTGTTAGTTTAGCAATAATGGCAGATCCGGGTTAAAGTATACGATAGCGCCAGTTAAAAAGTTTTTGTTCCGCATTTGACGTCTGTAGACGGCCGGGGCGCTACCGTAGACTTACAGTGGTATCAGAGCCTCACCATTATGCTATACTAACTTGTGCTAACATGTTTAAAATATCGATCGAACCGAATTTCGAAAAACACAATTTTCAAGCTTCACAGTTTCTGTCGATTTTAAATGATGTCCTAAAATTATTCTACATATCACAGAAATCTGTGCAGGGTTTTCTAAGAATACTGTAGAAATTTGGGCACATGATACGACCAAACCGCCGCGGAATCGCGGTCAAACCTAGGGTTTGACCACGCATCCGCGGCCATTTGGTGTGATCATGCCCCCAAACTTGCACAGTGTATTCTTCTCTGGAAATTGGGGGTTTTAGAATATATCTTTTGGGCCCAGATTTTGTTGCTGTACACCAGTTGTTCGTGGGGCCCACCTCGTGATATTTAGTCGATCGAAATTTAAACATGTTAGTTTACAGTGCTTACATTATATCTCCGACCGGGAATGTCATTTGATCGGTAAACCGCGTCTGATTGTTATAGTTCTTTTAGACGGGTTTGCGAACGTGACATTCGCGTTGATGTTCTGTGTTGTGCTGTGATATTGCGGTTTTGTCGTGGTGGATAGCAGTGTGCAATGGTAGTGCAGTTTGGATTTATTTGTACATTTGATATTACGGGGCGAGCGTCCAACATGTGGACTGCCGTCACTGCCTGCTGTATAATATTCTTTTGGGGCACGACCAGTTTGCGGTCGATGTACCTGTTGTACTATTTTTCATTACTGTACTAGGTTTTGCCCCGCGACGGATTGCACGGATAGCCGGGTTCTGGGGGGCAACGGGTCCGCATCTCATGGCTTTGAGAGGTAGAGGGGCCTCACTCTAGAATTCACAGACTATTCGCCGCACTCGTAGGGGGTACAGGTTGACCCAAGGAGGGGTGCCCAAGATTACCGGATTCCGTGAAGTGCTGGGTGGTCCATTCACTTTGCTGTAGGGGGCTGCCTCGCTTCAGGTTTTGGCGGGTAACTTGCCGCACCCGTAGGGGTCTAGGTTTCATTGCACAGGCTATCCACATGACAGGGGAACGTCGGGTTTCAGCAGCGGCTCTGTGAAACTCGGGGATCCCAGATTATCTGTATTGTTCTGTGATACTTATTACTTTCCTGTAATGTTGCATATTATCATGCCTGGAGCGATTATTGTATATTGGTTTATATACTATTAGATGTTGTATATGTTTTACACCCGCGCTAGTCCAGTCCCCGCTCTGTCGTTAGTTAAGTAACCTTACGGGTGATGACGGGACCCAGTGACGAATGCGGATGGCATATACGTACATTTTATTTTCGTTCTTTTCTGGTGTGATTGATTGATGGGACTGCGTTGATTCTGATCAATGCAAAGTAAAACAAACCTGTTTGCAGTTATTGGAACAAATTTAAAAAGTGTTATTGCAAAGACGTTTCCTTTTTTTTTGCATAGCGGTATTCAGTGGAATATCCGGCACCTCATTCGACGGGGCAAGGGCCGATATCCCTTCACCGGGACTGACCCCTTGGGCAGAAGTTTGCGTCAGGGTAATAACTTCACTATAGTCGATTACAAGTTGCTTTGCACCTTGGTATTCAGTGGAATATCCTGCACCTCATTCCACGAGGAAAGAGCCGAGATCCCTTCACCGGGAGTGACCTCTTTAGCAAAAGGTTTTCGCCACTATATTTTAAAAAGCTATCAGGTTTCTTCAGCGATATCAAGTTCACTACGTTAAAGGTTTTTCGCCAAAAACCAGTCGTAGCCCTCCGTCACTTCTTTTGGGTATTCAGTAGTATTCAAGCTATGTATTTTGACCTAATGCCAAGGCATAGTGTTTGGTAGCTGCTGGGTATTCATTTGTTGCATAGATAGATGAGTTGGTTTGGGACAGCCGTTCTGCCATTTTGACCTAACGCCAAGGGCATGTGCGGGTGGGTTCAAATTAACAAGATAGTGACGGGTAGAACTTGGCATATGACTTATGACATTTTGACTTAACGCCAAGGTTATAAGAGCATGGGGCAAAAATGATATCGGGAGTTTCTAAAGAAACTGAAACTTGCCAAGTATGCGCATACCTTCTGGAGTATGAGTAACGTGGATGCATTCTATCACGTTATCATGCGATGAGAGTTGGATCCCGATTCCCACTGATGAGTTGGTTTACTCTTCGGGTGATCCTGATTGATTCTTCTTTCAGGTTTGGAGGAGAATTTGACAGGACAGTGGGAGGTTTCCGGATTAGATAAAGTGATAACCTTTCTGATCTAGGTTAGAGTGCACGCAAAGTGTTTCTTTTCTCTCTCTTTGGCAGCGACCTTTGACCGACCCTAGACTATGACTCAGTGACCATGTTAACCGAACCTTCTTAAAATACTGGCTTTTGGATTGTCTGAGTTGCATAAGTCATTGCCACTCCTTCTTTTACCCTTTGTATTTCTCAGAACACCCCGTATTACTACGGACATCCACTTCCATTGGATAGATCCATCGTATGGCTATATACGAACTCGAAGGGACTTCTTCGAGGATGGATCCAGGTTCAGGAGAAATAGAATTGGTTTATTCAGTTGTCTTTTATTATCACCTTCTCTCAGGTTGCGAGGGCTCCTTGGTTTATGAGAGTACACCTATTACGCTTATTGGATAGTCTTATTCCAAACCATAGGCAGGTGTCGAAAGGTAGGGAATGAAGAAAACCAATTATCCTAAGTAGGGTGTGCAGAAGGTAATATGTAAAGACAAAATAAAGGGATTAGAAAGAGGGCAAAGTAAATTGCGACTGTTATCATTTACGACCAAAACCGCGTACTTCGTCGCCACTCCTATTTCACCTTTAACAGAATAAGGTATTATTCAGTTGTCTTTTATCATCACCTTCTCTCGAGATGCGAGTACTCCTTGGTTTAGGAGGGTACACCTATTATGCTTACTGGACAGTCTTCTTCCAAACCATAGGCTGGTGCCGAATGGTAGGGAAGGAAGAAAACCATTTAGCCTAACGATGGTGTACAGAAAGTAATGACTAAAGACAAATAAAAGGATTTGGAGAGATGGCAAAGAAATATACGGTTATAGTCATGAATTGGATTATGGAAGAGGCATTGCTATGAATACCAAGATACCCCTACGAAACATTTTCATGTTTCAGTGCATCGTTAAAAGAAAACTGTTTTTCCGATTAGATACTTACTCTAAGGGTATGTATTTACCAGGTTTCATTCTCATATCTGTATGGTTTTACAGATGATGAGTGGGAGTAAGTTATTGGGAATTAGGCGATCATCCTCTTAATATCGGAATTCGTTGTAATTGGTAATATTTGAGGAAATCGCCAGGATACAGTTTTCAACCTACGATGCACAGGTTTTGAGTTGCTCAACTCAGCGGACTTATACAGAGTATTGTATGTTGTCCAAGTGTCCATCAGGACAAAGGGGTAGGTCCTCGTACTATGTTCTGTTTACTTATAACTTCTCTAGTATTTAGACAAGTGTTTCATAGAAATAAAAGGTCTAAGTTTTGAGAAGTTGTGGGTATAAGAATAAAGTAGAGAACCAGGTATCACAAGTATCGGGATTCTTCAAAGAGATCGAAGATGTAGATTCTTGTGATTGGTATTCAGCTAATAGTAATGGTTTTGAGAAACGTGTTTCTCTTTCAGGTTACTCATAATTGGATGGATTCCTAAGTTGAGTAATACTGATTAGCCTCTTTCTATTAAGTTGATATGCACTGGAGACAGCTGCATGATTTTGAATCTGGTTCCAATTAAATAAGTGCCAAAGTTTCTATATTGGATATAGAATAGTTCGTACCTTAAAAGATGTTAAGGTACGGGGAGTTGTCCAGCTTATGCTTAAAACCAGACTCTGGACAACTCAGGGCACGTTTCTGTAATGGCTGTTTGTGGGTTGACCCTGGCTATGACGAGGGTTGATATTCTATCATTTGGAAGATCAATAGTGATATTGTTCTTGACTCGCCACAGTTTTAGTAAAATGGATTTTTTCAGAAAACAGTAGTGGGAATATGATAGAACTGGAAGAGATTCCAGAACCGCAAACGATTACGGAAAATTTAATAGGACCTATATATTCAATCAGGTTTGACATTCCAATGGCCACTCCGCAGATATGGTAGGTAACCTCAGACACCCGAGAGGTACTTCGGTAGCCTCAAAGACGGTGACAGGGAGGTTCTTATCTACCCAGACTTGACACTACTGTTGTTCCAGGCTATGAGACCCGGTAGGATGGTTGTTGTGGTCAGTGGGAGCAGCGGAAGCATAGTGGGCAAGTAGTTTATGTCTATTTATAGACTTGAGCAGTTATAGCGGAGATAGATCATCTAATTTTGATGTGACTGTCATAGGTTTGACTGCATCAGAATAGGAGATAGATCTGTTAAGAAGGTAGTAGGGTGTGATGTCATGGTATCTGGATGACATACACAGAGTAGGAAGTAAAATTCCTACACTACGATCGGTTGTACTTTGATCGTCACACAGTTGTTTCTCCAAACAGGATATGGATATAATATCAGACATTCTGGTTTCTAGATCTATGGTTTTAGATCTGGATTAGGGTAGTTTTCCAATGTGGGTACTCTGACAGTATTCTAATGGTTTTTAGAATAGATGACTCCTGGCATGGTGGTGTACCTGCAAGTGATGGAGTCACCCTCTCTAAAGGTGTCTTACAGACTAATGGGGAGAGGGATGGGCATGATTGGCAGATCACTTGCGTAGGCAACTGAGTCAATCATGAGATGTCAAGTACCACACCATATGTTGTTTTTGCACTAGATGCAATAAGTTTGTATTAATCCAATCCTGGAGAAACATAAGGAAGCAGTTATAGAACATAAGTACATGTTCTACGGATTTGATGACGGCAGCCTCCTTCGGGAAACGATTATCATTCCAGGCTTCAAAGGTGACATGGTTGACAGAGTGATTGTCAGAGTTATAGTTTTTTTCCCCTCTGACAAGGGACAGTATTATGGACAGGTTGTCCAAGAGGATACTGTGGGAGGCTAGGTGCCGGATTCTGATTAGGTTCAGTGATCGATACAGTGTAAGAAGTTTGGATTAAGAGTTCATTTATGAACTAGGTCCCATCAGATATCCAGACATATTCTAAGTCAGGTATTACTCGATTCGGGAGATGGCTTTCTCCGCGAACTTGAGATTAAGAGAGATATAGAAAGAAACTTCTAGGCGGATCCACTCACTGAGGCTATTTCTCGAACACAATAGTTTTACAAACGGGCTTTGTGAAACTGATTAGTAGAGGAGTTGGATGTTCGGTTTCACACGGACTGTGAGTAGTCGACATCGCAATAATTAGCCTTAAGTGCAAGTGGGAGATTGTTGGTGATAGTGCCCTCATAGTCAATTATTGGATCGCAGGTACGTGATTGCAATGATTGCGGAGGACCTATACCAGTAGGACAGTCTTACTCGAGATGATAGTATGCTATCTGGTTTGCCTTTATCAGTCGTGTACATGTTCAGGTGACTGATTACATGTTACACTTTGATAGAGCCCTTAGGATCTTGCTTTACTACCAACAGTATGATGGCGATCATATACGTGAGAGTTGGGTAGTTTATACGCATATCCTTAATTGTGGTCCCTAGTCGTGGGAGTTTCGAGACAGGGCATCGATACTCCGGAGTAGACTAGTGTATACAGTCGAGACCCCGACGAGAGGCGGTGTCCAGTCTCACTAGCCACTGGTGTCAGTTGGATCACCTAAGATGTATACAGGTGCTCATTAGGTTATGAGTACACCGGACAGGACTCGCCGGGAATCTACTAGTTAGTATTATACCCATCGTCAGATAGCAGTTCTCTGGTGACATGTGTACAGGTTAGTTCATCGACCTGAGGTCGTCATTTGTCTCGTGTGAGTTCCCACTGTGCTTTGATTTCTACCCTACCACGGCTCAAAGGAGTCGTGCAAACAGGTAGTTTTTGGGTACAGTCCCGAGCCACATGGAGGCACATGAGCGGATCGGCAGGGAATTCGTCTCTCCCGGTATTGGGGGCGAGATCGTGCTATGTCTAGGAGAGCCATTACACAAAGCCCACGGCCGTGGCAGGAGATTTACTGGTAGGTACTCCAGTGGTATCTCAGGGTGTTATTGGGCTACACTCCGACACGACTTATACTGCTATTGGGGGTCTGACGTTACTAGCCCCCTAGGCAGATATGCGATACTCATTGACGAACGGACCGGACTGTATATACATTGTCACTGTTAGGCTCAGTAGGGTTTCCGGATGAGTTCACTCATCGGCCTCCCTTGAGGTCAGTCCATGGGCAGCCGTTACGCATAGCTAGTGCCGCTGACAGTTTGTGGTTAAACCCACTGCCAGGGTACTGACGAGTCATTAGAGTCCCCCACAGACAGTTTCCCAAGTTCGGGCGAAACGTTGTAGAGGTCGTATGGTTTTATGGCAGGGTTCGGAAAATGCACGTGCATTTACGCACGTGTCAGATTTCGGGCAGTTGATATTGGTCGACTTTGGTTTAAGCCGGATCCAAGTATTATATTGAGTAGATATAATATCTTTGTCTCAGTTGCATTTGTATTCGGTCGTAATACAAATGCAGGTTTATTTATACAGTTACGGGGTTATCCTGAAATTCGTTTCGGGATCACTTTTGGAAGTTGCCAGTTTCCAGTTTTCTATCAGCCGTCTTTTAACATTCGGTTAAAGACGGATTTATCTTTTCGTGAGATGAGTGTGGAAGTTTCTAGAAGCATCTAGAAGGTGGTGACTAGGTTAGAATGGTGTTAAGTTTTCATTGGTTGCTTTCTTTGTGTTCACACTTTGTGTTCACACATGATATTTGTTCTTATAGTCACCTCCCTCCTCCTGCACTCACCCCCCACCTCCTTATAAGATGGCCGGCCCCCTCCTCTCTCACTCTCTCACTTGATGTTTCATTTGGTAAAAAAATTATGATAGATTTTGGGGTGTATGGAATTTCACAGCTCATTTCATTCCATCACCCGATTCCTATGGCAACTTCATTAACCGTTCATCCATGGCTTTAACGGAACGAGACAAAGTCTTCTACTCATTCTCTACATCAATCTTGGTCATCGCTTTTAGCAAAATTGATGACCGAGTTGCCTCGAGTCAGAGGCGGGAGCCTGTTTAAAGAATCGTTGACGTGGTGGCACTTGGACGAGCAGATCAGAGCTCGAAGAGATCGGAGCAGCCGCAACGGAGCGTGGGATGATGGTTAAAGAACGAAGGACTCGGATCGTTCGGTATAACCTTTCTACTCTCTTTACAGTTTGTTAGTTTAGCAATAATGGCAGATCCGGGTTAAAGTATACGATAGCGCCAGTTAAAAAGTTTTTGTTCCGCATTTGGCGTCTGTAGACGGCCGGGGCGCTACCGTAGACTTACATACTGTACATGCGATATATAATGTAGTGGATGCTTGGACATATATATGGAGGACTTTCTTTCTCGACATGACAGTATGTTATCTGGTTGCACTTTATCTTAACCTGTATTCTGATAGTCTGTATGTTACATGTTGATAAAGCCCTTAGGATGAGTACTTGACTATCAGGACTATGATGCAGATCATACTAGTGGGGACAGTGTAGTCGCTAAGTACATCCTACAAATGTTCCTAGTCGCAGGTGTATCGAGACAGGGCATCGATATACCAGAGTAGACTAGCGTATGCTTTTTGACCCATGTAGATGGGCGAAGGATGATCCCATATCCATTGGTGTTTGACATCAGAGACAGTATTCGGGTGCTCAGTGGAGACTGGGTACACTGGACGGATTCGCCGAGAACTCCCAGATGGTATTTTACCTCACGTCATATGGCAGTTCTCTGGTGACACTGGTACAGGTTAGTCTGTAGACCCGAGATCGTCGTAGAGTCTTGTGTGATTCCCACTGTGCTTTGATTTCCATCATACCACGTCTAAGAAGGCGTACAAAATGGTGGCTTTTGGGTACAGTCCCGAATCACATGGAGGCAATGAGCGATAGGAGGGGTTTCGTCTCTCCCGGTATAGGGAGTTGATGTTGCACTGTGTTCGATTGGCTATAACTAGAAATCCCTGGACAGGGTTACTGAGATTTACTGGTAAGTGTTATCAGTAGTTTCTCGAACTGTTATGGACCTTATATCGACATGACTTATCGGTTACTGGGGTCTGACGTTTTACCACCCATAGACTGGATATGCGACATATCAGAAGAAGAGACCGGAGAGTACGGGAGTGTTACTGATTGGATTCACAGGAGAATGTACAGGCTTGCTTGTTGATCTTCTGATTGCTCAATACCTTGGTGGCTGTTACGTTTAGCTGACCGCTTGCAGCTTGTGGGTGTTTGATATGATCATAACCTACTACCGGCGTATTGACGATTCTTTAGAGTCCTACACAGAGGTTTCCTGGCTCAAGAAAAATGGAGTAGGAGAACTTATGTGATATGTGCGGGACCGAGAATAATACGATATGAGATACCGTATTCTATTCTCGCGATATATGATATATGCCGGGTATATGTGATATAGCCGGGTCATCGGATCAAGTGTTGATTCGATGAATCAGTACATGTTATATTAGTCGGTTATATGCAATATAGCTGGATTGTCGGATCAAGTGTTGATTCGATAATTTAATGTATAATTATATATGTGATATATTGTATTACGTTAACTAATATAAGCTCGCTTTACTGATTCATTTTCTCATCGGATAATACATTGATATATATGCGATATATGTTAATTATATTATTTTCTTTTGTTGCAAAATATATATTATATATGTGATATATAATATTATAACAAGTTAGGGTTACAAATACAACATGTTTTGTGGAGATTAAAACAAGTTAAGGTTTGATTTGGGTTAGCATTTGGGTTAGCTTTTTCATGAAGCTTCATGGAGCTTTTTTTTGTTCTTTTGCTAAGATATTTTGTAAAGATATTTCTTAACCCAACCCAAACCCTTTACCTCAGGTTTATTCTCTACATGGGTTAAAGCCCTTCATTCTTAACCCAAGGTTGATTTGTAACCACAACAATGATTTTCATTATTCATCACAAATGGTTTTGTTCTTCTTCTTCCTCTTAAAAAAAGCTTTCTAGCTTTTTGACATGTGATGATAATGAGTGAGAAATTGAAAACAAAAGAGAGCTAAATTCCTACTTCTTCATCCTCATCTATTCTAGCCACTTAGATTAGGGTGTTTGCTTTGCTAATACTTGATTAGTGAAGCAAGAGCTTGGGTTTGAGTTTCTTCAGGGTAGATGAAAGTCTAACTACTTCACTCATTTTCTTTTCTTTTCTTTCATTTCTTTTTCCTTGAAAATCAAGTGGGGAAAAAATATGGTGGGTGCTGAATTCAGCCATGGGGAGGAGTAAGTGGGGGTGTGTGGATGTGGGCACGGGTGTGGGGTGATGAAAAATGATAAATACAATACCCCAAACATCCATTTACGCTAAAAAAAGCCTTTTTTCTTCAATAATTTCTAAACCGTTTTGGCAAATGATTTCGTTCCAAAAACCACATGATAAATTTTTATTTAATGTTTTATGATGCACAAAATTTGTTTCAACTCATTCCAATTTGTAATTTTCCCTAATTAAATGTATTAGTGACGGCTTAAAATAATAATAAAATAATATTTTTTTCAGAAAATTTGAAATTTCACCAGCGGCTCAATAAACACCAAATAATAGCAATTACATAGCTAGAATATGTATATTTAATTTTTATAATATGATATTTGTATTTTGACTTTTTACAGAAAACCCCCTCATTTTACCGATTTTCCGAAATTTCACCGAAACGATTTTCAAAACGCTACATGGAGCCTCTCTAGAGTCCGGGTACTCGATGATCGCAGCGAAGGGACCTCAATACGGAGCTTACGAAGTGAAGGAACAGATTACAAAGGTTGTAATCCCTCTCTCTTAGATGTAAAGTTGTTTACATGCATGTTTAACCCTAAGTCTCTAGTTAAGATCTTGGTTAGGGTTTGTTTAGCACGCCAAAAATTTCAATATGGCATGTGTGATGCCTTCCGAAACCTTGCTAAGGTGCTATGCTAACTCTACATGAACTGGTCAAGGAACGGCCTGAAAATCTAGTTCATCAAATCCATGAACGCTGCTAGGGTATTGGTGAGTCCGAACGACATCACCAAAAACTCATAATGCCCGTAGCGCATACGAAAAGCAGTCTTCGGAATGTCATCATTCCGAACCCGCAACTGATGATAACCCGATCTCAAATCAATATTAGAAAAATGTCCTGCACCCTGGAGCTGATCAAAAAAATCGTCAATGCGAGGTAATGGATACCTATTTCGCACCGTAACGTGGTTCAATTGACGATAATCAATGCACAACCTCAAACTGCCGTCCTTCTTCTTGACGAACAGAACAGGAGCTCCCCAAGGCGAAACACTCGGACGCACAAGTCCCCTATCAAGCAACTCTTGCAGCTAATCCTTAAGCTCTGCCGGAGCCATCCGGTAAGGCGGTATAGAAATATGCCCCGTGCCGGGGATCAAATCAATGCAAAACTCAATCTCACGCTCTGGCGGTAATCCAGGTAACTCATCGGGAAAAACATCGGGAAACTCTCTCACAATAGGAACCCGGTCTAACAAATCTACCGTGGCTACGGTATCACGAATGAAAGCTAAGAATCCTCAACATCCTCTCCTGAAGAGCCGACTAGAGCAAAAGCCAGATATCAAATTGTGAGGGACGGAACCACGGTCCCCCTGCACAACAACAACTGAATCTCCCGGAAAACGAAACCTGGTTGTATTCTCACGGCAGTCCACGGACGCATAGCTAGTAGCTAACCAGTTCATGCCCAGGAGAACGTCGAAGTCCAAAATCTCTAGAAGGATCAAGTCGACGAACGAATCTCTATTTCCAATACGAACGACACATGACCGAAACACATGTCGTGCAAAAAAAGACTCGCCAACAGGAGTGGTCACGACAAGCGGCTGATATAGAAAACACGACTCTCGGCCCAACCTCAGCATGAAGTATGTAGAAACATACGAATCAAACAAAATGTGTGCATCGAAGGAACATACTGAAAGAGTACCTGAAACCAATGCATTGGACGCATGCGCGTCCTAATGTGTCAAAGAAAATACTCGAGCCTGCCCTCTACCGGCGACTAGCTGTCCTCCGCCTCGGCCACCCCATCCTCTCTGAACAAAACCTCTGTGACCATGACCACTCTGAGCATAAGTCTGATGCGGACTAACAACAGGTGTAAGAGGCAACGCTCTCTGAGGTGGAGAAGGTGGTAAGGTAACATATGGTACGGCTGCGTCGTCCTCACGTGCCTTAGTACAATCTCTTACGCGATGGTATAAACCCTCGCACCGGAAACATCCAGACGATGAACTCTGACCCTCCTGGGGATAAGAGCTAAATAACTGGTCTCGTCCCAAGCCTCTGCTACTCCCACGACCTAAACGAAATCAGTCGTGGCGTCTATACATCTGTCTGTGGGCTGATACACCAATACGAACCCTCTTCGGTTCCGGAACGACCGGAGTCTCGGAAAGACGCTCCTCAACCAATAGGGTTGCGTCCGCTACAGCTGCATATGTGTCAAAATGCAGGGCGCTGATAGCGATATTCATGCCTCGAACAAATCTCTTAATCCGCATCTCCTCAGTGTCCACCAAATATGAAGCATACACAGATAGCTGGGTAAACTGTACATCGTACTGTGCCATCGACATACCCAGATTCTGGCGTAATGACTCAAAACTACGAGCTCGAGCATCCCTGACACTCTGCGGAAGAAAACGGGCTAGAAAAACTGTCACAAACTCAGCCCAAGTCATAGGAGAAATACCTACGGCTCGGCCCCTCTCTAAAGACTCGCACCAAGTCTGGGCAAGACCCTCCGGACGAAAACACACGAACTATACCCATCTCGCGTCGGAGCATCTCAGCGAACGACAGATACTAGCCATCCAATCGATAAATGACTGGGGATCCTCAGCCGCATCGGTGCCGGTGAAAACCGGAGGCTTCAGCCTTATGAACTCAGATAATGATACGGTGATAACCTCCGTAGCTGTAGGTATGACTGCCTAAACAGTAGGCACCATCACGGTCCCCGTAACAGGTGGGACAACCTCCTGTCTCTGCACTCGACTGGCCTCAACCAACGACCCCATCATTTGGTGCAAATCCTGCATACTGGCCTCTAGCGTAGTAATACAATCTAGCAAAGATGGATCAATCCGCTCTTGTGGAATAGGTGTACCACCTTGGTCAGTCCTCGTCTTTGACGAGCCTACCCTGACCTCGGCTCTCGCGGCCGCATTCTGCGCTCTCGTAGTCTTCTGCGTCATAATGGCTGGAAATGAAAATAGGATTCGATAAGAACATAGAAATCGAATCATAAGGATACATGGAAATCAATGAAGGATTTACAAGCAATATGTCCTAAGGTCACTTAGGTGGAGTATCGTGTCGTAAGTATGCCGCGAAACATACACACGCTACGTCACTCTGCTTAAGCTACCTACTCCATCATACCAAGGTCATCTTACACTTCGAAAGGTAAAACCTAGCGCTCTGATACCAACTTTGTTACGACCCAATTTAGGAACGTGACCGGCACTTAAACCACGTGACGTCAACAGGCTTGACGCAATTTAAGTAAGCCGAAAACCCAGAAATCTAAACCATAAAAAGAAGTAAGTAATAAAACATTGTTAAAACAATTAGAAATCTTAAGTAAAAATCCTAAAGCTTAAGTTTTTTTTCTTAAAATTTTTGGCACCACCTCCTTTGTAAAACTAGCCCCGAAACGGGTACAAACACAGGTGATAAATAAAGCATTCCCAAACAGGAGAAAATCACACCAGAAGGAGGAAAACAATCACCACAAGTATATATACAACGCCGTAGCGAAGAAATAGACAATAAAAATGAGAACAACATAAAAGAGATAAAGCGACATAAGAAAAGCCGGCTCACACGAACACGACACCCAGAGTCACATAATATACAATATCGATCCTCACAAACTCGTCTCTAACTCAATACATGAAAGTGGTAGATGGAAAGAACTAGATACAATGAGATATACAATTGATATGTTCGGATAGCCGCAAACCCACCTATACCAAAAAGGCCTCACAACCAACCGTAGCGGTATCCACAGAAATATATACAATAAGGAGCCCTGCAGCAACTACTCTACGGGTCAAGCCTGCAAAACACTGTGGCACAACGGGGGTGAGTTGGCAACTCGTGAATAGTAAGTAACATCACACAGATAATCACAGGTATGCACGAACAATGATAATCTAAAACATGCAATCTGATAGCATAAGTATGGCAATATGGATATGCAACAATCATGATCAAGGTACACCATCAGGGTATTACAACTACATGAAACAATGCATATCTAATAAATCCTGAGTGTGGGATAAAACATAACATCATCAATGAATCATCATCGTGGAAAAACCCGGTGCCCATCAACGACACCCCAAATCCTAATACCTCAGGCGTCGTCTCTCTGATCGGCCTTCATATCCGTAAATCTCATGGTACCTGAGTGCCCAACATCTACACTCGAAACATCATGAAAACCCGTATCCGACATCGACATGTAAATCCAAATAACTCGGGCTCCGTCAGTCTGGATTGGCCCACGGGCTCCGTCAGTCCGGATCGGACCATATCCATCTCACGACTCCTGTCGGTATCCTCCAGATAACCGCCAGGTCCAAACTATGACCGGTAGGTAATAGTCCCTCTGCCAGGCTCATCGTCTACTACACAACATACTTTTCTTGCCCCGAGGTACCATATCGGGTCCACCATGAACCCGCAAACGGATCATCCATCTCCTCGAATCGGGTTTCTAAAAAAATTCTCAGAACCGAGAAAACTCATGGTGGATGCATCGAAATATCATATCAAGAGAAACCGGGTTTTCAAAACAATGCATACTTTCTTGAAATATAACCACGGTTCTCAAATCCATAAATCACATGAAATCAGAATCTCAATGTGTAAATCCATGAAATACGATGTATGCAACATAGAACAGTAATATGAGTATATCAATAGAAAACCACTCTTTTAAATGAATCAAGTTTTTAACAATATCATGTGGTTCCCACATTCCCCAAAGTCAAATGCAACATCATATAAAGGTATATATGTAGCTATAGTAAGGTATGTGTGTATGCATGTAGGTATGTATGCATGATGCATTACATATGCGCAATAGAATAAGAATCAACGTCTAGCTATTGATAATAGTGAAGGCAAAAAATACATATTCCCTTAGTAAGGTGGTACAAGAACAACTACCTCAATGTCAATAACGAATGCAGTACCACATATATGTATATTTTGTGCGTGTCATAGCAATTACCAACGGTGTGTGTGTGGCATACAATTCAGTGCTCGTGCAACATAAACCGTCAGTAATGGTGCAGTGTCCAATATTTACTAAGTCAATGTACAACAAGTAATGGTATGCAAATGATTCTCATGCACAATCAACACATATGCATATAAACATGTGGCTATAACATCATATCTAGCCCTCGACGCTTAACGCCATACGGGCGATTCCGCCGTAGATATTAAATCTACTCACCGATGATCTCGAGCTAGGTAAATCTGTAGGGTTCCTAGGCACTCCCAAGAGGTCTCACAAGGCATCAACCATGCCAATTTCAAAATTTAACGGTGCCGAGAAACCCTAATACGGATCGTTGGCTAGAAGTTTAGGCGAAAAACAAACTAGTTAACACTTAACTACAAGAATACGGAAATACAACCTTTGTAGATCCGGTCCTCCACCTCCACGGCTCCGTGATGAAGTCCTCTCCGCTGTCCAAATCAAAATCCGGGCTCTAGCGTCGGCTTCATCGGAGAAAGAGCGGGCTAGGTCATCGACGACGTGCCGAAAATGATCTACGTCGAGGCATCGCTAGATCAAGCTCCAACTTCACCAAGTCTAGAAAACTTGTGAAGGAAACACACTCTACTACTTGGCAAGAGGTAGAGGATGAAGAAATAGGAAGTGGGTAGACTTTAGAATTGTATTTCTCACTCATTTTCATCAATCACCATTGATGAAGAAAGGTTTTCTTCAATGAAGAAGATGAAGAAGAAGAAGCTAGTATTATGATAAGATAATTAAATTGAAAAGAAAAATGAATCCTTATCATAATTCCAACCATAGTTAGGTGTAGAGAATAGACTAGGGTTAGTGAATGGTTAGGTTAAGGAGATGAAGACAAAATGGTCAAAGTTGAATGAAGCTTCAAGAAACTTCATGAATCAATGCAACCATTTTGTTTTCTTCTCTCTTTATTAATCCAAAATAAATAGATAAATGAATGGATAAATAAATAAAAACCTAACCATATACTTAACCATAGGTTTAATTCTTTACACTTAACCAAAGCAAACAAGTATCATCAAACATGATACAATCAATTGCACAAAAAGTATATCACATATACAATGTGCACATCCGAGTGAGAATATCCATTTAAAGTGAACCGATACTAGTTAACGCAAAGTAATATATCAAATATATAATTATATATTAAATCATTAAATCAACACTTGATTTAACGATCCGGTCATATCTCATATAACCGACTAGTATCCAATGTATCGGTTTATCGAATCAATGCTTGAATCGATAACTAGGTTATATCACATACAACCAATCGATACATTTATCGCGAGAATGGAATACGGTATCACATACACGCATTATTCTCGGTCCCGCACATATCTCATATGCGCTCCTATTTCGTTTCGCTTGAGCCAGGAAACCTCTATGTAGGACTCTAAAGACTCGTCAATACGCCGGCAGCAGGTGATGATCATATCAATCACCCACAAGCCGCAAGCGGTCTGCTAAACGTAACGGCCACCCGGGTATTGAGCGATCAGAAGATCGACGAGCAAGCCCGCTCACACTCCAGTGAATCCAACCAGTAACACTACCGTACAGTCCGGTCTGATCGTCTGATATGTCGCATATCTCGCCTAGGGGTGGTAAACGTCAGACCCCAATAGCTCGATAAGTCGTGTCGATATGAGGTCTATAACAATTCGAGAAACTACTGGTAACACTTACCAGTAAATCTCAGCAACCCTGGCCAGGGATTTCCGGTTATAGCCAATCGAACACAGCGCAACATCAACTCCCTATACCGGGAGAGACGAATCCCCTCCTATCGCTCATTGCCTCCATGTGACTCGAGACTGTACCCAAAAACCACCGTTTTGCATGCCCTCTTGGACGTGGTAAGATGGAAATCAAAGCACAGTGGGAACCACACAAGACTCTATGACGATCTCGGGTCAACAGACTACTCTATACCAGTGTCACCAGAGAACTGCCATCTGACGTAAGGTATAATACCATCTGGGAGTTCTCGGCGAGTCCGTCCAGTGTACCCAGTCTCCACTAAGCACCCGTATATCATCTCTGATGTCAAACACCAATGGATATGGGATCATCCATAGCCCATCTGGATGGGTCGAGAAGGTATACGCTAGTCTACTCTGGTATATCGATGCCCTGTCTCGATACACCCACGACTAGGGACCTTGAAGGATGTACTTATGGACTACCATGTCCCCACTAGTATGATCTGCATCATAGTCCAGGTAGTCAAGTATACATCCTAAGGGCTTTACCAACATGTAACAGAGAGACAATCAGTATACACGTTAAGGTAAAGAGCAACCAGATAGCATACTATCATGTCGAGCAAGAAAGTCCTCCCTATATATGTCCCAGCATCCACTACAATATACATCCTATGTACAGTAATGGCCTCTAGGGCATACATATAACTAACAATCTCCCACTTGCACTAGGGCCATCTGTAGCAGTGGTTGTAGTATCTCATACTCAACCATCCCATAAAAGTCTCTCTCTGGGAAAAGGCCTTCGTGAGTGGATCCGCCGTGTTGTCCTCTGAGTCTACTCTCCTAACCTTGATCACCCTGGAGATCAACCATCTCCATGATCAGGTGATGCTGCCTCAGAATACGCCTGGGTCGCTGATGGGACGGGCGTTCCTTGGCATAAGCCACAACTCCATTGTCTCACAATGGTAGGAACAAAGTTCATCTCATGGACAAATATACACCCAGACTGCCTCTTTGGTAGCATCTTAAGTAGCGATGTATCGAGCCTTTATCGTCTAGTATGCTACGGTATCTATCTTGGAACTCTTCCAACATACCGTCCCTCTACTAAGGATTAAGACAATGCCTGTGACTGACATTCAGTCGTCTTTATCACTCTGGAACCTTTGCAGTGATTCTCCTCAGGATCAACTGATACCTTCTCACTACAACTAGTGGGTATCCTAACATCCAATTAGATCTATCTCATAGATCCAAAATCCAAGATTTAGGAGGTATAATTTTGATCCTATATGGAGAATCCTTGTGATAATCGGAGATTGATCGAGCGTAGCATAGGAAACTCCTTCCCTATCAAGAGTATGTCATCCACGTACTCTACGAGGATTGTCACCATACTCCCTACTACCTTTTTGTTTATACAAGGTTCATCTACCATTTTGATGATGTCAAACTATTTGACTAACTCATCAAAAAAGATGTTCCAACTCCGCGATGCCTGCTTTATCACATAAAACATCTTGCACACGTTTCCGCTGCTCCCACTGTCTACGAAGCCCTCTGGCTGTGTACTTATAGACGCTCTCTTCCAATACATCATTTAGAAAAGTAGTCATGACACCCAACCACCAGATATCGTAGTCATGGTATGCAGCCGTGGCAAGTAGGATCTGGATGGACTTAAGCATAGGTACTGGAAAAGGTTTCATCATTATCCATGCCTGGTCGATGACGAAAAAGCTTTAACAAGTCTAGCTTTGAAAGTCTCAACTTTTCCATGTACACCAAGTAATCTTCTCAAGATATACTGGCTCCTGATGGGGATTTAACCCTTCAGATATAGCAACCAAAGTCCATACTTTGTTGGTGTATATGGATTCCATCTCAGATCGCTAAGCATCCAGCCATTCTTACAGAGTCCCACTCCTGATGGCCAGCTCGAAACTAGTTGGGTCATCATCTCATGATGCAATCCTCGCTCCCACTGTCATAGAGAAACCGAAGTATCTCTCAGGTGAGTGAGGAACCCTACTAGATCGGCGGAGAGGCTGAGGTTCGTTGGTTACTATTGAATCCTTTAGTTCTATCAAATCATCTGCTGTAGTTTGTATAGCTGGAACCTTTCCAGTTCTACATTACAGACCTTGCCTCGAGCTTGTCCGGATTTTGCTTTTCAGACATAGGCTGGACAACCCCAAATCTTAACTAACTTAAGAGATGGGCTCTTCCCCTATCATATCAAATATGAAGTGGTAGGCAACTGATTTGATTTGAACCCTATTCAATAGGTATGCAGCTTCTCAAGTGCATAACTCCCAAAAGGAAATAGGTAACTCAGTATTACTCATCATAGAGCGCACCATATCACAAAGGGTGTTATTGCTCCGTCCCGATATACCATCGTGCTATGGTGTATACGGAGGAGTAATGCTGAGAGAGAATCTCATTCTCCTTTAGAATAATCCAGGATTTCCGTGCTCAAGTATTCTCCTCCTTGATCTCATCAAAGGACATAATACTTATACCCGTATTGGTTCTCTACTTCTAACTTATATTCTGTGAATATCTCAAAAGGTTCTGACCTGTGTTTCAACAGGAACACATGTCTGAATCAAAAGAGATCATCAGAGAATTTAATGAAGTATAAAGAACCGGTCTTGGCAAATGTAGACAGGGGACCTATATACATCAACATGTATCATCCCAAGAGTTCACTAACTCTTTCTCTGTTTCCAGTAAACGGAGCTATGGTCATCTTATCTCTGTGACATGACTGGCAAGTTTCACAAGATGTAAATTCAAACTGATTTAAATATGCATCTTCATGTAACTTCAGCTAGTCGGGTCGCATTGATATGACCTAGTCTACAATGCCTCAAGTAGGATTCGTTCATTTCTGAACTCTTCCTCTTGTGTGTGTTCCGTATACTAAGAACTGTAGTTTGATTTAGAACATCAATGCTTTTAGATAACGTGGATGAACCGATCAACTTTTGATATAGGAAATGTTCAAAACATTATCCAACAATACAAAATTTTATCGTTTCTTTACTAATAAAGAGACAGATATGATTTTGCATATCAGGTTCGGTATCTAATAACATTCGTTCAGAATCAATGTATTTAGAATACAGGGTGACAGTGACCAACAGACTTGGCTGCAACTCTTGCCCCGTTTTCTGCCTCATGAAACTTATCACCCGTTCTCAGTTTTTCTACCCATTTGTAGCCCTATGTAACAGATTACATATCTGGGATCCTGATCCGGTATCATATACCAAGGATGCGGAGGATACTGAGAAACAGTTCTATGTAACGAACACACCCGAAGATGATGCATCAGCATGCACTCTCTTCGTTTGGGCGACACGGGAATTCTGGTAATCCCCAATTTCCTGCTCTGTCTTATAACAATTATAAGTTGGAGCGGGACCAACGTTTCCCAGCTCAGTATAACAAGCGGGTTCAGTTAATATTCGTATTATTATCTTGATTAAGGCGTGACATGGTCGCTACCTGGAGAGAGAGAGAAGAAAACACTCAGCGTGCGCTCTTGCAAGAATAGATTGGTTATTATTTTATCTAATCAGGATGGCTCCCACTGCTTTTTATCAAATCTTCCTTCAAACCCTAAAAGGAAAGACTAGCCGGGATTAATTACACACTACAAGTTCGCCAATCTTTCAGCCAGGCCAGTGTCGGTACTTTGAGGGAGGTCCTCCGTGCTTTCGCACAAACCTAATTAGTGTAAACCTCGTTTTCCCAGAGGCGTAACCCCGTTGACACCTTTCTAGACACCTACTTGATCAGCTAATTGTAATGTATAAAACTCTCCCAGGAGTAATTCTTACTCGCAGCGGGTATCGGGATCCAACTATCTCATAGAAGGTATGCAATCTCATTGCAAATTTCAACACTTGAAATTCCCGATAATTTTGCCCCTAGCGTCTTATGACCTTGACGCAGGCCAACAAACCATAGTGCGCTAGTCAAGTTCAACCCGTCATTTCCTGATTGAATTAAACCCACCCGCACGACCCTTGACGCAGGCCAACAAAGTCGCACGACTACCCTAATCCAATCTGCATCATATGCATAAGCAGATAAATACTAGTTAGCTACCGCATACTACGCCTTGACGCAGGCCAACAAACGTAGCACGAATACTAACTAGCACTTATCTGAATTGACGGAGGGCTACGACAGGTTTTTCTGAAAACCTATTGCGTAATGAACTTGATATCGTTGTAGAATCAAATGATTTTAAAATGGAGTGCTTTTGAGGCTTTTCTAGTTTTGCTAAAGGAGTCACTCCCGGTGAAGGGATCGTCGGTCCTTTCCTCGTCGAATGAGGTGCGGGATATATCATATATATCACTGTGCAAAGCAAAAACTCTTAAAAGCAATCAAAAGACAAACCGAGTGTGTAGCATCTGCCAGTTATTGCTAAAGGAGTCACTCCCGGTGAAGGGATCTCGGTCCTTTCCTCATCGAATAAGGTGCAGGATATATCACATATACCGCTGTGCAAAGCAAGAACTGTAGCTACCTGTTTTATTTTGAAATTCGATTCTACAACATCTTAGGTTTCTTTTATTTCATTAATCTCATTAATGAAGTCCCATCATTTAAGTACCTAAACTTCACAGATAAATATGACGTACACTTATGCCATCCGCATTCGCCTCGATGTCCCCTCGTGCACCGTTAGGTTAGGTAACTAACGGCAGAGCGGGGCAGGGCTAGCGCGGGTGTAAAACATAAGTAACGCCTATATAATATATCATATATACTATATAAAGTATCTATCACAGAACATCACATGATCACATCACAGATATCGCAGCAGAAGAAACATATGAAATATTGGATATACTAGGACGTCCGTGTTTTCAATACGAGCCAGTATAAAACACGGATTCCACGGTCGTGATGAATAGCCAAACCCACACCCCTAGACCCCTACGAGAGCGGCAAGCAACCCTACCAATTCCAGAGTTAGGAGACCCGGACTCGACTCCTCGAGTTGGTCTCCCACTGGACTCCAGAACCCGGTTACTTGTGCTCCCCTCCTTGGGTCTATCCTAGTGCAGAAAAGTAAATAATATACAAAAGGTGACATCTTCCGCAACCTGGAAGTGCCCCAATAAAAGAATATTACATACAAGTTTTTACATGAATGAAAATGAAAAACACTCATCTCACATAAAAACCCCCGGCTATTCAATCACGACGATCCAATATAACATATCCAGCAACACATAACATCACATGTCATCAACGTAAGTAAATATGTCCATCCCAATTGTCGTTGACATATAGCAACGAAACCGGCGATATCACATATTACACTTACGGTCACAGAAAAGAAAGTGTAAAACTACAACAGTTGGAATCCGCAACCTCCTCAGACATCGCATGCCTGACCAAATGAATCCTTAGACATCACATGCCTAACAATTATAAACCCCGCATTTTAGTCTCATTATCGAAAGCACTTTTCAATGTCAAGTCGGGCAATTCAACAAGATTCCCGACATCCTGATCGAATGCTCGTCGTAAACTTCAGTAGACGGCCGCACCCCCGATACCGTCGACGAAGTGCACCAAGGTGGAACACCGCTACCGCGAGCACCCGAACGGATGCTTTCGGCGATGAGGTTCTCCTACAGTCACTTGGTCGGGGCTATGGAGCGAGGCTGTCTATTAAGTTTACCCGGCGAGTATCCGCGTACGCTACGTGATTGCGACGGACTTTTGATCACATCAAAATTCCGTGGCAACCGATCAAGTGAGACTAAATTGCTAGATTTACAACATTCATTCAGTTATCTCATAACTTTTGTGAATTCCAATTATTGTATCCCATTCCAGATAAATAGAAAATGTCAAACTTTCCGATCGAACAATCGAACACCCAAGTTTTCCCGATACAGATCAACACATGAAATAAGTCTAACAACATTCAGTTCGTGCCTCGGTACCAACGGTCCAGCCGTAGAAGGGTCAAGCCAACGCCTCACATATGGAACGCCGTACTGCCCCAAACCCTAAGGTTCAAAGGGCAGTTCAAGACGGTCACATAATTGAGTTAAGGTTTGTTGTCTTCTAGAGGGTCCATCGCGTTACTTGCACTACTTAGAACGTCGTTAAATCACGGAAAAATCCAACACTTGGAAATTTCCCGACAGGGGAAAAGGTGGGTATTTATATCCGGTCGAACTTTTTAACATATTCAAAAAATTATCCGGAAAGCCACACAGACAAAATTTGATAATCCGATCGAACATTCGAATTCCCAAAACAACCCAGAAAAATTCAACTCTTGAATAAAAATTAAAAATTCCCATAAAATCCAGCATCAGAAAAGAGGAGTTACTGTGCAACAATGACAGTGAGATACGACCGTACGGCCGCGGAACCGCCGCATGAGCCATGCTCATGCCGCGGAACCGCGGCGGTTTAGATGAATTAGGATTTCGTATTTCACCACAACTCTTAGATCTTCCTGCGAAATTTTTTACGAATTTTTAATCTGGAAAAATCCCAGAATTTAGAAAAAGTCCAGAGAGCATGGAAATTTTGGGGTTTCGGTTCGTTCGGACTTCAAACTCCGTCTAGACTTCGCCTAAGGCTCTAGCTAGGCTCTGATACCACTGTAGGGTTCCTAGGCACTCCCAAGAGGTCTCACAAGGCATCAACCATGCCAATTTCAAAATTTAACGGTGCCGAGAAACCCTAATACGGATCGTTGGCTAGAAGTTTAGGCGAAAAACAAACTAGTTAACACTTAACTACAAGAATACGGAAATACAACCTTTGTAGATCCGGTCCTCCACCTCCACGGCTCCGTGATGAAGTCCTCTCCTCTGTCCAAATCAAAATCCGGGCTCTAGCGTCGGCTTCATCGGAGAAAGAGCGGGCTAGGTCATCGACGACGTGCCGAAGATGATCTACGTCGAGGCATCGTTAGATCAAGCTCCAACTTCACCAAGTCTAGAAAACTTGTGAAGGAAACACACTCTACTACTTGGCAAGAGGTAGAGGATGAAGAAATAGGAAGTAGGTAGACTTTAGAATTGGATTTCTCACTCATTTTCATCAATCACCATTGATGAAGAAAGGTTTTCTTCAATGAAGAAGATGAAGAAGAAGAAGCTAGTATTATGATAAGATAATTAAATTGAAAAGAAAAATGAATCCTTATCATAATTCCAACCATAGTTAGGTGTAGAGAATAGACTAGGGTTAGTGAATGGTTAGGTTAAGGAGATGAAGACAAAATGGTCAAAGTTGAATGAAGCTTCAAGAAACTTCATGAATCAATGCAACCATTTTGTTTTCTTCTCTCTTTATTAATCCAAAATAAATAGATAAATGAATGGATAAATAAATAAAAACCTAACCATATACGTAACCATAGGTTTAATTCTTTACACTTAACCAAAGCAAACATGTATCATCAAACATGATACAATCAATTGCACAAAAAGTATATCACATATACAATGTGCACATCCGAGTGAGAATATCCATTTAAAGTGAACCGATACTAGTTAACGCAAAGTAATATATCAAATATATAATTATACATTAAATCATTAAATCAACACTTGATTTAACGATCCGGTCATATCGCATATAACCGACTAGTATCCTATGTATCGGTTTATCGAATCAATGCTTGAATCGATAACTAGGTTATATCGCATACAACCAATCGATACATTTATCGCGAGAATGGAATACGGTATCACATACACGCATTATTCTCGGTCCCGCACATATCTCATATGCGCTCCTATTTCGTTTCGCTTGAGCCAGGAAACCTCTGTGTAGGACTCTAAAGACTCGTTAATACGCCGGCAGCAGGTGATGATCATATCAATCACCCACAAGCCGCAAGCAGTCTGCTAAACGTAACGGCCACCCGGGTATTGAGCGATCAGAAGATCGACGAGCAAGCCCGCTCACACTCCTGTGAATCCAACCAGTAACACTACCGTACAGTCCGGTCTGATCGTCTGATATGTCGCATATCTCGTCTAGGGGTGGTAAACGTCAGACCCCAATAGCTCGATAAGTCGTGTCGATATGAGGTCTATAACAATTCGAGAAACTACTGGTAACACTTACCAGTAAATCTCAGCAACCCTGGCCAGGGATTTCCGGTTATAGCCAATCGAACACAGCGCAACATCAACTCCCTATACCGGGAGAGACGAATCCCCTCCTATCGCTCATTGCCTCCATGTGACTCGGGACTGTACCCAAAAACCACCGTTTTACACGCCCTCTTGGACGTGGTAAGATGGAAATCAAAGCACAGTGGGAACCACACAAGACTCTATGACGATCTCGGGTCAACAGACTACTCTGTACCAGTGTCACCAGAGAACTGCCATCTGACGTAAGGTATAATACCATCTGGGAGTTCTCGGCGAGTCCGTCCAGTGTAACCAGTCTCCACTGAGCACCCGTATATCATCTCTGATGTCAAACACCAATGGATATAGGATCATCCATCGCCCATCTCGATTGGTCGAGAAGGTATACGCTAGTCTACTCTGGTATATCGATGCCCTGTCTCGATACACCCACGACTAGGGACCTTGAAGGATGTACTTATGGACTACCATGTCCCCACTAGTATGATCTGCATCATAGTCCAGGTAGTCAAGTACACATCCTAAGGGCTTTACCAACATGTAACAGAGAGACAATCAGTATACACGTTAAGGTAAAGAGCAACCAGATAGCATACTATCATGTCGAGCAAGAAAGTCCTCCCTATATATGTCCCAGCATCCACTACAATATACATCCTATGTACAGTAATGGCCTCTAGGGCATACATATAACTAACAAAATCCAACCACCGCTTTCTCTTCTTCGCAGCGTCCGAACTCCCTGCAATCGATCCTAATATCACACAAAACATAACAAGTGCGGCTTAGAAACCGTCCAATAATACATACAAACTACGTTTAGATCAATGCAGCGACTCCTACAACTTCAAGTGTTAGCTTAGTGGCTAACGTGTGTAGCGACATCCCAAATCAAACTTATGTGCAGCATGCTACACAAAATATGCGAACCGTGTCGGATACTGTAACGCGCGTTGTAGAAACACTAGAAACTAGCAAAGTGGTCCCAGAATTTGCCTACAGTCAAAATAGGAAAATCAAGCTGTACCAAACACCCAGGATAACATACAGACAGCTACCCTCAAAACGACAACTCCCCAAGCCTACAAAAATTCGACGCCGCCGGAATTTCTCCTTATCTCGCCGGGTCAACTTGGTTGCGTCGGGTCCGGGTTTCAGGTGAACACTCGGGGCTTCTAACACAACACTACTACATTTCTAGATTTTACAGTAATCTATCGTAGTGATAGCAGATCACAGAGACTCTAATTTATCACTAAAAATACGATATTGCACAAAAACTATAACTTTAGTGTTCTAAACAGCAACTAACAAGCAACACAACATCTTAAAGGCCTAATTAACAGTTAGAGATCTCTACCTTACCAAACTTGCTCAAAACCCCTAGCTTTCCTTGCTCCAAGTCATCTCTAGTAGCTTGACTTGACTTTGTGAGGGTTTTAATGAAGTTTAGTGAGGATTTGGCTTGGTTTAGTGATGGAATGGTTAAGGGTTCAGTTTGGGAAAGAGAATGAGAAGGAGAACTAGAAATGAGAGAGTGTGAGTGTTGAAGGAAAATGAGAGTGTGAGGGTGGTGAAGGAAAATGAGGGTGTGAGGTTAGGAGTGAGCCATGCCCATTCTCTCTCCTCATTAAATCCTCCCATGCTTGCCCCATACCTCATCATTCTCCATTGTCAACTCTCTCTCTCCCCCTCTCTCTCAAATCAACCCTTATTCAAATAATAAGTGAGGTGGGTTAAGATGGCTAAAAATTGGTTTAGGGTGCCATGGCTACTTAAGCATGGTTAACACCTCCATAATCCCCAAGTTAACATACACAAGTGTGTGCAAGCTAAAACAAATAATAATAAAATATTAATTAATTTTTATAAAAAATATGAAAATTATTTTGGTTAACTTTTTACTAAAAACCCGCATTATCGTTTAATTAACACAAATCACATTCTAAGGTGTTACAGTAGGTATGTATGCATGATGCAATTCATATGCGCAATAGAACAAGAATCAACGTCTAACTCTTGATAATAATGAAAGCGGTACATTACATATTCCCTTAGTAAAGTGGTACAAGAACAACTGCCTTAATATCAATAACGAATGCAGTACCATATATATGTATATGTTGTGCGTGTCATGGTAATTACCAACGGTTTGTGTATGGCATACAATTCAGTGCTCATAAAACATGAACCGTCAGTAATGGTGCAGTGTCCAATAAGTACTAAGTTAAGGTACAACAAGTAATGGTATACAAATGATGCTCATGCACAATCAACGTATATGCATATAAACATATAGCTATAACACCGAATCTAGCCCTCGACGCTTAACGTCATACGGGAGATTCCCCCGTAGATGTTAAATCTACTCACTGATGATCTCGAGCTAGGTAAATCCAAACACCTGCTTTCCTTTTCTTGTAGCGTCTGAAGTCCCCGCCTGCGATCCTATTATCACATGACAACATGGCAAGTGCAAATTAGAAACCTTTCAATAACACACGCAAACAGAGTTTAAATCAAAACATCGACTCCCATAAGCTCTCAAGTGTTAGCTTAGTGGCTAACGTGTGTAGCGACACCCTAAGTCAAACCCAAGTGCAGCAAGCTACGCGAAGCACAAAAACCGTGTCGGATACCGCATCGCGCGTTGCCGAAACACTAGAAACTGGTAAAGTGGTTCCAGATTTTGCCTACAGTCAATATAGGAAAATCAAGCAGTACCAAACACCCAGGATAACCTACAGACAGCTACCCTCTAGACCACAACTCCCCAGGTCCCCAAAAATCCGCCGGCGCCGGGCCTTTCACCAAATCTCGTCGGGTCAACTTGTAACATTTCAGAAAAATAAAATATTATTTTTGGGAAATTATATAATTAAATAATAAATATTATGAATATTTGATAATCCGGTATAATTAACTTCCAACAAATTGGGAAATATTTGGAAAATTATAAGAATTTCTGAAATGTGGGAGTTTTATGTGATTTAGGCAAATTATGAATTTTTATAATTAATTATATATAATTTTAATGCTAACCGCGATTAAATATCGCTAATCGCGATTAAATATTACTAATCGTGCATTAAGCTTGTTTTGTTCATGCGACATGCACCAAGCCATTTTTCACATTTGCTACATTTTTCTACCATGGCTTTTCTTTTTATCATGCATGGCTTTGTTTCTAAAATGAATTGAGAAGAAAAGAAAAGAAAAAGGAAAAGGATAAAAAAAAATGAGTATGGGAAAGAGAGAGAAGTGAGAGAGTGGTGAGGGGTCTCTTTGACCAAGTCCCCATTTGTTTTCCCCCTCATTTCCTTCATCTTTTCCACACTTCCCTCACCATGGCTGCCTTCTCCCTCCACCTCCTCTTCATCCTCACAAACACCCTCAATCCCACCTCAAAACTCCATCTCCCTTTCACAAAAAACATGCACAAGCTCACTACAAGCACTTTGGACCAAGAAAGTTTGGATTTTGGAGACTTGGGGAAACTCAAGAATTTTCTTGAGTTTCCAAATGAGGTAATTCCTTTACCATTAGCATTGTATTTCATTCACTTATGCATCCATAATAGTTAAGAATCCATATTGTAACGTTTAGTGAACTTTGAAAATTCCTAGAGGAGGTTGTGTGGATTCTTGTGTTGTGAAGTCTAAATTGAGGCTTAATAGTAACCTTAAACCCCTGTAGTGATTGTATATTAGACTAAACCAGAGGCTAAACCACTTTAACCCAAACATAGAAACCCCGATATCGGGAAATTGTGGGATTTGTGATGAGAAATAGGTATCTGCTGCGACCCGAGACACCTGAAAATATTTTAGCGATCACAGAGAGTCATGCAGGCCACCTAGAAGCTAACCCTAAGACCCGAGCCCCAACCACCTTGTCTTGGCCGCAAATTTAATGTTCCAGGATGCAAATTGCGTCCAGGGTGAGGTGAATTGCATCAATGTTTGGTCCATGGCTTTATCTCCAGTAAAATGGACACTCCATGTATGCAAAATTATCAAATTTCACCTAGGGTAAAATCTGGAGCATGTTTTCTGAGATTCTATTTTGGTTTAATGCTTGTTTATAACCTGAACTTTGTATTTGTATTTTATCTCGATCGATTCACGTTTATACGTCGATCGTCGAGAGTTGTTTGGTTATTCGTGCATGCATAGATCATAGCTTTTAACCTATGCGTGATATGCGTGCCGATTTGGTTTTCGTGCGCGATTGCTATATACGATGTCATGTGATATATATGTAGGTACCCCCCCTCTTGTGGACTTAGGACGATGAAGAAGAGTATGGCGACATCGACTTCGGTAAGCAAGGATCAAGGTGAGTAGATATATATCTACGGGGGAAGTCGGGTGGATGGCGTATAGCACCCCCGCAGTTCGTAGTGTAGCCTATGTTATATTATTGTTATATACATGATTATGTATTATGTGAAACATGGATAGTTAGCAAATAAGATTTAGGAGATCGTAGGTTAAATTTTAGCGTAATTGGATGATAGTGTCGTTAGCTAGTTTTAGTTGCGAAACCCTAGAATAAGAAACACGCACACACACATGCGCGCATACATTTTACTTACTTGTGCGTATATGGGGATATATATATATACACACACACACACATATATGTATGTGAGTATGTGTATATATATATATCTGTACATATACATGGATAATGAGGATAGAATATGGTATTTGGAGATGAGTCGATAAGATTGGGCATGATGCCAAGAGATCAGTGATGTGATTTGGTTCGTATTATGAGATACAATATGAGATTTTAGCGGATCTTTTGTCGATGTGATATCATACACACGCATGTATATATGTAGATGGTATCGGTATGTACTAGACTTTAGATCAGTATCCCTAATACAGGATATGATGATAAGGATACCAGATGTGTAATGGGATAGTGTGATATTTGACCAGTACCCAGATTTGCGATGTCATACGATGGATTTACCGTACGAGCTATAATTATAATGATTGATCTGCACTATTGACTCGAGTATGTCATACTATATATGGTATCGTGTGATACTATTGAGGCGGGATCACCGACTACTAAATATATATATATATATATATATATATATATATATATATATATATATATCGACTCAGACTTAGGTGGTTTTCTTACCCTTTCTACCAGTCTGTTAGTTTAGTCCTATAGTTTACTTATAGGTGTTAGACTAGACTCGAGTCATACCTATTTCAAACTAACGAATCATGATTATTTTAAAGACATGCCAAGGGATTCTACGGACATTTCAAAGGACGTACCTTTTCTTAAAAACACCGTAGCCCTTATTTTCTAAAACACCATGATTCGTGTTATTTCAAATGTCAAAAAGGTATGACTCATATATATACAATGTATATCCTTACATGTTACATTATTATTCATGTTCTGCATATTCTTGCTGTTCGCATCACATTGCATACTTAAATTGTGTTTTCATTAGTTAGTATTAAAATCATGCTGTCAGGACACCAGCACCATTACCGATGATGTGTATGCTCCACGTACACCTACTTGCCGTCTCACACACATCATCATCGGTAATTGCTATCTCACTTATACTTTAGAGGGTATTATTTCATTGACATAGCTTGTTAGCTGATAGTTCCAATACATTATTGCTTCCATATGCTAGTTTAGTTATTGCATTCCTTGCTTGATATCCGATGCATTTATTTATTTATTGTCATGCAATATTATGGAGCTTTATCCCAGTATTCACTTTCTATTGACATTGTAATTTTGAGATTTCGGATTTCCATGAGATTTCTGGATTTGGAGAAACCGTAAAGATTTTATAAACTTATTATCTTTTTAAAAGATAGAAAATTGCGGTTTTCTCATAATATGATTTGAGATATATCCACCTTGAGTTTTCTCGGCTATTGAGCGATATCATACACCCGATTCGAGGAGGAGGAACCGTCTGTAGGTGCATGGTAGACCCGGTGCGGTACCCTGGGGCAAGATGATCGCAGATGATGGCGTTGAGCCTGGTAGGGGAGCACTACCGACCGGTGATTGTATTGTGACTCGACGGATATCCGGAGCATACCGATCGGAGTATGGGCCAGTCCGGATAGCCGGAGCCTTAGATATTGAGATTCGAGGATATAGGCCAGTCCGGATTGTCGGAGCCTGAGATATTGAGATATTGGGATTTATATATATTTTGTGTCGATGCTAGACACTGATTCCCTGTTGATTTCATTGACGATACCTCGATTTATTTATACAGATATCTCACTGAGATAAGAAAACAGTCTTCTCATTTAGATGTATTCTGTTTTCATGTATTCATACATCATATTTATGATATGTTGCTACCTGAGGCACTGACACGAGCACTTGGTATTACACTTATGTATAGATGTTTACCCTTGCCATTTTATCATGCTTCAGGCCATATTATTTGAGGATATTACTGATCGTATGACCTAGGATTGAGTCATACATACGATTTCTGCTCTGTGGTGTTTTCTACTCACGAGTTGGCAACTCCCCCCCGTTGTGCCAAAGTTTCTTGCAGGTTTTGCCGTACAGGTTTTCCTTGGCGGCTTTGCTGGCATATTACTTCTCCGGGTGATTGCTTTGGTAGGTGGGTCCACTCGCATCGTGACCACCATTGTACCTTTTATTATATTTCAGTTGTATCTAGTAAACTCCATCAACCAGACTTGTATTATTTATAGACTTAGAAAACCAGTTGTTATTAATTCGACCTTAGAGTCACGTTTGTATTATTATGGTTTTCTTGATGATTTTGAGTTTTCTTTTGTGTTTTGATCCTCTCCCTTCGGCATTGTATATTATATTGCTTGCGTGGTTGTGACCGCCAATTAGCGAAGAGCTAGCTTCCGCTTGGGGATGCCTTTATTCATATTATGCATGTTGTACCCTTTTGGGGCCAGTTTTTTACAAAAGGAAACTCTACCGAAATTTTCAGAAAAGACTTAAGATTTTAAAAGTGCAATATTTCGGCTTATGTTATGAAAACCACTTGTTTTAAAACTAGTTTTCTTCACTTCTATTTAAAATGGTTTAGATTTCTGGGATTTTTGGCTTACTTGAATTAGATGGGGTCCTATAGACTTCATATGATTCAAGTGCCAGTCACGCGCCCTTTCTTTTCGTGACAAAGTTGGTATCAGAGCACTAGCTTAACCTTGGTTCGAGTCTATATTTGACTATGCGGAGCCTAGGGCGTTTGTATTTATTCGGAACCAAGGCTTGACCTTACAGAACTTAGACTTAGTCGAGGGGGTATTAGACCCGAACTTTCGTCGCGTAGGTTGACCTTGGTTGATAGAGTAGGTGACTTAAGGAGAGTGATGTACCGTGTGTATGTTCTGCGGCATACTTACGATACGCTACTCCACTTAAGAAGACTTAGGATGTACATTTCCTTGCACAATATTATATTCATTCCTATGATCTATCCTCATCGATATCGGTTTATGGTTTTTGCTGCCACGATTGCACGGGCAGAGAGAGCTACGACTAGAGTTGCGTCAGCATGAGCTCGTCACGGACGAGGACTAATCTGGGCATGATTCCAAGGACACACGATTGCATAGATGTATCGTCCTATTGTGTTTTCGCGCCATGAGCGTTAGATGGATTGCTTTTACAAAATTTCTCGAACGTGCAGATCAGCACCAAAGGATTGGGCCATTGATAGAGGACAGCCAGATTGTGATGACCGTCAATGCACCGACTATTCTTGATGATTGAGGCATTGTTCAGCGTGCGGACAAATGAGCCAGTTGTTGCTGCGAATAACAAGATATCGCCCCAGATGTTTGAAGCTAATGCCGCACGAGTTATACTCAGAGATATGATAGAAAATCGCTAGTCACCCAAGGATGAATGACTACGACATGTGATTCATTACCTACCCTGATGCAAGGTCATCAGATTGATTGATTCCAGCTGGAGACGACTTCACGCAAGTACGTTGGGAGTCGAAGGAAAGCGATCAAATGTCAGAAACCCATTTTCCAAGTTTAAAGTAATCGGAAAAACATGCAAGTAATTCCGTGGACCCTCTAGAAGAATGAAACCCTAACTCGATATAATCTGGGAACGCTCTTGAACCTTAGGGTTTGCAGCAGTTCCGCGGTGCCATTAATAAGGCTTGGCTTTGCCCTTCTACGGCTAGTCCATAGGTACTGTGGTATGTACTGGATATTATTAAACTGTACTGAAGATTTTGAGCTTTTGGGGGATTATGGAACCTTGACAAATCGATGGAAAGGTTCGACGTCATTCGGATATCATGTGATGGGATACATTACTTGGGAGACTCCAAACACGAGTATAGCCGTTGGAGCGCAGTCCATACAGCCATGAAGAGACGAGTCCGAATCTGTCGACATTAGAGAAAAGTGGAGTAAGAGGTTCGTACGAGATCTTGATGAGAAGACGTTCCACTCCGCTGTCATCAGAGATGTCATACGCATGCAGAGGCGTTGTATATGGATATATCTTCCAGAAGGAGTCGCGGTGAGTATGCAGCCATTCCGGAACAAGAAATAGATTTAGTAAAAGGTGATAACTTCAGGGCAGTTCGGCAGAAACGAGATTTTGGGGAGACTTCGACAGAACCTTTCTGGAATACTATACGAGAAGACTTGGACCCAGGAGCGGTCATATTGTGCACACCCAGCAGGTCATAGTTCGACATCATCGATGAGACATGTTATGAGTGACCATGACAGTTGGCCAGAGATCTTTAGAGGATGTGCTAGAGTGGGACTGTTTCCTCCATATTTGATTTTGGTATTTTGGGCGATTTATTTGCATGATTGAGATTTTGTGCACCACAGTTGCACTTGACTTCGATTTGATGTCATTCGAGTTGTTGATTTTGATTTCATGCCTATGGTATGCATGTGATTTGACTTATGCTTTTGGCATAGTTTTCATGCAATTTTAGTATTTTAATTCTATTTTGTGCACACTGATGTACATGGTTGTGAGATTATATACCACGGTATACCTGATTTGGATTTGGATTGACATGTATTGTATATCGTCGATTTCGATTGTGATACTCGATATTTGTTTTCGTGCTCCTGGTGCACTTGAGTTGGATTTTGCGCAGACTTGGGCGCTTGATACGATTTTGTTGCACGACAGATGCACTAAATCGAGATTCTTCAGGCATATCATATGCACTTGATATTGCTTTCAGGCACACCCGTTGGCCTTGACAGGTGTTTTCGTGCACACCCGTTGCACTTAGATTTGTTTCTGTGCACATGTATGGCATATTTATTGATTTCGATTTCCGTGCGCACCAGACGCACGTGGCATCCTTGTATACATTTTAGAATTTATTTCTTTTGGAGCGGTATGTTTATGATACTTACTATATGGTATAGTAGCTGAGCAGGACTAGTACGAGGATTACAGTACCTCGATATATTTTTGCATGCATTGATTGTTATCGAAGGGATTTCCAAAAAGGAGCTATAGTCTCAGTATTTAGCTACGTGTCCGAGATGACACGAGACATTTAACAAAAGAATCCCTTCTAAGTTATTTTTTTCAAAACGGTGGGACGTGTATGTTAAACAAAGGGTATATATATATAGTTATTTTCTTACAATAGACGTCTGCTACTGTACCGTGATACGCGCATTGCACAACGACTTCAAAGGGTTTGGCATGCATTTCTTTCAGATGTTTTAACGATGTTTACATGTATAGTTTGATATATATCATGTTGGTTTTCGTATTGGGCTTTGACATTGGTGTCTTCGCAATAACTCCGACGATTGCGGGATACTTGACGGAGTTTTGATTTTGATTTATATACTCGTTTTTCATGCGCATGCATTGCTCTACGATGTGTTTTATGTATTTATGATTTCGGAGCCCCGACGACTTGATCATTTTACTGAAATGATTTAGTATTGAGGGGTTTAAATTTAAATTCGGGGACTGAATTTCTTTAAAGGGAGAAGATTGTAACATTTCAGAAAAATAAAATATTATTTTTGTGAAATTATATAATTAAATAATAAATATTATGAATATTTGATTATGCGGTATAATTAATTTCCAATAAATTGGGAAATATTTTGAAAATTATAGGAATTTCTGAAATGTGGGTGTTTTATGTGATTTAGGCAAATTATGAATTTTTATAATTAATTAAATACAATTTTAATACTAACCGCGATTAAATATCACTAATCGTGCATTAAGCTTGTTTTGTGTCTGCGCCATGCACCAAGTCATTTTTCACATTTGCTACATTTTTCTACCATTGCTTTTCTTTTTATCATGCATGGCTTTGTTTCTAAAATGAATTGAGAAGAAAAGAAAAGAAAAAGGAAAAGGATAAAAAAATGAGTATGGGCAAAAGAGAGGAGTGAGAGGTGAGGGGTCTCTTTGACCAAGTCCCCATTTGTTTTCCCCCTCATTTCCTTCATCTTTTCCCCACTTGCCTCACCATGGCAGCCTCTTCCCTCCACCTCCTCTTCATCCTCACAAACACCCTCAATCCCACCTCAAAACTCCATCTCCCTTTCACAAAAAACATGCACAAGCTCACTACAAGCACTTTGGACCAAGAAAGTTTGGATTTTGGAGACTTGGGGAAACTCAAGAATTTTCTTGAGTTGCGAAATGAAGTAATTCCTTTACCATTAGCATTGTATTTCATTCACTTAAGCATCCATACTAGTTTAGAATCCATATTGTGTGGTTTAGTTAACTTTGAAAATTCCTAGAGGAGGTTGTGTGGATTCTTGTGTTGTGAAGTGTAAATTGAGGCTTAATAGTGACCTTAAACCCCTGCAGGGATTGTATATTGGACCAAACCAGAGTGTGAACCTCTTTAACCCACATATAGAAACCCCAATATCGGGAAATTGTGGGATTTGTGATGAGAAATAGGTATCTGCTATGACCCGGGGCACCTGAAAATATTTTAGTGATCACAGAGAGTCATGCAGGCCACCTAGAAGCTAACCCCAAGACCTAAGCCCCAACCACCTTGTCTTGGCCGGAAATTTAATGTTCCTGGCCCCAAATTGCGGCCAGGGTGAGGTGATTTGCATCAATGTTTGGTCCATGGCTTTATCTCTAGTAAAATAGACCCTCCATCTTTGCAAAATTAGCTAATTTCACCTATGGTAAAATATGGAGCATGTTTTCTGAGATTCTGTTTTGGTTTCGTACTTGTTTATAACCTGAACTTTGTATTTGTGTTTTATCTCGATCGATTAACGTTTATACGTCGATCGTAGAGAGTTGTTTGGTTATTCGTGCTTGCATAGATCATAGGTTTTAACCTATGTGTCATACGAGTGCCGATTTGGTTTTCGTGCGCGATTGCTATTTACGATGTCATGTGATATATATGTAGGAACCCCTCCTCACGTGGACTTCGGACGATGAAGAAGAGGATGGTGACATCAACTTCGGCAAGCAAGGATCAATGTGAGATATATATCAACGGGGGAAGTCAGATGGATGTCGTATAGCACCCCCGCAGTTCGTAGTGTAGCCAATTTTATATTATTGTTATATACATGATTATGTATTATGTAAAACATGGATAGTTCGAAAATAAGATTTAGGAGATCATGGATTAAATTTTAGCGTAATTGGATGATAGTGTCGTTAGCTAGTTTTAGTTGCGAAACCATAGAATAAGATACACGCGTACGCACACACACGCATACATTTTACTTACTTGTGCGCATAAGGGGATATATATATATATACATATATGTATGTGGCTATGTATATATATATATATTTATATACATGGATAATGAGGATAGTATATGGTATTCGGAGACGAGTTGATGAGATTGGGCATGATACCAAGAGATCGGTGATGTGATTTGGTTCGGATTATGAGATACGACATGGCATTTTAGGGATCTTTAGGCGAAGTGATTTCATACACACGCATGTATATATGTAGATAGTATCATTCTGTACTAGACTTTAGATCAGTACCCCTAATACAAGATATGATGAAAAGGATACCAGATGTGTAATGGGATAATGTGATATTTGACCAGTACCCAGATTTGGGATGTCGTACGATGGATTTATCGTACGAGCTATAATTATGATGATAGATCTGCACTCTTGACTCGAGGATGTCATACTATATATGGTATCGTGTGATACTATTGAGGCGGGATCACCTATTACTATATATATAAATATATATATATATATATATATATATATATATATATATATATCGACTCAGACTTAGGTTGTTTTCCTTACCCTTTCGACCAGTCTGTTAGTTTACTTGTAGGTGTTAGACTAGACTCGAGTCATATCTATTTCAAAGTAATGAATTGTGAGTATTTTAAATACAGGCCAAGGGATTCTATGGACATTTCAAAGGACGTACCTTTTCTTAAAAACACTGTAGCCCTTATTTTCTAAAATACCACGATTCGTGTTATTTCAAATGTCAAAATAGTATGACTCATATATATACAATGTATATCCTTACATGTTACGTTATTATTCATGTCCTGCATATTCTTGTTGTTCGCATCGCATTGCATACTTATATTGTGTTTTCATTAGTTAGTATTAAAATCATGCTGTCAGGACACCAGCACCATTACCGATGATGCGTATGCTCCACGTACACCTACTTGCCGCCTCACACACATCATCATCGGTAATTACTATGTCACGTACACTTTAGAGGATAATATTTCATTGACATAGCTTGTTAGCTGATAGTTCTAATCCAGAAATTTCATATATATACAGTGTATATCCTTACATGTTGCGTTATTATTCATGTTCTGCATATTCTTGCTGTTCGCATAGCATTGCATACTTATATTGTGTTTTCATTAGTTAGTATTAAAATCATGCTGTCAGGACACCAGCACCATTACCGATGATGCGTATGCTCCACGTACACCTGCTTTCTGGTTCACACACATCATCATCGGTAATTGCTATGTCACGTACACTTTAGAGGATATTATTTCATTGATATAGCTTGTTAGCTGATAGTTCCAATATGTTATTGCTTCCATATGCTAGTTTAGTTATTGCATTCCTTGCTTGATATCGGATGCATTTATTTATTTATTGTCATGCAGTATTATGGAGCTTTATGCAAGTATTCACTGTCTATTAACATTGTGATTTTAATATTTCGGATTTCCATGAGATTTCTGGACTTGGAGAAACCGCAAAGATTTTATAAACTTAATATCTTTTTAAAAGAAAGAAAATTACGGTTTTCTCATGATATGATTTGAGATATGTCCACCATGATTTTTCTCGGCTGTTGAGCGATATCATACACCTGATTCGAGGAGGAGGAGGAGGAACCGTCTGTTGGTTTCATGGTGGACCCGGTGCGGTACCCCGGGGCAGATGGTTGTAGATGATGGCGTTGAGCCTGGCAGGGGAGCACTACCGACCTGTGATTGTATTATGACTCGACGGATATCCGGAGGATACCGATCGGAATATGGGCCAGTCCGTATTGCCGGAGCCCTAGATATTGAGATTCGAGGATACAGGCCAGTCCGGATTGCTGGGGCCTGAGATATTGAGACATTGGGATTTATATATATTTTGTGTCGATGCTAGACACTGATTCCCTGTTGATTTCATTGATGATACCTCGATTTGTTTATACAGATATCTCACTGAGATAAGAAAACAGTCTTCTCATTTAGATGTATTCAGTTTTCATGTATTCATACATCATATTTATGATATGTTGCTACCTGAGGCACTGACACGAGCACTTGGTATTACACTTATGTATAGATGTTCACCCTTGCCATTTTATCATGCTTCAGGCCATATTATTTGAGGATATTACTGGTCGTATGACCGAGGATTGAGTCATTCATACGATTTCTGCTCTGTGATGTTTTCTTCTCACGAGTAGGCAACTCACCCCTGTTGTGCTACAGTTTCTTGCAGGTTTTGCCTTATAGGTTTTCCTTGGCGGCTTTGCTGGCACATTACTTCATTCAGGGTGATTGCTTTGGTAGGAGGGTCCACTCGCATCGTGACCACCATTGTACCTTTTATTATATTTCAGTTGTATCTAGTAAACTCCATCAACTAGACTTGTATTATTTATAGACTTAGAAAACTAGTTGTTATTAATTCGACTTTAGAGTCGCGTTTGTATTATTATGGTTTTCTTGATGATTTTGAGTTTCCTTTTAAGTTTTGGTCCTCACCCTTCGGTGTTGTATATTATATTGCTTGCGTGGTTGTAATCGCCAATTGGCGAAGATCTAGCTCCCGCTTGGGGATGCTTTTATTCATATTATGCATGTTGTACCCTTTGGGGGCCAGTTTTTTACAAAGGAAACTCTGTCGAAATTTTCAGAAAAGACTTTAGATTTTAAAAATGAAATACTTCGGCTTATGTTATTAAAACCACTTATTTTAAAACAATTTTTTTTCACTTCTATTTAAAATGGTTTAGATTTCTTGGATTTTTGGCTTACTTGAATTAGATGGGGTCCTATAAACTTCATATGATTCAAGTGCCAGTCACGTGCCATTTCGGGTCGTGACAAAGTTGGTATCTGAGTGCTAGGTTAATCTTGGTTCGAGTCTATGTTTGACTATGCGGAGCCTAGGGCGTTCGTATATATTCGGAACCTAGGCTTGACCTTACGGAACTTAGACTTAGTCGAGGGGGTATTAGACCCGAACTTTCGTCGCATAGGTTGACCTTGGTTGATGGAGTTGGTGACTTAAGGAGAGTAACATACCGTGTGTATATTCCGCGGCATACTTACTATACGCTACTCCGCTTAAGAAGGCTTAGGATGTACATTTCCTTACACAGTATTATATTCATTCCTATGATTTATCCTCATCGATATCGGTTTATGGTTTTTGCAGCCGCAATTGCACAGGCAGAGAGAGCTACGGCTAGAGTTGTGTCAGCCTGAGCTCGTCACGAACGAGGACTGACCAGGCCATGATTCCAGGTATACACGATTGCAAAGATGTATCGTCCTATTATTTTTTCGCGCCATGTGCGTTTGATGGATTACTTTTACAAAACTTCTCGAACGTGCAGATCAGCACCAGAGAATTGGGCCACTGATAGAGGCCAGCCAGATTGTGATGACCGTCAATGCAAAGACTATTCTTGATGATTGAGGCACTGTTCAGCGTGCAGAAAAATGAGCCAGTTGTTGCTGCGAATAACAAGATATCGCCTCAGATGTTTTAAGCTAATGCCGCACGAGTTATACTTAAAGATATAATAGAAAATAGCTAGTCACCCAAGGAGGAATGACGAGGACATGTTATTCGTTGCCTATCCCGATGCGAGGTCATCAGATTGATTGATTCTAGCTAGAGACGACTTCACGCAGGTACGTTGGGAGTCGAAGGAAAGCGATCAAATGTCAGAAACCCATTTTCCAAGTTTAATGTATTCGGAAAAACATGCAAGTAATTTTGTAGACCCTCTAGAAGAATGAAACCCTAACTCGATATAATGACCATGGGAACGCTCTTGAACCTTAGGGTTTCCAGCAGTTCTGCAGTGCCATTAATGAGGCTTGAGTTTGCCCTTCTACGGCTGGTCCATAGGTACAGTGGCATGTACTGGATATTTTTGAACTGTACTCATGATGTTGAGCTCTTGTGGGATTATGGAATCTTGACAAATCGATCGAAAGGTTCGACGTCATTCGGATATCATGTGATGTGATACATTACTTGGGAGACTCCAGCTACGAATATAGCCGTTGGAGCATAGTCCATACAGCCACGAAGAGACGAGTCCGAATCAGTCGACATTAGAGAAAAGTGGAGTAAGAGGTTCGTACGAGATCTTGATGAGATGACGTCCCACTCCGCTGACATCAGAGATGTGATACACATGCAGAGGCGTTGTATATGGATATATCTTTCAGAAGGAGGAGCGATGAGTATGCAGCTGTTCCGGAACAAGAAATAGATTTAGTAAAAGGTGATAACTTCAGGGCAATTCGGCAGAAATGAGATTTGGGGGAGGCTTCGACAGAACCTTTCTGTAATACTATACGAGAAGACTTGGACCCAGGAGCGGTCATATTGTGCACACCCAGCAGGCCAGAGTTCGGCATCGTCGACGAGACATGTTATGAGTGACCATAACAGTTGGCCAGAGATCTTTAGAGGATGTGCTAGAGAGGGACTGTTTCCGCCGTCTTTGGTTTCGGTATTTTTGGCGATTTATTGGCATGATTGAGATTTTGTGCACCACAGTTGCACTTGACTTCGATTTGATGTCATTCAAGATGTTGATTTTGATTTCATGCCTATGGTATGCATGTGATTTGACTTATTCTTTCGACATAGTTTTTATGCACTTTTAGTATTTTAATTCGATTTTGTGCATGCTGATGCACATGGTTGTGAGATTATATACCACGGTATACCTGATTTGGATTTGGATTGAGATATGTTGTATACCGTCGATTTCGATTGTGATACTCGATATTTGTTTTCGTGCACCTTGTGCACTTGAGTTGGATTTTACGCAGACTTGGGCGCTTGATGCGATTTTGGTGCACGCCAGATGCACTAAATCGAGATTCTTCGTACATATCAGATTTACCTGATATTGCTGTCAGGCACACCCGTTGCCCTTGACAGGTGTTTTCGTGCGTGTCCGTTGCACTTAGATTTGTTTATGTGCACATGTATGACACATTTATTGATTTCGATTTCCGTGCGCACCAGACGCACGTGGCATCCTTATATACATTTTGGGATTGATTTCTTTTGGAGCAGTATGTTTATGATACATACTATATGGTATAGTAGCTGAGCAGGACTAGTCCGAGGACAGTACCTGGATATATTTTTGCATGCATTTATAGTTATCAAAAGGATTTCCAAAAAGGAGCTATAGTCTCAGTATTTACCTACGTGTCCGAGATGACACGAGACATTTAACAAAGGAAACCCTTCTAAATTATTTTTTTCATAACGGCGGGACGTGTATGTTAAACAAAGGGTATATACAAATATAGTTTTTTTCTTACAATAGACGTCCGCCACTGTGCCTTGATACGCGCATTGCACAGCGACTTGAAAGGGTTTGGCATGCATTTATTTCATATGTTTTAACGATGTTTACATGTATAGTTTGATATATATCATGTTGGTTTTTGTATTGGGCATTTACATTGGTGTCTTCGCCATAACTCCGATGATTGCGGGATGCTTGACGGAGTTTTGATTTTGATTTATATACGCGTTTTTCATGCGCATGCATTGCGCTACGATGTGTTTTATGTATTTATGATTTCGGAGCCCCGACGACTTGATCATTTTACTGAAATGTTTTAGTATTGAGGGGTTTAAATTTAAATTCGGGGACCGAATTTCTATAAGAGGGGAAGATTGTAACATTTCAGAGAAATAAAATATTATTTTTCGGAAATTATGTAATTAAATAATAAATATTATGAATATTTGATAATGCGGTATAATTAATTTCCAATAAATTGGGAATTATTTGGAAAATTATAGGAATTTCTGAAATGTGGGTGTTTTATGTCATTTAGGCAAATTATGAATTTTTATAATTAATTATAAACAATTTTAATGCTAATCGCAATTAAATATCACTAATCGTGCATTAAGCATGTTTTGTGCATGCGACATACACCATGTCATTTTTCACATTTGCTACATTTTTCTACCATCGCATTCCTTTTTATCATGCATGGCTTTGTTTCTAAAATAAATTGAGAAGAAAAGAAAACAAAAGAATAGAAAAAGAAAAATGATAAAAAAATGAGTATGGGCAAGAGAGAGAAGTGAGAGAGAGGTGAGGGGTCTCTTTGACCAAGTCCCCATTTGTTTTCCCCTTCATTTCCTTCATCTTTTCCCCACTTCCCTCACCATGGCTGCCTCCTCCCTCCACCTCCTATTCATCCTCACAAACACCCTCAATCCCACCTCAAAACTCCATCTCCATTTCACAAAAAACATGCACAAGCTCACTACAAGCACTTTGGACCAAGAAAGTTTGGATTTTGAAGACTTGGGACAACTCAAGAATTTTCTTGAGTTGCCAAATGAGGTAATTCTTTTACCATTAGCATTGTATTTCATTCACTTAAGCATCAATACTAGTTTAGAATCCATATTGTGTGGTTTAGTGAACTTTGAAAATTCCTAGAGGTGGTTGTGTGGATTCTTTTGTTGTAAAGTGTAAATTGAGGCTTAATAGTGACCTTAAACCCTGCAGGGATTGTATATTGGACCAAACCAGAGGCTAAACCCCTTTAACCCAAACATAGAAACCTCGATATCGGGAAATTGTAGGATTTGTGATGAGAAATAGGTATCTGCTACGACCCGAGGCACCTGAAAATATTTTAGCGATCATAGAGAGTCATGCAGGCCACCTAGAAGCTAACCCCAAGACCTGAACCCCAACCACCTTGTCTTGGACGCAAATTAAATGTTCCTAGCCGCAAATTGCGGTCAGGTTGTGGTGAATTGCATCAATGTTTGGTCCATGGTTTTATCTCCAGTAAAATAGAACCTCCATGTCTGCAAAATTGGCTAATTTCACCTAGGGTAAAATCTGGAGCATGTTTTCAGAGATTTTATTTTGGTTTTGTGCTTGTTTATAACCTGAACTTTGTATTTCTGTTTTATCTCGATCGATTCACGTTTATACGTCGATCGTCGAGAGTTGTTTGGTTATTCGTACATGCATAGATCATAGGTTTTAACCTATATGTGATACGCGTGTCGATTTCGTTTTCGTGCGCGATTGCTATTTACGATATCATGTGATATATATGTAGGTACCCCCTCACATGGACTGCGGACGATGGAGAAGAGGATGGCCACATCGACTTCGGCAAGTAAGGATCAAGGTAAGTAGATATATATCTATGGGAGAAGTCGGGTAGATGGCGTATATCACCCCCGCAGTTCGTAGTGTAGCCTATGTTATATTATTGTTATATACATGATTATATATTATGTGAAACATGGATAGTTAGCAAATACGATTTAGGAGATCATAGGTTAAATTTTAGCGTAATTGGATGATAGTGTCGTTAGCTAGTTTTAATTGCAAAACCCTAGAATAAGATACACGAACACACACACGCGCACATACATTTTACATGCTTGTGCGTATATGGGGATATAGGTATATATATATACATATATGTATTTGAGTATGTGTATATATATATGTATACATATACATGGATAATGAAGATAGTATATGGTATTTGGAGATGAGTCGATGAGAGTGGGCATGATGCCAAGAGATCAGTGATGTGATTTGGTTCGTATTATGAGATACGACATGAGATTTTAGCGGATCTTTAGGCGATGTGATTTCATACACACGCATGTATATATGTAGATGGTATCAGTATGTACTAGACTTTAGATCAGTACCCCTAATACAGGATATGATGATAAGGATACCAGATGTGTAATGGGATAATGTGATATTTGACCAGTACCCAGATTTGGGATGTCGAACGATGGATTTACCGTGCGAGCTATAATTATGATGATAGATCCGCACTCTTGACTCGAGGATGTCATACTATATATGGTATCGTGCGATACTATTGAGGCGGGATCACCGACTACTATATATATATATATATATCGACTCAGACTTAGGTGGTTTTCCTTACCCTTTCGAACAGTCTGTTAGTTTAGTCCTGTAGATTACTTGTAGGTGTTAGACTAGACTCGAGTCATACCTATTTCAAACTAACGAATCATGAGTATTTTAAAGACAGGCCAAGGGATTCTACGGACATTTCAAAGGACGTAACTTTTCTTAAAAACACCGTAGCCATTATTTTCTAAAACACCACGATTCGTGTTATTTCAAATGTCAAAACGGTATGACTCATATATATATATATATATACAATGTATATCCTTACATGTTACATTATTATTCATGTCCTGCATATTCTTGCTGTTCGCATCGCATCGCATACTTATATTGTGTTTTCATTAGTTAGTATTAAAATCATGCTGTCAGGACACCAGCACCATTACCGATGATGCGTATGCTCCACGTACACCTGCTTGCCGCCTCACACACATCATCATCGGTAATTGCTATGTCACGTACACTTTAGAGGATTTTATTTCTTTGACATAGCTTGTTAGCTGATAGTTCCAATCCAGAAATTTCATATATATACAATGTATATCCTTACATGTTACGTTATTATTCATATTCTGCATATTCTTGCTGTTCGCATCGCATTGCATACTTATATTGTGTTTTCATTAGTTAGTATTAAAATCATGCTGTCAGGACACCAGCACAATTACCGATGATGCGTATGCTCCACGTACACCTACTTGCCGTCTCACACACATCATCATCGGTAATTGCTAGGTCACGTACACTTTAGAGGATATTATTTCATTGACATAGCTTGTTAGCTGATAGTTCCAATATGTTATTGCTTCCATATGCTAGTTTAGTTATTGCATTCCTTGCTTGATATCGGATGCATTTATGTATTTATTGTCATGCAATATTATGGAGCTTTATGTCGGTATTCACTGTCTATTGACATTGTGATTTTGAGATTTCAGATTTCCATGAGATTTCTGGATTTGGGGAAACCATAAATATTTTATAAACTTATTATCTTTTTAAAAGATAGAAAATTGCGTTTTTCTCATGATATGATTTGAGATATGTCCACCATGATTTTTCTCGGCTCTTGAGCGATTTCATAAACCCGTTTCGAGGAGGAGGAGGAACCGTCTGTGGGTGCTTGGTGGACCCGGTGCGGTACCCCGCGGCAAGATGATCGCAGATGATGGCGTTGAGCTTGGCAGGGGAACACTACCGGCCAGTGATTGTATTGTGACTCGTCGGATATCCGGATGATACCGATCGGAGTATGGGCCAGTCCGTATAGCCGGAGCCCTAGATATTGAGATTCGAGGATACAGGCCAGTCTGGATTGCCGGAGCCTGAGATATTGAGATATTGGGATTTATATATATTTTGTGTCGATGCTAGACACTGATTCCCTATTGATTTCATTGATGATACCTCGATTTATTTATACAGATATCTCACCGAGATAAGAAAACAGTCTTCTCATTTAGATGTATTCTTTTTCATGCATTAATACATCATATTTATGATATGTTGCTACCTGGGGCACTGACACGAGCACTTGGTATTACACTTATGTATAGATGTTTACCCTTGCCATTTTATCATGCTTCAGGCCATATTATTTGAGGATATTACTGATTGTATGACCTAGGATTGAGTCATACATACGATTTCTGCTCTGTGATGTTTTCTACTCACGAGTTGGCAACTCACCCCCGTTGTGCCACAGTTTCTTGCAGGTTTTGACATACAGGTTTTCCTTGGCGGCTTTGCTGGCACATTACTTCATTCCGGGTGATTGCTTTTGTAGGTGGGTCCACTCGCATCGTGACCACCATTGTACCTTTTATTATATTTCAGTTTTATCCAGTAAACTCTATCAACCAGACTTCTATTATTTATAGACTTAGAAAACCAGTTGTTATTAATTCGATTTTAGAGTCGCGTTTGTATTATTATGGTTTTCTTGATGATTTTGAGTTTTCTTTTGAGTTTTGATCCTCGCCTTTCGGCGTTGTATATTATATATTGCTTGCGTGGTTTTGACCGCCAATTGGCGAAGAGCTAGTTCCCGCTTGGGGATGCCTTTATTAATATTATGCATGTTGTACCCTTTTGGGCCAGTTTTTTACAAAGGAAACTCTGCCGAAAATTTCAGAAAAGACTTGAGATTTTAAAAAAGCAATACTTCGGATTATGTTATTAAAACCACTTGTTTTAAAACAAGTTTTCTTCACTTCTATTTAAAATGGTTTAGATTTCTGAGATTTTTGGCTTACTTGAATTAGATGGGGTCCTATAGACATATAATTCAAGTGCCAGTCACGTGCCATTTCGGGTCGTGACACAACTAGGTTGGGTGGGGTCCGGGTTTCAGGTGAACACTTAGGGCTTCTAACACAATACCACTACATTTCTAGATTTTACAATAACCTAACATAGTGATAGCAGATCACAGATACACCATTATATCACCAAAAATACGATATTTGCACAAAACTATAACTTCAGTGTTCTAAACAGCAACTAATAAGCAACACAACATCTTAAAAGCTTAGCTAATAGTTAGAGATCACTACCTTACCAAACTTTCTCAAAAACCCTAGCTTTCCAAGCTCCAAGTCATCTCTAGAGGCTTAACTCGACTTTGTGAGGGTTTTAGTGAGTTTTAGTGAAGATTAGGCTTGGTTTTGTGATGAAAAGGTTAAGGTTTCAATTTGGAGATGGGAAATGAGAAGGAGAACAAGAAATGAGAGAGTGTGAGTGTTAAGGGAAAATGAGAGTGTGAGACTGGTGAAGGAAAAATGAGGGTGTGAGGTTAGGAGATGAGACATGCCCCTTCTCTCTCCTTATTAAATGCTCCCATGCTTGCCACATGCCTCATCATTTTCCATTTGTGAACCCTCTCTCCCCCTCTCTCTCAAGTCAAAAGAATAAACCCTTACTAAATATTAAGTGAAATGGGTTAATATGGCCTAAAATTGGTTTAGGGTGCCATGGCTACTTAAGCATGGTCAACACCCCCATAACCTTCAAGTTAACATGCACAAGTGTGTGCAAGGCAAAACAAATAACAATAAAATATTAATTAATTTTTATAAAATATGTGAAAACTATTTTGGTTAAATTTTTACTAAAAACTCGTATTATCATTAATTAACACTAAGTGCATTCTAAGGTGTTACACTGTCATAAGTCTGATCAAGGAATAGGGGAATATCAGGATTCCCATGCAACCCGAACGAAGAAAGAGCATGATGATGCATCTTCTTCGGGTGTGTTCGTTATTAAGAACCGTTTCACAGTTTGCTCTACGTCCTGGATATTGGATACCGGATCAGGATCCCACGTTTGTAATTTGTTACATGGGTTAAGGAGAGGTAGAGAACCGGGAAAGGGTGATATGTCTCTCAAAGTAGGGAATGGAGCAATTATTGCAGCGAAAGCAGTTGGCGAATATCATCTTGTATTACCAAATGGTAATACAATGATTCTGAATGACTGTTATTTCGTACAAAAAATGATGTGCAATATAATATCAATTTCTTTATTAGATAAAGAAGGATATAACTTTGTATCAGAGAAAAATGTTATGAACATTTTCTTAAATCAAGTGTTGATTGGGTTTGGTACGTTGTGTAATGGTATATATGTTCTAAATCAAACTACAGTTCTAAATATACAGAACATACACAAGTGGAAAAGTTTAAAAATGAACGAATCCTTCTTGTGGCATTGTAGACTTGGTCATATCAATGTGACAAGACTATCTAAGTTATATAAAGATGGATATTTGAATCAGTTCGAATTTACATCTTATGAAACTTGTGAGTCATGTCTCAAAGGCAAAATGATCAAAACTCCGTTTACTGGACACAGAGAAAGAGCTACTGAACTCTTGGGACCGATACATAGTGATGCATATGGTCCTATGTCTACACATGCCAGGAATGTTTCCTCGTACTTTATTACATTCATCGATGATCTCTTAAGATTCGGACATGTGTTCTTGTTGAAATACAAATTTGAAGCTTTTGAGAAATTCAAGGAATATAAGTACGAAGTTGAGAACAAGACGGGTAAAAGTATTAAAGTCCTACGATCTGATCGAGAAGGAGAATACTTGAGCACGGAATTCCGAGACTACTTAAAAGAGAATGAGATTCTCTCTCAGCTTACTCCTCCGTATACACCACAGCATAATGGAGTATCGGAGCGGAGAAATCGCACCCTGTTAGACATGGTGCGCTCTATGATGAGTGTTGCTGAGTTACCTATTTCCTTTGGAGTTATGCACTTGAGACAGCTGCATACCTATTGAATCAAGTTCCATCAAAATTTGTTCCTAAAACACCATATGAGATATGGAGTGGAAAAAGACAAAATCTTAAACGAGTTAAGATATGGGGTTCTCCGGCCTATGTTAAAAAACAGAATCCAAACAAACTCGAGACACGATCAGTTCTTTGCAAGTTTGTAGGGTATCCAAAGAATTCACATGGATATCTGTTCTACCACAGTGAGGAACAAAAAGTGTTTGTTGCTCAAGATGCCACCTTTTTAGAAAAGGAATTTCTTGTAAAAGAAATTAGTGGTAATGACGTAGAGCTGGAAGAAGTTCGAGCTACACAAACTACAACTGATGATTTGATAGAACCGGAGGATCCAATAGTCTCCGACGAACCTCAGCCACTCCACAGATCTAGTAGGGTTCTTCATCCACCTGAGAGATAACACGGTTTTCTCATAAACGGTGCGAGAAAGGATTGCATCATGGAAGATGATGACCCAACTAGTTTTGAGCAGGCCATCACAAATGGGGACTCTGTGAAATGGCTGGATGCTATGAGATCTGAGATGGAATCCATGTACAACAACAAAGTATGGACTTTGGAAGTTGATCCTGATGGGGTAAAATCCATTGCGAGCAAATGGATCTTTAAGAAGAAACTTGGTGTAGATGGAAAAGTCGAGACTTTCAAAGCTAGACTTGTAGTAAAAGGTTTTCGTCAATGACCAGGTGTCAATTATGATGAAATCTTTTCTCCAGTGGCTATGCTTAAGTCCATCAGGATCCTACTTGCTATTGCTGCATACCATGACTACAAAATCTGGCAGATGGACGTCAAGACCGCTTTTCTAAATGGTGATTTAGAAGAGAGTGTGTACATGACACAACCAGAGGTCTTCGTAGACAGTGGGAGCAGCAGAAAGGTGTGTAAGCTGCTTAAATCAATCTACGGATTAAAGCAGGCATCGCGGAGCAGGAACATCTATTTTGATGTGGTGATCAAAAAGTTTGACTTCATCAAAAACGTAGATGAACCTTGTATATACAAAAAGGTTGTAGAGTGTAAGGTGGTATTCTTCGTATTGTACGTGGATGGCATACTCCTGATATGAAATGATGTTCCTATGCTACTCGGTCAAGCTCTTCTTATCATAAAAGTTCTCCATAAAAGATCTAGGTGATGCCTCCTACATCTTGGGGATAAAGATCTATAGAGATTGATCTAAACGGATGTTGGTGTAATGTTTTGGAAAATTTAGAATATTTAATTATAAAACTTTATTATAAAAATAATAAAATTGATAAGTTTACAAAAATGATATCGCCTATGAAATGAGATATCGGAATCATATCCGAAAATTGAAATTATTTTGATAATTATGAATAAGTGGGAGATATCAAGAAAATGATATTTTAATTATTTTATCGTGACATCTTATTTGTCATTGAACTAATGATAATTAGGTGATAGATTTATCATTTATATCTTTTATGTTATATGAAATTGATTTATGTTATGAAGGTTTTTTTTAATTATTGTTATGATTTATCTGTAAGTGCACGGCGGCGCCCCGGCCGTCAATCCGACGCCGGAATGCGGAAGCGGTGAAAAACTTAAATTTTGCGGACTTAGCAAACCGGCACCACCGCGCACTAAACACCCGGATCGTTACCATTAACTAGTCTAAGCTATCTACAAGAAAGGGAATAGAGATATACCGACGATCCAAGTCCTCCGGTCTTCATCTCCACTCCGATCTCCTCGCGGGATCTCCGTCCGTCTCCTCCTCGTCGCCGGAAGTGCACCACATCGCCTTCTTCGTTTACGGGCTCCCACCTCAATGCCGAGGCAACTCGGGCACGAAGCCGGCTACTCGACGTGCCCAAGGTTTGTTGTAGAATATGTAGTAGAACTTGTGTCTCCTTATGGGGTAGTGGAGATGCCATTTGGTGGAGGAAATCAAGGAGGTTTTTGGATGAACAAGAGAGCAATTTTCATAGCACCATGAGAACCAAAAATTGCCCACACCACTAACGAAATGAATCCTCATCCCATTTGAATGGCCGGCCCCCCCCCTTTGCCATATGTGATTGGAGAGAGAGAGAGTGAAGTCAAGGGGGTGGGTGGAACATAAAGCAAAAGAGAGAGCAAAAAGGGTATGATGATCAAGAATCATTTTAACCAAAACTCCACTCCAAAAACTCATCAACAACTACCATGATGGCTCACAAAGTCATGCCATCATGACACAAAGAAAATCAAAGTCAAGGGAGAGACTATCATGATACAACAATAAGCAAATACCCCCTTCACAAATGTCTATTTGCAACAATGCAAATAAACCCTCCTCCACCAATCTTCGGCCAATGAACGGAACAATGGAAATTGGCCGAAACGGAAAGCAAACTGGCAACTCCATAAAACTGGTCCCGTAATAAATTACGGGAAAACCCCGATACTGTGCATACACACCCGCATCTGTATTTCGACCGAAATACAAATGCAATGAGACAAAGTCTACACTGTACTATACTAGAATCCGGCTTATACCAAAACCGGATAGTAATATCTGTTCGATCCTGATCCGTGCAATACCGCACGTATCTGATCGAACCCTGCCATATAACCATACGGCCTATAGTACAAACTGTCCGATCCTGATCCGTGCAATACCGCACGTATCTGATCGGACCTTGCCATATCTCCATACGGTCTCTACAACCTTTCGCCCGAAAGCTGAGTAACTGAAAATGTGGTGGACTCTAAAGACTCGTCAATACTATGGCTGTGGATTTAACCACTAGCACGTCAGAGGTATATGCCAATACGTGACGGGCCACCAGCTATTGACCAAAAGGGACGTCGATGAGGAAGCTCACCCCGACACCCAACTGAGCCTGTCAGTGACAATATCCGTGCAGTCCGGTCCGTTCGTCTATGAGTATCGCATGGCGGGCCTAGGGGGTTGGTAAAAGTCAGACCCCCAAAAGCGGTACAAGTCGTGTCGGAGTGTAGCCCAGAACACCCTGAGATACTACTGGAATACCTACCAGTAAATCTCCTTGCCTTGGCCAAGGACTTTGTGTAATGGCTCTCCTAGACACAGCACGACCTCACCCCCAATACCGGGAGAGACGAACCCCTGAAGATACGCTCACTGCCTCCATGTGGCTCGGGACTGTACCCAACTAAAACCTGTTTGCACGACTCCTTTGAGCCGTGGTAGGGTAGTAATCAAAGTACAGTGGGAACTCACACGAGACAAATGACGATCCCCAGGTCGATGAACTAACCTGCACACATGTCACCAGGGAACTGCCATCTGACGTCTGGTATATGACCAACTAGCATGTTCCCGGCGAGTCCTGTCCGGTGTACTCATAACCCAATGAGCACCTGTATACATCTTAGGTGATCCAACTGACACCAGTGGCTTGTGAGACCGGCCACCGCCCCTCGTCGGGGTCTCGACTGTATACACTAGTCTACTAATGGAGTATCGATGCCCAGTCTCGAAACTCCCACGACTAGGGACCTTTTAAGGATAAGCTTATAGACCCCCAGCTCCCACTTATATGATCGCCCTCATACTGCTGGTGGTCAAGCAAGAATCCTAGGGGCTCTATCAACGTGTAATAGCGACATGTCAGGTCACCTAAAACAGTACACGATGATAAAGGTAAACCAGATAGCATACTATCATCTCGAGTAAGACTGTCCTACCGGGATAGGTCCTCCCTCAATCATTACAATCACGTACCTGTGACCTAATAATTGACTCTGAGGGCACTATCTCCAACAATCTCCCACTTGCACTCAAGGCTAATTATTGCGATGTCGCATACTCACAGCCCGTGTGATACCGAACATCCAACTCCTCTACTAGTCAGTCTCACAAAGCTCGTTTGCGGAACTATTGCGTTTGAGGAATAGCCTCAGTGAGTGGATCCGCTTAGTTGTTTCTTTCTATGTCTCTCTATATCTCAAGTTCGCGGAGAAAGCCATCTCCCGAAAAGAGCAATACCCGTCTCAAAATATGTCTGGATGTCTGATGGGACCTAGCTCATAAATGAACTCCAAATCCAAACTTCTTAGACTGTATCGTCAACTGAACTTAATCAGTATCCTGCGCACCATGCCTCCCTCAGTATTGCCTTGGACCACCTGTCCAAAATACTGCCCCTCATCAGAAGGAAAACTATAACTCTGACAACCTCCTTGTTGTCCATGTCACCTTGGAAGCCTGGAATGATAACTGTCTCCTGAATGAGGCTGTCGTTATCATCTCCCTAGAACATCCACTTATGTTCTAAAACTGCTTCCGACTGTTTCTCCAGGATTGGATTAATGTCAACTTATTGCATCTAGTGCAAGAACAACATCTGGTGTGGTACTTGACATCTCATGATTGACTCAATTGCCTGAGCAAGTGATCTGCCAATCATGCCCGTCCCTCTCCCCTTTAGTCTGTAAGACACCTTTAGAGAGGGTGACTCCGTTACCTGCAGGTACACTACCGTGCCAGGAGTCGTCCATCCTAAATACTCTTAGAATGCTGTCAAGTACCCTGATTGGGAAACCACCCAAATCTAGATCTAAGACCATAGATCTAGTAACCAGTATGTCAGATATAATGTCCAAGTCCATGTGGAGAAACCACTGTGTGACGACCAAAGTATAACCGATCGTAGTGTAGGAGTTTCCTTTCCTACTCTGTGTATATCATCCAAATACTAGGATATCACACCCTACTACCTTCTCAACAGATCCATCCCCTATTCTGATGACGTCAAACCCATGACTGACACATCAGAAATAGATGATCTATCTCCGCTACATCTGCTTTAGTCTATAAATAGATATAAGCCTGATGTCCACCAATGCTTCCGCTGCTCCCACTGACTACGACAACCCTCTGCCAGAGTCATATAGACGTGCACTTCTAAAACTAGTTTAGAACGACGCTATACTCATCCTCCTGCCGGGTCTCGCAGCCTGGAACAACAACAATGGCAAGTGTGGGTAAACAAGAACTTCCCTGTCACCGTCCTTGAGGCTACCTGAGTACCTCTCGGGTGCCTGAAGTTACCCACTTTATCTGCGGAGTGGCCAATGGAATGTCAATTCAGATTGAATCTTTAGGTTCCTTATCAAATCTTCAGTAATCGTTTGTGGTTCTGGAATCACTTCCAGTTCTACCATACTCCCACTACTGTTTTCTGAAAAAAAAAATCCATTTTTATTAAAACTGTGGCGAGTCTAGAACAATATCGCTATTGTTCATCCAGATGGTAGAAAGTCAACCCACGTCATAGCCTGGGTCAACCCACAAACAGCCATTACAGAAACGTGCCTTGAGTTGTCCAGTGTCTGGTTTTAATCATAAACCGGACAACTCCCCGTACCTTAACATCGTTAAGATATGAACTGTTCTATATCCCATATAGGACCAGAGGCACTGATTTAATTGAACCAGATCCAAATCATGCAACTGTCTCCAGTGCATGTCAACTAAATGGAAGGAGGCCAGATCAGCGTTACTCAACTTAGGAATATTTCCAATTATGAGTAACCTGAAAGAGAAGAAAGATCTCTTTATCATTACTATCAACTGAATACCATACACAAGTATCTACATCTTCGATCTCTTTGAAGAATCCCGATACTTGCTATACCTGGTTCTCTACTCTATTCAAATACATATAACTTCTCCAAATTCAGACCCTGTGTTTCCACGAAACACCTGTCTAAAAACTAGAGAAGTCATAAGTAAACTGAATGTAGTACGAGGACCAACCCCTCTGTCCTGATGGACCCTGGACAACATACAATACTCTGTATAAGTCCCTTGAGTCTGATAACTCATTCACTGTGTGTCGTAGGTTGAAAACTGTACTTATGGTTAAGAAGAATTACACCGCTGTTTAATGCTCCTTACCTAACCATCCACTGATATAGGTAAATGTCGTAGACATAATTTCAGAAAGGTATATCTCACTCTATGAAAATAGACGTACAGATATATCAATTTGAAATTGGTGCATAACATCGGATATTCAAAACCAAATATTTGCCGACCGGCAAACAGCCCAGGTGATTTCCTCAAATATCACCGATTACAACGAATCCCGATATAATGAGGATAATCACCCAATTCCCAATAACTTACTCCCCCTCATCATCTGTAAAACCATACAGATGTGAGAATCGTACCTGGTAAATACATACCCTGGAGTAAGTATCTAATCGGGAAATCAGTTTTCCTTTAACATTACACAGTGAAACTGAAACATTGAAATGTTCCGATGGGGTATCCTGGTATTCCTAGTAATGCCTCTTCCAGATTCACGACTGTAACCGTATAGTTCTTTGCCACCTCTCCAAATCCCTTCATTTGTCTTTAGTCTTTACCTTCTGCACACCCTTTTAGGCCAAATGGTTTTCTTCCTTCCCTACCGTTCGGCACCAGCCTATGGTTTGGAAGAAGACTATCCAATAAGCATAATGGGTGTACTGTCCCAATCCTAGGAACACTCGCAATGAGAGAGGGTGAAGATAAAAGACACCTGAATAAATCTTATTCCTATTTCTCCTGGACCAGAATCCATCCCCGAACAGGAACGAGTTCCTTTCGAGTTCGTATATAACCATACGATGGATTATCCAATAAAATGGGATCTTCGTAGTGATACGGAGTGTCCTGGAGAAATACAAAGGTGATGTGGGAGTGGTAACGAAATATTTGGTTTGGTCGTGAATATCTGTTGCAATTTACTTTGCCCTCCTACTAATCCCTTGCTTTGTCTGAACTTAATACCTTCTGCACACCATCGTTATGCTAATTGGTTTTCTTCATTCCCTACCGGTCGGCACCTGCCTATGGTTTGGAAGAAGACGATCCAATTTGCGTAATAGGTGTGCTACCCCTAAACCAAGGAGTACTCGTAACCTGAGAGAGGGTAAAAGGAAAAGACAACTGAATAATCCTATCCGTTTTCTCCAGAACCGGAAACCATCCTCGAATAAATTCTTTCGAGTTCGTATCTAACCATACGATGGTTTTGTCCAATGGAAGTGGACGTTCGTAGTAACACGGGGTGTCCTGGAGAAAAGGGTAAAAGTAGGAGTGGCAATGAGGTCTGCAACTCTGATAATCCAAAAGCCGGTGTTTAAGAAGGTTCGGTCAACTTGGTCACTGAGTCAAAGTCTTAGGGTCGGATCAATGGTCGCTGCCAAAGAGAGAGAAAAGAAACACTCAGCGTGCACTCTAACCTAGATCAGAATGGTTACCAATTTATCTAATCTGGAAACCTCCCACTGTACCTCAAATTCTCCTCCAAACCTGAAAGAAGAATTAGTCGGGGTCACCCGAGGAGTATACCAACTCATCAGTGGGAATCGGGATCCAACTCTCATCGCATGATAACGTGACGGAATCCGCTCACGTCATCACACTCCAGAAGGTATGCGCATATCTGGCAAGTTTCAGTTCTTTTGAAACTCCCGATGTGATTTTTACCCCATGCTCTTATGACCTTGACTAAGGCCAACAAATCATAAGTCACATGTCAAGTTCTACCCGTCATTATCCAGGTTAATTTGAATCCACCCGTACAAGCCCTTGACTAAGGCCAACAAAGCTATACGACTGTCCCAAACCAACGCATCTATCTATGCAGCATATGAATACCCAATAGCTACCAAACACTGTGCCTTGACTAAGGCCAACAAACACAGCTTGAATACTATTGACTACCCATATGAAACGACGGAGGGCTACGAATGGTTTCTGGCGAAAACCTTTAACGTAATGAACTTGATATCGTCGAAGGAACGGATAGCTTTTTGAAAATATAGTGACGAAAACCGTTGCTAAAGAGGTCACTCCCGGTGAAGGGATCTCGGCTCTTTCCCCGTAGAATGGGGTGCAGGATATTTCAACTGAATACCACGGTGCAAAGCAAAAGTAATCGGCTATAGTGAAGTCATTGCCCTGACGCAAACTTTTGTCCAAGGGGTCACTCCCGGTGAAGGGATCTCGGCCCTTGCCTCGTCGACTGAGGAGCAGGATATTCCAATGAATACCACGATGCAAAACAAAAGTAAACGTCCTTGCAATAACAGCTTTTTGAAAAGTGTTCCAACAACATCAGATTAGGTTTGTTTTTAACTTGCATTGATCCGAATCAATGCAGTCCCATCAATTGATCACACCACAAAGAACGAAAATATACTGATGTACGTATATGCCATCCGCATTCGCCACTGGGTCCCGTCATTACCCGTTAGGTTAGCTTACTAACGACAGAGCGGGGACTGGACTAGCGCGGATGCAAAACATATACAACATCTACTAATATATATACCAATATATTATATTTCGCTCAAGGCGTGAATAAAATGCAACATTACAGAAAATGTACAGCATCACAGAAACAATACAGATATCTGGGATCCCCGGGTTTCACAGAGCCACTGCTGAAACCCGACGTTCCCCTGGTCGTGTGGATAGCCTGTGCAATGAAATCCTAGACCCCTACGGGCGCGGCAAGTCACCCGCCAAAACCTGAAGCGAGGCAGCCCCCTTCAGCGCCGTGAATGGACCACCCAGCACTTCACGGAATCCGGCAACTTGGGCACCCCTCCTGGGTCAATCTGTACCCCCTACGAGTGCGGCGAATAGCCCGCCAATCCTAGAGCGAAGCCCCCTCCGTCTCAATGCCATGAGATGCGGGCTTGTTGCCCTCCAGAACCCGGCTATCCGTGCACCCCTCCGCGGGGTAATCCTAGTACAGAAAGTAAAATATACATACACCGGGTACATCGACCGCAACCAGGTCGTGTCCCAAAATAATAATGCAATCAGGCAGTGACGGCAGTCCACATGTCGGACGCTCGCCCCGCAATATCAAATGTACATAATACAACAAAACTGTACTAGCATTGCATCCAGGCTATCCCCCACGACCGATCCGCAACATCACAGCAAATACATAGAACATCAACATGAAAGTCACGTTCGCAAATCCGTCTAACCGGGCTATAGCAGTTAGACCGGATTTACCGATCGAGTGACATTCACGGTCGCAGATATAATGTAAATACTGTGAAAAATGTGTTTAAGATTTTCCGATTGACCAAAAATTAACAAGTGGGCCCCAAACTAATACTGTAGCACTCACAGAAATAATTGGCCCAATTTTAATATTCCAAAACCCCTAATTACTACCCTGAAGCCCACTGGAAAAAGATGGCCCACTGACCTCTCTAAGTTGCGGCGGATCCGCGGCCCAATAGAAGGGTGAGGCCGCGGTTCCGCGCTCTGGAAGAGGTATCAGTGCGTCGAATTTTTCCAGAGTGCTTAGAATTTCCTGCACATCATTCTGAGACCACCAGAAAAATTTTTAGACACCAAAAATTCTTAACAGAAAACTGATGTGAGGTAAATACGGGTTTTTGGGCATTTCGATCGATCGGAACTCAAAAACACATTACACAAAGCTAGACTAAGTTAATGGGGAGGCTCTGATACCACTGTAAGTGCACGGCGGCGCCCCGGCCGTCAATCCGACGCCGGAATGCGGAAGCGGTGAAAAACTTAAATTTTGCGGACTTAGCAAACCGGCACCACCGCGCACTAAACACCCGGATCGTTACCATTAACTAGTCTAAGCTATCTACAAGAAAGGGAATAGAGATATACCGACGATCCAAGTCCTCCGGTCTTCATCTCCACTCCGATCTCCTCGCGGGATCTCCGTCCGTCTCCTCCTCGTCGCCGGAAGTGCACCACATCGCCTTCTTCGTTTACGGGCTCCCACCTCAATGCCGAGGCAACTCGGGCACGAAGCCGGCTACTCGACGTGCCCAAGGTTTGTTGTAGAATATGTAGTAGAACTTGTGTCTCCTTATGGGGTAGTGGAGATGCCATTTGGTGGAGGAAATCAAGGAGGTTTTTGGATGAACAAGAGAGCAATTTTCATAGCACCATGAGAACCAAAAATTGCCCACACCACTAATGAAATGAATCCTCATCCCATTTGAATGGCCGGCCCCCCCCCTTTGCCATATGTGATTGGAGAGAGAGAGAGTGAAGTCAAGGGGGTGGGTGGAACATAAAGCAAAAGAGAGAGCAAAAAGGGTATGATGATCAAGAATCATTTTAACCAAAACTCCACTCCAAAAACTCATCAACAACTACCATGATGGCTCACAAAGTCATGCCATCATGACACAAAGAAAATCAAAGTCAAGGGAGAGACTATCATGATACAACAATAAGCAAATACCCCCTTCACAAATGTCTATTTGCAACAATGCAAATAAACCCTCCTCCACCAATCTTCGGCCAATGAACGGAACAATGGAAATTGGCCGAAACGGAAAGCAAACTGGCAACTCCATAAAACTGGTCCCGTAATAAATTACGGGAAAACCCCGATACTGTGCATACACACCCGCATCTGTATTTCGACCGAAATACAAATGCAATGAGACAAAGTCTACACTGTACTATACTAGAATCCGGCTTATACCAAAACCGGATAGTAATATCTGTTCGATCCTGATCCGTGCAATACCGCACGTATCTGATCGAACCCTGCCATATAACCATACGGCCTATAGTACAAACTGTCCGATCCTGATCCGTGCAATACCGCACGTATCTGATCGGACCTTGCCATATCTCCATACGGTCTCTACAACCTTTCGCCCGAAAGCTGAGTAACTGAAAATGTGGTGGACTCTAAAGACTCGTCAATACTATGGCTGTGGATTTAACCACTAGCACGTCAGAGGTATATGCCAATACGTGACGGGCCACCAGCTATTGACCAAAAGGGACGTCGATGAGGAAGCTCACCCCGACACCCAACTGAGCCTGTCAGTGACAATATCCGTGCAGTCCGGTCCGTTCGTCTATGAGTATCGCATGGCGGGCCTAGGGGGTTGGTAAAAGTCAGACCCCCAAAAGCGGTACAAGTCGTGTCGGAGTGTAGCCCAGAACACCCTGAGATACTACTGGAATACCTACCAGTAAATCTCCTTGCCTTGGCCAAGGACTTTGTGTAATGGCTCTCCTAGACACAGCACGACCTCACCCCCAATACCGGGAGAGACGAACCCCTGAAGATACGCTCACTGCCTCCATGTGGCTCGGGACTGTACCCAACTAAAACCTGTTTGCACGACTCCTTTGAGCCGTGGTAGGGTAGTAATCAAAGTACAGTGGGAACTCACACGAGACAAATGACGATCCCCAGGTCGATGAACTAACCTGCACACATGTCACCAGGGAACTGCCATCTGACGTCTGGTATATGACCAACTAGCATGTTCCCGGCGAGTCCTGTCCGGTGTACTCATAACCCAATGAGCACCTGTATACATCTTAGGTGATCCAACTGACACCAGTGGCTTGTGAGACCGGCCACCGCCCCTCGTCGGGGTCTCGACTGTATACACTAGTCTACTAATGGAGTATCGATGCCCAGTCTCGAAACTCCCACGACTAGGGACCTTTTAAGGATAAGCTTATAGACCCCCAGCTCCCACTTATATGATCGCCCTCATACTGCTGGTGGTCAAGCAAGAATCCTAGGGGCTCTATCAACGTGTAATAGCGACATGTCAGGTCACCTAAAACAGTACACGATGATAAAGGTAAACCAGATAGCATACTATCATCTCGAGTAAGACTGTCCTACCGGGATAGGTCCTCCCTCAATCATTACAATCACGTACCTGTGACCTAATAATTGACTCTGAGGGCACTATCTCCAACATTATCATGGTTGGCATATAACATTTTATGCAAACCATCACACAAAACACCTCATTTGACCCTTACTTATAACCTTACACATCCTTCTTCCTAACTTTACACCTCATTCTTCCAATGTAACACCTCCTCCTTGCATGATTCATCCATGCTTCACCAAGTACCACACCCTCCTCCTTCCATGCTAGTTAGTATAATAATTATTCTAGACATTGATATAGTATCGTATCTTATATGTCCTTCATTGCATAAAGTTCATATCTAGTGTTAAGTGAGACATGTGCATAATGATTAGATCCGTATGACACAGATATGATTTGATGAGTTTGTACATGGAATCATGCCGTACTTAAGATAATATAAGGATTTATGCGAATTGGAAATGATGAACTTTGTGTGCCGAATATGGCTAATTGATCTTTTGACTCGTAGAGTTAGATTATATTCTGTCTTATGATGTAATACTTGTGTGATCCATATTCTCTTAAAAACAATGATTCGTTGTCTTCTAAATAAAATACGCGGATGCGTGCCAGTTCTAAAACGAATACCTATTTTAAATTTAGGGCAGCTTCTTTATTTTAAACTTAACGCTTCGATAATTTCTAAAGATAATGGTATAGCTCATAGCAAGTAATTACAATAGTTACGTTTAGATTAATTTACATGTTTTCATTGTATTACGCATATTATACGTTTCTGCGATTACGCACACTCTGATAGAACACCGCACAAATACCAATGAGTACTATGCCGCACAAGCACTTGAATATATGTTACACTACACCTCATTGGTACTGCCATGTCACTATAGAACCGTACTGTTATATATATATTAAAATAAATAGGATGTTACACCGAAGGACACTTGCACAAATACTAATGATTGCCATGTTGCACGAGTACAGATGTGTATGTTACACTACACATCATTAGTAGTACCATGACACAGTAGAATTGAAATCTATAATTATGTGATGTAATTATGCAGTCTTCTGTATTCCTATTGTAAGTTACGAATATTAATACTATAAATGTTGTATTTGATTCTTATGGATTTTCTGGATATTTTACTCCTGATGATATATATCGGTGGTATAGGACACTGTTATATATGTATATATATAATATATCATCAATATAATCAATGCAAGTATTCTTATTTCTTACTTGATATTTTGATATGATAAGTTAAACGTCCACCATGAGTTTTGTGTTTCTTGATTTTGATTCCGGACCGGGACGGGTAGCTATACGGTTTCGGATTTGTGAAATATCCGTACTGAGTGGCGGAGATATACAGTCGGATATATGGTGGACCCGGATCGAGACCGAGGGGCAGGATGCCGCATTGAGGCAGGGAAGCCTATCGAGGATACTCGATTCCGGAGATAAAAACGAGCATGACAGATATCCAGGGGATACTGACCGGGGTTCGACTTGGTACGACAGATATCCAGGGGATACTGATCGTAGCCAGGATATCGGGAGGCGATCATTTATTGAGGTGGTGTCGATGATATCTGTATTTATGTGTCGAAGATGGACACGAGAGATTTTGGATTTCGATGTCGATGCTGGACATCAATATATATTGGTATATATTGATATGATCATTATCATGAGGTACACATTTAGAAATTATTAGTGGATCCAACCAGGACTGATCTGGAGGACAGTATCTACATATATGTTAGTTATATGTATGCCCTATAGGCCATTACTGTACATATGATGTATATTGTAATGGATGCTTAGACATATATAGGGAGGACTTTCTTGCTCGACATGATTGTACGCTATCTGGTTACTCTTTATCTTAACATGTACTCTGATTGTCTCTATATTGCATGTTGATAAAGCCCTTAGGATATGTACTCGACTACCGGGACTATGATGAGATCATACTAGTGGGGCCACAGTAGTCGGCGAGTACATCGTTTAACTGTTCCTAGTCGAGGGTGTATCAAGACAGGGCATCGATACACCAGAGTAGACTAGCGTATACGCATCTTGACCCATATGATGGGTGATGGATGATCCCATATCCATCGGTGTTTGACATCAAGGATGGTGTACGGGTACTCAGTGGAGACTGGGTACACTGGACGGACTCGCCGAGAACTCCCAGATGGTATTATACCTCACGTCAGATGGCAGTTCTCCGGTGACACTGGTACAGAGAAGTCTGTTGACCCGAGATCGTCATAGAGTCTTGTGTGATTCCCACTGTGCTTTGATTTTCATCATACCATGTCCAAGAGGGCATGCAAAAAGGTGGCTTTTAGGTACAGTCCCGAATCACATGGAGGCAATGAGCGATAGGAGGGGATTCGTCTCTCCCGGTATAGGGAGTTGATGTTGTGCTGTGTTCGATTGGCTATAACTGGAAATCCCTGGCCAGGGTTGCTGAGATTTACTGGTAAGTGTTATCAGTAGTTTCTTGAACTGTTATAGAGCTCATATCGACACGACTTATCAAGCTACTGGGGTCTGACTTTTACCACCCCTAGGCGAGATATGCGACTTATCAGACGACGAGACCGGACTGTACGGGAGTGTTACCGATTGGATTCACAAGAGAATGTACATGCTTTCTTGTTGATCTTCTGAGCACTCAATACCTGGGTGGCTGTTACGTTTAGCTGACCGCTTGCAGCTTGTGGCTGTTTGATATGATCATCACTTACTGCCGGCGTATTGACGATTCTTTAGAGTCCTACACAGAGGTTTCATAGCTCAAGAAAAACGGTGTAGGAGCATATATATGATATGTGCGGGACCGAGAACAATAAGAGTATGTGATACCGTATTATATTCTCGCGACATTTGATAACAGCCGGGTCATCGGATCAAGTGTTGATTCGATGAATCGGTAAATGATATATTAGTCGGTTATATGACATATAGCCGTATTTTCAGTTCAAGTGTTGATTCGATAATTTAATGTATAATTATATATTTGATATATTAAATTACATTAACTAATATAAGCTCACTAAAAGATTCTTTTCTCACTTGGGTAATACATTGATATATATACGATATATGTTAATTGTATTATTTTATTTTGTTACAATAAATATTGTATATGTGATATATAATATTGTAACATGTTAGGGTTATTAATGCAACTTGTTTAGTGGAGATTAAACATGGTTAGGGTTTGATTTGGGTTAATCTTTTCTAGAACCTTCTAGAAGGTTTTGTTTTGTTTTGTGCAAAGATATTTGTTTTGATATTTTACAAGATATTTGTTTAACCCAACTAAACCTTTAACCTTAGTTAAATCTCTACAAAGGTTACTTGAACTATGGTTGCATTTCTAACCTTATCATAACTTTTATTATTCATCACAAAAGGATTACCATTGTTCTTCTTCTTCCTTCTTCCTTTTGGATGGAAAAGCTTACTATCTTTTTCAAAGGTGATGAAAATGAGTGAGAAATAGAAAACAAATGAGAGCTAAAATCTTACTTCATCATCCTAATCTATCCTAGCCATTTAGATTAGGGTGTTCACTTCATTTAGTAAGTGAGAGCTTATGTTAATGAAACTTCAAGGTAGATCATCTTTGTTATCGAAGATCGGAAGCAAGCTTGCATCTTTCTCTTCGTGGAGGCTCTCGAGAGTCCGGAACTTGATGATCACAGCGAAGGGACCACAACACGGAGCTTATGAAGTGAAGGACCGGACTACGAAGGTTGTAATCCCAAACTTTTAGATGTTAAAGTGTTTTACATGCTTTGTTTCGCCTAATTTCTAGTCTAAGATCTTGGTTTAGGGTTGTTCGGCACGGCTAAATTTTAAATCGGGCATGGTTGATACCTTATAGACCCTTGTGCGTGTGCCTAGTAACCCTACAGGGTATTGGCGGCGGTTCCGCGGCAACAACAAAGGATTTAGGGATAGTGTTTGCACAGTAATAACCATAGGTACTTCCTGATGCTTCTAGGGATTTTTAATTTTTGCTCAAGTGTTGAGTTTTCTGGATTGTATTGGGAGTTCGTTGATTCGATCGGAAAGTATAACTTCGTTTAGTTTGTCCGGGTAATTTTTAGGATGTGTTAAAAAGTTCGAACGGATATCAATAACTCACTTTTTCCCATGTCGGAAAATTTTTCAAAAGTTGGATTTTTTCTCGAGTTTGAAACTTCCGGAAAATCATGCAAGTAACGCGGTGGACCCTCTAGAAGAACACAAACCATAACTCGATTATGTGACCGTCTAAACCGCCTCAAAACCTTAGGGTTTGGGGCAGTACGACGTGCCACATGTGAGGCGTTGGCTTGACCCTTCTACGGCTGGACCATTGATACTATGGTATGTGATGGACACTTTTTGAACTCCGCTCAAGTGTTGAGCTATTTGGGAAATCTTGGGTGTTTGGTTATTCGATCGTAAAGTTTAACATTATCTATTTATATAGAATGTGATACAATATTTGGAATCCACATGTAATTATGAGATAACTAATTTGAATGTTGTAAATCTAGCAGTTCAGTCTCAGATGATCGGTTGCCACGGATTTTTGATGTGATCAAAAGTCCGTCGCAATCACGTAGCGTACGCGGATACTCGCCGGGTAAACTTAATAGACAACCACGCCCTATAGCCCCGACCAAGTGACTGTAGGAGAACCCCGTCGCCAAAAGCATCCGTTCGGGTGCTCGCAGTAGCGGTGTTCCGCCTTAGTGCACTTGGTCGACGGCATCCGGGGGTGCGGCCGTCTACTAAAGTTTGCGACGAGCATTCGATCAGTTTGTCGGGAATCTTGTCGAATTTCCAGACTTGATATTGAAAAGTGTTTTCGAGATCGAGACTAAAATACGGGGTTTATAATTGTTAGGCATGCGATGTCTAAGGAATTCATTTGGTTAGGCATGCGATGTCTAAAGAGGTTGCGGATTCCAACTGTTGTAGTTTTACACTTTCTTTTATGTGACCGTAAGCGTAGTATGTGGTGTATCGCCGGCTTCGTTGCTATACATCAACGACAATCGGGATACGCATACATGCTTACGTTGATAATATGAGATATTATGTGTTGTTGTGATATGTTTTATTGGATCGTCGTGTTTGAATAGCCGGGGGTTTTATGTGAGATGAGAGTTTTTCTTTATCATTCATGTAAAATTCATTTATATGTAATATTCTTTTATTGGGGCACTTCCGGGCTGAGGATGATGTCACCATTGTATATTATTTACTTTTTCGCATTAGGTAGACCTAAGGCGGGGAGCACAAGTAATCGGGTTCTAGGTTCCAGTGGGAGACCATGTCGAGGAGTCGAGACTGGGTCTCCTAACCCTAGAATTGTCAGTATTACTTGCCGCTCTCGTAGGGGTCTAAGGATGTGGGTTTGGCTATTCATCGCGACCGTGGAATCCGTGTTTTATACAGGCTAGTATTAAAACACGGACGTCCTAGTATATCCAATATTTCATAAATGTTCTTCTGCTGCAATGTTCTGTGATGAGATCATATTACAGCCTGAGACGAGTGTTTATGAGATATATGTTATATTGCAGATTTCGTTTCAAATGTGATGCTTGTGAAGCATAATAAAATGGGACTTCATTAATGAGATTAATGAAATTAAAAAAAACCTAAAGATGTTGTAGAAACTTGTTTAAAAACTGGTAGCTCTAGTTCTTGCTTTGCATAGCGATGTTCCTTGTAGAACATCCAGCAACTTATTCGTGTTAGTGTATATGCCCTAGAGGCCATTACTATATCATACTAGTTTGTATATTACTTAATGGAAGCTTGGGATATTCACAGTTGTATAGACAATCTTGCTCAAAATGGTAGTATGCTACTTGGTTTGTTTCTACTTTAATATGTGCATGTGTTTCTTTTAGCATATTGCTTATACATATTAGTGGAGCCCTTAGGATCTTTGCTTGATTACCAGCGTTGTGATGGCAGTCACACTTGTGGGGGCTGGGTAATCTATAAGCACATCCTTATACAGGTCCCTAGTCGTAGGATTATCGAGACAGGGCATCGATACTCCGGAGTAGACTGGCGTATGCGCTTCTCATCCCAGCAGGGGAGATGGTCTGTCCTACAGCCATCAGTACGTCGTACTGGAGATAGTATGCGGGTGCTCGTTAGGTTACGAGTACACTGGATAGGACTCGTCGGGAACTGTTGGTTGGTATTATACCTATCGTCAGTTATCAGTTCCCAGGTGACATGAGTACAGCTTAGTCCGTTGACTTGACACTGTCACTTCGCCTCGAGTGTGTTCCCACTGTTCTTTGATTACTACCCTACCACGGCTCAAAGGAGTCGTGCAAACAGGTAGTAGTTGGGTGCAGTCCCGAAGCACTTGGAGGCAGTGACGGTTAGACAGGATTCGTCTCTCCCGGTATTGGGGGTTGATATCGCGCTATGTCTAGGAGAGCCATTACACATAGTCGTCCCTGGTTAGGGAAAGCGAGATATACTGGTAGGTTTCCAGTGTTATCTCAAGGTGTTCTGGGCTACACTCCGACACGACTTGTACCGCTATTAGGGGACTGAAGTTTGCCACCCCCTAGGCCCGCCATGCGATATTCTTAGACGAACAGACCGGACTGTACGGAGATTGTCACATACAGGCTCAGTAGGAGTTCGTATGGGTTTACCTCATCGGCTTTCTTATCGACATCTACCTGGGGACCGTTACGTACAGCTAGTGCCGCTTGCGGTCTGTGGTTAAGCCCACTGCCAGTGTAGTGTCGAATCTTTAGAGTCCCACACAGAGAGTTTCCCTGCACTGAGCGAAAGGTGTAGAGGCCGTATGGTTTTACGGCAGGGCTACGATCACTTACGTACACTTGTGTGCGTATGCTGTTCGGACAGGCAATACTAGTGGGCTTTGGTTTAAGCCGGATCCTAGTATTGCACGGATGGATTTGTTTTGTCTTCTGTGCATTCACATTCTACGGAATGCGGATGCGGGTGTGTATGCACAGTTGTGAGGAGCGAAGAGGAAGGAGGTGCCTCATTAGGGTTTTGACAGTTGATTCGGTCGAAACCATAATGAGGTGGACTCATTAGGGTTTTGGCAGTTCGTTCGGTCAAAACCATTATGAGCCGGGGATATTGTTTACTAATCATTTTTAGTGATAATTATGTGATGGCTAATTACTTTGATCATTTGACCATACTTGACTTTGTTGACCATTTGACCAAAGTTGACTTGGACCTTCATGAGAGATCTAGAGTTTTCTTTGGTTTTTCTTTTTATTCTTTGGGTTATGAAAATGGTCAAGTCATTAGTAGCCATCAACTTTATCATGAAAGGATTAGTAATGATGATTTTTGTGTATTATTGCAAACATGGTTCATTCTCTCTTGCTCATAATTCATTTCTCATTCTCTCTCTTGAAAAGAAATGAGAAAGCTCCATGGTTGCTAGCTTTTTCTTCCTCCTCTTGATTCTTTCTTTGATCTCATGTGTTGAGAGAAAAGGTATCCAAATAGAAAAACACATCCATCTACTACTTCTACACAACCTAGGACATCAAGCCTAGCGATCTCGTTGCCCTGGTTGCCTCGGCTTGAGGTGGAGCTCGGAGTACAACTCTCGGGTGGATCGTCTTCGACTCAAGAAGGCCACGGAGGTGATTAAGATCCGGATCGACCCTCGGAGCGTGGATGGACGAGCAGGATAGCAGAATGAAGACCCGAAGGACCGGTGTCGTGAGGTATAATCTCTATGGCATAGTAGATAGCACCTCTAGTAGTTTGCTAGTTTGTAGTTTAGCAAAGATCCTTCTTTTAGTCCATGTTGCCTTTGAGTCAAAAAATTGTTTTCCGCCGTTTCCGCCTCTCCGTAAGAACCGGGGTGAGCAACGTGGACTTACAATTCGATAAGGAAAGAACCGAGATCCCTTCACCGGGAGTGACCTCTTTAGCGAAACTAGCAGATGCTGCATACACGGTTTGTCTTTTGATTGTTATTATAGTCTTTTGCTTTGCATAGTGATATTTGTGAAATATCCTGCACCTTATTCGATAAAGAAAGAGCCGAGATCCCTTCACCGGGAGTGACCTCTTTAGCGAAACTACAAAAGCCTAAAAAACACTCCATTTAAAATCACTCGATTCTACGATGATATCAAGTTCATTACGCAAAGGGTTTTCTTAAAAACCTGCGTAGCCCTCCGTCATTTCAGATAAAGACTGTTTAGTATACGTGCTACGTTTGTTGGCCTGCGTCAAGGCGTAGTGTGCGGTAACTAACTAGTACTTATCTGTTGCATACGATGCGATTGGATTAGGGTAGTCGTGCGACTTTGTTGGCCTGCGTCAAGGGTCGTGTGGGTGGGTTTAATTCAATCAGGAAATGTGAGGGTTGAACTTGACTAGCGGACTATGGTTTGTTGGCCTGCGTCAAGGTCATAGGAAGCTAGGGGTAAAAACATTATTGGGGATTTCAAGTGTTGAAATTTGCAATGAGATTGCATACCTTCTATGAGATAGTTCGATCCCGATACCCGCTGCGAGTAAAGGTTACTCCTGGGAGAGTTTTACACATTACAATTAGCCGATCAAGTAGGTGTCTAGAAAGGTGTTAACGGGGTTACACCCCTAGAAAAACGAGGTTTACTTTAATTAGGTTCGTGCGAAACCACGGGGAACCTCCCTCAAAGTACCGACACTGGCCTGGCTGAAAGATTGGCAAACTTGTAGCGTGTAATTAATCTCGGCTAGCCTTTCCTATTAGTGTTTGAAGGAAGATTTGACTAAAATAGTGGGAGCCATCCTGATTAGATAAATTGATAACCAATCTAATCTTGTAAAAGCGCACGCTGAGTGTTTTCTTCTCTCTCTCTCCAGGTAGCGACCATGTCACGCCTTAATCAAGATAATAATACGGATGTATTTACCGAACTCGCTTGTTATACTGCTCTAAGGAACGTTGGTCCCGCTCCAACTTATAATTGTTATAAGACAGAGCAAGAAATTGGGGATTACCAGAATTCCCGTACCGCCCAAATGAAGAAAGTGCATACTGATACACCTTCTTCGGGTGTGTTCATTACCGAGAACTGTTTTTCCGTATCCTTTACGTCCTGGGTATGAGACACCGGATCAAGATCTCACATATGTAATTTGTTACATGGGCTACAGATAGGTAGAGAACTGAGAACGGCTGATAAATTTCATGAAATAGAAACGGTGCAAGTGTTGTAGCCACTGTTGGTAGTTATCACCCGGTATTACCAGAATACATTGATTCTGAACGAATGTTATTAGATACCGAACCTGATATACAACATCATATCAGTCTCTTTATTAGTAAAGAAGGATATAATTTTGTATTGTTGGATAATGTTTTGAACATTTCCTATATCAAGAGTTGATTGGTTCAGGCACATTATCTAAAACCATAGACGTTCTAAATCAAACTACAGTTCTTAGTATACAGAACACACACAAGAGAAAGAGTTCAGAAATGAACGAATCCTTCTTGAGGTATAGTAGACTAGGTCATATCAATGTGACCCGACTAGCTGAAGTTACATTTAGATGCATATTTAAATTAGTTTGAATTTACATCATGTGAAACTTGCCGGTCATGTCACAAAGATAAGATGACCATAGCTCTGTTTATTGGAAACAGAGAATGAGTTAGTGAACTCTTGGAATTGATACATGATGATTTCTGAAAGGTCCCCATTTATACTTGCTAAGACCGGTTCTTTATAGTTCATTAAATTCATTGTTTATCTCTCAAGATTCGGACATATGTTCCTATTGAAACACATGTCTGAACCTTTTGAGAAATTCAATGAATATAAGTTAGAAGTAGAGAACCAAAAACGGGTATAAGAATTATGTCCTTTGATGTGATCAGGGAGGAGAATACTTGAGCACGGGATTCCTGGACTATTCTAAAGGAGAATGAGATTCTCTCTCAGCATTACTCCTCCGTGTACACCACAGCACGTCGGTGTATCGGGGCGGAGCAAACACACCCTATTTGATATGGTGCGCTCTATGATGAGTACTATTGAGTTTCCTATTTCCTTTTGGGAGTTATACACTTGAGAAGCTGCATACCTATTGAATAGGGTTCAAATCAAATCAGTTGCCCACCACTTCATATGTGATATGGAATGGGAAGAGCCCATTTCTTAAGTAAGTTAAGATTTGGGGTTGTTCGGCCTATGTCTAAAAGCATAATCCGGACAAGCTTGAGGCAAAGTCAGATCTGTGGAAGTTTGTTGGATATCCCAAGCATTTGCAAGGGAATAACTTCTACCTAACCGAGGAACAAAAGATGTTTTGTTTCTCAACATGCCACCTTTGTGAAAGGGAATTTCTTGTGAAGAAATTAGTGGTCATGAGGTAGAACTGGAAGGAGTTCCAGCTATACAAACTGCAGCTGATGATTTGGTAGAACCGAAGGATTCAATAGTTTCTAACGAACCTCAGCCTCTCCGCCGATCTAGTAGGGTTTCTCACCCACCTAAGAGATACTTCGGTTTCTCTATGACAGTGGGAGCGAGGATAGCATCATGAGATGATGACCCAACTAGTTTCGAGCAGGCCATCAGGAGTAGGACTCTGTAAGAATGTCTTGATGCTTAGCGATCTGAGATGGAATCCTTGTACACTAACAAAGTATGGACTTTGGTTGGTTTATCTGAAGGGTTAAATCCTCATCAGGAGCAAGTATATCTTGAGAAGATTACTTGGTGTACATGAAAAAGTTGAGACTTTCAAAGCTATGCTTAAGTCCATCCAGATCCTACTTGCCACGGCTACATACCATGACTACGATATCTGGCGGTTGGGTGTCATGACTGCTTTTCTAAATGATGATTTGGAAGAGAGCGTCTATAAGTGCACAGCCAGAGGGCTTCGTAGATAGTGGGAGCAGCTGAAACGTGTGAAAGATGTTTTATATGATAAATCAGGAATCGCGGAGTTGGAACATCTGTTTTGATGTGGTAGTCAAAGAGTTTGACTTCATCAAAATGGTAGATGAACCTTGTATATACAAAAAGGTAGTAGAGAGTATGGTGGTGATCCTCGTAGAGTACTTGGATGACATACTCTTGATAGGGAAGGAGTTTCCTATGCTACGCTCGGTCAATCTCCGCTTATCACAAGGATTCTCCATATAGGATCAAAATGATACCTCCTAAAATCCTGGGTTTTGGATCTATGAGATAGATCTAATTGGATGTTAGGATACTCACCAGTTGTAGTGAGATGGTATCAATCGATCCTGGGGAAAATCACTGGAAAGGTTCTAGGGTGATAAGAACGACTGAATGTCAGTCGTAGGCATTGTCTTTACCCTCAGTGGAGGGACGGTATGTTGGAAGAGTTCCAAGCTAAATACCGTGACTTAATAGACGATTAAAGGAAATATACATCGTTACCAAAGATGTTACCAAAGAGGCAGTCTGGATACATATAAGTTCATGAGATGAACTTCGTTCCTACCATTGTGTGACAATGGAGTTGTGGCTTATGCCAAGGAACGCCCGTCCCATCAGAAATCCAGATATAATTCTTAGGCAGTATCACCTGATCATGGAGATGGTTGATCTCCAGGGAGAACGAGGTTAGGAGAGTAGACATAGAGGACAACAGCGCGGATCCACTCACAAAAGCTTTTTTCCCAGCAGAGACTATTATGGCAAGGTTGAGTATGAGATACTTCAACCACAACTAATTGTTGGGTATGTGATACCACAACAGATGGCCCTAGTACAAGTGGGAGATTGTTAGTTATATGTATGCCCTAGAGGCCATTACTGTACATATGATGTATATTGTAACGGATGCTTGGACATATATAAGGAGGACTTTCTTACTCGACATGATAGTACGCTATCTGGTTACTCTTTATCTTAACATGTATCATGATTGTCTCTATGTTGCATGTTGATAAAGCCCTTAGGATATGTACTCGACTACTGGGACTATGATGAGATCATACTAGTGGGGCCACAGTAGTCGGCGAGTACATCCTTTAACTGTTCCTAGTCGAGGGTGTATCGAGACAGGGCATGGATACACCAGAGTAGACTAGCGTATACGCATCTTGACCCATATGATGGGCGATGTATGATCCCATATCCATCGGTGTTTGACATCAAGGATGGTGTACGGGTGCTCAGTGGAGACAGGGTACACTGGACGGACTCGCCGAGAACTCCCAGATGGTATTATACCTCACGTCAGATGGCAGTTCTCCGGTGACACTGGTACAGAGTAGTCTGTTGACCCGAGATCGTCATAGAGTCTTGTGTGATTCCCACTGTGCTTTGATTTCCATCATACCACGTCCAAGAGGGCGTGCAAAAAGGTGCATTTTGGGTACAGTCCCGAATCACATGGACAATGAGCGATAGGAGGGGATTCGTCTCTCCTGGTATAGGGAGTTGATGTTGTGCTATGTTCGATTGGCTATAACTGGAAATCCCTGGCCAGGGTTGCTGAGATTTACTGGTAAGTGTTATCAGTAGCTCGAACTGTTATAGACCTCATATCGACACGACTTATCAAGGTACTGGGGTCTGACGTTACCACCCCTAGGCGAGATATACGACATATCAGACGACGAGACCGGACTGTACGGGAGTGTTACGGATTGGATTCACAGGAGAATGTACAGGCTTAGTTGTTGATCTTCTGAGCGCTCAATACCTGGGTGGCTGTTACGTTTAGCTGACCACTTGCAGCTTGTGGGTGTTTATATGATCATCACTTACTGCCGGCGTATTGACGATTCTTTAGAGTCTTACACAGAGGTTTCATGGCTCAGGAAAAACAGAGTAGGAGCACATATATGTTATGTGCGGGACCGAGAACAATACGAGTATATGATACCGTATTATATTCTCGCGATATTTGATATCAGCCGGGTCATCGGATCAAGTGTTGATTCGATGAATCGGTAAATGATATATTAGTGGGTTATATGCGATATAGCCGGATTGTCGGATCAAGTGTTGATTCGATAATTTAATGTATAATTATATATTTGATATATTAAATTATATTAACTAATATAAGCTCACTAATAGATTCTTTTCTCACTCGGGTAATACATTGATATATATGCGATATATGTTAATTGTATTATTTTATTTTGTTACAATAAATATTGTATATGTGATATATAATATTGTAACATGTTAGGGTTATTAATGCAACATGTTTAGTGGAGATTAAACATGGTTAGGGTTTTATTTGGGTTAATCTTTTTTAGAACCTTCTAGAAGGTTTTGTTTTGTTTTGTGCAAAGATATTTGTTTTGATATTTTACAAGATATTTGTTTAACCCAACCAAACCTTTAACCTTAGTTAAATATCTACGAAGGTTACATGAACCATGGTTGCATTTCTAACCTTATCATAACTTTCATTATTCATCACAAAAGGATTACTATTGTTCTTCTTCTTCCTTCTTCCTTTTGGATGGAAAAGCTTACTATCTTATTCAAAGGTGATGAAAATGAGTGAGAAATAGAAAACAAATGAGAGCTAAAATCCTACTTCATCATCATAATCTATCCTAGCCATTTAGATTAGGGTCTTCACTTCATTTAGTAAGTGAGAGCTTGTGTTAATGAAACTTCAAGGTAGATCATCTTTGTTATCGAAGATCGGAAGCAAGCTTGCATCTTTCTCTTTATGGAGCCTCTCGAGAGTCCGGAACTTGATGATCACAGCGAAAGGACCACAACACGGAGCTTATGAAGTGAAGGACCGGACTACAAAGGTTGTAATCCTAAACTCTTAGATGTTAAAGTGTTTAACATGCTTTGTTTCGCCTAATCTCTAGTATAAGATCTTGGTTTAAGGTTGTTCGGCACGGCTAAATTTTAAATCGGGCATGGTTGATGCCTTATAGACCCTTGTGTGTGTGCCTAGTAACCCTACAATATATTGGTATAGACATTCATATACAAATAAAAGGATTCAAGTATGAACTATAGATTCATGATTTTGACTCATATGACCTTGGGATTGGATGATAGTTAGTATTGCACATATACATGTCATATAGCACATCAGTACAGATTATGATAGTACTATACTTATGACCTAGGTATCGTCATGCATTTCGATTTCTACCTTTAGATGTACTTTTATTCACTGAGTTGGCAACTCATCCCCGTTGTGCCACAGTTTCTTGCAGGTTTTACCCCTTGGATTATCAGCGGTTTGGGGCACATCTTCTTTTGGGGATTGATGGGTAAGTGAGTAATTATTGTATCATATTCACTGTTGATTATTCTTTTACTCTTGTATCTAGCAGAAACTCCATCAACTTAGAACTGATATACTGGGGACTTAGAATCGAGACTTAGAGTTTATGTGTGGTGATGTCGCACTCTTTAGAGTCGACTTCTGATATAGATTGTTTGGCTGTTCCGTCTTCTTAACGTGAAAGCTGGCTTCCGTTGGAATTCCATTTTATTATTATGTTGTATCGGGATTTTATAAAAATACCAAGGGGGTGATGTTATGTTTCAAAACGTCATAAATGTTTTTTTTATATACTTTTATAAATATAAATGTTATTTTTAATGGATTTTGTAGGATGATTAATTAAACCTCACTTCAACTATTTTCAAAAAGGGTTTAGATTCCGGGTTTTGGCTTACTTGAACCGCGTCGATGTCTGTAGATGTCACGTGATTTAAGTATCTGTCACGTGCCATATTTGGGACGTGATATGTTGGTATCAGAGCGTTTGGTTTAACCTTTGTTCGAGTCTAGGTTGACTATATGGAGTCTGGGATATATTTTGTCACCTGGGCTTGACTTTGGGGGTCTTATACCCTAACTTTCGTTATATAGGATGACCTTTGTTGATGGAGTAGGTACTAAGTAGAGTGACATTCCATACATATGTTCCGCGGTATATTTACGATATGATACTCCACCTAAGTTACCTTAGAATTTATATCTTGAGATCTTCCTTCTATTCTTTCCGTTGATCTATCTTTGTCAGTGCATGATTGAGTGTTTCGAGGACCATGTTATGAGGGCCGAGAGGGCTGCTGTTAGAGATGCGGTCAGAGCAGACTTGTCTGGGATAAGGATTGACCGGGGTGACTTTTCGATGTTATGGATACACGCCATTTATTCGTATTTGATCGCATTCTAGTAGTAGAGAGAGTTTTCTCGGGATCCGCACGAGATGGTGGAGTTATTGCTAGAGATCAGTCGGACGTGAGACGTGATGTTTTTCCCTCTCTGAATATCATGGTGTTGTGTACTGTCTAGGCAGCGGTACCAATCCTTGCAGGGATTATAGAGAAGTTGCTTCCAAAGTTCGTAAAGTTAAAGATTTGACAATGTTACAAGTGTTGATGGATCCGTAGGATTCATAGCCGTTCAGGTGTGGAATGGTTAGGAATTTTAATCTATTATGGCGCTTCGATACGAGATCGGCGAAATTGATATACTTCTTTCAATGGAGTTTCTTAGACCAGATACAAGTAGTTCAAGAAGGAGATCGTGCAGTAAGTTTTACTCCGACAATTTGAGACGAGTCTTCGAAGATGAGATTAGCTCGATTCTTCTACAGAGTAGCAATGATGACGGATTCGTGTTTCCGAGTTTGAAAGACTCTGAGTGGATCATAACTAAGTATGACTTGCAAATTCACGTGACGATGCAGATACGCTCCTTAAGTGGTCGGTATAGGGAATTTATAGGACAGGAGATTGGTTGAAGTTTCAGTGGACAGTTGCTCTACACAGTGGATATTGAAGATTTAATGATGCGTAAGACTACACTTTAAGGAGGAAATCAAAAAGAAATGACTGTGGTTATCAATGGAAAAGTGGATTCAGTAATAAATACTAGTTCCCGGTCGGCTAGATAAATGATTTTAGTAGATGATTTGATTTTCCAGGGGCTTATAATAAATAAGATTGGACTAGGATTAATTGGTAGCACACAAGTCGAAGACATAGATTTTCGCTATCAACATGTTACGTCATTACGGATTGGACTACTAGTCAAGAAGGTGTGATAGGATGTATCCACAATAAGACGAATGGTGTTGTTGCTCCTCACCGGGCGATCGCGTAAATAAGCTATGATATTAGATATCCACAAGAAGAACCTGACTTCAGAGACAGAGAACGTTAGAACGTTCAAATGGTGAGTTGTAATTCTTGCTATGCCAATTTCGGTGGTATAAACACCTTCCTACACTGAAGAGAATGAGCTTCGATGTCCTTTGAATTCGATTTACGTTTTTATAGTCTAAAACATTCATTTTAAACTTTGGAGAAAGGACAACTCGACGTCCGCGATTTGATATATGTATTTTGAAGAATTGAGGATCAAATTATGTTTTGTGCACACCAGGTGCACTTGATGAGATTTCTATGTACAGTAATTTCATCTTGATTTATGCTTTGTGCACACCAGGTGCACCTATTAAGATTTTAGTGCACGGTGACTTCACTCGATTAAAGTGTTATGTACACCGGATGCACTACACTGATTTTTCCGTGCACACGAGATGCACATGGTTAAGAATTTATATATATATATATATATATATATCCTAGGTATACTTGGTTGGATTTCATGCACACTAGTTGCACGTTTTGATTTTGCGCACTCTAATGCACTTGATTTTAGTTTTGCGCACCTCGATGCACTTGAAATATAATAGTGCACCCTGATGCACTTGGTTTTGATTTTGTGCACCTCGATGCACCTGGTATTATTTTGTATACTTTTATTCCATGCATAGTGGATGCAGTGGATATCGTTTCGTGCACGCCTGTTGCACTTAGCGCTGTTTTGTTTTCATGTACACCGTAAAGTGCGGTTTGAGGCTTACATAAAAAACCATTAAGGGTTGAGTTTGTTTTAATGATTTGCATTGTATAGGATATGTGATAGATTTGATTTTTTATATTTTCGCTTGGTCGTGTGCACAGATATTGCACTGCGATCATAGCAATGATTTTATGTACTTAGGATACACAAAAGTTTTCGTATTTGGCAAAAATTTTGTCAGAACTGGAGTAATTCTCATAACAACCGCTAGAGTTACCGTTATGAAAGATTATATCTTTTTAGTTTTCACATACACGGTTGCGTTATGATGCATTTTAGCTCATATGGGACTTTGGAGTTTGGTAATATCGAGCAAATTTCATGTTTTAAAATTGGACCCTGGGAAATTGTTTTGGAATGAGTTGATTTGATTGGGAAAAATGTTTTAAGAAAGTGGTTTAATTTAAATTCGGGGTCCGAATTTCTTTAATGGGGAGAGACTGTAACGTTTTGGAAAATTTAGAATATTTAATTATAAAATTTTATTATAAAAATAATAAAATTGATAAGTTTACAAAAATGATATCGCCTACGAAATGAGATATCGGAATCATATCCGAAAAATGAAATTATTTTGATAATTATGAATAAGTGGGAGATATCAAGAAAATGATATTTTAATTATTTTATCGTGATAACTTATTTGTCATTGAACTAATGATAATTAAGTGATAGATTTATCATTTATATCTTTTAAGTTAAATGAAATTGATTTATGTTATGAAGGTTTTTTTAATTATTGTTATGATTTATCATGGTTGGCATATAACATTCTATGCAAACCATCATACAAAACACCTCATTTGACCCTTACTTATAACCTTACACCTCCTTCTTCCTAGCTTTACACCTCATTCTTCCAATCTAACACCTCCTCCTTGCATGATTCATCCATGCTTCACCAGGTGCCACACCCTCCTCCCTCCATGCCACCACTTTCTTTCTCTACAACAAAAATCTCACTCCTTTCCTTATCTTATTTATGGTTCAGTTCATAAAATCTGAAGTTTAAGAAAAAAAAGGGGAGAGAAAGAAAACAATTAGAGCTTACAAAAGAAAACAAGAATGAGTGAGGAAGAGCTAAGTGCTAAGTATTCACTATCACCCTTTAGCTACGACCTTGAGCTTGGGCATCCTAGAGGAAATTTTTCCAATGATCTTACTGTAGGTATAATCCTTGAACCCTGTATGATTTTAGTTCTGAAACTGTTTTACATTTGAAATCGAATATCGTAATATCATATTTTTACAAGCTTAGCCTCTGTTTGAATCTGCTCTAGTTTAACTGATAAATAGATTTATCAAATAGTACCTGGACCTTATAATTTAGACTAGACTAAACCATACGAAGACGGACCCATCCCCTCGGATTTTAGCCGGCGACCAACAGGGAAAATCCGATATCGCCGGATTTCTTGAAGAGTTGGTTTGTGTGGTTTTTAGGGTAGGTTTGTGAGTATGAATTATTGTGTTTGGTATTGTTTAAATAGGTTAGTTTTTTAGTGGGTTAAATCTGTATGTTAATATCAGTTTAGGAATGAAACTATATATACGACACATAGTTTGTTTAGTGTTTATGATAATTTTAACACTGAAAGCGAATCTGGAACTAATAAGTATAGTTACTAGAAAAACTAGCAAGATCAAAAGTATAATGAGCAAACTAGAAGACTACACTTAAAACTAGAGCCCAAACTCACCACAAAAATCCGGCGACCCATCTTCAAATTGCGGCGACGCCGGCCCCCTTTGAGAGTTTGGTATTGGTTTCTTTCCTGTAACTTTGTTTTGGTATTTTATAAGTCTCTGTATTGTTTATTTTACCTAATTATTCATACAGAGAAATCTGGGAATGTTTTAAAATGGGTTTCTCAAAATTCAGATAATTATGATACGAAGTTTTCGTATTTTGACATTCAGTTGAACCGTTAACGTTTATACGTTAACGACAGAATTATATAGTCGTTTTTGAGTTAAGTATGCTGTAGGTTCTAACCTACGGGAGTTTAACTTGTTGTTTTGATTTACGATATGATATTTACATCTATACGATTTAAATACGACTATAGGTACGATTCAAGGATTCCGAGACGGAGTGGGCGATGTAGCAGCGTGGATTCAGCGAGTTCTCAAGTTGGTGATTAGATTTATATCTGCTAGGGAAGTCGGGTGGATGGCGTATAGCACCTCCGCAACCTTATAAATATTATTATGATTGCTAGTTAGTATAATAGTTATTCTAGACATTGATATAGTATCGTATCTTATATGTCCTTCATTGCATAAAGTTCATATCTAGTGTTAAGTGAGACATGTGCATAATGATTAGATCCGTACGAAACGGATATGATTTGATGAGTTTGTATGAGGAATCATGTCGTACTTAGGATAATACAAGGATTTATGCTAATTGGAAATGATGAACTTTGTGTGCCGAATATGGCTAATTGATCTTTTGACTAGTAGAGTTAGATTATATTCTGTCTTAAGATGTAATACTTGTGTGAGCCATATAGTTTTAAAAACTATGATTCGTTGTCTTCTAAATAAAATACGCGGATGCGTGCCTGTTCTAAAACGAATACCTATTTTAAATATAGGGCAGCTTCCTTATTTTAAACTCAACGCTTCGATCATTTCTAAAGATAATGGTATAGCTCATAGAAAGTAATTACAATAATTACGTTTAGATTAATTTACATGTTTGCATTGTATTACTCATATTATACGTTACTGCGATTACGCACACTCTGATAGAACACCGCACAAATACCAATGAGTACTATGCCGCACAAGCACTTGAATATATGTTACACTACACCTCATTGGTACTACCATGTCACTATAGAACCGTGCTGTTATATACGTATTAAAATAAATAGGATGTTACACCGAAGGACACTTGCACAAATACTAATGATTGCCATGTTGCACGAGCACAGATGCGTATGTTACACTACACATCATTAGTAGTACCATGACACAGTATAATTGAAATCTATAATTATGTGATATAATTATGTAGTCTTCTGTATTCCTGTTGTAAGTTACGAATATTAATACTATAAATGTTGTATTTGATTCTAATGGATTTTCTGGATATTTTACTCCTGATGATATATTGTTAGTGTATATGCCCTAGAGGCCATTATTGTATCATACTAGATTGTATATTACTTGATAGAAGCTTGGGATATTCACCTTGTGTTGACATTCTTGCTAAAAATGGTAGTATGCTACTTGGTTTGTTTCTGCTTTAATGTGTGCATGTGTTTCTTTTAGCATATCGCCTTTACACATTAGTGGAGCCCTTAGGATCTTTGCTTGATTACTAGCGTTGTGATGGCAGTCGCACTCGTGGGGGCTGGGTAATCTACAAGCACATCCTTATGCAGGTCCTTAGTCGCAGGACTATCGAGACAGGGCATCGATACTCCGGAGTAGACTAGCGTATGCGCTTGTTATCCCAGCTTGGGAGACGGTCTGTCCCACAGCCATTAGTATGTCGTATTTGAGATAGTATGTGGGTGCTCGTTTGGTTACGAGTACACTGGACAAGACTCGTCGGGAACTGTTGGTTGGTATTATACCTATCGTCAGTTATCAGTTCCCAAGTGACATGAGTACAGCTTAGTCCGTTGACTTGACACTGTCACTTCGCCTCGAGTGTGTTCCAACTGTACTTTGATTACTACCCAACCACGGCTAAAAGGAGTAATGCAAACAGGTAGTTTTTGGGTGCAGTCCCGAAGCACTTGGAGGCAGTGACGATTAGACAGGATTCATCTCTCCCGGTATTGTGGGTTGATATCGCGCTGTGTCTAGGAGAGCCATTACACAAAGTCCCTGGCCAGAGCAAGTGAGATAGACTGGTAGGTTTCCAGTGTTATCTCAGGTGTTCTGGGCTACACTCCGGCACGACTTGTACCGCTAGTAGGGGACTGACGTTTACCGCCCCCTAGGCCCGCCATGCGATGTTCTTAGACGAACAGACCGGACTGTACGGAGACTGTCACATACAGGCTCAGTAGGAGTTCAGATGGGTTTACCTCTTCAGTATTCTTATCGGCATCTACCTGGGGACCGTTACGTACAACTAGTGTCACTTGCGGTCTGTGGTTAAACCCACTGCCAGCGTAGTGTCGAGTCTTTAGAGTCCCACAAAGAGGGTCATTCACCTTTAGGCAAAATGAGTAGAGGTCGCATGGTTTTGCGACAGGGTTCGTTCACATCCGCGCACTTATGCACGTTTGTGTCCGGACAGCTTATACTAGCGGGCTTTGGTTTAAGCCGGATCCTAGTATATGATTTGGGATTGGTTTTATCTCATTGTGTTCGTGTTCCTCGGAACACGGATACGGGTGTGTATGCACAGTTGACTGAGACAGAGGCAGAGGACTTTCATTAGGGTTGATGACCATTGTCATTTTCTTAACCCTAATGTTTATGTGTGAATTATGATTTATTAATATTAGTTAATTATAATTGTGCATGGTTAGGGTTGTTGACCATTTGACTATACTTGACTTGTTGACCTAGGTTGACAAGTTGACCATCATCATTCCATATGAAAGATGCTCTTTGATCCTTGCAAAAGCATTTAATGTGAAATGATAATGGTCATTTCTTGATTAACCATGACAATTATCTTAGCTAATTATCTATTTTCATAAATCACATATTTGTGAGAAGGGTTGCATTATTCTTCTCACTTGTTCATTTCCATTCTCTCTCCTCCTCTTCCTCTCTCTCTAGCTCTCCCCTCTCATGAGTTGAGAACCATTTGAGCTTAAGGTAATCCTTTCAAAAACACTCTCTACTCTTTCTAAGGTCCTAGGTCTAGAACACCAAGCACCTTAGTTACTTCTAGTTTGAGCTTGGAGCCAAAGGTTGAAGCCCTCGGGTGGATCTTTCTTCGGCAAAAGAAGGCGACAAGGAGAACCAATTCTTTCACTCCAAGGAGCAAGAACAGAAGGACTTGAAGACCTAGGTATAACCCCCTTTCCGAGTAGCTAAACTCTTTTAGCTTTGGTAGTTAGTTTTGTTTAGCAAAGATCCCTCCTTTTCATAGTCCATGTTGCCTAGTGTTGTAAAAAATCGGTTTTTTCATAACGTTTCCGCCTTCCCGCAAGCACCGGGGTGGGCAACGTGGACTTACAGTGGTATCAGAGCCTAGCTAAACACAAACTAAGTAGTTAGCAGTGTATCTAGAACTTCGATCGGAAAAAATCGCAAAACATTTTTTCAAAACCCTAAGATTATGCCGATTTTTAAACCTGCTCTAAAAAATAATAAATCATACTTTAAAAATTGGCTTAGGGTTTTTACAGAACACAGAAGAAAAACGAGCCAGTGAGTCGACCAACTCACCGCGGATCCGCGGCCGAGTTGACTCGGCCGTGGGTTGTTTTTCCTGCAGTGTTCTTCTGCTACTGTTTTGTGATTTTTGATGTAGTTTGTTTCCACCCAGATTTTCCAGAGAACAAGTTGGTTTTTGGGGTGGTCACAGATCTGTATTTTTGATCGAACTTCTTTACACTTTGGCTAATGGGTTATATCTGTGATGTGATATATGTATTGAATGTCCGCTAATCGCTATACGTCGATTAGTGGGGGTTATACATATCTGTGATCTGTAATGTTGATGGTTTGTGTATATGAATTCGTTGGATTATCGCGGATGAATAGCCGGGGGGTTGTGAGATGAGAGTTTTCTTATTCTTTCAATTCTTGTAATATGTAAATTGATGTAATATTATTTGTATGGCCGCGCAACCGGGTCGTAGTTGTAGCCGTCATTGTATAATTTCTTTTTACTGTTTTTGCTCGTAGGATAGACCCAAGGTGGGGTGCATAAACTACCGGGTATCTCGAAGTGCCGAGTGGCCTACTCACAGTGTTGAGGGAGGTTGCTTCGCTTCGGGTACTTGGCGGGTAGTTTGCCGCACCCGTAGTGGTCTAGGGTGGGGTTTGGCTATTCATCACGACTGTGTAATCCGTTCTTCGTTACAGGCTCGTAGGAATTGCGGATTCCTAGTATATCCAATGTATTCATATGTGGTCTGGAATGGCTATCATTGCATGCGACGAATGTTTATATATATCTATATGATATCTATTTAGGCGTTGCTTATGTTTTGCATCCGCGCTAGTCCAGCCCCCGCTCCGTCGTTAGTTAAGTAACCTAACGGGTGATGACGGGACTCCATGGCGAATGCGGATGGCATAAGCGTACGTCATATTTTCGTTGTTTTCTGCAATGGTAGGATTAAATGATGGGACGCATTTGAATTAATGCAAGAAATAAAATAAACCAAGTAAAATTCGTTGGAAAACTTTGAAAACCACTCGGTTCTTTTCAAAACCAAACTTTTAAATGCGGAGCTTGAACCACTCCTTTTGAAAGCTATCTCGTTCCTTCGATTATATCAAGTTCACTACGTTCACGGTTTCGCCAAAACCATTCGTAGCCCTCCGTCGTTTCACATGAATGGTCAATAAGTATTCAAGCTATGTATGTTGGCCAAAGTCAAGGCATAGTGATTGGTAGCTATTGGGTATTCATGTGCAGCATAGATAGATGTGTTGGTTTGGGGCAGTCGTTCTACCATTTTGGCCAAAGTCAAGGGTGTGTGCGGGTGGGCTCAAATTAACATGGAGAATGACGGGTAGAACTTGACATGTGACTTATGATATTTTGGCCAAAGTCAAAGTCATAAGAGCATGGGGCAAAAATCCACATCGGGAGTTTAAAAAGAACTGAAACTTGCTAGCGTTGCATACCATTTAGAGTGTGATGATTCTGGTAGGATTCTTTCAGTTTTGTCACGCGTTGATATTTGGATCCCGATCCTACTGTGAGTATATGCTACTCCTCCGGAACTTTCTCACTTAACGATCAATCCTATAATCCAAGTAGGTGTGTAGAAATGTGTTAGCGGGGCTATGCCCACAGGGAAAAGAGGTTACTTAATTAAGGAACTTCACGAAAGCGTTGGAAAAACTCCCTCGAAGTACCGACACTGACCTGGCTGAACGGTTAAGCAAGTATTGTACGGTGAGATTGATCCCGACTAGTTCTTCCTTTATGGTTTGAGGAGGGATTCAAGAGACAGTGGGAGCCATCCTGTTTAGAAAAATTAAAAACCACTCTAAACTTGCAAGAGAATCATGCTAAAGTGTTTCTTCTCTCTCTCCTAATTGCAGCGACCATTTATCATGACTGAACTTAAGTTACTTCTAGATAAAAACATACTGACAGGGCCAAATTACAAAGATTGGCTCAGGAATGTCAAAATGGCGATCACTTATGACAAGTTGGGGTATCTTCTTACCACCAAGGCTCCCCCTGTCCCAGGTCACACCTCCAGCGTCGCGGATAAGGAAATCCGTAAGACTTGGGAGATCGATTGCGCGAAGGCCAAGTGCCTCGTGCTTGCCACTATAGACAATGAACATCAGAGGAGGCACGAGAATATGGACCTCGAATCCATATTTCTCCATACAAAAGAACTGTATGGAGAGCAATCCCGTATCGCCAGATACGAAGTGTCGAAGAAGTTTTTTTCGGTGAGATTGGCCGTCGGATCATCGGTAGCGGAACACGTGCTTAAGATGATTGGCTTCATAGAGGAGCTCGCGGACCTTGGGACCATGTTGGAGAATGAGCTCTATACGAACTTGATTCTTCAGTCCCTTCCTTCCACTTACGCCCAGTTCATCCTGAACTTCAACTTACAGGAAAAGGAAGTTGAACATTCAGAACTCCTCAACATGCTGAGGAGTGCAGAGGGCACCCTAAAGAAAGGTAGGGAAACATGCACTTTGTTTGTAGGAGGATCTTCCTCTTCTAGGTCCAGGGCGAAAGCCAAGGGAAAGAAGAAGAAAACCCCCGCCAAACCAAGGGGCGGTGTTAGTAAAGTGGATACGAAGGGAAAGGCAAAAGCAACAAAGGTAGCGGGGAAGCTTGTGGATAAGGAAGAATGCTTTTACTGTCACAAGAGTGGACACTGGAAGAAAGATTGCAGGGCTTGGAAGGCCAGAACACAGGATCTGAAGCAGGTTGCGGCTTCAGCTTCAGGTGTGTATGTTATTGAAAACTGTCTATCAATAAACTCTACGTCCTGGGTATTGGATACCAGATCAGGATCTCATATCTGTAATTTTTTGCAGGCGTTGAGAAAGCGTAGGTTTTTGAAGGCAGGTGACATGACCCTCAAAGTTGCAAACGGAGCTAGCATGAATGCTGAGGCCGTGGGGGTTTATCACATGGGAATGTCAGATGGACATGTTTTGGTTTTACGTAATTGCTTTTTTGTACCCAATGCAACTTGTAATATCATTTCTGTATCTTTGATTTCAAAAGAAGGTTGTGAATTTGCGTTTGTAAGTAATGTTGTAAACATTCACCTTTATCAAGTTCTGATTGGGTCAGGTACATTAAGCAATGGTATATACGTATTAAACCAACCACAGATTTTCAATGTCCAGAATACACACAAAAGAAAGTCTCCGGAAATAAATCAGACTTTCTTATGGCATTGTAGACTGGGTCACATCAATGAGAGAAGGTTGACGAAGTTACATACAGAAGGATATTTGGATCCATTCGAATATCAATCATATGAAACTTGTCAATCCTGTCTCAAAGGAAAGATGATAAAGACTCCGTTCACTGGACACGGAGTAAGAGCAAGCTCGCTCTTGGGACTCGTACACAGCGACGTGTGCGGTCCAATGTCTACGCATGCACGAAGCGGTTATTCTTACTTCATTACTTTTACGGATGACTTTTCAAGGTACGGTTATGTCTTCTTAATGAAACATAAATCCGAAGCCTTTAGAAAATTCCAGCAATATAAGAATGAATTAGAAAAACAAATAGGCAAAAGTATCAAAACACTGAGATCAGATCGAGGTGGTGAATACTTGAGTGCCGAGTTCCTGGATTACTTAAAAGAGAATGGAATTCTCTCTCAGCTTACTCCCCCATACACTCCGCAACATAATGGTGTATCGGAGAGACAGAACCGGACCCTATTGGATATGGTAAGGTCCATGATGAGTAACGCTGAGTTACCGCGATCATTCTGGGGATATGCACTAGAATCAGCTGCATACCTTTTAAACCGAGTTCCGACTAAGACTGTGCCTACTACACCATATCAGATGTGGTGTGGGAAGAGACCCTATCTTAATCACATTAAGACATGGGGATGTCCAGCTTTTGTCAAAAAGCAGCATACGGATAAGCTCGAGGCACGCTCAGTACAGTGCAAGTTTGTGGGATATCCAAAGAACTCCAAGGGATATTTCTTCTATTGCGAAGAGGAACAAAAGGTTTTTGTTTCTCGTCATGCCCACTTCTTGGAAACTCAGTTTTTTGAAAAACAGATAAGTGGGAGCGCAATAGAACTGGAAGAAATTCCAGAACCACGAGCTATTACTGAAAGCTTAGTAGAACCAGAAGGTTCGAAAGATCAGGACATTCCTACGCCGCTCCGCAGAAGTAGTTGGCAGTCTCATCCGCCCGAGAGATACTACGGTTTTCTCATAGACGGGGATTGAGAGGATTGCATCATTGATAGTAATGAGCCTACTAGCTTCCAGCAGGCCATTCAAAGCATTGACTCGGTAAAATGGCTGGATGCAATGCGGACCGAAATGGAGTCCATCTACACCAACAAAGTATGGACGTTGGACATTGCTCCAGATAGGGTAAAACCCGTAGGATGCAAGTGGATCTTCAAAAGGAAGATTGGTATAGATGGATAGGTTGAGACCTATAAGGCTAGACTTGTTGCAAAGGATTTCCGTCAAAGACCTGGCTTGGACTTTGACGAAACCTTTTCTTAAGTGGCTATGCTGAAATCCATTCGGATCCTTCTTGCCGTTGCTGCCTTCCATGATTATGTGATCTGGCAGATGGACGTAAAGACCGCTTTTCTAAATGGAAATTTAGAGGAGTGTGTCTATATGGACCAGCCAGAGGGTTTCATTCAGAGTGGGAGAAGCGGAAAGGTGTGCAAGTTGCTTAAGTCCATCTATGGACTAAAGCAGGCATCCCGGAGTTGGAACATCTGTTTTGATGAGACGATCAAAGAATTTGGCTTTATCAAAAATCCAGATGAACCATGCATCTATAGTAGATTTGTAGCGAGAACTGTAGTATTCCTCATTTTATACGTGGATGACATTCTCTTGATAGGAAATGACATTCCTATGCTACAATCTGTCAAAGGATTCTTGTCACACAGGTTCTCCATGAAAGACCTGGGTGATGCCTCATACATTCTGGGGATCCGGATCTACCGTGACAGATCCAAGAGGATATTAGGACTCTCACAGTCCAGGTACATTGACACCATACTGAAAAGATTCAGTATGGAAGATTCCAAGAGCGGTAATCTACCGGCTTGTCACGGGATCACCCTCTCCAAAGAGATGTCTCCTAAAACTGATTTGGAAAGAGATCGCATGTCTATTATACCCTATGCTTCTGCGGTAGGCTCTATAATGTATGCGATATTGTGAACCAGACCAGATGTAGCTTATGCACTGAGTGTGGTAAGCCGGTATCAGTCAAACCCTGGGGAGAAACACTGGATAGCGGTAAAGAACATTCTCAAGTACCTGATAAGGACTAAGGAGATGTTCTTGGTGTATGGCGGAAAAGACCTCCAGATCGAGGCCTTTGCTGACTCCAGCTTCCAGAGTGACAAGGATGATTCCAAGTCCATTTCGGATTATGTCTTTACCCTCTATGGAGGGGCGGTGTGTTGGAAGAGTTCCAAACAGGAAACCGTTGCTGACTCGACGATGGAAGCGGAATATATCGCTGCTGCAGATGCCGCAAAAGAAGCCGTCTGGATAAGGAAGTTCCTAACAGAACTTCAGGTGGTTCCGTCCATTGTTGATCCAGTACCTCCGTATTGCGACAACAACAGGGCTATAGCTTTAGCGAAGGAACCCAGGTACCATCAAAAGTCCAGGCACATCTTAAAGCGGTATCACCTGATCAGGGAGATCGTGGGTCACTAGGAGATCGAGGTTCAGAGAATTGCTGTGGAAGATAACACTGCTGATCCATTCACCAAAGCCTTACCCCAGACTCAGTTCGAGCGGCTGATCGAGATGATAGGTCTTCGATACGCCAGTACATGGCCTTTGTGCAAGTGGGAGATTGTTAGTGTATATGCCCTAGAGGCCATTATTGTATCATACTAGATTGTATATTACTTGATGGAAGCTTGGGATATTCACCTTGTATTGACATTCTTGCTCAAAATGGTAGTATGCTACTTGGTTTGTTTCTGCTTTAATATGTGCATGTGTTTCTTTTAGCATATCGCCTTTACACATTAGTGGAGCCCTTAGGATCTTTGCTTGATTACCAGTGTTGTGATGGCAGTCGCACTCATGGAGGCTGGGTAATCTACAAGCACATCCTTATGCAGGTCCCTAGTCGCAGGACTATCGAGACAGGGCATCGATACTCTGGAGTAGACTAGCGTATGCGCTTCTTATCCCAGCTTGGGAGACGGTCTGTCCTACAGCCGTCAGTACGTCTTCCTTGAGATAGTATGCGGGTGCTCGTTAGGTTACGAGTACACTGGACAGGACTCGTCGGGAACAGTTGGTTGGTATTATACCTATCGTCAGTTATCAGTTCCCATATGAGATGAGTACAACTTAGTCTGTTGACTTGACACTGTCACTTCGCCTCGAGTGTATTCCCACTGTACTTTGATTACTACCCTACCACGGCTCAAAGGAGTCGTGCAAACAGGTAGTTTTTGGGTGCAGTCCCGAAGCACTTGGAGGCAGTGACGGTTAGACAAGATTCGTCTCTCCCGGTATTGGGGGTTGATATCGCGCTGTGTCTAGGAGAGCCATTACACAAAGTCCTTGGCCAGGGCAAGCGAGATAGACTGGTAGGTTTCCAGTGTTATCTCAGGTGTTCTGGGCAACACTCCGGCACGACTTGTACCGCTAGTAGGGGACTGACGTTTACCGCCCCCCTAGGCCCGCCATGCGATGTTCTTAGACGAACAGACCGGACTGTACGGAGACTGTCAAATACAGGCTCAGTAGGAGTTCAGATGGGTTTACCTCGTCAGTCTTCTTATCGGCATCTACCTAGGGACCGTTACGTACAGCTAGTGCCGCTTGCGGTCTGTGGTTAAACCCACTGCCAGCGTAGTATCGAGTCTTTAGAGTCCCACACAGAGGGTCATTCGCCTTTAGGCAAAATGAGTAGAGGTCGCATGGTTTTGCGACAGGGTTCGTTCACATCCGCGCACTTGTGCACGTTTGGTGTCCGGACAGCTTATACTAGCGGGCTTTGGTTTAAGCCGGATCCTAGTATATGATTTGGGATTGGTTTTATCTCATTGTATTCGTGTTCCTCGGAACATGGATACGGGTGTGTATGCACAGTTGACTGAGACAGAGACAGAGACAGAGGACATTCATTAGGGTTGACGAGCATTGTCATTTTCTTAACCCTAATGTTTATGTGTGAATTATGATTTATTAATATTAGTTAATTATAATTGTACATGGTTAGGGTTGTTGACCATTTGACTATACTTGACTTGTTGACCTAGGTGGACAAGTTGACCATCATCATTCCATATGAAAGATGCTCTTTGATCCTTGCAAAAGCATTTAATGTGAAATGATAATGGTCATTTCCTGATTAACCATGACAATTATCTTAGCTAATTATCTATTTTCATAAATCACATATTTGTGAGAAGGGTTGCATTATTCTTCTCACTTGTTCATTTCCATTCTCTCTCCTCCTCTTCCTCTCTCTCTAGCTCTCCCCTCTCATGAGTTGAGAACCATTTGAGCTTGAGATAATCCCTTCAAAAACACTCTCTACTCTTTCTAAGGTCCTAGGTCTAGCACACCAAGCACCTTAGTTACTTCTAGTTTGAGGTTGGAGCCAAAGGTTGAAGCCCTTGGGTGGATCTTTCTTCGGCAAAAGAAGGCGACAAGGAGAACCCATTCTTTCACTCCAAGGAGCAAGAAGAGAAGGACTTGAAGACCTAGGTATAATCCCTTCCCGAGTAGCTAAGCTCTTTTAGCTTTGGTAGTTAGTTTTGTTTAGCAAAGATCCCTCCTTTTCATAGTCCATGTTGCATAGTGTTGTTAAAAATCGGTTTTTTCATAACGTTTCCGCCTCCCCACAAGCACCGGTGTGGGCAACGTGGACTTACATATATATATCGGTGGTATGGGACACTATTATATATGTATATATATATAATATATCATCAATATAATCAATGCAAGTATTCTTATTTCTTACTTGATATTTTGATATGGTGAGTTAAACGTCCACCATGAGTTTTGTGTTTCCTGATTTTGATTCCGGACCGGGTGGGGTAGCTATATGGTTTCGGATTTGTGAAATATCCGTACTGAGTGGCGGAGATATACAGTCGGATACATGGTGGACTCGGATCCAGACCGAGGGGCAGGATGCCGCATTGAGGCGGGGGAGCCTAACGAGGATACTCGATTCCGGAGATAAAAATGAGCACGGCAGATATCCAGGGGATACTGACCGAGGTTCGACTTAGTGCAACAGATATCCAGAGGATACTGATCGTAGCCAGGATATCGGGTGGAGATCATCTATTGAGGTGGTGTCGACGATATCTGTATTTATGTGTCGATGATGGACACGAGAGATTTTGGATTTCGATGTCGATGCTGGACATCTATATATATTGGTATATATTGATATGATCATTATCATGAGGTATACATTTAGAGATTATTAGTGGATCCAACCAGGACTGATCCGGAGGACAATACCTGCATATATTGGTATAGACATTCATATACAAATAAAAGGATTCAAGTACGAACTATAGATTCATGATTTTGACTCATATGACATTGGGATATTATACTTGGGATTGCATGATAGTTAGTATTGCACATATACATGTCATATAGCACATCAGTACAGATTATGATAGTACTATACTTATGACCTAGGTATCGTCATGCATTTCGATTTCTACCTTTAGATGTACTTTTATTCACTGAGTTGGCAACTCATCCCCGTTGTGCCACTGTTTCTTGCAGGTTTTACCCCTTGGATTATCAACGGTTTGGGGCACACTTTCTTTTGGGGATTGATGGGTAAATGAGTTATTATTGTATCATATTCACTCTTGATTATTCTTTTACTCTTGTATCTAGCAGAAACTCCATCAACTTAGAAATGATATAATGTAGACTTAGAATCGAGACTTAGAGTTTATGTGTGGTGATGTCGCACTCTTTAGAGTCGACTTAAGATATAGATTGTTTGGCCGTTCCGTCTTCTTAACGCGAAAGCTGGCTTCCGTTGGAATGCCATTTTATTATTATGTTGTATCGGGGTTTTATAAAAATACAAAGGGGGTGATGTTAAGTTTCAAAACGTCATAAATGTTTTTTTTATATACTTATATAAATATAGATGTTATTTTAAATGGATTCTGTAGGATGATTAATTAAACCTCACCTCAACTATTTTCAAAAAGGGTTTAGATTCCGGGTTTTGGCTTACTTGAACCGCGTCGATGTCTTTAGATGTCACGTGATTTAAGTGCCGGTCACGTGCCACATTTGGGTCGTGACAGTGGAGATTGTCCTAATCCAGGTACATTGACACCATACTAAAGATGTTTAGTATCGAAGATTCGAAGCGTGGTAATTTACCCGCTTGTTCAGGAATCACCCTCTCCAATGAGACGTCTCCCAAGACTGATTTGGAAAGGTCTCGCATGACAGTGATACCCTATGCTTCTGCAGTTGGGTCTATCATGTATGCGATATTATGTACCAGACCAGATATAGCTTACGCACTATGTGTAGTGAGCAGGTATCAATCAGATCCTGGGAAAAAGCACTGGACAACTGTGAAGAACATTCTTAAGTACTTGAGAAGGACTAAAGAAATGTTCTTGGTGTATGGTAACGGTGAACTCCAGGTGGAGTCCTTTACCGATTCGAGGTTCCAGAGTGATAAGGATGACAACAAGTCGGTCTCGGGTTTTGTCTTCACCCTCAATGGAGGTGCGGTATGTTGAAAGAGTTTCAAGTATGATACCGTAGCAGACTCGATGATAGAGGCTGAATACATCGCTGCCAACGATGCTGCCAAAGAGGCTGTCTAAATGAAGAAGTTCATTGCTGAACATGGTGTGGTTCCATCCATTGAGCATTCAATACCTTTGTATTATGATAACAATGGAGCAGTGGCTTTGGCCAAGGAACCCCGGTCCCATCAGAGATCCAGACATATTCTTAGGTGGTATCACCTGATCCGGGAGATAGTAGATCGCCGGGAGATCGAGGTCAAGAGAATTGACACGAAGGACAACACAATGGATCCACTCACGAAGGTGCTTCCCCAGACGCAGTTTGAGAGACTTTTTGGGATGTTGGGTATGAGATATTACAACAACCGGCCTTAGTGAAATGGGAGATCGTTAGGAATATGTATGCTCTAGAGGCCATTATTGTATGATATAGTGGATGGTTGGACATATATATATGACTTTCTTTCTCGACATGATAGTATGCTATCTGGTTGCTCTTTATCTTAACATGTACACTTGTATTATTATATTGTCTCTCTGATACATGTTGATAAAGCCCTTAGGATGTTTGCTTGACTACCGGGACGATGATGCGGATCATACTACTGGGACTTGTGTAGTCTACAAGCACATCCTTACACTGTTCTTAGTCGAGGGAGTATCGAGACAGGGCATCGATATTTCAGAGTAGACTAGTGTGTACGTTTCTTGACCCTGTAGGGGACGATGGTTGATCCCATAACCATTGGTGTTTGACATCAAAGATTGTATACAGGTGCTCATTAGAGAATGGGTACACCGAACAGGACTCACCGAGAACTCCTAGATGGTACCATACCTATCGTCAGATAGCAGTTCTCTGGTGACACTGGTACAGGTTAGTCTGTACACCCGAGATCGTCATAGTGTCTTGTGTGGTTCCCACTGTGCTTTGATTTCCTCCCTACTACGGCTCAAAGGAGTCGTGCAAACAGGTGGATTTTGGTTACAGTCCCGAGTCACATGGAGGCAGTGAGCGATAGGAGGGGTTTCGTCTCTCCCGGTATAGAGGGTTGATGTTGCGCTATGCTCGATTGGCTACAACATCAAGTCCCTGGCCAGGGCTAATGAGATTTACTGGTAAATGTTATCAGTAGTTTCTCAAACCGTTATGAGCCATATAATGGCATGACTTATCAAGTTACTAGGGTCTGAAGATTCCACCCCTAGACTCGATATGTGACATATCATACGAAGAGACCAGCCTGTACGATAAGTGTGTCATGACCCAATTTAGGAACGCAACCGGCACTTAAATCACGCGACGTCTAAAGGCGTAACGCAATTCAAGTAATCCGAAAAACCCAAAAATCTAAACCAAGAAAAGAAGTAAAGTGATAAAACAATAGTTAAAAACATTAAGAAAAATATCAAACTTAATTTTTTTTTCTTAAAAATTTCGGCAGCATCTCCTTTATAAAAACTAGCCCCAAACGGGTACAAGCATAGAATATATATAAAATGCATCCCCAAACAGGAGCAACTCACGCCAAAAGGCGGAACACAACTACAACAGGTATATGTACGATGCCGTGCCGATGAAATAAGCAATTAAGAAGTGAAAAAAGTATAATAAGAGGTAAACTAATATCACAACAAAAATAAAAGGCGGCTCATACGAGCACGACACCAAAAGCACAAAGAATACAATATCGATCCTCACAATCTCGTCTCTAAGTCAAATACATGTAAGTGGTAGATGGAGAGTACTAAATACAAAATAAGATATACAATAGAATCATACGTATACCTGCAAAACCTACCTACACCAAAATCACGACCAACTGTAGCGGTATCCGCAAAAATAGATGCAATAAGGAGCCCTGCCGCGACTACACTGAGAGTCCAGCCTGCAAAACACTGTGGCACAACGGGGGTGAGTTGCCAACTCGTGAATAGTAAATAACATAGTACAGATAATCGCTAGCATGCATGAAAAGCGATAATCTGAAATATGCAATCTGATGGCATAAGTATAATAATGCGGATATGCAACAAATCATCATCAAAGTACACCAGCAAGGTACAACAACTACATGAAACAATGCATGTCATAATAAATCCTGAGTGTGGGATAAAATATAATCCTCATCAATGAATCATCATCATAAAAATCCGGTGTCCATCAACGACACCCCAAATCCCAATATCTCAGGCGCCGTCACTCTTATCGACCCTCATATCCATCACATCATGGAACCTGAGTGTACAACATCGACACTCGAAATATCAAGAAACCCGTGTCCAGCATCGGCACGTAAATCCTCATATCTCAGGCTCCGCATACTCTGATCGGCCCTCATATCAATCTCACGACTCCGGCCGGTATCCTCCGGATAACCGCCGATCCAACCTATCACCGGTAGGTAGTGCTCCCTCCTGCTAGGCTCATCATCATCCTCATGATCTTCTTGCCCCAGGGTACCTTACCGGGTCCACCATGTACCCGCAGAAGGTTCGTCCAACTCCTCGAATCGGGTCTCGAAAACAATCTCAGAACCGAGAAAACTCATAGTGGACGCTTCGAAATCATATCACGAGAAACCGCGTTTTTAAAACAATTTATAATTTCCCTTGAAATATATCCGCGATTCTCAAATCCAGAAATCGTATGAAAACTTATCTCAATGCATATATCCATGAAGTACGATGTATGCAACATATAACAGTAATATGAGCATATCAAGGGAAAACCGTACTTTTAATTATATCAAGTTTCAAATGGTATCTTGCGGTTTCCCATATCCACAAAATCGAAATAAAACACCGTATGAGAGTATATATGTGACTATAGCAATGTATGTATGTATGCATGTACGTATGATGCAATGCATATGCGCATTAGAACAAGAATCAATGTCTAACTGTTAATAATAATGGAAGGGGTGCAATATATTATCCATGGCAATTTCTATAGTGTGCGTGTCATGGCAATTACCAATGGTGTGTGTGTGGCATACAATTCGGTGCTCATGCAACATGAACCATTAGTAATGGTGCAGTATCCAATAATACTATGTCCATGTACAACAGGTAAGAGGATGTGCAAAATGGTACTCAAGCACGATCAATATATATACATATAAGGATATGGTTATATCACTGAATCTAGCCCTCGACACATAACGCCATACAGGCGATTCCCTCGTAGATGTTAAATCTACTCATCGAACGATCTCAAGCTAGTTGAATCTGATCACCTCTTTCCCTTTCTTAGTAGCATCCGATGTCCCCGTAAATGATCCTAATATTACACAAAACCATAACAAGTGAAATTAGCAACTTTCCAATAACACACGGAAACAACGCCAAATTAACGAATCGACTCCTATAAATTACCAAGTGTTAGCTTAGTGGGCTAACGTGTGCAGCGACACCCTAAACAAAACCTATGGCTGCATGCTATACAAAACACTTAAACAATGTCGGATAAATCCGAATTGCACGATATCGAAATGCTAGAATTAGCTAAAAGGTTCCAGATTTTTCCTACAGACAATATAGGAAAAACAAAGTGTACCAAATACCATAAATTCCCAATAGAGAGCTACCCACAAAAATCCAATACCTAACACTACAGGAAAACTGGCGGCGCTATGTAAAATGCCAATCTCGCCAGGCCGAAGGTGAGGGAAGGTGTCCGGGTTTCAGGTATGTACTCAAGGCTCTATCACCAATCTACTGTATTGTTTGTTTTAATTAGAGATCAACCAAACAATAGCAGATTCACAGAGTCGCAAACTTAACACAAAATATGATATTTAGCACAAAACTATAACTTTAAGGTATTTAACTGAAACTAATTAGCACACAAACTTCCTTAGAGCCTAATTTAAAGTTTAGGATCAATACCTCACCACAACTTGAAGGAAACCCTAGCCATCAAGCTCCAAGTCATCATAAGAGGGCTTACGCATGATTTGTGAAGGGTTTAGTGAGGTTTGATGAAGGCTTAGGCTTAAGATTAGTGGGAAAATATGGATCAGGAGAAGAATTTTAGTGGGAGAGAAAATGAGAGAGTGTGTGAGTTGTGCGGAAATGAGAGAGAGAGAGTGAGGTGAAGAAAATGAGAGAGTGAGATGGTGAGGTGAGAATGAGCCATGCTCTCTCTCTCTCTCTCTTTCTCTCTCTCTCTCTCTCTCTCTTCATTAATAGCCTCCCATCCCTTGTCTCCCATGCCATGCCTCATTATTCAACTCCTCTCTCTTCTTTATTTTTCAAAACAAAACCCTTAAATAATTAAAATAGATATAATTGTGTAAACATGACATGAAAATGGATAAGTGTGCCATGGCTAGTAAAGCATGGTTAACACCTTCTTAACCCAAGACTAACATACACATGTGTGTGCAAGTACAAAAATAATTAAATAAAATATTAATTAATTAAATAAAATAAGTGAAAACAATTATTGGTTAAATTTTATTAAAAAACAGCATTATAATGCTTAATTAACTCTAATCGCATTCTAAGGTGTTATAAAGTGTTACTTATAGGCTTCATGGAAGTTTGGACAAGTTTGCTTGTTGATCTTCTAATCGCTCAATACCTGGTAACCGTTACGTCCAGCTAGTACCACTGAAGGCTTGTGGGTAACTGATGTGATCATTACCTACTGTTGGCATATTGACGAGTCTTTAGTGTCCCAGACAGCGGTTTCCTAGTTCAAGCAAAACGAAGTAGGGCACATTTGCTGATGTGTGCGGGAGCCTGATTAAATACGATTATGTGATACCGTATTCCAATCTGGAGACATTTGATATCAGTTAGGTTATATGTGATATAACCGGATTATTGAAACAAGTGTTGATTTGATAAAGTGATATATAGATAAATGATATTAGTCGGTTATATATGATATAACTGGATTATTAAATCAAGTGTTGATTTAATAAATTGATATATATTTATATTTGATATAATTATATATCAACTAATATTATTGCTCACTGATTATTTTCTTCTCTTAATATATATTTATATATATATGTGATATATATATATATATATATATATATATATTTGTATTTTGTATTTTGAGAAAATAGAAAAATGAGGTGGAAAATGGAGAGATATTTGTGGAATGGGTGAGGCATGGCTTTTTCTATTTGTTTATTCATTTGCTTTCACTATAAAAGCATGGTTGCAATATATTATTTGAGATATTTGATGGTTCAATAAGTCAAGAGCAATAGAGAGCCATTCTTCACTTGATATTTTTTTGCTTACACTCTATAGCTCTCTCCATTATCTTCTTCTTCCTCCTCCAAGCCCTAACCCTCACATGAGTTGTGAATCCTAGGGCTTTAGAGATTTCTAAGTGAGCTAAAACACCTACTTCATCATCCTAATCTAGATTAGCCATTTAGATTAGGTTGTGTAATACCTTAGGATCTCGATTAGTGTTAATTAAGCGATAGTGCGGGTTTTCTGTAAAAAGTTTACCAAATCGGTTTCCTCACATTTTATAACATTTAATTAATAATTTATTATTATTTGTTATGGCTTGCACACACTTGTGCATGTTAATGTGAGGGTGTGTTTATGTTAACCTAGTTTAGTGACCATGACAATTTAATCTAATCCTATCCTTTGTTTAAACCTTAACCTAAACCCTAGATATTTGTGGTGAGGGAGATATTTTCCTTTAGTGTTTTGGATTGGAGAGGAGGTTGCATGGTGAGCTTAATGCTTGCATTAAGTGTGGAGGTGCACTCACCCTTCACTCACCTCTTTCTCTTTATCTTTTCTTTCTCTCATTCTCTATCTCTTTCTCATTTATATTTTCATCTCCTCATTACCTCAACTGAACAATCACCTCTTCATCACCAATCCTTCACAAAACTCCATCAAATCTCACTCAAATCCCTTTTCAAGACTTGTTTTTCCTCTAGGATCTATTGGAGCTTGGAAAGTTAGGATCTTTGAGCTTGTGGGAGTAGGTAATGATCTTAAGTAAGTCTTTTTGATGTTGTGTAGCTTGTAAGTTCCAGTTTAGAACGCGTAATGTTTCGTTTCGTGCAAATATCGTATTTTTAGTGTCTTTTTTATGAAATCTGTGATCTGTTGTGACCCAGTGTTTGTACTAGAAAATCTAGCAGCATAGTGGTGTTGTACTAGAGACCCTAAGCTTTTGTAAGTGCACGGCGGCGCCCCGGCCGTCAATCCGACTCCGGAATGCGGAAGCGAAACTTTTTACAAACTTGTAAACCGACACCACCGCGAACTAAAAACACGGATCGGGCTATTAAACTAGTCCTAGCTATCTAGAGAAGGGGGTAGAGAGATATACCGAGCGATCCGTGTCCTTCGGTCTTCTCGTCGTCGTCCCGATCTCCCCGCGGAAACTCCGGTCTCCACCACGTCGCCGGAAGGGCACCACATCGCTGGCTTCTTTTACGGGCTCCCACCTCTGGACTGAGGCAACTCGGGCACGAAGTTGGCGAGCCGACGTGCCCAAGATTTTCTGTAGAAAACGTATAGTGCTCTATGTCTCATTTGGGGTTTGTGGAAGTTGCCTTTGGTGGAAGAAATGAACTAAGAATTTTTGGACATGAAACTTTGGGATTTTTGTGAAGCCAAAAGACTAAAAATCCCAAAACAAAAATATAAGCAGCCCCTCCTTGGCTTGGCCGGCCATGGCATGGTCAAGGGAGTGAGAATGAGAGAGGGTGTATGTGGCCAAATGAATATGGGTGTCTCCAATAATCAAGAGAGAGAAAGGGTGATCATTGACAAAAGAAAATGATCACAAACTAATCCCAACACTCCATCAACCATAACCCTCCATCATCACCAAACATCATCATCAAGAATGATGATTCCAAAAGTGAACCATGATAAATAAGAAAGTCAAGCAATGATGAAGTGAACAAGTCAAATGATGGTGCAACCATCATGACACATCAATATGCAAAGACAACCCTCTAAAATGCTTATTTGCACAAATGCAAATAAGCCCTCCTCCACCAATCTTCAGCCAATGAAAGATACAAAGAAATATAGCTGAAACAGAAAACAAACTGGCAACTCCAAAAAACTGATCCCGTAATAAATTACAGGAAAACCCCGCTACTGTATATACATACCCGCATTTGTATTCCGACCGAAATACAAATGCAATGAGACAAAATCTACACTGTACTATACTAGGATCCGGCTTAAACCAGAGCCCGCTAGTATTAACCATCCGATCCTGATCCGTGCGATGCCGCACGTATCTGATCGAACCCTGCCATATCTCCATACGGACTCTACAGCGTTTCGCCCGAAACTTGAACAACTAGTCTATGGAGGACTCTAAAGACTCGTCAATACTACGGCTGTGGATTTAACCACTAGCACGTCAGAGGTATTAGCAATACGTGACGGGCTACCAGCTATTGACAAAAAGGGACGTCGATGTGCGAACTCATCCTGACACCATACTGAGCCTGTCAGTGACAATATCCGTACAGTCCGGTCCGTTTGTCTATGAGCATCGCATGGCGGGCCTAGGGGGTTGGTAAAAGTCAGACCCCCAAAAGCGGTACAAGTCGTGTCGGAGTGTAGCCCAGAACACCCTGAGATACTACTGGAATACCTACCAGTAAATCTCCTGCCTTGGCCAAGGACTTCGTGTAATGGCTCTCCTAGACACAGCGCGACCTCACTCCCAATACCGGGAGAGACGAACCCCTGAAGATCCGCTCACTGCCTCCATGTGGCTCGAGACTGTACCCAACTAAAACCTGTTTGCACGTCTCCTTTGAGCGTGGTAGGGTAGTAATCAAAGTACAGTGGGTACTCACACGAGACAAATGACGATCCTCAGGTCGATGAACTAACCTGTACACATGTCACCAGGAAACTGCTATCTGACGTCAGGTATAAGACTAACTAGCATGTTCCCGGCGAGTCCTGTCCGGTGTACTCATAACCCAATGAGCACCTGTATACATCTTAGGTGAACCAACTGACACCGGTAGCTTGTGAGACCGGCCACCGCCCCTCGTCGGGGTCTCGACTGTATACACTAGTCTACTCTGGAGTATCGATGCCCTGTCTCGAAACTCCCACGACTAAGGACCTTTTAAGGATGTGCTTATAGACTACTAGCTCCCACGTATATGATCGCCCTCATACTGCTGGCAGTCAAGCAAGAATCCTAGGGGCTCTACCAACGTGTAATAGCGACCTGTAAGGTCACCTAAAGCAGTACACGATGATAAAGATAAACCAGATAGCATACTATCATCTTGAGTAAGACTGTCCTACCGGGATAGGTCCTCCCTCAATCATTGCAATCACGTGCCTGTGATCCAATAATTGACTCCGAGGGCACTATCTCCAACAATCTCCCACTTGCACTCAAGGCTAATTATTGCGATATCGCATACTCACAGCCCGTGTGATACCGAACACCCAACTCCTCTACTAGTCAGTCTCACAAATCCCGTTTGCGAAACTATTGCGTTCGAGGAATAGCCTTAGTGAGTGGATCCGCCTTAATGTTTCTTTCTATGTCTCTTTATATCTCAAGTTCGCGGAGAAAGCCATCTCCCGAAATGAGCAATACCTGTCTTAGAATGTGTCTGGATGTCTGATGGGACCTAGCTCATAAATGAACTCCAAATCCAAACTTCTTAGACTGTATCGTCAACTGAACTTAATCAGTATCCTGCGCCATGCCTTCCTCAGTATCCTCCTGGACCACCTGTCCATAATACCGCCCCTCGTCAGAAGGAAAACAATAACTCTGACAACCTCCTTGTCGTCCAGGTCATCTTGGAAGCCTGGAATGATAACCGTCCCCTGAATGAGGCTGTCGTTATCATATCCCTAGAACATCTACTTATGTTCTAAAACTGCTTCCGACTGTTTCTCTAGGATAGGATCAATGTCAACTTATTGCATCTAGTGCAAGAACAATATTTGGTGTGGTACTTGACATCTCATGATTGACTCAATTGCCTAAGCAAGTGATCTGCCAATCATGCACTCCCCTCTCCCCTTTAGTCTGTAAGACACCTTTAGAGAAGGTGACTCCATCACCTGCAGATACACTACCGTGCCAGGAGTCATCCATTCTAAATACTCTTAGAATGCTGTCTAAGTACCCTTAATTGGGAAACCACCCAAATCTAGATCTAAAATCATAGAACTAGTAACCAGTATGTCTGATATAATGTCCAAGTCCCATGTGGAGAAACCACTGTGTGACGACCAAAGTATAACCGATCGTAGTATAGGAATATCACTTCCTACTCTGTGTATGTCATCCAAATACCATGACATCACACCCTACTACCTTCTCAACAGATCCATCCCCTATTCTGATGAAGTCAAACATATGACTGTCACGTCAGAAAAAGATGATCTATCTCCGCTACATCTGCTTTAGTCTATAAATAGACATAAGCCACATGTCCACCAATGCTTCCGCTGCTCCCACTGACTACGACAACCCTTTGGCAGAGTCATATACACGTTCACTTCTAAAGCCAGTTTAGAACGACGCTATACTCATCCTCTCGCCGGGTCTCGCAGCCTGGAACAACAGCAATGATAAGTCTGGGTAAACAAGAACCTCCCTGTGACCGTCCTTGAGGCTACCGGAGTACCTCTCGGGTGCCTGAGGTTACCCACCTTATCTGTGGAGTGGCCAATGGAATGTCAAGCCAGATTGAATCTTTTAGGTTCATATCAAACTTTCAGTAATCGTTTGCGGTTCTGGAATCACTTACAGTTCTACCATACTCCCACTACTATTTTCTGAAAAAATCCATTTTTATTAAAACTGTGGCGAGTCTAGAACAATATCACTATTGATCTTCCAGATGGAAGAAAGTCAACCCTCGTCATAGCCTGGGTCAACCCACAAACAGCCATTACAGAAACGTGCCTTGAGTTATCCAGAGTCTGGTTTTAAGCATAAGCCGGACAACTCCCCGTACCTTAACATCGTTAAGATATGAACTGTTCTATATCCAATATAGAACCAAAGGCACTGATCTAATTGAACCAGAATCAAATCATGCAGCTGTCTCCAGTGCATGTCAACTAAATGGAAGGAAGCCGATCAGCGTTACTCAACTTACGAATGCTTCTAATTATGAGTAACCTGAAAGAGAAGCAAGTTCTCTTAATCATTACTATCAACTGAATACCCTACACAAGTATCTACATCTTCGATCACCTTGAAGAATCCCGATACTTGTAACACCTGGTTCTCTACTTTATTCATATACCTATAACTTCTCAAAACTTGGACCCTGTGTTTCTAAGAAACACCTGTCTAAAAACTAGAGAAGTCATAAGTAAACATAATATAGTACGAGAACCAACCCCTCTGTCCTCATGGACGCTGAACAACATACAATATTCTGTATAAGTCCCTTGAGTCTAATGACTCACTCCCTATGTGTCGCAGGTTGAAAACTATACTTATGGTTAAGAAGAATTATACCGCTGTTCAATGCTCCTTACCCAACCATCCACTGATATAGGTAAATGTCATAGACATAATTTCAGAAAGGTATATCTCACTCTGTAAAAATAGACGTACAGATATATCAATTTGAAATTGGTGCATAACAGCGGATATTCAAAACCAAATATTTGCCGTCCGGCAAATAACCCAGGTGACTTCCTTAAATATCACAGATTACAACGAATCCCGATATAATGAGGATGATCACCCAATTCCCAATAACTTACTCCCACTCACCATCTGTAAAAACATACAGATGTGAGAATCATACCTGGTAAATACATATCCTAGAGTAAGTATCTAATCGGGAAATCAGTTTTCCTTTAACAGTACACAGTGAAACTGAAACATTGAAATGTTTCGATGGGGTATCCCGGTATTCCTAGTAATGCCTCTTCCATTATCCAGATTCACAACTGTAACCGTGTAATTCATTGCCATCTTTCCAAAATCCCTTTATATGTCTTTAGTCATTACCTTATGTACACCCCTTTAGGCCAAATGGTTTTCTTCCTTCCCTACCGTTCGGCACCAGCCTATGGTTTGGAAGAAGACTATCCAATAAGCATAATGGGTGTACTGTCCTAATCCTAGGGGCACTCGCAATGCGAGAGAAGGTGAAGATAAAAGACAACCGAATAAACCTTATTCCTATTTCTCCTGAACTAGAATCCATCCCTAAACTGGAACAAGTTCCTTTCGAGTTCGTATATAACCATACGATGGAGTATCCAAATAAACTGCGGATCTTCGTAGTGATACGGAGTGTTCTGGAGAAATACAAAGGTGATTTAGGATCAGCGAAGAAATACTTGGTTTAGTCGTGAATAGTAGTCGCAATTTACTTTGCCCACTTACTAATCCCTTGATATGTCTTTACTTAATACCTTCTTTACACTATCGTTAGGCTAAATGGTTTTCTTCATTCCCTACCGGTCGGCACCTGCCTATGGTTTAGAAGAAGACTATCCAATTTGCGTAATAGGTGTACTATCTCCTAAACCAAGGAGTACTCGCAACCTGAGAGAAGGTAAAAGGAAAAGACAACTGAATAGTCCTATCCGTTTTCTCTAGAACCGGAAACCATCCTCGAATAAATTCCTTCGAGTTCGTATATAACCATACAATGGTTTTGTCCAATGGAAGTGGACATTCGTAATAATACGGGGTGTCCTGGAGAAAAGGGTAAAAGTAGGAGTGGCAATGAGGTTTGCAACTTTAACAATCCAAAAGCCAGTGTTTTAGAAGGTTCGGTCAACTTGGTCACTGAGTCATAGTCTTAGGGTCGGGTCAATGGTTGCTGCGAAAGAGAGAGAGAAAAGAAACACTCAGCGTGCACTCTAACCTAGATCAGAATGGTTACCAATTTATCTAATCTGGAAACCTCCCACTGTACCGTCAAATTCTCCTCCAAACCTGAAAGAAGAATTAGTCGGGATCACCCGAGGAGTAAACCAACTCATCAGTGGGAATCAGGATCCAACTATCATCGTAGGATAACGTGACAGAATCCGCTCACGTCATCACACTCCAGAATGTATGCGCATATCTGGCAAGTTTCAGTTTCTTTAGAAACTCCCGATATGATTTTTGCCCCATGCTATTATGACCTTGACTTTGGCCAACAAATCATAAGTCACATGTTAAGTTCTACCTGTCATTCTCCAGGTTAATTTGAGCCCACCCGCACAAGTCCTTGATTTTGGCCAACAAGGCTATACGACTGCCCCAAACCAACGCATCTATCTATGCTGCACATGAATACCCAATAGCTACTAATCACTATGCCTTGACTTTGGCCAACAAACATAGCTTGAATACTAATTGACTATCCATGTGAAACGACGGAGGGCAACGAATGGTTTCTGGCGAAAACCTTTAAGGTAATGAACTTGATATCGTTGAAGGAACCGGATAGCTTTTAAAATATAGTGACGAAAACCTTTGCTAAAGAGGTCACTCCAGGTGAAGGGATCTCGGCTCTTTCCCCGTAGAATGAGGTGCAGGATATTCCAACTGAATACCACGGTGCAAAGCAAAAGTAATCGGCTATAGTGAAGTTATTGCCCTGACGCAAACTTTTGTCCAAGGGGTCACTCCCGGTGAAGGGATCTCGGTCCTTGCCTCGTCGACTAAGGAGCAGGATATTCCAACTGAATATCACGGTGCAAAACAAAAGTGAACGTCCTTGCAATAACAGCTTTTTGAAAAATGTTCCAACAACATCAGAATAGGTTTGTTTTTAACTTGCATTGATCCGAATCAACGCAGTCCCATCAATTGATCACACCAATAAAGAACGAAAATAATGATGTACGTATATGCCATCCGCATTCGCCACTGGGTCCCGTCATTACCCGTTAGGTTACTTAACTAACGACAGAGCGGGGACTGGACTAGCGCGGATGCAAAACATATACAACATCTACTAGTATATATATCAATATATAATATTTCGCTCAAGGCGTGATAAAATGCAACATCACAGAAATGTAATAAGCATCACAGAACAATACAGATATCTGGGATCCCCGGGTTTCACAGAGCCGCTACTGAAACCCGACGTTCCCCTGGTCGTGTGGATAGCCTGTGCAATGAAATCCTAGACCCCTACGGGCGCGGCAAGTTACCCGCCAAAACCTGAAGCGAGGCAGCCCCCTTCAGCAACGTGAATGGACCACCCGGCACTTCACGGAATCCGGTAACTTGGGCACCCCTCCTGGGTCAACCTATACCCCCTACGAGTGTGCCGAATATCCCGCCAATTCTAGAGTGAAGCCCCCTCCGTCTCAATTCCATGAGATGCGGGCTTGTTGCCCTCTAGAACCCGGCTATCCATGCACCCCACCTTGGGGTAATCCTAGTACAGAAAGTAAAATATACATACAACGGGTACATCGACCTCGACCTGGTCGTGCCCCAAAAGAATAATATACAACAGGCAGTGACGGCAGTCCACATGTCGGACGCTCGCCCCGCAATAGCAAATGTACATAATACAACCAAATCAGTACTACCATTGCATCCAGGATATCCCCCACGACCAATCCGCAACATCACAGCACAACATAGAACATCAACGTGAATGTCACGTTCGCTAATCCGTCTAACCGGGCTATAGCAGTTAGACAGGATTTACCGATCAAGTGACATTCACGGTCGCAGATATAATGTAAATACTGTGAACTAATTTGTTTAAAATATTCGATCGATCAAATTGACCCAAGTGGGCCCCAAGCACAACTGTAGCACTCACAGAAAGTCTGGGCCCAAAACGAATGTTCCAAAACCCCTATTTTCAACACAGAGACTCTCTGTAGAAATTTGACACACTGAACAGTAAGGACTGCGGCGGAACCGCGGCCCAAGCATGGGTTTGGCCGCGGTTCCGCGGTCGTATAGTGTGCTCACGTGATTTAATTTCTACAGAAGTCTTAGAATTCCCTGCACATCATTCTGCAACAACCTGAAAAAATTTTGGAGCCAAAAAAAATTCGACAGAAACTGATGCACATGAAAACGCGGTTTTTTGAATTTTGTTCGATCGGAAATGTAAACACATTAGACAAAACTAGACTAGGTTAATGGCGAGTCTCTGATACCACTGTAAGTGCACGGCGGCGCCCCGGCCGTCAATCCGACGCCGGAATGCGGAAGCGAAACTTTTTACGAACTTGTAAACCGGCACCACCGCGCACTAAAAACCCGGATCGGGCCATTAAACTAGTTCTAGCTATCTAGAGAAGGGGGTAGAGAGATATACCGAGCGATCCGTGTCCTTCGGTCTTCTCGTCGTCGTCCTGATCTCCCCGCAGAATCTCCGGTCTCCACCACGTCGCCGGAAGGGCACCACATCGCCGGCTTCTTTTACGGGCTCCCACCTCTGGACTGAGGCAACTCAGGCACGAAGTTGGTGAGCCGACGTGCCCAAGATTTGCTGTAGAAAACGTGTAGTGCTCTATGTCTCATTTGGGGTTTGTGGAAGTTGCCTTTAGTGGAGGAAATGAACTAAGACTTTTTGGAGATGAAACTTTGGGATTTTTGTGAAGCCAAAAGACCAAAAATCCCACCACAAAAATATGGGCAACCCCTCCTTGGCTTGGCCGGCCATGGCATGGTCAAGGGAGTGAGAATGAGAGAGGGTGTGTGTGGCCAAATGAATATGGGTGTCTCCAATAATCAAGAGAGAGAAAGGGTGATCATTGACAAAAGAAAATGATCACAAACTAATCCCAACACTCCATCAACCATAACCCTCCATCGTCACCAAACATCATCATCAAGAATGATGATTCCAAAAGTGAACCAGGATAAATAAGAAAGTCAAGCAATGATGAAGTGAACAAGTCAAATGATTGTGCAACCATCATGACACATCAATATGCAAAGACAACCCTCCAAAATGCTTATTTGCATAAATGCAAATAAGCCCTCCTCCACCAATCTTCAGCCAATGAAAGATACAAAGAAATATGGCTGAAACGGAAAACAAACTGGCAACTCCAAAAAACTGATCCCGTAATAAATTACAGGAAAACCCCGCTACTGTATATACATACCCGCATTTGTATTCCGACCGAAATACAAATGCAATGAGACAAAATCTACACTGTACTATACTAGGTTCCGGCTTAAACCAAAGCCCGCTAGTATTAACCGTCCGATCCTGATCCGTGCAATGCCGCACGTATCTGATCGAACCCTGCCATATCTCCATACGGCCTCTACAGCGTTTCGCCCAAAACTTGAGCAACTGGTCTGTGGGGGACTCTAAAGACTCGTTAATACTACGGCTGTGGATTTAACCACTAGCACATCAGAGATATTAGCCATACGTGACGGGCTACCAGCTATTGACAAAAAGGGACGTCGATGTGCGAACTCATCCTGACACCATACTGAGCCTGTCAGTGACAATATCCGTACAGTCTGGTCCGTTCGTCTATGAGCATCGCATGGCGGGCCTAGAGGGTTGGTAAAAGTCAGACCCCCAAAAGCGGTACAAGTCGTGTCGGAGTGTAGCCCAGAACACCCTGAGATACTACTGGAATACCTACCAGTAAATCTCCTGCCTTGGCCAAGGACTTCGTGTAATGGCTCTCCTAGACACAGCGCGACCTCACTCCCAATACCGGGAGAGACGAACCCCTGAAGATCCGCTCACTGCCTCCATGTGGCTCGGGACTGTACCCAACTAAAACCTGTTTGCACGTCTCCTTTGAGCGTGGTAGGGTAGTAATCAAAGTACAGTGGGAACTCACACGAGACAAATGACGATCCTCAGGTCGATGAACTAACCTGTACACATGTCACCAGGGAACTGCTATCTGACGTCAGGTATAAGACCAACTAGCATGTTCCCGGCGAGTCCTGTCCGGTGTACTCATAACCCAATGAGCACTTGTATACATCTTAGGTGAACCAACTGACACCAGTGGCTTGTGAGACCGGCCACCGCCCCTTGTCAGGGTCTCGACTGCATACACTCGTCTACTCTGGAGTATCGATGCCCGTCTCGAAACTCCCACGACTAGGGACCTTTAAGGACGTGCTTATAGACTACCAGCTCCCACGTATATGATCGCCCTCATACTGCTAGCAGTCAAGCAAGAATCCTAGGGGCTCTACCAACGTGTAATAGCTGTAAGTCCACGTTGCGACCCCCGGTTCTTACGGGGAGGAGGAAACGGTATAAAATCAAAATTTTAACGCAAGAGGCAACATGGACTAAGCTCGGTCGGGATCTTTACCTAAACTAAAACTAGCAAACTAAGCTAAAGATATTTAGCTACTCGGATGAAGATGGTTATACCTAAACTTGAACTCCTTCTCTTCAAGCTCCGATGGTGGTTCGATGGCTCCTTCTCGTTGTCTCCGTACGCCGAAGATAGATCCACTTGAAAGCTCCGACCTTTAGCTCCTTCTTCGTTCTTTGAAGAAACTAGTTCACTTGGTTTGCTAAACCTAGTGAACTAGAATGAGTAGAGATGATTTAGAATGGGATTTTATCTATGGTTCTTGATTCTCAACTCATGAGACAAGAGAACCATAGATCAAGAGAGGGAGCAAGAGGTTGAGGGTGAGAGCAAGAGGAGAGCTCAAGAACAAGAGAGAGAATGAGCAAGAAAGAATGAGCAACTCTTTTGGCTTTCACCCTCTCATAATCCAAAGTGATCATAACTCATCATATCAAAAAAGTCTTATGTGATGGTTAGAAGCAACCATAAGCTTATCATGTCATGCACTCATTTTACTTAAATGAGCAAGCAAGAAAAAGTCTTTGGCATGAAATGATAACCATGGTTATCATGATGGTCAACTAGTCAAGCCTAGTCAACCGGTCAACAAGTCAACAAAAGTTAACAAGTCACCAAAGTCAACAAGTCAACAAAAGTCAACAAGTCAACAACCATATCACCATAATACTTAATTAATATAATAGTTAATCACATATCATATTCTCATTAGGGTTGAGCATAAAGTCAAAAAGTCAACGGTCAACTGTCAACAACCCTAATGAGAATCCGCTGCCTCTGCCTCCCTGTCAACTGTGCATACACACCCGCATCCGCGTTCCGAGGAACACGAATGCAAACTGGATAAATCCAATCCCATAAGGTACACTAGGATCTGGCTTAAACCAAAGCCCGCTAGTGTAAACTGTCCGGACACTGTACGTGCACAAGTGCACGGATGTGACCGAACCCTGTCGCAAAACCATGCGACCTGTCGCAATACCATGCGACCTCTACTCTTTTGCCTAAAGGCGAAAAGCTTTCTGTGTGGGACTCTAAAGACTCGACACTACGCTGGCAGTGGGTTTAACCACAGACCGCAAGCGGCACTAGCTGTGCGTAACGGTCCCCAGGTAATGCCGACAAGAAGACCGACGAGGCGAAACCCATCTGAACTCCTACTGAGCCTGAGTGTGACATTCTCCGTACAGTCCGGTCTGTTCGTCTGATACATCGCATGGCGGGCCTAGGGGGCGGTAAACGTCAGTCCCCCAATAGCGGTACAAGTCGTGCCGGAGCGAAGCCCAAAACACCCTGAGATAACACTGGAAACCTACCAGTATATCTCGTTTGCCCTGGCCAGGGATTACTCGTGTAATGGCTCTCCTAGACACAGCGCGATGTCAACCCCCAATACCGGGAGAGACGAATCCTGTCTAACCGTCGCTGCCTCCAAGTGCTTCGGGACTGCACCCAACCACCACCTGTTTACACGACTCCTTTGAGCCGTGGTAGGGTAGTGATCAAAGTACAGTGGGAACACACCCGAGACGAAGTGACAGTGTCAAGTCAGCGGACTAAGCTGTACTCATGTCACCTGGGAACTGATAACTGACGATAGGTATAATACCAACTAGTCAGTTCCCGACGAGTCCTGTCCAGTGTACCCGTAACCTAACGAGCACCCGCATACTATCTCAAGTACGACGTACTGACGGCTGTGGGACAGACCGTCTCCCACACTGGGATGAGAAGCGCATGCGCTGGTCTACTCCGGAGTATCGATGCCCTGTCTCGATAGTCCTGCGACCAGGGACCTGAATAAGGATGTGCTTATAGATTACCCAGCCCCCACTAGTGTGACTGCCATCACAACGCTGGTAATCAAGCAAAGATCCTAAGGGCTCCACTAATGCGTATAAGTGATATACTGAAATAAACACAAGTACACATTGAAGTAGAAACAAACCAAGTAGCATACTACTATTTTGAGCAAGATTGTATATACAAGGTGAATATCCCAAGCATCCATTAAGTAATATACAAACTAGTATGATACAGTAATGGCCTCTAGGGCATATACACTAACAATCTCCCACTTGCACTAAGGCCATGTACTGGCGTATCGAAGACCTATCATCTCGATCAGCCGCTCGAACTGAGTCTGGGGCAGGGCCTTGGTGAATGGATCAGCAGTGTTATCTTCTGAAGCGACTCTCCGAACCTCGATCTCCTGGCGATCTACGATCTCCCTGATCAGGTGATACCGCCTTAAGATGTGCCTGGATCTCTGATGGGATCTGGGTTCCTTCGCTAATGCTATAGCCCCGTTGTTGTCGCAATACAGAGGTATTGGATCAACAATGGACGGAACCACCTGAAGTTCTTTCAAGAACTTCCTCATCCAGACAGCTTCTTTTGCGGCATCAGATGCAGCGATGTATTCCGCTTCCATCGTCGAGTCTGCAACGGTTTCTTGTTTGGAACTCTTCCAACACACCGCCCCTCCATTGAGGGTAAAGACAAAACCCGACATGGACTTGGAATCATCCTTGTCACTCTGGAAGCTGGAGTCAGCAAAGGCCTCGATCTGGAGGTCTTTTCCGCCATACACCAAGAACATCTCCTTAGTCCTTCTCAGGTACTTGAGAATGTTCTTTACCGCTATCCAGTGTTTCTCCCCAGGGTTAGACTGATACCGGCTTACCACACTCAGTGCATAAGCTACATCCGGTCTGGTACACAACATCGCATACATTATAGAGCTTACCGCAGAAGCGTAGGGTATAATAGACATGCGATCCCTCTCTAAATCAGTCTTGGGAGACATCTCTTTAGAGAGGGTGATCCCGTGACAAGCCGGTAGGTTACCGCGCTTGGAATCTTCCATACTGAACCTCTTCAGTATGGTGTCGATGTACCTGGACTGCGAAAGTCCTAATATCCTCTTGGATCTGTCACGATAGATCCGGATACCCAGAATGTATGAGGCATCACCCAGGTCTTTCATGGAGAACCTGTGTGACAAGAACCCCTTGACAGATTGTAGCATAGGAATGTCATTTCCTATTAAGAGAATGTCATCCACGTATAAAACGAGGAATACTACAGTTCTCGCTACAAATCTACTATAGATGCATGGTTCATCTGGATTTTTGATAAAGCCAAATTCTTTGACCGTCTCATCAAAACAGATGTTCCAACTCCGCGATGCCTGCTTTAGTCCATAGATGGACTTAAGCAACTTGCACACCTTTCCGCTGCTCCCACTCTGAATGAAACCCTCTGGCTGGTCCATATAGACACACTCCTCTAAATTTCCATTTAGAAAAGCTGTCTTTACGTCCATTTGCCAGATCTCATAATCGTGGAAGGCAGCAATGGCAAGAAGGATCCGAATGGATTTCAGCATGGCTACTGGAGAAAAGGTTTCGTCGTAGTCCAAGCCAGGTCGTTGACGAAAACCCTTTGCTACCAGCCTAGCTTTATAGGTCTCAACCTGTCCATCTACACCAATCTTCCTTTTGAAGATCCACTTGCATCCTACGGGTTTTACCCCGTCTGGAGCAATGTCCAACGTCCATACCTTGTTGGTGTACATGGACTCCATTTCGGTCCGCATTGCATCCAGCCATTTCACTGAGTCAACGCTCTGAACGGCCTGCTGGAAGCTAGTAGGCTCATCATAATCTATGATGCAATCCTCTCTATCCCCGTCTATGAGAAAACCGTAGTATCTCTCGGGCGGATGAGACTGCCTACTACTTCTGCGGAGCGGCGTAGGAATGTCCTGTTCTTCCGAACCTTCTGGTTCCACTAAACTTTCAGTAACAGTCCGTGGTTCTGGAATTTCTTCCAGTTCTACTGTGCTCCCACTTATCTGGTTTTCCAAAAACTCAGTTTCCAAGAAGTAGGCATGACGAGAAACAAGAACTTTTTGTTCCTCTTCACAGTAGAAGAAATATCCTTTTGAGTTCTTTGGATACCCCACAAACTTGCACTGTACTGAGCGTGCCTCGAGCTTGTCTGCATGCTGCTTTTTGACAAAAGCCGGACATCCCCATGTCTTAATGTGCTTAAGATAGGGTCTCTTCCCACACCACATTTCATATGGTGTGGAAGGCACAGTCTTAGTCGGAACTCGGTTCAAAAGGTACGCTGCTGATTCTAGCGCATACCCCCAGAATGATCGCGGTAACTCAGCATTACCCATAATGGACCGCACCATATCCAATAGGGTGCGGTTCCGTCTCTCCGATACACCGTTATGTTGCGGGGTGTATGGAGGAGTAAGCTGAGAGAGAATTCCGTTCTCTTTTAAATAGTCCAGGAACTCGGCACTTAAGTATTCTCCACCTCGATCCGATCTTAGAATCTTAATACTTTTGCCGGTCTGTTTCTCTACTTCATTCTTATACTCCTGGAATTTTCCAAAGGCCTCGGACTTATGTTTCATTAAGAAGACATAACCGTACCTTGAGAAGTCATCCGTAAAAGTAATGAAGTAAGAATGTCCGCTTCGGGCATGTGTAGACATTGGACCGCACACGTCACTGTGTACGAGTCCCAAGAGCTCGCTCGCTCTTACTCCATGTCCAGTAAACGGAGTCTTTGTCATCTTTCCCTTGAGACAGGATTGACAAGTGGCATACGACTGATATTCGAACGCATTCAAATACCCTTCTGTATGTAACTTCGTCAACCTTCTCTCATTGATGTGACCCAATCTACAATGCCATAAGAAAGTCTGATTTATTTCTGGAGACTTTCTTTTGTGTGTATTCTGGACATTAAAAATCTGTGGTTGGTTTAACACGTATATACCATTACTCAGAGTACCTGACCCAATCAATACTTGATTAAGGTGAATGTTTACAACATTACTTACAAACGCAAATTCATAACCTTCTTTAGAAACTAAAGATACAGAAATGATATTACAAGTTGCGTTGGGTACAAAAAAGCAATTACGCAAAACCAAAACATGTCCATCTGACATTCCCAGGTGATAGTCCCCCACGGCTTTAGCATCCATGCTAGCTCCGTTTACAACTCTGAGGGTCATGTCACCTGCTTTCAAAACACTACGGTTTCTCAACGCCTGCAAAGAATTACAGATATGAGATCCTGATCCGGTATCCAATACCCAGGAAGTAGAGTTTATTGAAAGACAGTTTTCAATAACATACACACCTGAAGCTGAAGCTGCAACCTGCTTCAATTCCTGTGTTCTGGCCTTCCAGGCCCTGCAATCATTCTTCCAGTGTCCTTTCTTATGAAAATAGAAGCATTCTTCCTTATCCACAAGCTTTCCCGCTAACTTTGTTGCTTTGCCTTTTCCCTTCGTATCCACTTTACCAACACCGCCCCTTGGTTTGGCGGGGGCCTTCTTCTTCTTTCCCTTGGCTTTCGCCTTGGACCTAGAAGAAGATGATCCTCCTACAAACAAAGTGGATGTTTCCCTACCTTTCTGTAGGGTGCCCTCTGCGCTCCTCAGCATGTTGAGGAGCTCTGATAGTTCAACCTCTTTTTCTTGTAGGTTGAAGTTCAGTATAAACTGGGCATAAGTGGAAGGAAGGGACTGGAGAACTATATCCGTATATAGCTCACTCTCCAATGTGATCCCTAGGTCAGCGAGCTCCTCAATGAAGCCGATCATCTTTAGCACGTGCTCGGCTACTGATGATCCGACGGCCATTCTTGTCGAAAACAACTTTTTCGACGCTTCGTATCTTGCGATACGTGATTGCTCTCCATACAGTTCTTTTGTATGGAGCAATATGGACTCCATGTCCATATTCTCATGCCTCCTCTGATGTTCGTTGTCCATCGAGGCAAGCAGGAGGCACTTGGCCTTCGCGCTATCAATCTCCCAAGTCTTGCGGATTTCCTTATCCGCGACGCTGGAAGTTGGACCAGGGACAGGGGGAGCTTTGGTGGTAAGAAGATACCCCAGCTTGTCATAAGTGATTGCGATCTTGACATTCCTGAGCCAATCTTTGTAGTTTGGCCCTGTCAGTTTGTTTTTATCTAGGAGTAACTTAAGTCCAGTCATGTTGATTGGTCGCTGCAATTAGGAGAGAGAAGAAGAAACACTCAGCATGATGCTCTTGCAAGTTTAGAGTGGTTTTTAGTTTGTCTAAACAGGATGGCTCCCACTGTTTCTCGAATCCCTCCTCAAACCATAAAGGAAGAATTAGTCAGGATCAATCCCACCGTACAATACTTGCTTAACCGTTCAGCCAGGCCGGTGTCGGTACTTCGAGGGAGGTTTTCCAACGCTTTCGCGAAGTTCCTTAATTAAAGAACCTCTTTTCCCTGGGGGCGTAGCCCCGCTAACACCTTTCTAGGCACCTACTAGGTTTATAGCATTGATCGTTAAGTGAGAAATTTCCCGAGGAGTAGCATATACTCACAGTAGGATCGGGATCCAAATATCATTGCGTGATAAAACTGAAGGAATCCTACCCGAATCATCACACTCCAAATGGTATGCAAATCTAGCAAGTTTCAGTACTTATGAAACTCCCGATGTGGATTTTTTCCCCATGCTCTTATGACCTTGACTTTGGCCAACAAATCATAAGTCACATGTCAAGTTCTGCCCGTCGTTCTCCAGGTTAATTTGAATCCACCCGCACCTACCCTTGACTTTGGCCAACAAGGCAGTACGGCTGTTCCAAACCAACGCATCTATCTATGCTGTACATGAATACCCAATAGCTACCAATCACTGTGCCTTGACTTTGGCCAACAAACACAGCTTGAATACTATTGACTATTCATGTGAAACGACGGAGGGCTACGGATGGTTTTGGCAAAACCGTGAACGTAGTGAACTTGATTTGGTCGATGGAACGAGATAGCTTTTAAAAGGAGTGGCTCAAGCTCCGCATTTAAAAGTTGTTTTTGAAAAGAACCGAGTGGTTTTTCGAAAGTGTTCCAACGACTTTAGCTTGGTTTATTATCTTGCATTAGTTCTTTTAATGCGTGATATTCTTGCATTAGTTCTTTTAATGCGTCCCATCATTTAATCCTACCATTGCAGAAAACAACCAAAATATGACGTACGCTTATGCCATTCGCATTCGCCACGGGGCCCCGTCATTACCCGTTAGGTTACTTAACAAACGACAGAGCGGGGGCTGGGCTAGCGCGTCTGTAAAACATAAGCAACGCCTAAATAATATCATATATAGATATACTGCAATGATAAATATTTCAGATCACAGATAAATACATTGGATATACTAGCAATCTGTAATTTGTACGAGCCTGTAACAAAAACAGATAACACGGTCGCGGTGAATAGCCAAAACCCCACCCAAGACCCCTACGGGTGCGGCAAACTACCCGCCAAGTACCCGAAGCGTAGCAACCTCCCTCATCTCCATGAGTAGGCCACTCGACACTTCGGCATACCCGGTAGTTTGTGCACCCCTCCATGGGTCTATCCTAGGAGCAAAAACAGTAAAAAGAAATTATACAATGACGGCTACAACCCCTTCCCGGTTGTGCGGCCATACAAATAATTATTACATCAATTTACAAATTTACATGAATTGCAAGGAAAGAAAACTCTCGTCTCACAACCCCCGGCTATTCACCCGCGACAATCCAACATATTTATATACACATTCCAGCACATTACAGATCATGTATAACCCCGACCAATCGACTTATAGCGATTGGCCGACGTTCAATACATGCAAACATCACAGATATAACCATCATAGTCAAAGTGCAGTGAAGTTCGGAAAAATACGGAATTATAGGACCCCAAAAGGAAATTTCTTTTCTGGAAAATCTGGGCACATATAATATATATCAAAAATCCCAAAACCAACACAGACACACACTGCACGAAAAACGATGCACAGAGGACTACAACGCGCGGCGCTTCCGCGGCGGATACCGGGCTCACGCGGCGGATGGGCGGCGGCTTGGAGGAATTACTGCATCGTTTTTCATGGGTGTTCTCACAAAACCCTGAGCCGAATTTAGGAGTATAAAGTTTTTCATTTTGACCAGAAAAAATTTCAACAGAAACTCAGATTTTGTAAAAGTTTGGTTTTTGGATTTTTCCGGTTCCGAACTTCGTTACACTTCACTACCAAGCTAGTTTAAGTTTAGTTAGGCTCTGATACCACTGTAAGTCCACGTTGCGACCCCCGGTTCTTACGGGGAGGCGGAAACGGTATAAAATCAAAATTTTAACGCAAGAGGCAACATGGACTAAGCTAGGTCGGGATCTTTACCTAAACTAAAACTAGCAAACTAAGCTAAAGATATTTAGCTATTCGGATGAAGATGGTTATACCTAAACTTGAACTCCTTCTCTTCAAGCTCCGATGGTGGTTCGATGGCTCCTTCTCGTTGTCTCCGTACGCCGAAGATAGATCCACTTGAAAGCTCCGACCTTTAGCTCCTTCTTCGTTCTTTGAAGAAACTAGTTCACTTGGTTTGCTAAACCTAGTGAACTAGAATGAGTAGAGATGATTTAGAATGGGATTTTATCTATGGTTCTTGATTCTCAACTCATGAGACAAGAGAACCATAGATCAAGAGAGGGAGCAAGAGGTTGAGGGTGAGAGCAAGAGGAGAGCTCAAGAACAAGAGAGAGAATGAGCAAGAAAGAATGAGCAACTCTTTTGGCTTTCACCCTCTCATAATCCAAAGTGATCATAACTCATCATATCAAAAAAGTCTTATGTGATGGTTAGAAGCAACCATAAGCTTATCATGTCATGCACTCATTTTACTCAAATGAGCAAGCAAGAAAAAGTCTTTGGCATGAAATGATAACCATGGTTATCATGATGGTCAACTAGTCAAGCCTAGTCAACCGGTCAACAAGTCAACAAAAGTCAACAAGTCACCAAAGTCAACAAGTCAACAAAAGTCAACAAGTCAACAACCATATCACCATAATACTTAATTAATATAATAGTTAATCACATATCATATTCTCATTAGGGTTGAGCATAAAGTCAAAAAGTCAACGGTCAACTGTCAACAACCCTAATGAGAATCCGCTGCCTCTGCCTCCCTGTCAACTGTGCATACACACCCGCATCCGCGTTCCGAGGAACACGAATGCAAACTGGATAAATCCAATCCCATAAGGTACACTAGGATCTGGCTTAAACCAAAGCCCGCTAGTCTAAACTGTCCGGACACTGTACGTGCACAAGTGCACGGATGTGACCGAACCCTGTCGCAAAACCATGCGACCTGTCGCAATACCATGCGACCTCTACTCTTTTGCCTAAAGGCGAAAAGCTTTCTGTGTGGGACTCTAAAGACTCGACACTACGCTGGCAGTGGGTTTAACCACAGACCGCAAGCGGCACTAGCTGTGCGTAACGGTCCCCAGGTAATGCCGACAAGAAGACCGACGAGGCGAAACCCATCTGAACTCCTACTGAGCCTGAGTGTGACATTCTCCGTACAGTCCGGTCTGTTCGTCTGATACATCGCATGGCGGGCCTAGGGGGCGGTAAACGTCAGTCCCCCAATAGCGGTACAAGTCGTGCCGGAGCGAAGCCCAAAACACCCTGAGATAACACTGGAAACCTACCAGTATATCTCGTTTGCCCTGGCCAGGGACTACTCGTGTAATGGCTCTCCTAGACACAGCGCGATGTCAACCCCCAATACCGGGAGAGACGAATCCTGTCTAACCGTCGCTGCCTCCAAGTGCTTCGGGACTGCACCCAACCACCACCTGTTTACACGACTCCTTTGAGCCGTGGTAAGGTAGTGATCAAAGTACAGTGGGAACACACCCGAGGCGAAGTGACAGTGTCAAGTCAGCGGACTAAGCTGTACTCATGTCACCTGGGAACTGATAACTGACGATAGGTATAATACCAACTAGTCAGTTCCCGACGAGTCCTGTCCAGTGTACCCGTAACCTAACGAGCACCCGCATACTATCTCAAGTACGACGTACTGACGGCTGTGGGACAGACCGTCTCCCACACTGGGATGAGAAGTGCATGCGCTGGTCTACTCCGGAGTATCGATGCCCTGTCTCGATAGTCCTGCGACCAGGGACCTGAATAAGGATGTGCTTATAGATTACCCAGCCCCCACTAGTGTGACTGCCATCACAACGCTGGTAATCAAGCAAAGATCCTAAGGGCTCCACTAATGCGTATAAGTGATATACTGAAATAAACACAAGTACACATTGAAGTGGAAACAAACCAAGTAGCATACTACTATTTTGAGCAAGATTGTATATACAAGGTGAATATCCCAAGCATCCATTAAGTAATATACAAACTAGTATGATACAGTAATGGCCTCTAGGGCATATACACTAACAATAGCGACCTGTAAGGTCACCTAAAGCAGTACACGATGATAAAGATAAACCGGATAGCATACTATCATCTTGAGTAAGACTGTCCTACCGAGATAGGTCCTCCCTCAATCATTGCAATCACGTGCATGTGATCCAATAATTGACTCTGAGGGCACTATCTCCAACAGCTTTCACCTGAAGCACGAGACCCATCTGCTCGGATTTGGCCGGCGACACATAGGCAAATTCCGGCGACCTCGGCCGTTTGTTGGAGTTTTGGTTTAGGTTTTTTAGGGTAGCTGTCTGCAGTTGATTAAAAGTGTTTAGTACTGTTTGATTTTTGTGTTTCTACTGTATACAAAATCTGGGATCACTTTTCTTGTTTCTAGTGTTACGACTATGCGCGTTACGTTATCCGATACGGTACGTGTCTTTGTGTAGCTTTTCCTCCTGAGCTGGTTTCGTAGTGTCGGTACGTACGTTAGCCGCTAGACGAACACTTGAGAGTATGTTTGGAGTTGGTGCGTCGGTCAAATGTAGTTTGTACGTGTTATTGGTCGATTTCTAATATATACTTGCTTTGTTGTTTTGTGATTTAGGATCGCAGGCGGGGACTTCGGACGCTGCGAAGAAGGGGAAGCGAGTCGTTGGCTGTACCTAGCCAGGATAGTTGTGAGTAGATTTAACATATACAAGGTAAATTCCTGCATGGCGTTATGCGTTAGGGCTATATATGATATGATATTATCCGCATGTTATATTTCACATATAGGCATAAAACTTCATTGCATATTATTACTCGTTGTACTTGGACTTGTACCTTTGGACACTGCACTATTATTGACGGTTCATGTTGCACGAGCACTGATTGTATGCTAGTCACATCGTCAATAATTGCCATGACATGTAGGTCCACGTTACCCACCCCGGTGCTTGCGGGAAGGCGGAAAACGGAATAAAAATCGGATTTTTATCATATTAGGCAACATGGACTAACTAAAGGCGTTTCTAAACAAAAACTAACTAAAAGCTAACTAGAATTAGCTACATGGAAAAAAGGTTATACCTTGGGCTTTATGTCCTTCTCTCCTTGCTCCTTGGAGTGGAAGAAAGAGATCACCTTGTCGCCTTCTCAAGTCGAAGAAGGATCCACCCGAGAGCCTCAACCTTTGGCTTCAACTTCAAGCTAGAAGTAACTAAGGTGCTAGAAGTGCTAATCGTAGAACCTTAGATGAGAGTAGAGATTACTTTGGAGAGGTTTATCTCAACCTCAAGTGTTTCTCAACACATGAGAGGGGAGAGCTTGAGAGAGAGGAAGAGGAGGAGAGAGAATCTATATGATAGAATGAGAGAATAAAGAGCCATTCTCACATATATGTGTGAATTATTGTAAAAAGATAATTAGCAAGATAATTGTCATGGTTTAATCAAGACTTGACCATTATCATTTCATATTAAATGCAAATTGCAAGGATCAAAGAGCTTCTTTTATATGGAATGATGATGGTCAAAGTGTCAACCTAGGTCAACAAGTCAAGATAGTCAAATGGTCAACAACCCTAACTATGCACAATTATATTTAACTAATATCAATTAATCATAATACACACATAAGCATTTGGGTTAATAAAATGATAATGGTCATTAACCCTAATCAAAGTCCTCTCCCTCTGTCTCAATCAACTGTGCATACGCACTCGTATTCATGATACGAGGAACACGAATACAATGAGATAAAACCAATCCCAAATCATATACTAGGATCTGGCTTAAACCAAAGCCCGCTAGTATAAGCTGTCCGGACAGCAAACGTGCACAAGTGCGCGGATGTGAATGAACCCTGTCGCAAAACCATCCGACCTCTACTCATTTCGCCTAAAGGCGAATAGCTCTCTGTGTGGGACTCTAAAGACTCGACACTACGCTGGCAGTGGGTTTAACCACAGACCGCAAGCGGCACTAGCTGTACGTAACGGTCCCTAGGTAGATGCCGATAAGAAGACTGACGAGGTGACCCCATCTGAACTCCTACTAAGCCTGTATGTGACAGTCTCCGTACAGTCCGGTCTGTTCGTCTGATACATCGCATGGCGGGCCTAGGGGGGCGGTAAATGTCAGTCCCCTGATAGCGGTACAAGTCGTGTCGAAGTGTAGCCCAGAACACCCTGAGATAATACTGGAAACCTACCAGTATATCTCGCTTGCCCTGGCCAAGGACTACTTGTGTAATGGCTCTCCTGGACACAGCGCGATGTCAACCCCCAATACCGGGAGAGACGAATCCTGTCTAACCGTCACTGCCTCCAAGTGCTTCGGGACTGCACCCAACTACTACCTGTTTGCACGACTCCTTTGAGCCGTGGTAGGGTAGTAATCAAAGTACAGTGGGAACACACTTGAGGCGAAGTGACAGTGTCAAGTCAGCGGACTAAGCTGTACTCATGTCACCTAGGAACTGATAACTGACGATAGGTATAATACCAACCAACAGTTCCCGACGAGTCCTGTCCAGTGTACTCGTAACCTAACGAGCACCGGCATACTATCTCAAGTACGGCGTACCGACGGCTGTGGGACAGACCGTCTCCAACGCTGGGATGAGAAGCGCATACGCTAGTCTACTCCGGAGTATCGTTGCCCTGTCTCGATAGTCCATCGACTAGGGACCTGTATAAGGATGTGCTTATGGATTACCCAGCCCCCACGAGTGTGAGCGCCATCACAACGCTGGTAATCAAGCAAAGATCCTAAGGGCTCTACTAATATGTTATATAAGCGATATGCTAAAAGAAACACATGCACATATTGAAGTAGAGACAAACCAAGTAGCATACTACCATTTCGATCTAGATTGTATATACAACTGTGAATATCCCAAGCTTCCATCAAGTAATATACATACTAGTATGATACAGTAATGGCCTCTAGGGCATATACACTGACAATCTCCCACTTGCACTAAGGCCATGTACTGGCGTATCGAAGACCTATCATCTCGATCAGCCGCTCGAACTGAGTCTGGGGTAAGGCCTTCGTGAATGGATCTGCAGTGTTATCTTCTGAAGCAACCCTCCGAACCTCGACCTCCTGGCGATCCACGATCTCCCTGATCAGATGATACCGCCTCAAGATGTGTCTGGATTTCTAATGGGACCTGGGTTCCTTCGCTAAAGCTATAGCCCCGTTGTTGTTGCAATACAGAGGTATTGGATCAACAATGGACGGAACCACCTGAAGTTCTTTCAAGAACTTCCTCATCCAGACAGTTTCTTTTGCGGCATCAGATGCAGCGATGTATTCCGCTTCCATGGTCGAGTCAGCAACGGTTTCCTATTTGGAGCTCTTCCAACACACCGCCCCTCCATTGAGGGTAAAGACAAAACCCGACATGGACTTGGAATCATCCTTGTCACTCTGGAAGCTGGAGTCAGCAAAGGCCTCAATCTGGAGGTCTTTTCCGCCATACACCAAGAACATCTACTTAGTCCTTCTCAGGGATTTGAGAATGTTCTTTACCGCTATCCAATGTTTCTCCCCTGGGTTTGACTGATACCTGCTTACCACACTCAGTGCATAAGCCACATCTGGTCTGGTACACAACTCGCATACATTATAGAGCCTACCGCAGAAGCGTAGGGTATAATAGACATGCGATCCCTTTCCAAATCAGTCTTGGGAGACATCTCTTTGGAGAGGGTGATCCCATGACAAGCCGGTAGATTACCGCGCTTGGAATCTTCCATACTGAATCTTTTCAGTATGGTGTCGATGTACCTGGACTGTGAGGGTCCTAAAATCCTCTTGGATCTGTCACGGTAGATCCGGATCCCCAGAATGTATGAGGCATCACCCAGGTCTTTCATGGAGAACCTGTGTGATAAGAACCCCTGACAGATTGTAGCATAGGAATGTCATTTCCTATTAAGAGAATGTCATCCACGTATAAAATGAGGAATACTACAGTTCTCGCTACAAATCTACAATAGATGCATGGTTCATCTAGATTTTTGATAAAGCCAAATTCCTTGACCGTCTCATCAAAACAGATGTTCCAACTCCGCGATGCCAGCTTTAGTCTATAAATGGACTTAAGCAACTTGCACACCTTTCCGCTGCTCCCACTCTGAATGAAACCCTCTGGCTGGTCCATATAGACACACTCCTCTAAATGTCCATTTAAAAAAGCAGTCTTTACGTTCATCTGCCAAATTTCATAATCGTGGAAGGCAGCAATGGCAAGAAGGATCCGAATGGATTTCAGCATAGCTACTGGAGAAAAGGTTTCGTCATAGTCCAAACCAGGTCGCTGACGAAAACCATTTGCAACCAGTCTAGCTTTATAGGTCTCAACCTGTCCATCTACACCAATCTTCCTTTTGAAGATCCACTTGCATCCTACGGGTTTTACCCCATCTGGAGCAATGTCCAACGTCCATACTTTGTTGGTGTACATGGACTCCATTTCGGTCCGCATTGCATCCAGCCATTTTACCGAGTCGACGCTCTGAATGGCTTGCTGGAAGCTAGTAGGCTCATCACAATCTATGATGCAATCCTCTCTATCCCCGTCTATGAGAAAACCGTAGTATCTCTCGGGCGGATGAGACTGCCTACTACTCCTGCGGAGTGGCGTGGGAATGTCCTGATCTTTCGAACCTTCTGGTTCTACTAAGCTTTCAGTAATAGCTTGTGGTTCTGGAATTTCTTCCAGTTCTATAGCGCTCCCACTTATTTCCTTTTCTAAGAACTGATGTTCCAGAAAATGGGCATTACGAGAAACAAGGACTTTTTGTTTCTCTGCGTAATAGAAAAGATACCCCTGGAATTCTTTGGGTATCCCACAAACTTGCACAGTACTGAGCGCGCCTTTAGTTTGTCCGCATGCTGCTTTTTGACATAAGCTGGACATCGCCAAATCTTCAGGTATTGAAGATAGGGTTTCTTCCCACTCCATAATTCATATGGTGTGGTAGGCACAGTCTTAGTGGAAACTCGGTTCAAAAGGTATGCAGCTGATTCTAGCGCATATCCCCAGAACGATCGCGGTAACTCAGCGTTACTCATCATGGACCATACCATATCCAATAGGGTTCGGTTCCGTCTCTCCGATACACCATTATGTTGCGAAGTGTATGGAGGAGTAAGCTGAGAGAGAATTGCATTCTCTTTTAAGTAACGCAGCAACTCGGCACTCAAGTATTCACCACCTCGATCAGATCTTAGTGTCTTGATATTTTTTCCTGTTTGTTTTTCTACTTCATTCTTGTATTCCTGGAATTTTTCAAAAGCTTCAGATTTATGCTTCATTAAGAAGACATGTCCGAACCTTGAAAAATCATCCGTAAAAGTAATGAAGTAAGAATAACCGCTTCGTGCATGTGTAGACATTGGACCGCACACGTCGCTGTGTACGAGTCCCAAGAGCTCGCTCGCTCTTACTCCGTGTCCAGTGAACGGAGTCTTTGTCATCTTTCCTTTGAGACAGGATTGACAAGTTGCATACGATTGATATTCGAACGGATCCAAATATCCTTCTGTGTGTAACTTCGTCAACCTTCTCTCATTAATGTGACCGAGTCTACAATGCCATAAGAAAGCCTGATTGATTTCAGGAGACTTTCTTTTGTGTGTATTCTGGACATTGAAAATCTGTGGTTGGTTTAATACGTATATACCGTTGTTCAATGTGCCTGACCAAATCAAAACTTGATTAAGGTGAATGTTCACTACATTACTTACAAATGCAAATTCATAACCTTCTTTAGACAATAAAGACACAGAAATGATATTACAGGTTGCATTTGGTACAAAGTAACAACTACGCAAAACCAAAAAGTGTCCATCTGACAATCCCAGGTGATAGTCCCCCATGGCCTCAGCATCCATGCTAGCTCCGTTTGCAACTCTGAGGGTCATGTCACCTGCCTTCAAAACTTTACGCTTTCTCAACGCCTGCAAAGAATTACAGATATGAGATCCTGATCCGGTATCCAATACCCAGGAAGTAGAGTTTATTGATAGACAGTTTTCAATAACATACACACCTGAAGCTGAAGCCGCAACTCGCTTCAGATCCTGGGTTCTGGCCTTCCAAGCCTTGCAATCCTGTTTTCAGTGTCTACCTTTGTGACAGTAGAAGCATTCTTCCTTCCCCACCAGCTTTCCCGCTACCTTTGTTGCCTTTCCCTTTCCCTTCGTATCCACTTTACTGACACCGCCCCTTGGTTTGGCAGGGGTTTTCTTCTTCTTTCCCTTGGCTTTCGCCCTGGACCTAGAAGTGGAAGATCCTCCTACAAACAAAGTGGATGTCTCCCTACCTTTCGGTAGGGTGCCTTCAGCACTCCTCAACATGTTCAGAAGTTCGGAAAGTTCAACCTCCTTTCCTTGCATGTTGAAGTTTAGGATAAACTGGGCGTAAGTGGAAGGAAGGGATTGGAGAATCAAATCAGTGTAGAGTTCATTCTCCAACGTGGTTCCAAGGTTCGCGAGCTCCTCTATGTAGCCAATCATCTTAAGCACGTGTTCCGCTACCGATGATCCGACGGCCAATCTTGCCGAAAATAGCTTCTTCGACACTTCGTATCTTGCGATACGAGACTGCTCTCCATACAGTTCTTTTGTATGGAGAAATATGGACTCCAGGTCCATATTCTCGTGCCTCCTCTGATGTTGGTTGTCCATCGAGGCAAGCACGAGGCATTTGGCCTTCGCGCAATCGATCTCCCATGTCTTACGGATTTCTTTATCCGCGATGCTGGAGGTGGGACCTGGGACTGGGGGAGCTTTGGTGGTAAGGACATACCCCAACTTGTCGTAAGTGATTACCATCTTGACATTCCTGAGCCAATCTTTGTAGTTTGGCCCTGTCAGTATGATTTTATCTAGTAATAACTTAAGTCCGGTCATGTTGAATGGTCGCTGCAATTAGGAGAGAGAAAAGAAATACTTTAGCATGATGCTCTTGCAAGTTTAGAGTGGTTTTTAGTTTGTCTAAACAGGAAGGCTCCCACTGTCTCTCGAATCCCTCCTCAAACCATAAAGGAAGAATTAGTCGGGATCAATCTCACCGTACAATACTTGCTTAACCGTTCAGCCAGGCCAGTGTCGGTACTTCGAGGGAGGTTTTCCAACGCTTTCGCGAAGTTCCTTAATTAAGTAACCTCTTTTCCCTGTGGGCGTAGCCCCGCTAACACCTTTCTAGACACCTACTAGGTTTATAGCATTGATCGTTAAGCGAGAGTTTTCCCGAGGAGTAGCATATACTCACAGTAGGATCGGGATCCAAATATCACCGCGTGATAAAACCGAAGGAATCCTACCAGAATCATCACACTCCAAATGGTATGCAGTGATAGCAAGTTTCAGTACTTATGAAACTCCCGATGTGGATTTTTGCCCTATGCTCTTATGACCTTGGCGTGAGGTCAAAATGTCATAAGTCACATGCCAAGTTCTTCCCATCATTATCCCGGTTAATTTGAACCCACCCGTACCTACCCTTGACGTAGGCCAAAATGGCAGTATGACTGTCTCAAACCAACGCATTCTATCTATGCAACAGATAAATATCCGGCAGCTACCAATCACTATGCCTTGGTGTGAGGTCAAAATACATAGCTTGAATACTACCGAATATTTAACTAAAATGATGGAGGGCTACGAATGGTTTTGGCGAAACCGTGAACGTAGTGAACTTGATATAATCGATGGAACGGGATAGCTTTTAAAAGGAGTGGTTCAAGCTCCGCGTTTAAAAGTTCAGTTTTGAAAAGAACCGAGTGGTTTTCAAAATGTTCCAATCGACTTTTACTTGGTTTATTTTCTTGCATTAGTTCTTTTAATGCATCCCATCATTTAATCCTACCATTGCAGAAAACAACCAAAATATGGTGTACGCTTATGCCATCCGCATTCGCCACGGGGCCTCGTCATCACCCGTTAGGTTACTTAACTAACGACAGAGCGGGGGCTGGACTAGCGCGGATGCAAAACATAAGCAACACCTAAATAGTTATCATATATAAATATATAGCAATTATAGAAATTACAGATCACAGATGAATACATTGGATACTAGGAATCCGCAATCCGTTCGAGCCTGCAACGAAAAGCGGATTACACGGTCGCGGTGAATAGCCAATAGCCCACCCAAGACCCCTACGGGTGCGGCAAACTACCCGCCAAGTACCCGAAGCGAAGCAACCTCCCTCAACTCCGTGAGTAGGCCACTCGGCACTTCGAGATACCCGGTAGTTTGTGCACCCCCTCCATGGGTCTATCCTAGGAGCAAAAACAGTAAAAAGAATTATACAATGACGGCTACAACCCTGACCCGGTTGTGCGGCCAAACAAATAATATTACATCAATTTACATGTTACATGAATGAAAGAAAAGAAAACTCTCGTCTCACAAAACCCCCCGGCTATTCATCCGCGACAATCCAACGCATTCATATACACATACCATCAACAAACACAGATCACAGATATGTATAACCCCCACTAATCGACGTATAGCAATTAGCAGACGTTCAATACATATAAACATCACAGATATAACCCATTAGTCAAAGTGTAGTGAAGTTCGATAAAAAAATACGGATTTATAGGCACCCCAAATACAAATTTCTATTCTGGAAAATCTGGGCAGAAATAAACCATCTTAAAAATCCCAAAACCTTAACAGAGGAATACTGCACCAAACTCGGTTCAGAACGGAGTCAAAACGGCCGCGGTTCCGTGGCAATAGGCATGCTTTTGCTGCGGAACCGCCGCGCTTTGAACTGTTCACTGGACCGTTTTTGGTGTGCTTCTTGAAAAAACCCTGAGCCGATTTTTGAAGTATGATTTTTTATTTTTTTGAGCAGAAAAAAATTCAACAGAAACTTAGGGTTTTGTAATTTTAGTTTTGCGATTTTTACCGATCGAACTTCTATACACTTTACTAACTAGCTAGTTTATATTTAGTTAGGCTCTGATACCACTGTAGGTCCACGTTACCCAACCCGGTGCTTGCGGGGAGGCGGAAAAAGGAATAAAAATCGGATTTTTATCATACTAGGCAACATGGACTAACTAAAGGCGGGATCTTTTCTAAACAAAAACTAACTAAAAGCTAACTAGAATTAGCTACATGGAAGAAAGGTTATACCTTGGGCTTTATGTCTTTCTCTCCTTGCTCCTTGGAGTGGAAGAAAGAGATCATCTTGTCGCCTTCTCTAGTCGAAGAAGGATCCACCCGAGAGCCTCAACCTTTGGCTTCAACTTCAAGCTAGAAGTAACTAAGGTGTTAGAAGTGCTAATCCTAGAACCTTAGATGAGAGTAGAGATTACTTTGGAGAGGTTTATCTCAAGCTCAAGTGTTTCTCAATACATGAGAGGGGAGAGCTTGAGAGAGAGGAAGAGGAGGAGAGAGAATCTATATGATAGAATGAGAGAATAAAGAGCCATTCTCACATATATGTGTGAATTATTGTAAAAAGATAATTAGCAAGATAATTGTCATGGTTTAATCAAGACTTGACCATTATCATTTCATATTAAATGCAAATTGCAAGGATCAAAGAGCATCTTTTATATGGAATGATGATGGTCAAAGTGTCAACCTAGGTCAACAAGTCAAGATAGTCAAATGGTCAACAACCCTAACCATGCACAATTGTATTTAACTAATATCAATTAATCATAATACACACATAAGCATTAGGGTTAATAAAATGACAATGGTTATTAACCCTAATCAAAGTCCTCTCCCTCTGTCTCAATCAACTGTGCATACGCACCCGTATTCGTGATCCAAGGAACATGAATACAATGAGATAAAACCAATCCCAAATCATATACTAGGATCTAGCTTAAACCAAAGCCCGCTAGTATAAGCTGTCCGGACAGCAAACGTGCACAAGTGCGTAGATGTGAACGAACCCTGTCGCAAAACCATGCGACCTCTACTCATTTCGCCTAAAGGAGAATAGCTCTCTGTGTGGGACTCTAAAGACTCGACACTACGCTGGCAGTGGGTTTAACCACAGACCGCAAGCGGCACTAGCTGTACGTAACGGTCCCCAGGTAGATGCCGATAAGAAGACTGACGAGGTGACCCCATCTGAACTCCTACTGAGCCTGTATGTGACAGTCTCCGTACAGTCCGGTCTGTTCGTCTGATACATCGCATGGCGGGCCTAGGGGGCGGTAAACGTCAGTCCTCTAATAGCGGTACAAGTCGTGTCGGAGTGTAGCCCAGAACACCCTGAGATAACACTGGAAACCTACCAGTATATCTCGCTTGCCCAGGCCAGGGACTACTTGTGTAATGGCTCTCCTGGACACAGCGCGATGTCAACCCCCAATACCGGGAGAGAAGAATCCTGTCTAACCATCACTGCCCCCAAGTGCTTTGGGACTGCACCCAACTACTACCTGTTTGCACGACTCCTTTGAGCCGTGGTAGGGTAGTAATCAAAGTACAGTGGGAACACACACGAGGCGAAGTGACAGTGTCAAGTCAGCGGACTAAGCGGTACTCATGTCTCCTGGGCGCATACGCTAGTCTACTCCGGAGTATCGATGTCATGTCTCGATAGTCCATCGACTAGGGACCTGTATAAGGATGTGCTTATGGATTACCCAGCCCCCACGAGTGTGAGCGACATCACAACGCTGGTAATCAAGCAAAGATCCTAAGTGTTAGTTATATGTATGCCCTAGAGGCCATTACTGTGCATTGGATGTATATTGTAGTGGATGCTGGGTCATATATAGGTAGGACTTTCTTGCTCGACATGATAGTACGCTATCTGGTTGCTCTTTATCTTAACATGTATACTTTCTGTCTCTCCGTTACATGTTGATAAAGCCCTTAGGATGTGTACTCGACTTCCAGGACTATGATGCAGATCATACTAGTGGGGCCTGGGTAGTCCATGAGTACATCCTTCAATGTTCCTAGTCGTGGTAATATCGAGACGGGGCATCGATATTCCAGAGTAGACTAGTGTATATCTTCTCGACCCTTGTGATGGGCGATGGATGATCCCATATCCATTGGTGTTTGACATCAAAGATGGTATGCGGGTGCTCAGTGGAGACTGGGTACACTGAACGGACTCGCCGAGAACTCCCAGATGGTATTATACCTCACGTCAGATGGCAGTTCTCTGGTGACACTGGTAAAGCTTAGTCTGTTGACCCGAGATCGTCATAGAGTCTTGTGTGTCTCCCACTGTGCTTTGATTTTCACCCTACTACGGCTCTACTGAGTCGTGCAAACAGGTGGTTTTTGGGTACAGTCCCGATTCACATGGAGGCAATGAGCGATAGGAGGGGATTCATCTCTCCCGGTATTGGGGGTTGATGTTGCGCTATGCACGACTGGCCATAACTGGAAATCCCTGGCCAGGGTTGCAGTGATCTACTGGTAAGTGTTATCAGTAGTTTCACACATGTTATGGACCTTATATCGGCATGACTTATCGAGCTACTGGGGTCTGAAGTTTACCACCCCTAGGCGAGATATGCGACATATCAGACGAACAGACCGGACTGTACGGTAATGTTGCTGGTTGGATTCAGAGGAGTGTGAGCGGGCTTGCTCGTCGATCTTCTGATCGCTCAATACCCGGGTGGCCGTTACGTTTAGCAGACCGCTTGCGGCTTGTGGGTGTTTGATATGATCATCATCTGCTGCCGGCGTATTGACGAGTCTTTAGAGTCCTACACAGAGGTTTCCTGGCTCAAGCGAAACGAAATAGGAGCACATATGAGATATGTGCGGGACCGAGAATAATGGGTGTATGTGATACCGTATTCTATTCTCACGATGAATGTGTTGAATGGTTGTATGCGATATAACCTAGTTATCGAATCGAAGATTGATTCGATAAGTCGATACATTGGATATTAGTCGGTCATATGCGATATGACCGGATCGTTAAATCAAGTGTTGATTTAATGATTTAATGATTTAATGCATAATTATATATTTGATATATTACTTTGCATTAACTAGTATTGGTTCACTTTAGACGGATTTTCTCACTTGAAGTGCACATTGTATATATGATATAGTTTTGTGCACTAGTTTGTATCATGTTTGATGATACATGCAAACTTGGGTATGCGTTTACTTTAAACCATGGTTAAGTGAATGGTTAGGGTTTTATAATCTTTACTTATTCATTTATTTCTTTTATTCATTTATTTTGGCAAGAATAAAATGGTAGCTAAATTTTTTCTTTGCTTGAAGCTTCTTGAAGCTTCAAAGAATCTTTGAAAGTCTACCATTTTGTCTTTTGCCTAAACCTAACCATTCACCTAACCCTAGTTTATTCTCTACACTTAACCAAGGTTGCATTATGATAACTTCACTTGATTTATCATTTGTTTTAATTATTCTTATCATATTCTTTTCTTCTTCTTCATCTTCTTCAAGATGAAGAAAACCTTGCATCCTTTATTGGTGTCTTGAGAAAAAGAGTGAGAAATCCAATTCTAAAGTGAACCCACTTCCTATTTCTTCATCCTCTACCACTTGCCAAGTAGTATAGGGTGTTTTCTTCACAAGTTTCATGACTTGGTGAAGTTGGAGCTTGATCTTGAGTTGCCTCGACGTAGATCATCTTCGGCATCGAAGTCGACGACCTAGCCCGATCATTTCTCCGACGAAACCATCGCCAGAGTCCGGATTCCGAAAAGTACAGCGGAGGGTTGTCAACATGGAGCTATGGAGGTGGAGAACCGGATCTACAAAGGTTGTAGTCACTTTCCTTTAGCAATAAATTCGTTTACTTGCTTGCATCGTCTATACATCTAGTTAACGATCCGTATTAGGGTTTGTAGGCACATGGAAAATTTAGAATTAGCTATGTTTGATCACTTGTGAGACCTCATTAGTGTGCCTAGGAACCCTACAGTGGTATCAGAGCCTAGCTAGAGCCTTAGGCGATGCGTAGACGGAGTTAGAAGTCCGATCGAGCCGAAACCCTAACACAAATTTGCTCTCTGTACATTTTTTAAAAACTGGGTTTTCTGAGAATTAAAAATATGCAGAAAAACCAGCAGGAGATTCTAAGAATTACTGAGAAGCCCGTACTCCTGAGTCCATCAAAGTGCGGCAGGACCGCGGCATTAGCATGGCTAATGCGGCGGTTCCGCGGCGTATTTGTCTCCTCTTGCATTAAATTTTGCATAGTAATTCCTATTTTGCAGTGCTGGTTTTCCTGGGAATTTTTAATCTGAACTCAAGAGTTCAGTTTTCTGGGTTGTATTGGGAGTTCGTAGATTCGATCGGATTATCAAATTTTGTCTATGTGTTTTTCCGGATAGTTTTAGAATATGTTAAAAAGTTCGACCGGATATAAATACCCACTTTTTCCCCTGCCGGGAAATTTTCAATTGTTGGATTTTTCCGTGTTTTAAAGACGTTCCAAGTAGTGCAAGTAACGCAATGGTCCCTCTAGAAGACAACAAACCTTAACTCGATTATGTGACCGTCTTAAACTGCCCTTTGAACCTTAGGGTTTAGGGCAGTACGGCGTACCATATGTGAGGCGTTGGCTTGACCCTTCTACGGCTGGACCGTTGGTACTGAGGCACGAAGTGAATGTTTTTTAAACTTATTTCATGTGTTGAGCTGCATCGGGAAAACTTGGGTGTTCGATTGTTCGATCGGAAAGTTTAACATTTTCTATTTATCCGGAATGTGATACAACATTTGGAATTCACAAGTAGTTATGAGATAACTGAATGAATGTTATAAACATAGCAGTTTAGTCTCACTTGATCGGTTGCCACGGAATTTTGATGTGATCAAAAGTCCGTCTCAATCACGTACCGTACGCGGATACTCGCCGGGTAAACCTAATAGACAGCCTCACTCCATAGCCCCGACCAAGCGACTGTAGGAGAACCCCGTCGCCGAAAGCATCCGTCTGGGTGCTCGCGGCAGCGGTGTTCCGCCTTAGTGCACTTCGTCGACGGTATCGGGGGTGCGGCCGTCCACTAAAGTTTGCGACGAGCATTCGTTCTGGATGCCGGGAATCTTGTTGAATTGCCCGACTTTATATTGAAAAGTGTTTTCGATAATAAGAATAAAATGCGGGGTTTATAATTGTTAGGCATGCGATGTCTAAGTATTTCATTTGGTTAGGCATGCGATGTCTAAAGAGTTTGCGGATTCCAACTGTTGTAGTTTTACACTTTCTTTTCTGTGACCGTAAGTGTAATATGTGATATCGCCGGTTTCGTTGCTATATGTCGACGACAATTGGGATACGCATGTTTACTTACGTTGATGACATGTGATGTTATGTGTTGCTGGATATGTTATATTGGATCGTCGTGTTCGAATAGCCGGGGTTTTTTATGTGAGATGAGTGTTTTTCCTTTTTCATTCATGTAAAAACTTGTATGTAATATTCTTTTATTGGGGCACTTCCAGGTTGCGGATGATGTCACCATTTGTATATTATTTACTTTTCCGCATTAGGATAGACCCAAGGAGGGGAGCACAAGTAACCGGGTTCTGGGGTCCAGTGGGAGACCATCTCGAGGAGTCGAGTCCGGGTATCCTAACCCTAGAATTGGTAGGGTTGCTTGCCGCTCTCATAGGGGTCTAGGGTGTGGGATTGGCTATTCATCACGACCGTGGAATCCGTGTTTTATACTGGCTCGTATTGAAAACACGGACGTCCTAGTATATCCAATATTTCATATGATATTTTCTGCTGCGTTATCTGTGATGTGATCATGTGATTTGTTCAGATAGATATAGTATATAGTATATATGATATATTATATAGACGTTGCTTATGTTTTACACCCGCGCTAGCCCTGCCTCGCTCTGGCGTTAGTTACCTAACCTAACGGTGCAGACGGGACATCGAGGCAAATGCGGATGGCATAAGCGTACGTTATATTTATCTGTGATGTTTAGGTAGACTTAAATGATGGGATATTCATTAATGAGATTAATGAAAGAAAATAAACCTAATTGACGTTGTGGAATCGAATTTCAAAAATCAAACAGGTAGCTACAGTTCTTGCTTTGCATTGCGGTGTTCCTTATAGAACATCCTGCACCTTATTCGATGAGGAAAGGACCGAGATCCCTTCACCGGAAGTGACTCCTTTAGCAATAACTGGCAGATGCTACACACTCGGTTTGTCTTTTGATTGCTTCTATAGTTTCTGCTTTGCACAGTGATATATATGATATATCCCGCACCTCATTCGATGAGGAAAGGGCCGACGATCCCTTCACCGGGAGTGACCCCTTTAGCAAAACTAGAAAAGCCTCAAAAACATTCCATTTAAAAACCATTTGATTCCGCAAAGAGATCAAGTTCAAAGCGTTAAAGGTTTTCTTAAAAACCATTCGCAACCCTCCGTCATTTTAGGAAGTAGAGTACTTAGTATTCGTGCTATGTTTGTCGACCATAGCCGAGGCGTAGTGTGCGGTAGCTAAGTGATGTTTTTCTACACAGCATATGATGCGATTAGTTAGGACTGTCATGTGGCTTTGTTGACCTTAGCCAAGGGTCATGTGGGTGGGTCTAATTAATCATGAAATGACGGGTAGAACTTGACTAGTACCTATAATTTGTTAACCTTAGCCAAGGTCATAGGTGCTAGGGGTAAAAACCATTATCGGGAGTTTCAAGTGTTGAAACTTGCAATGTGATTGCATACCTTCTATGTGATAGTTGGATCCCGATACCCACTGCGAGTAATTGTTACTCCTGGGAGAGTTTTGCACTTTGCAATTAGCCAATCAAGTAGGTGTCTAGAAAGGTGTCAAAGGGGTTACGCCTCTGGGAAAACGAGGTTTAATGTAATTAGGTCTGTGCGAAAGCACGGGGAACCTCCCTCGAAGTACCGACACTGGCCTGGCTGAAAGATTGGCGAACTTGTAGAGTGCAATTAATCCCGGCTAGTCTTTCCTTTTAAGGTTTGAAGGAAGATTTGATAAAAACAGTGGGAGCCATCCTGATTAGATAAAATAAATAACCAATCTAATCTTGCAAGAGCGCACGCAGAGTGTTTTCTTCTCTCTCTCCAGGTAGCGACCATATCACGCCTTAATCAAGATAATAATATGGATGTATTGACCGAACCCGCTTGTTATACTGAGCTGGGGAATGTTGTTCTCGCTCCAACTTATAATTGTTATAAGACAAAGCAGGAAATAGGGGAATACCGGAATTCTTATGCCGCCCAAACGAAGAAAGTGCATATGATGCATCTCCTTCGGGTGTGTTCATTACAAAGAACCGTTTCTCAGTATCCTCTGCATCCAGGGTATTTGATACCAGATCAGGATCCTAGATATGTAATCTGTTACATAGGGCTACAAAAGGGTAGAAAACTGAGAACGGGTGATAAGTTTCATGAGACAGAAAACGGGGCAAGTGTTGCAGCCAAGTCTGTTGGTCACTGTCACCCTGTATTACCAATACATTGATTCTGAACGAATGTTATTAGATACCGAACCTGATGTACAAAATCATATCAGTCTCTTTACAAGTAAAGAAATGATAAAATTTTGTATTGATGGATAATGATTTGAACATTTCCTATATCAAAAGTTGATCGGTTCAGGCACGTTATCTAAAAGCATTAACGTTCTAAATCAAACTACTGTTCCTAGTATACAGAACACACACAAGTGGAAGAGTTCAGAAATGAACGAATCCTTCTTGAGGCATTGTAGACTAGGCCATATCAATGCGACCCGACTGGCTGAAGTTACATTCTAGATGCATATTTAAATCAGTTTGAATTTACATCTTATGAAACTTGCCAGTCATGTCACAAAGATTAGGTGACCATAGCTCTGTTTATTGGAAACAGAGAAAGAGTTGGTAAACTCTTGGGATTGATACATGATGATGTATGTAAGGTCTCCTGTCCATACATGCCAAAACCGGTTCTTTGTACTTCATTACGATCTCTGATGATCTCTCAAGATTCAGACATATGTTCCTGTTGAAACATAGGCCTGAAGCTTTTGAGATATTCACAGAATATAAGTTAGAAGTAGAGAACAAAAAACTGGGTATAAGTATTATATCCTATAATGAGATCAGGGAGGAGAATACTTGTGCATGGAATTCCTGGACTATTCTAAAGGAGAATGAGATTCTCTCTCAGCATTACTCCTCCGTATACACCATAGCACGATGGTATATCGGGGCGGAGCAATCACACCCTATATGATATGGTGCGCTCTATGATGAGTACTACTGAGTTTCCTATTTCCTTTTAGGGAGTTATGCACTTATGAAGTTGCATACCTATTGAATAGGGTTCGATTCAAATCAGTGCCTATCACTCCATATAAGATATGGTATGGGAAGAGCCTATCTCTTAAGTAAGTTAAGATTTGGGATTGTCCGGCCTGTGTCAAAAGCAAAATCCGGAAAAAATCGAGGCAAAGTCAGTTCTGTAGAACTGGAAAGGTTCCAGCTATACAAAACTGTAGCTGATGATTTGACAGAACCAAAGGATTCAATAGTTCCCGACGAATCTCAGCCTCTCCGCCGATCTGGTAAGGTTTCTCATCCGCTTGAGAGATACTTCGATTTCTCGATGACAGTGGGAGCGAGGATTGCATCATGAGATGATGACCCAACTAGATTCGAGCAGGTCATCGAGAGTAGGGACTCTGTAAGAATGGCTGGATGCTTAGCGATCTGAGATGGAATCCATGTACACCAACAAAGTATGGACTTTGGTTACTATATCTGAAGGGTTAAATCCCCATCAGGAGCAAGTATATCTTGAGAAGATTACTTGGTGTAGATGGAAAAGTTGAGACTTTCAAAGCTAGACTTGTTAAAGGTTTTCGTCATCGACCAGGCGTGGATAATGATGATACCTTTTCCAATGGCTATGCTTAAGTCCATCCGGATCCTACTTGCCACGGCTACATACCATGACTACGATATCTGGCGGTTGGGTGCCATGACTAGTTTTCTAAATAATGATTTAGAAGAGAATGTCTATAAGTACATAGCCAGAGGGCTTCGTAAACAGTGGGAGCAGCGGAAACATGTGCAAGTTTCTTTACATATTAAAGCAGGCATCGCGGAGTTGGAACGTCTGTTTTGATGTGATAGTCAAAGTGTTTGACTTCATCAAAATGGTAGATGAACCTTGTATATACAAAACGGTAGTAGAGAGTAAGGTGGTTATCCTCGTATTGTACGTAGACAACATACTCTAGATAGGAAAAGAGTTTCCTATATTACGCTCGGTCAATCTCCGCTTATCACAAGGATTCTCCAATAGGATCAAAGTGAAACCTCCTAAATCCTGAGTTTTCATCTATGAGATAGATGTAATTGGATGCTAGGATTCTCACTAGATGTAGTGAGATGGTATCAATCGATCCAGGGGAGAATCACTGGAAGGGTTCCAGGGTGATAAAGACGACTGAATGTCAGTCACAGGCATTGTCTTTTCCCTCAGTAAAGGGACGGTATGTTGGAAGAGTTCCAAGCTAGATACCGTGGCAAACTAGACGATAAAGGCTGGTAACATCGCTATTTAAGAAACTATCAAAGAGGCAGTTTGGGTGTATATTGGTTCATAAGATGAACTAGGTTCCTGCAATTGTATGACAATGGAAGTGTGGCTTTGGCCCGGAACCCTGGTCCCATCAGTGACCCAGACATATTCTGAGGCAGCATCACCTGATCATGGAGATAGATGATCTCCAGGGTGATCGAGGTTAGGAGAGTAGATTCAGAGGACAACACGGCGGATCCACTCACAAAGGCTTTTTCCCAGAGAGAGACTTATATGGGATGGTTGAGTATGTGATACTGCAACCACTGCTACAGATGGCCCTAGTGCAAGTGGGAGATTGTTAGTTATATGTATGCCCTAGAGGCCATTACTGTACATTGGATGTATATTGTAGTGGATGCTGGGTCATATATAGGTAGGACTTTCTTGCTCGACATGATAGTACGCTATCTGGTTGCTCTTTATCTTAACATGTATACTTTCTGTCTCACTGTTACATGTTGATAAAGCCCTTAGGATGTGTACTCGACTTCCAGGACTATGATGCAGATCATATTAGTGGGGCCTGGGTAGTCCATGAGTACATCCTTCAATGTTCCTAGTCGTAGGAATATCGAGACGGGGCATCGATATTCCAGAGTAGACTAGCGTATATCTTCTCGACCCATGTGATGGGCGATGGATGATCCCTTATCCATTGGTGTTTGACATCAGAGATGGTATGCGGGTGCTCAGTGGAGATTGGGTACACTGAACGGACTCGCTGAGAACTCCCAGATGGTATTATACCTCACATCAGATGGCAGTTCTCTGGTGACACAAGTACAGCTTAGTGTGTTGACCCGAGATCGTCATAGAGTCTTGTGTGTCTCCCACTGTGCTTTGATTTCCACCCTACCACGGCTCAACTGAGTTGTGCAAACAGGTGGTTTTTGGGTACAGTCCCGATTCACATGGAGGCAATGAGCGATACGAGGGGAATCGTCTCTCCCGGTATTGGGGGTTGATGTTGCGCTATGCACGACTGGCCATAACTGGAAATCCCTGGCCAGGGTTGCAGTGATCTACTGGTAAGTGTTATCAGTAGTTTCATACATGTTATGGACCTTATATCGGCATGACTTATCGAGCTACTGGGGTCTGACGTTTACCACCCCTAGGCGAGATATGCGACATATCAGACGAACAGACCGGACTGTACGGTAATGTTGCTGGTTGGATTCACAGGAGTGTGAGCGGGCTTGCTCGTCGATCTTCTGATCGCTCAATACCCGGGTGGCCGTTACGTTTAGCAGACCGCTTGCGGCTTGTGGGTGTTTGATATGATCATCACCTGCTGCCGGCGTATTGACGAGTCTTTAGAGTCCTACACAGAGGTTTCCTGGCTCAAGCGAAACGAAATAGGAGCGCATATGAGATATGTGCGGGACCGAGAATAATGCGTGTATGTGATACCGTATTCTATTCTCGCGATGAATGTGTTGAATGGTTGTATGCGATATAACTTAGTTATCGAATCGAAGATTGATTCGATAAGTCGATACATTGGATATTAGTCGGTCATATGCGATATGACCGGATCGTTAAATCAAGTGTTGATTTAATGATTTAATGCATAATTATATATTTGATATATTACTCTGCATTAACTAGTATTGGTTCACTTTAGACGGATTTTCTCACTTGAAGTGCACATTGTATATATGATATAGTTTTGTGCACTAGTTTGTATCATGTTTGATGATACATGCAAACTTGGGTATGTGTTTACTTTAAACCATGGTTAAGTGAATGGTTAGTGTTTTGTAATATTTACTTATTCATTTATTTCTTTTATTCATTTATTTTGGCAAGAATAAAATGGTAGCTAAATTTGTTCTTTGCTTGAATCTTCTTGAAGCTTCAAAGAATCTTTGAAAGTCTACCATTTTGTCTTTTGCCTAAACCTAACCATTCACCTAACCCTAGTTTATTCTCTACACTTAACCAAGGTTGCATTATGAAAACTTCACTTGATTTATCATTTGTTTTAATTATTCTTATCATATTCTTTTCTTCTTCTTCTTCTTCTTCAAGATGAAGAAAACCTTGCATCATTTAATGGTGTCTTGAGAAAAAGAGTGAGAAATCCAATTCTAAAGTGAACCCACTTCCTATTTCTTCATCCTCTACCACTTGCCAAGTAGTATAGGGTGTTTTCTTCATAAGTTTCATGACTTGGTGAAGTTGGAGCTTGATCTTGAGTTGCCTCGAGGTAGATCATCTTCGGCATCGAAGTCGACGACCTAGCCCGATCATTTCTCCGACGAAACCATCGTCAGAGTCCGGATTCCGAAAAGTACAGCGGAGGGTCGTCAACATGGAGCTATGGAGGTGGAGAACCGGATCTACAAAGGTTGTAGTCACTTTCCTTTAGCAATAAATTCGTTTACTTGCTTGCATCGTCTATACATCTAGTTAACGATCCGTATTAGGGTTTGTAGGCACATGGAAAATTTAGAATTAGCCATGTTTGATCACTTGTGAGACCTCATTAGTGTGCCTAGGAACCCTACACTAAGGGCTCTACTAATATGTTATATAAGCGATATGCTAAAAGAAACACATGCACATATTGAAGTAGAGACAAACCAAGTAGCATACTACCATTTCGAGCAAGATTGTATATACAACTGTGAATATCCCAAGCTTCCATCAAGTAATATACATACTAGTATGATACAGTAATGGCCTCTAGGGCATATACACTAACATGACACGCACAACACTTATACATACGTGAGATTGTATTGGTTAGGGACATTGAGACATGATCCTTATTTTCCTTTGTGCATATGATATATAGCATACCTGTATACCTACATGCTTACACATATGCTTTGACATGCCTACATGTTTGTTACCCATATACCTAGATGGTATCGTACCATTAGTGACAGGTATATACACATATGAGACATAGCTACATGTACATTTTGCATTCATACTTACACACACCCGTATGGTATTACATCATTAATGATAGGTGCATGCTCATACACCTTGCTATAGTTAGATGCTCACCTTTATATGATGTTGCATTTGGTTTTGGGGAATTAGGAACCGCATGATATATTAATAACTTGTTGCAGTTAAATAGCGGTTATTCCTTTATATGCTCATATTACTGTTTCATGTTGCATATATTATATTCATGGATTTTCGCATTGAGATATGGATTTCATATGATGTTTTACTCCTGTGTATATATATCAGTGGTATGGGACGCTGATATATATATATATATATATATATATATTTATATATTTATATGTATATATATCACAGTTGTATGGGACGTTGTTATATATGTACACATATATAATGATCTATGCAATTATATTTATTAATTTCTTGATGTTTTCTGGATTTGAGAACCGTGGTAGTTTCATGAAATTATGCATTATTTGAAAAACCCGGTTTCTCTTGATATGATATTTCGGCGTCCACCATGAGATTTCTTGGTTCTGATATATACCCCATGCGAGGAGTTGAGTGGGCCGTGTGATGGTATATGGTGGGGCCTGGAGGTACCCCGGGGCAAGAAGATCGCAGGTGATGGCGTAGAGTTAGTGGGGGAATCCTACCTACCGGTGAAAGTATTGGACTCGTTGGTGATCGCGGAGATATCGAACGGATTCATGTACGTATGGATACGTGGAATTTCGAGTGTCGAAGCTGGGCATTCAGGTTTCGATATCGTACGATACGTACCTATCAAGGCCTGTCATGGTGACGACGCCTGATAGATCAGTTTTTATATGTCGATGTTGGGCACTAGTTTTCATGATAATTTCGGGTGTCGATGTTTGACACTCCGGTTTTGTGAGACTTACAGGATATTAGGGCCAATATTATGGTCGCTATGAGGACCGATATTATGGTCGATATGACGGCCGATTTTATGGACGATATAAGGGCCGATAGGAGGGCCGTTCCGAGGGCCGATTTGAGGAATTTAGGATTTAGATTGTCTTGATGGACACTGGTCCTGCCACGATGAGTAGTTGTACGGCTTTGTTGGCTTTCGTCAAGGGTCGTGCGGGTGGGTTTAATTCAGTCAAGAAATGTACGGGTTGAAGGGCTATGGTTTGTTGGCTTTCGTCAAGGTCATAGCACGTTAGGGGCAAAATATTATCGGGAATTTCAAGTGTTGAAATTTGCAATGAGACTGCATACCTTCTATGAGATAGTTGGATCCTGATACCGACTGCAAGTGATTGTTACTCCTGGGAGAGTTTTACACAGGACAATTAGCCGATCAAGTAGGTGTCAAGAAAGGTGTCAACGGGGTTACGCCTCTGGGAAAATGAGGTTTACTTTAATTAGGACCGTACGAAAGCACGGGGAACCACCCTCAAAGTACCGACACTGGCCTGGTTGAAAGATTGGCGAAATTGTAGGGTGTAATTAATCCCGGCTAGTCTTTCCTTTTAAGGTTTGAAGGAAGATTTGATAAAAACAGTGGGAGCCATCCTGATTAGATAAAATAATAACCAATCTGATCTTGCAAGAGCATACGCTAATGTGTTTTCTTCTCTCTCCCTCCAGGTAGTAACCATATCATGCCTTAATCAAGATAATAATATGGATGTATTGACCGAACCCGCATGTTATACTGTGCTGGGGAACGTTGGTTCCGTTCTTTCTTATAAGAGTTATAGGACTGAATAGGATATAGGGGAATACCAGGATTCCCATGCCACCCGAATGAAAAAAGTACATGTTGATGCATTTTCTTTGGGTGTGTTCATTACGGAGAACTGTTTCTCCAATTGCTCTACGTCCTGGATATTAGATACCGGGTCAGGATCCCATATATGTAATCAGTTATATGGGCTGAGGAAAGGTAGAGAACTTGGAGAAGGTGATAAAGACATAAGGGTTGGAAATGGTGCAATTGTTGCAGCTAGAACCATCGGGGAATATCACCTTATATTGCCAACTGGTAATACATTGATTCTGAACGAATGTTATTACATGCCGAACCTGATATGCAACATTATATCGGTTTCTTTGTTGAGTAAAGAGGGATATAATTTTGTATTACCGGACAATGTTATGAACATTTTTCTAAACCAAAAGTTGGTTGGATCAGGCACGATGTGCAATGGCATTTATGTTCTAAATCAATCAACAGTTCTGAGCATAACAAACACACACAAGAGGAAGAGTTCAAAAATGAACGAATCCTTCTTGTGGCATTGTTGACTTGGTCATATAAATGCGACATGGCTAGCTAAGTTGCATAAGGATGGATATTTGAAACCGTTCGAATTTTCATCTGATGACACTTTCCAGTCATGTCTCAAAAGCAAGATGACCAAAACTCCGTTTACGGGACACGGAGAAAGAGTTACTGAACTCTTGGGACTGATACATAGCGATGTATGTGGTCCCATGTCTATACATGCCAGGGATGGTTCTTCGTACTTCATTACATTCACTGACGATCTCTCAAAATACGGACATGTGTTCTTAATAAAACACAAGTCTGAAGCTTTGAGAAATTTAGAGAATATAAACAAGAAGTCGAGAACCAAACCAGGAAAAATATTAAAATCCTTCGATCTGATCGAGGAGGTGAATACTTGAGCAATGAATTTCTGGACTTCCTAAAAGAGAATGGGATTCTCTCTCAGCTGACTCTTACATATACACCACAACACGACGGTGAATTAGAACGGATGAACCGCACCCTATTAGATATGGTGCGCTCTATGATGAGCACAGCTGAGTTAACTATTTCCTTCTGGGGATATGCGCTAGAGACAGCCATACATCTATTGAATATGGCCCCCACCAAATCTGTGCCAACCACTCCATATGAGATATGGAAAAGGAAGAGACCATGTCTTAACTATGTTAAGATATGGGGTTGTCCAGCCTATGTCAAACGACAAAATCCGGACAAACTCGAGGCACGGTCTGTTCTATGCAAATTTGTAGGATATCCCAAGAATTCACAAGGGTATATCTTCTACCACACTGAGGAACAAAGGATGCTTGTTTCTCGGCATGCCACCTTTTTAGAAAAGGAATTTCTTGAAAAAGAGATTAGTGGTCATGAGGTAGAACTGAAAGAGGTTCCAGCTACAAAAGCTGCAACAGAAGATCTGGTAGAACCAGAGGATCCGGTAGTACCCGATGAACCCCAGCCACTCCGCCGATCTAGTAGGGTTCCTTACCCACCAGAGAGATACTACGGTTTTCTCATGGATGGTGGGAGCGAGGATTGCATCATGGAGGATGATGACCCAACTAGTTTCGAGCAGGCCATCACGAGTGGGGACTCAGTGAAATGGCTGGATGCAATGCGGTCCGAGATGGAATCCATGTACACCAACAAAGTATGGACTTTGGAAGATGCTCCTGAAGGGGTAAAACCCATTGGGAGCAAGTGGATCTTCAAGAAAAAACTTGGTGTAGATGGGAAAGTTGAGACTTTCAAAGCTAGACTTGTTGCAAAGGGCTTTCGTCAAAGACCAGGTGTGGACTATGACGAAACCTTTTCTCCAGTGGCTATGCTTAAATCCATCCGGATCATGCTTGCCATCGCTGCATATCATGACTACGAAATCTGGAAAATGGATGTTAAAACCGCCTTTCTAAACTGTGATTTAGAAGAGAGCGTGTACATGACTCAGCCAGAGGGCTTCGTAGCTAGTGGGAGTAGCAGGAAGGTTTACAAGCTGCTTAAATCCATTTATGGATTAAAGCAAGTATCACGGAGTTGGAACATCTGCTTTGACGTCGTTATCAAAGAGTTAGATTTCGTCAAAAACGTAGATGAACCTTGTATCTACAAGAAGGTGGCAGAAAGTAAGGTTGTCTTTCTCGTATTGTACGTGGACGACATACTCTTGATAGGAAATGACATTTCTATGCTGCAATCGGTCAAGCTCTTCTTATCACAAAGATTTTCAATGAAAGATCTAGGTGATGCCTCCTGCATACTGGGAATTATGATCTATAGAGATAGATCTAAAAGGATATTGGGATTGTCCCAATCTAGGTACATTGACTCCATACTAAAGAGGTTTAGTATGGAAGAATCCAAGCGTGGGAACTTACCCACAATCTCTGGACTCACTCTCTCCAAAGAGATGTCTCCCAAGGCTGATTTGGAGAGAGATCGCATGCAAGGGATACCCTATGCTTCGGCTGTAGGCTCTATCATGTACTCGATGCTATGTACCAGACCCGATGTAGCACACTCACTAAATATGGTGAGTAGGTATCAAGCTGATCCTGGAGAGAGTCACTGGACAGCTGTGAAGAGCATTCTCAAGTACTTACAAAGGACTAAAGTGATGCTCTTGGTGTATAGTAACGGAGAACTCCAAGTGGAGTCCTTTACCGATTCGAGCTTCCAGAAAGGTAAGGACGAATTTAAGTCGCACTCGGGATTTATCTTTACCCTTTACGGAGGGGCGGTTAGCTGGAAGAGTTCCAAGCAGGAAACCATGGCAGACTCGACGATGGAGGCTGAATACATCGCTGCCAACGATGCTGCCAATGAGGCTGTCTGGATCAAGAAGTTCATTACCGAACTTGGAGTGGTTCCATCCATTGAGCATCCAATACCTTTGTATTGTGATAACAATGGAGCGGTGGCTTTGGCTAAGGAACCCAGGTCCCATCAGCGATCCAGGCATATTTTGAGGCGGTATCACCTGATACGGGAGATAGTAGATCGCCGGGAGATCGAGGTCAGGAGGGTTGATACGAAGAACAACACTGCGGATCCACTCACGAAGGCCATTCCCCAGCTACAGTTTGAGAGACTCTTCGGGATGCTTGGTATGCGATACTAATGCAGCTGGCCCTAGTGCAAGTGGGAGATTGTTAGTTGTATGTATGGCCTAGAGGCCAGTATTGTACAGATGATGTATATTATATTGGATGCTTGGACATATATAGAGAGGACTTTCTTGCTCGATATGATAGTATGCTATCTGGTTGCTCTTTATCTTAACATGTATACGTGTCTCTTGATACTGTCTTATAGTTACATGTTGGTAAAGCCCTTATGATGTGTACAAGACTACCAGGACTATGATGCAGATCATACTAGTGGGGCCATGGTATTCCATAAGTACATCCTTTAATGTCCCTAGTCATGGGTATATCGAGACGGGGCATCGATATACCAGAGTAGACTAGCTTGTATGCTTCTTGACCCATGAGATGGGCGATGGATGATCCCATATCCATTGGTGTTTGACATCAGAGATGGTATACGGGTGCTCAGTGGAGACTGGGTACACTGGACGGACTCGCCGAGACTCCCAGATGGTATTATACCTTACGTCAGATGGCAGTTCTCTGGTGACACTTGTACAGGTTAGTCTGTAGATCCGAGATCGTCATAGAGTCTTGTGTGATTCCCACTGTGCTTTGATTTCTACCCTACCACGTCCAAGAGGGCGTGCAAAACGGTGGTTTTTGGGTACAGTCCCGAGTCACATGGAGGCGGTGAGCGATAGGAGGGGTTTCGTCTCTCCCGATATTGGGAGTTGATGTTGCACTGTGCTCGATTAGCCATAACAGGGAAGTCCCTGGCCATGGCTGATTTAGAGATTTACTGGTAAGTGTTACCAGTAGTTTCTCGACCCGTTATGAGCCTCACATCGGCACGACTTATCGGTTATTGGGGTCTGACGTTTACCACCCCTATACTTGATATGCGACAAATCAGACGAGGAGACCGGACTGTATGGCAAGTGTTGAAAGTCCACGGTAGCGTCCCGGCCGTCTAACAGGCGCCAAATGCGGAACAAAAACTTTTACAACTGGCGCTATCGCGTACTATAACCCGGATCTGCCATTAAAGCTAAACTAACAAATTACAAAGTGGGTAGAAATGTTATACCGAACGATCCGATTCCTTCGGTCTTCAACCATCATCCCACGCTTTGTTGCGGTTGCTCCGATCTCCTCGATCTCAAGTCTTCTCGTCCAGGTGGCACCACGTCGACGGATCTTTAAACGGGCTCCCGCCTCTGAACTGAGGCAACTCGATCATCAAGTTTGCTAAAAGAGATGACCAAGATTGATGTAGAGAATGAGTAGAACACTTTGTCTCACTTCGTCCAAAGTTATGGACAAACGGTTAATGAAGTTGCCTTTTAGATCGGGTGAAATGAGAAATGAGGCTATCTAATTTCCATGAACCAAAACCATATACTTTTTCCAAATCAACAACCATGATTCTCATATGAGAGGGGGCCGGCCACTTATAGATGAGGGGGAGGTGAGTGTAGGAGCAAAGTGGTGACTCTAAAGGAAAATATCTTAATCAAATATCTTTAACAAGAACAAAAAGCATTAAAGGAAAAGAATGACTCACTTAACCTAGTCATCAAAACCATTAATGCAAAAGAATGATTCATGAACCTAGTCACCACACTAGAACCTTCTAGAATCACGACTCACCTCATGACCCACCCAAGTGATGGAAAGATAAATCCGCATTTAACCGAATGTCAAATACGGGTGATAGAAAACTGGAAACTGGCAACTTCCAAAAGCGATCCTGAAATGAATTTCAGGATGACCCCGTAAAAGTATAAACATACCCGCATTTGTATTATGACCGAATACAAATGCAACTGAGACAAAGATATTATATCTACACAGTATAATACTCGGATCCGGCTTAAACTAAAGATACCAGTATTATCCGCCCGAAATATGACACGTGCGAAAACGCACGTGCATTTTCCGAACCCTTCCATAAATCCATACGGCCTCTACAACATCTCGCCCGAACTTGGGAAACGGTCTGTGGGGGACTCTAATGACTCATCAACACACTGGCACTGGGTATAACCACTAGCACGTCAGAGGTACGAGCTGTACGTAACGTTTGCCTATGTATTGATTAGAAGGGAAGCTGATGAGCGAACTCATCCATATACCCTACTGAGCCTGACAGTGACAATATCCATACAGTCCGGTCCGTTCGTCTAAAGAGTATCGCATATCGAGTCTAGGGGGTGGATAAAGTCAGACCCCTAATAACGCGATAAATCTTGTCGGCATGAAGCCCATCAACATCTGAGAATCTACTGATCCAAATCAGTAATTCTCCACTACCTCGGCCGAGGATTTCTTGTGATGGACACGTGTGGACAGTGCGACATCAACCCCCAATACCGGGAGAGACGAATCCCCGACGATCCGCTCACTGCCTCCATGTGGCTCGGGACTGTACCCAAAAAATACCTGTTTGCATGTCTCCTTTGAGCGTGGTAGGGTAGAAATCAAAGCATAGTGGGAACTCACACGAGACAAATGACGATCCTAGGTCGACAAACTAACCTATACACATGTCGCCAGGGAACTGCTATCTGACGATATTTATAATACCAACTAGCATGTTCCCGGCGAGTCCTGTCCGGTGTACTCATAACCCAATGAGCACCTGTATACATCTTAGGTGAACCAACTGACACCAATGGCTTGTGAGACCGGCCATCGCCCCTCGTCGGGGTCCCGACTGTATACACTAGTCTACTCTGGAGTATCGATGCCCTGTCTCGAAACTCCCACGACTAGGGACATTTTAAGGATGTGCTTATAGACCCCCAGCTCCCACGTATATGATCACCATCATATTGTTGGCTGTCAAGAAGAATCCTATGGGCTCTATCATCATGCAATAGTGAACTAAAGCATGTATATGATGATAAAGTCAAACAAGATAGCATACTATCATCTCGTGCAAGACTATCCTATCGGTATAGGTCCTGCCTCAATCATTGCAATCACGTACCTGCGATCCAATAATTGACTTTGAGCGCACTATCTCCAACAATCTCCCACTTGCACTTAAGGCTAATTATTGCGATGTCGCATACTCACAGCCCGTGTGATACCGAACATCCAACTCCTCAACTAATTATTTTCACAAAGCTAGTTTGTAAAACTCTTGTGTTCGAGAAATAGCCACAGTGAGTGGATCCGTCCTGATGTTTCTTTCTATGTCTCTCTTAATCTCAAGTTCGCGGAGAAAGGCATCTCCCGAATCGAGTAATACATGTCTTAGAATATGTCTAATGGGACCTAGTTCATAAATGAACTCCAAATACAAACTTCTTAGACTTTATTGATAACTGAACCTAATCAGTATCCAGCACCATGCCTCCCACAGTATCCCCTTGGACCACATGTCCATAATATTGTTCCTCGTCAGAGGGAAAACTATAACTCTAACAATCACTCTGTCATCCATGTCACCTTGGAAGCCTAGAATGATAACCGTTTCCCGAAGGAGGCTGTTGTCATCAAATCCGTAGAACATGCACTTATGTTCTAAAACTGTTTCCTTATGTTTCTCCAGGATTGGATTAATATAAACTTATCGCATCTAGTGCAAAAAACAACATCTGGTGTGGTACTTGACATCTCATGATTGACCCAATTGCCTAAGCAAGTGATCTGCCAATCATGCACATCCCTCTCCCCTTTAGTCTGTAAGACACCTTTAGAGAGGGTGACTCCATCACCTGCAGGTACACTACCATGTCAGGAGTCAACTATTCTAAAATACTATTAGAATACTGTCAAAGTACCCACATTGGGAAACTACCCAAATCTAGATCTAAAACCATAGATCTAGTAACCAGAATGTCAGATATTATATCCATATCCTTTGTGGAGAAACAACTGTGTGACGACCAAAGTACAACTGGTCGTAGTATAGGAATTTTACTTCCTACTCTGTGTATGTCATCCAAATACCAGGATATCACACCCTACTACCTTCTCAACAGATCCATCCCCTATTCTGATGAAGTCAAAGCCATGACTTTCTCATAAAAATTAGATGATCTAATCTCTGCTATATTTGCTCAAGCCTATAAATAGACATAAGCTACTTGCCCACTATGCTTCCGCTGCTCCCACTGACTACGACAACCCTCTGGCAGAATAATATATACGTGCACTTCTAAAGCTAGTTTAGAACGACTCTATACTTATCCTCCTGCCGGGTCCCATAGTCTGGAACAACAGTAGTATTAAGTCTGGGTAAACAAGAACCTCCCTGACACCGTCCTTGAGGGTACCGGAGTACCTCTCTGGTGTCTGAGGTTACCCACCATATCTGCGGAGTGGCTATTAGAATGTTAAACCTCATAGAATATATAGGTTCTATTAAATTTTCCGTAATCGTTTGCGGTTCTGGAATCACTTTCAGTTCTACCATACTCCCACTAGTGTTTTCTGAAAAAGTCCATTTTAATAAAACTGTGGCGAGTCAAGAACAATATCACTATTGATCTTCCAGATGGTAGAAATGTCAACCCTAGTCAAAGCCATGGTCAACCCATAAACTGCCATTACAGAAACATGCCTTGAGTTATCCAGTGTCTGGTTTTAAGCATAAGCTGGACAACTCCCCATATCTTAACATCGTTAAGATATGTACCATTCTATATACAATATAGAAATAGAGGCGCTAATTTAATTTGAACCATATTCAAATCATGCTGCTGTCTCCAGTGCATATCAACTTAAAGGAGAGAGGCTACTCAGCATTACTCAACTTAGGAATCCATCCAATTATGAGTAACCTGTAAGAGAAACAAGTTTCTCAAAACTACTACTATCATATGAGTACAAATCACAAGAATCTACATCTTCGATCTTTTTGAAGAATCCCGATACTTGTGATACCTAGTTCTCTACTTTATTCTTTTACCCACAACTTCTCAAAACATAGACATTGTATTTCTACGAAACACTTGTCTAAAAGCTAGAGAAGTCATAAGTAAACAGAACATAGTATGAGGACCTACCCTTTTGTCCTGACGGACACTGGACAACATACAATACTCTGTATAAGTCCATTGAGTTGAATAACTCAAAACCTGTGCATCGTAGGTTGAAAACTGTACTTATGGTTAAGAACTACTCCGTTGTTTAATGCTGCTTACCCAATCGTCAACTGATATAGGTAAATGTCACGGACATAATTTCATAAAGTTATATCTCACTTTATAAAAATAAACATACAGATATATCATTTTGAAATTGGTGCACAACAACGGATATTCAAAACCTAATACATGTCGTCCGGCAAAAACTCAGGCGACTTCCTCAAATATCACCAATTACAACGAATTCCGATATAATGAGGATGATCACCTTATTCCCAATAACCTACTCCTACTCATCATCTGTAAAACCGTACAGATGTGAGAATCTTACCGGGTAAATACATACCTTGGAGTAAGTATCTAATCGGGAAATCAGTTTTCCTTTAACAATGCACTGAAACATGAAAATGTTTCGTAGGGGTAACCTGGTATTCTTAGTAATGCCTCTTCCATAATCCAATTCATGACTTCAACCGTATATTTCTCTGCCATCTCTCCAAATCCCTTTATTTGTCTTTAGTCGTTACCTTCTGTACACTATCGTTAGGCTAATTGGTTTTCTTCCTTCCCTACCGTTCGGCACCAGCCTATGGTTTGGAAGAAGACTATCCAGTAAGCATAATAGGTGTACCCTCCTCAACCTAGGAGTCCTCGCAACTTGAGAGAAGGTGATGATAAAAGACAACTGAATAATACCTTATTCTATTTCTCCCGAACTTATTAAAAAATCAAAGGTGAAAATAGGAGTGGAGATGAAGTAAGCGGTTTGGTCGTGAATGATAACAGTCGCAATTTACTTTGCCCTCTTTCTAATCCCATTAATTTTGTCTTTAGTTATTACCTTCTGTACACCCTACTTAGGCTATTTGGTTTTCTTCATTCCCTACATTTTGGCACCAGCCTATGGTTTGGAATAAGACTTATGCAATAAGCGTAATAGGTGTGCCCTCCTAAACTAAGGAGCCCTCGCAACTTGAGAGAAGGTGATAATAAAAGACAACTGAATAATACTTTATTCTATTTCTCCTGATCCTGGATCCATCCTCGAAGAAGTCCCTTCGAGTTCGTATATAACCATACGATGGATCTATCCAATGGAAGTGGATGTCCGTAGTAATACGGGGTGTTCTGAGAAATGCAAAGGGTAAAAGAAGGAGCGGCAATGACTTATGCAACTTTAGACAATCCAAAAGCCAGTTTTTTAAGAAGGTTCGGTCAACTTGGTCACTGAGTCATAGCCTAGGGTCGATCAATGGTCGCTGCCAAAGAGAGAGAGAGAAAAGAAACACTCTGCGTGCACTCTAACCTAGATCAGAATGGTTATCACATTATCTAATCAGGAAACCTCCCACTGTTATTTCAAATTCTTCTCCAAACCTGAAAGAAGAATTAGTCGGGATCACCCGAAGAGTAATCCAACTCATCAGTGAGAATCGGGATCCAACTATCATCGCATGATAACTTGATGGAAGCCACTCAAGTTATCACACTCCAGAAGGTATGCGCATGCCTGGCAAGTTTCCTGTATATTTGAAACTCCCGATGTGATTTTTGTCCCATGCTCTTATGACCTTGACGAAGGTCAACAAATCATAAGTCACATGTCAAGTTCTACCCGTCATTGTCCAGGTCAATTTGAACCCACCCGTACAAGCCCTTGACGAAGGTCAACAAGGCTATACGACTGTCCCAAACCAACACATCTATCTATGCAACATGTGAACACCCCAGCAGCTACCAATCACTATGTTTTGACTAAGGGCCAAATATACATAGCTTGAATACTGCTGGCCATCCATAAGAAATGACGGAGGGCTACGGATGGTTTTTGGCGAAAAACCTTTAACGTAATGAACTTGATCTCGTTGAACGAACCTGATAGCTTTTTATAAAAATATAGTGGCGAAAACCTTTTGCTAAAGAGGTCACTCCCGGTGAAGGGATCTTGGATCTTTCCTCGTGGAATGAGGTGCAGGATATTCCAACTGAATATCGCGATGCAAAGCAACTTGTAATCGACTATATTGAAGTTATTACCCTGACGTAAACTTCTGCCCAAGGGGTCACTCCCGGTGAAGGGATCTCGGCCCTTGCCTCATGGAATGAGGTGCAAGATATTCCAACTGAATACTGCTATGCAAAACAAAAGGAAACATCTTTGTAATAACTCCTTTTAAAATTTGTTCCAACAACATCAAATATAGGTTTGTTTTATCCTTGCATTGATAAGAATCAATGAAGTCCCATCAATCAATCACACCAGAAAAGAACGAAAATATAATGTACGTATATGCCATCCGCATTCGCCACTGGGTCCCGTCATCACCCGTTAGGTTACTTAACTAACGACAGAGCGGGGGCTGGACTAGCGTGGGTGTAAAACATATACAACATCTAATAGTATATATACAAATATACAATAATCTCTCCAGGCGTGATAATATGCAACATTACAGAAAAGTAATAAGTATCACAGAACAATACAGATAATCTGGGATCCCCTGGTTTCACAGAGCCGATACTGGAACCCGACGTTCCCTGGTCGTGTGGATAGCCTGTGCAATGAAACCTAGACCCCTACGGATGCGGCAAGTTACCCGCCAAAACCTGAAGCGATGCAGCCCCCTACAGCAAAATGAATGGACCACCCGGCACTTCACGGAATCCGGTAACTTGAGCACCCCTCCTTGGGTCAACCTGTACCCCTACGAGTGCGGCGAATAGTCTGCCAATTCTAGAGTGAGGTCCTTCTGCCTCTCAAAACTATGAGATACGGACCCGTTGCCCTCCAGAACCCGGCTATCCGTGCACCCCATCACGGGGTAAACCTAGTACAGAAAATAAAATATGTACAATGGGTACATCGACCACAACCCGGTCGTGCCCCAAAAGAATATTATACAACAGGCAGTGACGGCAGTCCACATGTTGGACGCTCGCCCCGCAATATCAAATGTACAAATAAATACAAACTGCACTACCAATGCACACTGCTATCTACCACGACATATCCGCAACATCACAACATAACACAGAACATCAACGCGAATGTCACGTTCGCAAATCCGTCTAAAAGGACTATAGCAATTGGACGCAATTTACCGCTCAAATGACATTCCCGGTCGGAGATATAATGTAAATACTGCATACTAACAAGTTGAAAATTTTGATCGACAAAACTTCCCGAGGTGGGTCCCACGTACATCTGCTGTACAGTAACAAAATCTGGGCCCATAAGAAATATACCAAAAACCACAATTTCTCATGAAGAACACACTGGAAAAATTTGGTCCACTGTTGCCACATACTGGTCGCGGTTCCGCGGTCAAACCCAAGCTTTGACCGCGGATCCGCTGCGGTATAGTGGTAACACGTGTCCAAATTTCACCGTAACCCTTCAAAAACCCTGCTTAATTTTCTGTGATATGCAAAATAATTTTAAGATTTTTTTAAAAATCGACAGATACTTAGAACTGAAAAAGTGTAGTTTTTGAAAATCGGTTCGATCGATGTTTTAAACGTGTTAGCATAAGTTAGTAAAGCTTAATGGTGAGGCTCTGATACCACTGTAAGTCCACGGTAGCACCCCGGCCATCTAACAGACGCCAAATGCGGAACAAAAACTTTTACAACTGGCGCTATCGCGTACTATAACCCGGATCTGCCATTAAAGCTAAATTAACAAACTACAAAGTGGGTAGAAATGTTATACCGAACGATCCGAGTCCTTCGGTCTTCAACCATCATCCCACGCTTTGTTGCGGCTGCTCCGATCTCCTCGATCTCCAGTCTTCTCGTCCAGGTGGCACCACGTCGACGGATCTTTAAACGGGCTCCCGCCTCTGAACCGAGGTAACTCGATCATCAAGTTTGCTAAAAGAGATGACCAAGATTGATGTAGAGAATGAGTAGAACACTTTGTCTCACTTCGTCCAAAACTATGGACGAACGGTTAATGAAGTTGCCTTTTGGATCGGGTGAAATGAGAAATGAGGCTATCTAATTTCCATGAACCAAAACCATATACTTTTTCCCAAATCAACAACCATGATTCTCATATGAGAGGGGGCCGGCCACTTATAGATGAGGGGGAGGTGAGTGTAGGAGCAAAGTGGTGACTCTAAAGGAAAAGATCTTAATCAAATATCTTTAACAAGAACAAAAAGCATTAAAAGAAAAGAATGACTCACATAACCTAGTCATCAAAACTATTAATGTAAAAGAATGATTCATGAACCTAGTCACCACACTAGAACCTTCTAGAATCACGAATCACCTCATGACTCACCCAAGTGACGGAAAGATAAATCCGCATTTAACCGAATGTCAAATACGGGTGATAGAAAACTGGAAACTGGCAACTTCCAAAAGCGATCCTGAAACGAATTTCAGGATAACCCCGTAACAGTATAAACATACCCGCATTTGTATTACGACCGAATACAAATGCAACTGAGACAAAGATATTATATCTACACAGTATAATACTCGGATCCGGCTTAAACCAAAGCTTACCAGTATTATCCGCCCGAAATATAACACGTGCGAAAACGCACGTGCATTTTCCGAACCCTACCATAAATCCATACGGCCTCTACAACATTTCGCCCGAACTTGTGAAACGGTCTCTGGGGGACTCTAATGACTCATCAACACACTGGCACTGGGTATAACCACTAGCACGTCAGAGGTACGAGCTGTACGTAACGTTTGCCTTTGTATTGATTAGAAGGGAAGCTGACAAGCGAACTCATCCATAAACCCTACTGAGCCTGACGGTGACAATATCCATACAGTCCGGTCCGTTCGTCTAAAGAATATCGCATATCGAGTCTAGGGGGTGGATAAAGTCAGACCCCTAATAACGCGATAAATCGTGTCGGCATAAAGCCCATCACCATCTAAGAATCTATTGATCCAAATCAGTAATTCTCCACTATCTCGGCCGAGGATTTCTAGTGATGGCCACCCGTGCACTGTGCGACATCAACACCCATTACCGGGAGAGACGAATCCCCGACGATCCGCTCACTGCCTCCATGTGGCTCAGGACTGTACCCAAAAAATACCTGTTTGCGCATCTCTTTTGAGCGTGGTAGGGTAGAAATCAAAGCACAGTGGGAACTCACACGAGACAAATGATGATCTCGGGTCGACAAACTAACCTGTACACATGTCACCAGGGAACTGCTATCTGACGATAAGTATAATACCAACTAGCATGTTCCCGGCGAGTCATGTCCGGTGTACTCATAACCCAATGAGCACATGTATACATCTTAGGTGAACCAACTGACACCAATGGCTTGTGAGACCAGCCATCGCCTCTCGTCGGGGTCTCGACTGTATACACTAGTCTACTCTGGAGTATCGATGCGCTGTCTCGAAACTCCCACAACTAGGGACATTTTAAGGATGTGCTTATAGACCCCAGCTCCTACGCATATGATCACCATCATACTGCTGGCTGTCAAGCAGAATCCTATGGGCTCTATCATCATGCAATAGTGAACTAAAGCATGTATACGATGATAAAGTCAAACCAGATAGCATACTATCATCTCGAGCAAGACTGTCATATCGGTATAGGTCCTGCCTCAATCATTGCAATCACGCACCTGCGATCCAACAATTGACTTTAAGGGCACTATCTCCAACAAGTGTTACCGTTAGGCTTTTACAGGAGTTGGAGCGGGCTTGCTTGCTGATCTTCTGATCACTCAATACCCGGGTAGCCGTTACGTCCAGCTAATACCGCTGACGGCTTGTGGGTGCTTGATGTGATCATCACCTACTGCCGGCGTATTGACGAGTCTTTAGAGTCCTACATAGAGGTTTTACTGGCTCAGGCAAAACGAAATAGGAGCGCATTTGTGATATGTGCGGGACCGAGAATAATGCGTGTATGTGATACCGTATTCTACTCTCGCGACTTTTTGTATCGGTCGGTTATATGTGATATAGCCGGGTTATGGAATCAAGTGTTGATTCGATAAGTCGATACATTGAATGTTACTTGGTTATATGAGATATAACCGGATTATTAAGTCAAGTGTTGATTTTATAATTTAGTGTATAATTGTATATTTGATATACTAATTTACATTAACTAACATTTGTTCACTTAAGGATTTTTCTCACATGTGCACAACTTTAATATATATGTGATATATATTAAAATGTGTTTTCTTTTTGTATCATGGTTGTTGATACAACATTCATGGGTGTATGAGACTTACACCATGCTATTTGTTATGTTGGGTTTAATATTTAAAGTAATTACAAAATTAGTGGAAGATTAGAAAAATGCATGAAGCTTGTGGAAGCTTGTGGATGCATTGACTAAGTCCACTAGGTTTGTTTTTATTTTGGATATTTGATAACCCAACCATTAGGATTAGCCATGGTTATGTCTCTACATGAGTTAGTATATGATACTCACTCACCCATGGTTAACTTTCTCACTTGATCATTATCCTCATCTCATTATTTCTTCATCTTCTTCCATGAGCTCAAAAGCTCTATAAGTTTTGATTAAGTGAGAAATAAAAGTGAGATAAATAATTCTAAGGTGTATCCACTTCCTATTTCCTCATCTTCTACTAGACTAGCACTTTAGTTTAGGGTGTTTGCTTCACTAATTCTCTAGTTAGTGAAGAAGAAGCTTGAGTTCATATTCTCTCGACGTAGATCATCTTCGGCCTCGAAGACTTCAAGCAAGGACGCTCCTTCTGCCTCGTGAAGCCATGCAAGATCCCGAGAGGACCATGATCGCAGCGAAGGGACTACAACAAGGAACTTTAGAAGTGAAGGACCGATCTACAAAGGCTGTATTTCGTATTCACTTAGTCGTAAATGATATTTACTTGCATATGAAACCCTAATAATCTAGCAAAGATCATGTTTAGAGTTGTTCGGCACAGCTAAAATTTTAATCGGGCATGGTTGATGCCTTGTAGAACCTTGTTAGAGTGCCTAGTAACCCTACAAGTTGTACCTGATAGAGTACCTTTTTTGACTGTTGCATACATATGGCCATTTATTGCTATTAGCTTTCATGTGATATATTTGCCCAGTACGTGCATACTTGCGATTACTTGCATATGTTATTTACTATTCACGAGTTGGTAACTCACCCCCGTTGTGCCACAGTGTTTTGCAGGTAGTCCCTCTGGGCAGTCGCGGCAGGGCTTTCATCTATCGTATCATCTTTTGCAGCGGATACCGCTACGGCTGACTTTGTGCATTTTTGCTATAGGTGGGTTTTGCGGTTATCCAATGTTGTTCATTGTGTATTCGTTGTATCCAGTACTCTCCATCTACCATTTTCATATATTGACTTAGAGATGTGATGTGAGGATGATATTGTATATTATTTTGGTCACTCAGGATGTCTTTTATGCAGTTTTATTTATATCGTCTTTTATTTCTTTCCTACGGCGTCGTATATCTGTTGTGGTGG